>CM076085.1:19675000-20317500 GCA_038088235.1 Zacco platypus
GCATTTATACGGTTCTGATAGGGTTAGGGTCAGTAATCCAACGATATGATATTCGCTCCAGATAAACAGAACTCTTCTGGGTTCATCTCAATCAGCTGCTTAGTTCATGAATCAGTGTTGTGTTACATGAATACGGGTGCTTGTGATTAATTGGAACAGCGTTTAGAAGAGAAAACTTCAACTTGGTTATTCGCTGTATATCAAACCGCTCGGCTGGTGTCACGAACAATTGGGTCCGACGGTCAAATGGATCCGCCAAGGGTAGCCGAAGACAGATTTTAAATGTATAAGATAAACTCTGTAACTTAATTATCTCCGTAATGATTTGCGTAACTTTCATGTCTAGTATCACACCGCAAACTTGCTTTTAATGTCTCATACTAACACAAATGTATTTATGTCTTAGTTTAATATAATATTCAGGTAAGATTATAAGATAATTTGAAATCAACCTTTCATGTCCATGTAATAATTAGTCAAGTCACTTTGAAGTAAAACAATTCCCATGTGATTTTTCCATTATTTAACTTGCTTGCAGCTAAAGTGTATGACAATGTTTGGCCTCAACTGCAAATTACCTGTATGGCAGCGAATGTTAATGCAGCCAGTATGACGTACAGCATAATGTCCTTAAGTTTCTTTACTACAAGAACTTCACAGCCCTGTAACAAGAGGTTCAGTTATACTAAATTAGTTATTGAATAGTTTTAGACTTTAAGAGAATGCGTGTGAGGGTGTTACCTCTGGGTAAAGGTCTCCTGGTCGCATTAACGTCCCAGTGCAATTACTGACGGTGGGTTTGCAGCAGCTCACCGGAACGCTATTGTTTTTGGACTCAATAAACCAGTGAGTGTTCATCCAATCAGAGTAGTTATGAATGCCACAACAGTGGAGCTAAAAGTGAAAGATTGCAAGAAGAGAAGTTTAGAGAGAATTTGGGGAAAAAATGATGAAAAAAGAGAGACAAAGGAACTGATGGTGTTACTTGTCTTTGCACATAGTCAATGGCCCTGCTGGGAGCGTCTGTGTTCGTGCCTTTATATTCATTATATACTTTCTGAATAGAGTGATTCACCACAGCCTCAACCTTTTGAAGAAGAAGAAATATGTTCAGTGTTTTAACAATGACACCTTCAAACTACCAACATGCACATGTACAAGTCGTTTTATTATTTCCAACCTTGGCTCTGTAAATGTACCCTAGCACCACTACAACCACCTCTGTGGCAAAGACCAGAAGCAGCACTGCTGAGAACTGCAGAAAAATCAGACAAGAACAATCATGAAAGATAATAATAAATCCAAATAAAAAGCTGCTGTATATATATATATATATATATATAAAATGTGTGTGTGGATGGGTGGGTATTCCCTACGTTATGGGGACCAAATGTCCCCACAGGTATAGTAGTACTAGTAAATTTTGATCTTTTGGGGACATTTTTTTGGTCCCCATGAGGAAACAAGCTTATAAATCATACAGAACTATCTTTTTTGAAAATCTAAAAAAAAAAGTTCTGTGGTAGGTTTAGGGGTAGTGTAGGGGGACAGAATATACAGTTTGTACAGTATGAAAACCATTACGCCAATGGAATGTCCCTGTGTGTGTGTGAACCTGAGGGGTGTCAGACTTTACCGTGACCAGCCCACAGCGGCTTTCTCGAATAGTGGCACAGCAGCCAATGAAGCCAATGACAAAAAGAAGTGTGCCCACAGCAATTATCACCATGGCAGGGATGAAAGTGTAGATATCCTCAAAAAAATGATCATAATCATCATATGTGATAAAAACATAGGCCCCAATGTAGCACAGTATACCTGCGGCAGCCTGGGAAGGGTGCAACAGAAACATTGTTAGTGGTTCTGAAATTTGGTTTTGAGAGAGTAAAACATCTTCCTATTGTATTTTTTTTTTTTAGGATTGTCATTTTAACTGCATTATATCAAGCCAGGCATCATTTTACGTTGTTATCTCTCCATCAAGTGTTGTTTTTGAGCCTTAATGGCAATATTACAAACAACTTTTGTTTATGTCTGTCTGAATGTATCAGCTGCCTCTAGTCCTGTGAGGGTCCAAATAAAATGTGGATGAGAGCTAGATTTTAAAATACTCTTGTATTTCACTGATGTTCTTAACCATTTAACAGTTTTATTAAAATTGAGTTTTATTAAAATTGTCACAATTACTATTACACAGTTATTATGTATTGACAAACATGAACTAATTTTACTGTTATTAATCACAAGCCACCATATTTATATATTATATAATATATAAATAGTATAATATTATATATTAAACCAATTATATATAGACTTAGGTAGCTATGAATGTCACAATTGTGTACTTCCAGTTTCATTATTAGACTCGATTTAGATTAAATAATAATAATAATAATAATAATAATTTGACACGTGTTGCTGATAATACCTCAAAGATGTTTAAGGCAAAGAAAAGCTTTAGAATTAATAATCAAAACCTAAAAAGTGCTACAATCCCTGCTACATAAATCCCTACGATATTGTAAGACGTATACGCTAGTATTGATTTTCCTTAAAATTGCAAACATTAAGACATTAAAAATATTATGAATCGTGTTTACGGCTCTTATATTCGTCTCTATTGATATCATGGATAGATTGAATCTAAAACATGACACATGGAGGACAAAACAGACAAAGCCATTGAAATTTACCGGGTGCACTTTAGCGCTAGGATTCTTTTAATGAAGCTTTGAGTGAAAAATCACAATAGATTTCTGTCTGTATTATAGATGGTAAACAAGAGCTTAATCGCTGGAGGTCGTGTATCCCTGCAGAGCTCTGCCACAGTGCCGCTAACCACTGCATTCAAGCTAGGATAGGCTACTGCAGGCAACTTACCCAAAATATCAGATTTAGGAAGACTAAAACCGTCTTCGAAGAAATAACACCACATTGTCCCATGTTCACGCTGAGGCTAGTGTAAATATTTTAATCTTTACGTTAAATTTACGTTAGTAGCAGATGCATATCGTGCGATTGTCAAGCTCCGCTAGTCAACAGAACATCCAACTGGACAGCGGCAGTCACGTGATCCACTGACCTCAATAAAGCGATTTGTTCGCTATTTGTTCTCTGAGCGCCAGACACACGCTAATACAGTCCAATGTCGTATTTTGGACATCATTAAATGTCCTATTGGCATTAAGAAACTGCGCCAACCTGTTCCTTATATATATATATATATATATATATATATATATATATATATATATATATATATATATATATATAAAGTATGAAATGTGTAAGAAACTGCGCCAACCTGTTCCTAATCCACACTGAAAGCTATATATATATATATATATATATATATATATATATATATATATATATATATATAGCCTATATATATATATATATATATATATATATATATTAAGAAACTGCGCCAACCTGTTCCTTATATATAGTTTTCAGTGTGGATAAGGAACAGGTTGGCGCAGTTTCTTAATATATATATATATATATATATATATATATATATATATATATATATATATATATATATTCTATGACTAAAGACTAGTACATCTCTTTCATACAGCGAATTGTTGAGATGGATATGCAAAGTCTGTCCATACAGAATATTTTCCTTAGGGGGTGTTTAGACTCGCGCTGATTTCATACTTTTTATATGTATATATATATATATAATAGGCTTCTGCCTTTACAATCATGACTGCTCCTCAATTCATAAGTCAAAGATAAAATTGAAATAAGGCTACAATGTAAATTTTAGTTCTTCATTGTTGGTAATGTATGAAATTTCTTGGTTTTCTGCATGTTTAAAAAGAAGAAGAAGAAGGAAAGAATTTTATGTTATGATGTTGTGTTGTGTTGAGTAAATGGAGAACAAGGTCAGGTCAAAGACAGTTGTTGTCATTTGTGTTTGTCTAAAGATAATGAGCAAGTGTAATAAATTTATATCAGAGATCAACTGATTTTCACCTTGACAGCGACACAGACTCAGAAGTACATATATAGAGCACCAAGCATTTGTTCATCCAGGTAGCGCTGTTTGCACACGTTTGTAAGTAGGCCTGTTATATATACGCTTCTCAGGGCAAGAACAAATATTATATAACAATGTGTCAGTTTTCACCTTGCAATATTCTTATGAACACTATTTTGGTATGCCTGTTTTAGTACATTTATAACTGTGTCATCTTGTAGTGCTTGGAAATTTGGATTTTGGTGGTTTGTCAATGAAACTATTAAATCTTGGCTAGTTGAGAAAAAAAAGATTAAATCATTCACCTGAGTAAGTGTACTACTGAGGTTTCTCTTAGATTTCCACTTGTCTACTGTTGTTGTTTGTAAAAATGTAAACATATACTCAAAACTTGGGCTGGGATATGATAAAATCATAAAGAATTCCTGAACACCTGAATTCAGCACAAAGTCTCTGTGATTTAAAGAGTTTAAAGCTATAGATGAAACAGTGCTGACATTATCAACAACACTGACAGTCATGAGAAACATTGTGCCATGAACGATTCAGTCAGAAGGCTTTTCAATCTACAAAACACCATCATTTACCATGGATTTACTGTAGTAACACTAACTGCACCATGGTATTTTTGCAGAAAAATGGGATATTCATACAGAATTTTATTACATATTATTAATGTAGACATGTTTTAAATGAGTAATAGAATATAATATTGTTATTCAGCTATATTTGTACATTTATATTTGTATTAAATGTGTAGGCTATTGTTTTTCATACATTTTACCATGGTACTGAGGTGCTATATGCGTGGTTTTACCTATGATTATCATGATCTAAATGCATGATATAGATGACCAGTGCAATATTAATAAAAGTAGAGTCCTAACTCAAACAGTTAGAATTTTTTTACAGATGTTACTATTTTTATTAATTATCATAAATGTACATCTACAGCGATACTGTCAACTCAAGCTACTGACAAGTGCACATTTCTAAGAGACAAAACACATATTATTAATATTGCAGCCTGCAATGCAAACTATTAAAAGTCAGGCAACACAAACCTATTTCATGATTTGAAACAATATGACCTGTTAGAACATGCAGAAATGAACTTATTTTTCTATTTGCTATATATTTATTTTGTTAAGGAAAAAGTCTGATTGTGTTCGATGCAGAAAAAAATAAAAATGTTTTGAATACTCTACCTCATATTTATAACTTTTTTGGCAAGTCATGCTCTGACAATAAAGAGTTTAAAATTATGTGTCTGGTTTCTACAACTTTTACTCAGGAGCAAAAATCTGCCTTTAAACTTGAAAGAAATAAAGATTTGACATTTATCGTGATAATTATTCATATCGACTGATATATTTAACAAAAATATTGAGATAATTTTTGGCCATACAGCCCAGCCCTACTGACAACAGCATTTTTTTTTCTGAAATTATACTGTTGTGATTTGGTTGATCACTTTTTAGTTGATATTGTTGTTGTTTTTTTTCTTCACTCATGTCTCGAATTTCCTTCTAATGTTTTCTGTCAAGTAGCCCACAATATAGTGTGTAATTTTTTTAGCTTTCATAAAACACCATTTGTTAGTCTAAATAATACAATTACATCTCTTTAATAATCAATGAAAGCACCAAGAATAACTGTTCTAGAAACCTAACCACTCATTTGTTCAACAAAAACATGCTATTCGCTGAACTTTCACTGGATATAGAAATTTAGATACAAATTATGACACTTTTAACATTGTAGTTGCATGCAGAAGCAACCGACTTCAATAATTTAGTCTTTATTTAATACAAATTATTGAAAAAAATAACAGAATTCTGGACATCCTCTAAAAATAAATATACAAGTATAACTTGTTGCATTTCTTGTGACATGGAGGTGGATAATAGGTTTAGTTGAGAAACAAATTACAGTTGATGAAAAAGCAATTACAAATTCCATGTGAATTAAACCTTTGAAGATTTCAGGCAATGGAAGTCAGCATCATTTTTTATTGTCTTGCATGTAGCTTTCTAATATCTTCGTTAATATTGCAGTCACCTAAAACAACCAGAAACAGTTCATGTGAATACTGACATTTTAAAGCAAACAATTTAAATCGCATTATTCATGAAAAGTATTTACAACAGAAGAATATTCTCTCTCATTAGTCATTTCAGACCAGAGTAAAGTATGAGCAACTCATTACCGGAACTCTAGGGCGGATCTCCCGCGAGTCCAGGTGCGTCTGAAGCGCGATCTTCAGCATCTCCCGGTAAAGGTCCGCGGGCTCGACCTGCGGGAGACTCAGTGCCGCCTCGATGGCTTTCATCGTGGAGTCGTCCTCGGTCGCCAAGCGTTCGCTGTCCACGACACTTTTCTTCCCCATAAAATGACCTTAAGTGTCAAATCACATTTCTGTTGTAGGTATAAGTCACGTTATATGTAGCACAAAAATAAGTCGTGTGTGTATCTCACCTGTTGCCCATAAATTTCCTCTCGGGTTAACTTTGATCTTTGCAACTTTGTTTCTTAGTTCAGTCAAGTCAAGGCTCACTGAGGACGTTATTGAAACGTAAAAAGAGAACAGCACAAGGTACGAGAGGAATCCACAGTGACAAAAACTGGCTGCACTTGAACTGGACATTTCTGAACGTCGTCGGTGTATCCTCTCTCGCTCTCTCTTTCTCTCTCTCTCTCGCTCGCGCGCGCGCGTTCATCTACTACGACTGAGGGAGTCGGATGTTGTTTTTATATCGCGCGGATGGGAGGGCTGGATGGGCTGTCGTGTGCTCATGACTTATTGCGTTCCATTGTCGATATCTGCAAATATGGCGCGTGTTGTGAATATTAGAGAGCCTGTGGAAAAGTCATTTTCACTTGCCAACACGTGGAAACAATCTGCAGAGTCAAATGTCTGTGAACTGCAGCGTTCAGCACCATGGACAACACTCACATCACATGCTACTAATAATAGAGGAGCTGCTGTCACATTTGGCTTTCACATGATTTGTTAGTGCCATAGTTGAACTTTATCCCGCCTTGTAGGTTATTATTATTTTTCTTTATTCCTCATTCTGTATAATATCAGAAATCCTATTTTTATAAATAATAAATAAATGGATAGTGTGTGTTTTTTGATAGTACAAATGTAATTGCTGTTATAATCAATACAATGATTGGTAAATGCAAAAAGGTCAGGTTTAAAGGTCATATCTTGTAAGTCAAATCACACAATATGGTAAACTACCAATACTTGTCAGTTGACATAATCTGACTCAAATACTTTTTGCGTTTATGGATTAATTGAGTCACTTTTGTAGGGATGAAAATATCCCAAGATATTTTAAAAATGAACAAAGACATTGGCTTTGATGTTTCAAACCCCTCTCTCATTCTACAAGGGACATTTGGAAGACAGGAATGAGCTGATAGTGATCAAGGCCTGTAGGCCAAGATGCCTGTGAATCGGGGGTCTATGAATTGTCACACCTTTAGTACAGTGGGGGACGTTTTACTTCTGATTGGTCAGTTTGAATGTCTCACATTTGGGTTTCAGTCACATGGTCAAGGAAGGGATAAAAGAAGATTTTTACTATGCCTCTGGTCTCTTCTTTTTACGCTCTGCTTTCTCTTATTTGGGCACTCTCTGTCCTTCTCTCTCTCTCTTTGTCTTTTTCTTTCACTCTCTCTATCTCTCAGGTAACTTTTTACATATGCTAGGTACGATTAATGGTATAAGTTTTTATCATCTCATACATCTATTTTGTAACCATTTTAAGTGTAACCATAAACAGATATATTGTCATTAAACTCTTTCACTACAAATTATGTGCTAACTAGTTCTGATTTGGAATTAACTTTGATGTGCTACTTATTGCAATATAATACCGTCACATTATAGCAACGCTCTCCCACATATTTAGCTATTATAACTGTGCTTATTTCCGTCATTGGTATAAGTAGCAGTGGGTGGTAATAGACAAGAAATGTACAGTTTTCTACCATCTTACCGATAACATTTCTTTAGTCATTCGGCAACCCTGCAGCTTGAACCCCTGTAGGTGTCCACCTTTACACTTTCATTCAGAATCAATGGTATGACTTACTCTAAAAAAAGCTTGTTTAAACATTATAAGTACGTCAGTAAAGAAATCAACTTTTAGAAAGATTTATATCAAGTTCTCCTCATCTTGTTTTCCCCCTTTCATGGAAATCAATGAGTTTCCCTGTGGGAGGAGACGTGTTTCCTTCACAGTTTCCAGGCAGGAGGGAGAGGGTGAGGACGCGAGGTGAACTTGCCAAGGGTTGGAGGTGAAAATGCAATCCATTACCGCCAGTGACACCTCTTTTCCCAATAGCCTGACATCCTGAAACCATAATGATGTGAATCCAGTGAATACGCATTTGATTTTTTTTTTCTCCTGCAGTCTGAAACAAATGGGCCAGTGACTCACAAGGGACAGAGCATGCCATTAAACTCAGATGTGTGGAAGCAGATGATGGCTGATTAATGCTGGGAATTTAAAGGTGCCTGCCTCACACCTTTCTTTATGATAACCCACATAAGAACTAAGCTGTAGTAAGTAAAAGTGCAAAGACAGAGTAAACCTGAACCTGTCCAGTCTCTCACCCATGCCATTTTTAACATTTACACACGTTTTACAGTGTGAAAGAAAAAAAGCAGAATGATTCATGTTTTATGACACTGAGTGTGATAAACATCTCATTATCACTTTGCATTAGTGCTTGCGCTTTTTTTTTTTTATAGATGCCAGTGATGGCAGCAGAGGCAGATCAAATGACTTTTAGGGGTAAGAAATAATTTGTAGATGGCCATTTAAAGTTAATATTAATCATGATTTAAGATTCTGAATATATGGAGTTTATAATAAAATTTCCATTAATGGCAAAAAAATGATTGATTTAAATGTGAGACAAATGTGAACGGTTCTGATCTACAAAGTAGAAAGACGCATCACACGATGCACTTATAAATGTGATTGATAACTAAACCTTTAAAGAGAGGGAGACTATTTTTATACTATGCATTAGTTCAGGACACTGGAATAATATCTGTTAATGGGTGACTCAGTTGGTAGCACAGTCTTGCCAAACAGAAAGAAGGTCCTAACAGAGCCAGCATGTTCTCCCTGTGTTTGAGTGGTTGGCTGACAAAAACAGAAGTTAATTTAATGAATTATTATACATTTTTTTTCATATGTTTTGTATGATAAATCAAATGACTTCTTATGGTTGCATGAATGCTCCCCATGTTTTTTAGTATTTCACACATGACAGTGGGTTAATAGAGAGCTTTCACAAGCAGTCAAATGTCCATGAAAGTACCAAAATGTGAAATGTCAGGGGAAGTAATTGATGGAAAAGTCACTTTGAATCAGAGTCTGTTTATACCACCTGTGAAAACTTGACATACTTCTTCCATTTAATGTATGTTAAAATGTTTTGAAGCTTCATCTCAAAATTGAATGTTTCAATGGAGAAACACCTCCATTTCTCTTTTTTGTTCAGTCCAATTTTTAGACATTTAAGAAAACCACTCTAAATAGATTTTTATGCAAGTATAAACAGACAACAGTCTTTCGTGTTGAATTATCCCATAAATTAATACCACTGCCGTTTTCAAAATATGTTGTAAAATAACTAGTTTCAGAAAAATGATCATTCCGCTATTAGGATTTTGAGCCATGTATGTAAGCTATATAAAGTATAAGGAAAATAACGTTTCTTATTTTTTCATTTTTGAATGAGGACAGTTCAAACACACTAATTAATCTCAGTATTTCTTTATCAGCCTGTGCTCACACTGACAATGCTGAGTAAATATTTCCATACTCAAAATGTTTCTCTTTATTATCATGAAATGCTGTTCTAATTTCCTGGAGGGATGTTATACTATGAAGCCAATTACGAAGATCAAGCACAAACAATTAGGTGAGAATGACACAGTAATTTATGAGTACAGGTAATTAGTCTTAGTGAGTGGTGTGAGTAATCTCTGGAACAACAGGTCCTGGCAGCGTCTGTCTCTGTTTACTTGTGATTTGTTACTTTATTGTCTTTGCAGAGATACTTTTGGTAGTTTCAGTTTCACAACAACATCAACTGAACAAGACCGGAGCATATTGTAAGCTTACTCTAAAGAAACACCTTGATGTGTGTTTGACAAACGTTTACCACTTTAGTTACCTGAGAGGTCGGCTAGTGTTGTGCCAATAGATAAAGCAGGCAGGATATGCGCAATACATTGGTTAGCATTCATATTGACAATTTGTTAAAAAAGAGGATCAACTTTTAAGTAAAACAATAAAAAAGAACATACTTTGCTTCATATTATCCTTCCTAAATTTTGAGAGCACAACATAGTTTTTATACACACGTCTGAATCAGCCAGATTTCAAAGAAAGATGACATGCTGTCTACTGCGAAGGACTGAATCAGTTCCCGATCAGTTCACTTTTTATGACTGATGACAGCCTCACGCAAGCAGAACTTTGATTCTTTTTTCCAATATATAAGACTCGGTGAAGCATGTGGGTCTTTATTGTTTATGTACATATGACGGTAGGATGTGCAGCTGGATCTATTACCTACACTCAGATGAGTCTTAGTAGGAGCTTCCACCTCACACTCTGGAGAAAACACACCATTGTTGCACTGTTTGCATCTCTTGCCACACCATTACACCCTTTAACATCACGCACCTGCGCTGGGCATTGTGACTCACTTTCAGCCAGACAGAAGGACAACTTTGAGTCATTCCCTGATCTTGTCATTTCCTGAATGTCAGTTGATGGCATATTGTTGGCAGTGAAGCACATTATAGCCGCTCAACCCCAATGCTTTGAAGCTCTAGCTAATAAACGCACTATATTTACAACCACAATAACACAAAAAATGTTAAATTCATGAGCTCAAAGATGTATTTTCTGCAGGAAAAATGAGTTTATCTTTATATGGATGCACTAATGTAGAATGTGTTTACAGCAGATGGTTGAAATACAACAACAGAGGCCGATTTGAGATGTCTGTGTTGGTTGTATTGATTGTCTATTGATTATGTAAGTGATAATGTAGCCAGCAGGTCTTTATCGCAAAATAAACATCGAATACTCACCCTGAGTGGGTTTATTTTACGATAATGACCTCCTGACTGACCATTATCCTGCTCATTACATGGCTACATGAAATATTGAACTTATTGCTATCACAATGTAAGTTGAAATTATAATGTACCTTTACGTTATCTAAGAAAAAAACAGTCCATTACAATATGTAAATCAGATAGCCAAGCAACAAGTCGAAGAATATTACAGTAGCCTAATATTAATAGGCCTAATTAACTGCTCTGATGTCATTTTCTCATGTCATTTTGTATTTTATTTTGCTGATTGATATAAATGACCATCCAGTGCGATGAACTATTGCGGAAATTATTAAACACTGACCAAAGGACTATTGATCAAACTTGTAATCTTTCAAAAAGCATTATCATATAATTAGCCAGTCATGATTTCATTCAAGAATGTTTAGCCTTTTCTCTTGTTAAGATGCACAGCGCGAAGGCTGCGAGATTGTTATCTGAATGTCAGAGCAACACACAGTTGACACACGGTCTGCAGTGCCAGATTATACCACCAGTGACAGTTTCCACAGTGACGGCATAGACACACTTGCTGCCTCCAACTTTTAGTGGATAAGAGATAAAAGTTGTTAAAATGCCAGCGCTATTGTGACATTTCAGAAGCTTCGGGAGCTTCTGATACAATTCCCTATTTAGTGCAAAAATTACATCCCGCGTGTCATCATGATTATCACCATGAAAACGATGACAGTATAATAGACTACCATATGGGTTTTCCTTGAATATTTTCACCTGACATTTTAATGGTTTAAGGCCCATTTTGCTCTTGATCTTTTATAAGCACAATATTTACACATTCAAGCAGAACAGGAACCCTTTTCTCTCATCCTTCTCACTCTGCATTTGTTTTTAATGAATGAGTTTGCCTGTTCATACTCAGTCTGGATTCCAGACTAATCCTCCACTTTGTAGCTTATTACTTCATCATGACGTGAGGAGACAATTACGCATAAGTACATTCTAGGGACTATAAATAGACTCCCTCATGGTAGGCATTTGCAAAACCTCAGGCTAGAATATATAATCATTCATTCGACTAATTTATCACAATCAAAGTATATGGCAATGCCTTATCACCAATGCTCTGCTGGATATGTGAGACTATGTTAATGCATTCAGTACTCTGCACACTCTTCTCAGATCCTGTCTAGGCTTTGGAATGTTTCATTTTGTATTCATAATGTTTTCTCCATATGTGTCAGTGTTAGCCGTTTACTGTAGTTTGCCCACACAGACCACGAGACACTTTGCATTGGGTTGATTTGATAAAATTTCCTTCAATTCGTATATAATAGTATCCACGATGTCTTTATATCACTTACTTTTACTTTTTTTCATAAATAAATTTTAACTAAATAATAACTGCTTGTCTTATGAATGTTGTCCAGGTTATACTTCCTGCATATATACTAAAGTATGAAACAGGTTACATTAATTGACTGGAATTTTTTTTATGTCCTCAAATGTTGTCACAATTACTCAACATTTTCATTAATAATTTTTAGTTCATTTAGTCTTAACTTCATGATTATCTGCATTAATACATCTTACTATTTATTTACCGACCCAATATTGCCAAAACAAAGCAAAACAAAACGTGACAATTATCTGTCTAATGGAATTTAGTTGTAAATTTGTTTGTTAAATTAAGGTAATTCAAAACAGGGGCCGGTTGCAAAATGGCTGTCATGGTGAGTTGTAGTAAAGCTATTGCTTAAAACACATACAGAATGCATACAGAGTTCTTCCTGCATATAAGCTTGTCTCATAAACAGTGATGAAATAGCAGATTATTTCAATTACTCCAACTTGTGTGATTCTGTAATTGTCTATTCCATCAAAATCTTCGTACATATGAGATGTAACATACCTCTATGAGACTTACTATGTACTCTTTGGATGGGTTCCTTTCCCTTTTCGCCCCAGCCAATTGTAAAAAAACATTACCTGGCTTTTAGTTGAAATGATCTCGTAATGCAATGTGAGATGAGATATTTGAGATAAGATCAGATGACACAACAGACATAATTAAAATTTCAAATGTCAACTCAACATTTAAGTTACTGTGATTATATAAATAATAAATAAATAATGTTAGCATCAGTTTCTGTGTTTCCATTATGCCTCTCGCTTCAAGCTCAATTCAGCCATAGTCTTTGTTCATCTAAAAATGAAAAGTGTTTCTCCCCTTCTTTTTGTGCAAAAAGCAAGTTACTTTCTTCTGTGGAACACAAAAGATTTGAGAATATGTATTATAAAGTGCCGGAGCATTTTAATGGACAACATTCAATAGCTTACGATATTTCTGAAAGATTATATTCTGAAAAATATTTTTTCATTTTCAGGATATGCATCAAGTTAATCTACAACCAAATGGAAACAATATATATATCTCTCATCTCGTACAATAAAAGGTCATTTTTAACTAAATGAATATAATATATATTTAAATTATTATTTACAAACAGCTAGTGAGCCAATAGCACTGAACTTCCTTTGGGAATAAACTAAGAGGTAATAAAATTTTGTAGAGCTACAGATCCTCTTGACATTTTCACACAGTTATACAATGCCCTTTCAAAAACATCTGTGGATTATACGACGGATTCTGTAAGGATCACGGCAATAGAAGACTAGGATATGTTTCTGGATTTACATAGTTCATTTAAAATGTTGCATTTATCAAAAGAATGTTATTTACTTACAGTCTGGCTGTAAGTGCAGCTGCATCTTAACTGCAGATCAGTAAGCACCCTTTCTGATCAATAACAGACATACCTCTCCTTTTTTTTCTTTAGTTTTGCCTATGTATATAGCCTATTTTAAACACCATTATTTGGGGTTAGGTTGAGTTCTGAGGGTTCAGTTTGCGGGAAACTTTGGGGCTCTTTGTGGCCTTGCGTGAGGTCTGGGGACTGGAGGAGCTGGGAGCTGTTCTTCGTTGTAGAAGTGGGCTGTTTGTGCCTTTGGATCTGTTTGGAGTCTGAAGTGTTTCTGGGGCTTTGAGAGGTCTGAGGTTTAAGAGACCACAGAAGTAATTACACTGATGCTGAATGTGAAACTGCTCAAAAACCTTCGGATTAGCTTCACAGGGAAACCCCTGATACCTGCATCAGAAAAAAATAAGTATGCATCAACAAATACCAGCTTATTATAGTACTTTAAATTCATCTATAAAGTTTAAACTAATGAAATCACATAAAATACCATTCAAAAGTTTGGGGTCAGTAGGATTTTTGTTTTTTGAAAGAAGTCTCTTGTGCTCACCAAGGCTGCATTTATTTGATATATAGAAAATATAGTAAAGACAGTAATATTGTTCAATATTACTATTAAAAAAAACATTTTCTATTTTAATTTATTTTTAAAATATAATTTAGCCCTATTCCTGTGATGGCAAATCTGAATTTTCTGCACCATTGCTCCACTTTTAATTGTCACATGATCCTTCAGAAATCATTCTAATATGCTGCTTTCTTATTATTATCACAGTTGATAATTGTGTTGTTTAATACGGTGGCCGAGAGAGCTCAAAGCGCTGCAAATAAGAAAACACATGCAAATAAAAAAAACGTGATCATCAGTTTGACAACACATGTGCTGCAAATCCTCACAACACATGCAAAAACAAAAACGCGCTGCATATACAAAAAGCGCTGCAAAGAGCACAAACCACAACGGAAATATTTCAAGGGGGACCCCAAAAAGTGACGGACCCTACTAGGACGTGCGTCCAAAACCAGTTCAACTCACCCTTCACTTATTCACTAATCCCTATATAGTGTACGGCATTTGAGTGCACAAAGTGTTCACAATCATTAAATTCTATAAAAACTACAAACAAAAATAAACAACTGTACATTATTTCATGTATTACTAATTTTAATAAAGTGTTTTTCAGTTTGCTAGAAACTCACGCTCACAGATGACGTGGTCGTCGAGCGCCCTCAGGCGGCCGTTACCATTACGTCACATTAGTACGCTACAGATGATTAACGAATATTTTTAAATCAACCACTAAATTATCATCTCTTAAAGTTGAATGAGTTAACAACAATGCCACATATTAAAACACTTTTCTGTTAGTGAAACACATTACATGGAGTTAATGCCTACATAATATATTTTAATATTTTTTAGTTTGTGCTGTTGTCAAGTAGGGTCTGTCACTTTTTGGGGTCCCCCTTGAAACATTTCCGTTGTGGTTTGTGCTATTTGCAGCGCTTTTTGTAAATGTAGCGCATTTTTGTATGTGCAGCGCGTTTTTGTATATGCAGCGTGTTTTTGTGTTTGCATGTGTTGTGAGGATTTGCAGCACATGTGTTGTCAAACTGATGATCACGTTTTTTTATTTGCATGTGCTTTTTTTATTTGCATGTGTTTTCTTATTTGCAGCGCTTTGAGCTCTCTCGGCCACCGTAGTTTAATATTTTTGTGGAAACAATGATATACACATTTTTCACGACTATATGATGACTAAAACATTCAAAAGAACTGCATTCATTTGAAATATAGTTTTTGTGAAAATGTAAAAATCTTTGCTCTTACTTTTGATCATATTAATGCATCCATGCTGAATAGAATATTAACTTCTTTCAAAAAAGAACCTTTAACATCAGAAAACCTGAATGTTTTGTTCTTACAAGTACCCACCCCTTTGACCTGATCGCTATTCCGATATTTGTCAGTACTGTATCAACTCCTGCAAAAAAGACCAATAGGATCAAAATCATGATTCGAACTAAAACTAGTGAAAAGACATGCAAAATTATTTGTTTTGGATACATTTTCTCTAATTTACCCTCAAGTCTGGAGAACAGCACATTTCCATTGGTCCACTGGTGGATCCAGTGCTGGAGAGACGAACATTTTTGTCCCACCTCTAATTTCTCATTTAATACCATTGACCCGGTACGATCCAATCCACAATACCGCAAATAAACCCCCTTAAGCTCTGCCTCCACTGTCGCATAAGGAACACTGCTTGCTGGCCAGTACAAGAAGTACAGAGGGATTACCCTGAAAAATATACATAGTCACAGTAACAACACATGTGAGATCAACTAGGATCCTCATATGCTCTTTGACCTTAATATACTATAATAAAACTAAGGAACTGTGGAATTACATGCTTTGAGCAGAGCTTGGTAGAGAAAAAAAGCCCTCACTTACTCCAGTGCTGCACCAAAGCTCTCTATCACTCTCGTCTCTGCAGCAAAGATCTTGAAGTATTCTCTGGCCATGTTCTGAATTCTACATTCCTATAAATTAGACATTTACAGTCCTATAATTTAGGCGCTTTGGGGAAGAAATTCTAAATATTATCGGAGATAAAAGTGTTACAACTTGAGAATTTCGTTGAGAAATTTTACAAATTTACCTTGATATTTCAAAAACTTGAAAGATCTGTTACCTGTTTTGTGATTTGAAGATTCCTTTCAGCCAAAACGGTCTCCTCTCTGCTCTCATATGCAATAGGGCTTCGCACTTTCATAAAACATGAGCTGCCCGACTCAAACACAGGATCTAACCCGTAGATCACCTTCAGCCTTTTAGTTTTGTGCTCACATCCCAGTCCAACCTGAGCTTCTTCTGTTGTGACTCGGCCGTAGAACTTGGAGCCCCAGCAGCCTGCATCAGCAAGACCTTTACTGAAGATCAGAGGAGTCATCTCAATCTCCTGCCCAACTACATATGAGAGAGAAGAAATTTATACAATATGTGTACTGAGAGGTCAACAAAAGACTGAAAGCACTATACAGATGCTATTTTTCTACCTTCCTGGAGCTCCTCACGCAGAAACATGTTGGAAATAACTGTCAACAGATGTAACAGAAAACACTGTCGCAATTAGAATAAATTCTCTAGAACAAATTTCGTAATAATTAGAACATATTAGAAAGTTGTCATAGATAACAGGGAAGACTTACACTCGGCACTGAGAAGATACTCTGTGGAATCTTTGCCATAGTCATTGTTAATTGTGCATCTGTAAACACCACAGTCTCTTTTGGACATCCGTATAATAGCCAAGCACACCTGAGTCTCATCTCCTGCGCTAAAACAGAAAACAAAACAATATACCAGCAGGCAGCAAAGTAAGTTGGTACACTCAGCTAAGCATATAATAATATATTAAAATAATCTACATCATGCTGTATATTGCGCGCTTTGTCATTTGACACCATTGATGATAGCATTAGGGCTTGATGCACTGGACAACACTAGGGGTCAGTAAAACTCTAGGAGTTCCTACCTTCTCTTTATCTCTGTGATCTCCATCTCATCCTTGTACCACCTTATTGTCGAGTCACTTACTATGTTGAAAAACTGACACCAGAGTTTCAGATGTCCAGAGGCGTCAAACACCTCTGGTCGGATTTTACGGATAACCTGTGGAACTGCAGGGAAGGAGACCGAGAAAAGGAAATGTAGGGGACAACAAAGTACCAAAATTGTGAGATACACAGCTTCCAAAGGCAAAGCGAGCAGCAGCCATTAGCAACACAAAGGCCACGAGTTTGATTCCCAGGGAATGCATAAAATGTAATGTGTGCCCAAATGTCTGAAAGTAAATGTAGCAAAAGCTATTGTACTTTACGACACACGTCATTGTTTTATGGTCAAACACACCATCACTTAACTAGTTGCTAGAATTCAGCTTTTCTGTCCTTTGGGAACCATTTGTCTACACTATTAATTGAAAATAACTGTGTTCAGTGTACATTCCTTGAAATCTTTACCTTTGAACTGGTTTTCTTTGTCTTTCTCTGTTGATTTGGGCTTAATGTTTTCATTTCCCGCAGGCTTGGGGAGGTCAGCCGGGACACTCCTCCGGGTGAGACGAGGGGAGTGCGTTTCTAATGATGTATTCAGCGGTGAGTTACTGACTGATTGTAACGGAGATTCAGGTTGTGTTTTCAAAGATAATTTGTCCCCCTGTCCATCTCTATTTGCTTCTTCAAGACATGTGGTCATTCCTAGTTCACTCCTATCTGTTTTAATGCTGGGGAATGTAGTCTTTTGATTTGTCCTGGTGTCAGTTTCAGTGTGGGCAGCAGTAGAGTTGACCTGATGGCCTGTTTTCTTCAGTGGGATTGTTACCTTCACGGCAGAATTTTCTTCCTCCCCATATTTAACATTGTCTTTAGAGTTTATATGTGTTGCAGCATTAAACACGGCTCTGGTGGAACTTTGATTTGACATCTCAAGGTCCAATGCAGCCGATTTCAATTGTTTAATGAAGGTGTCAGAATCAGTTTTCAGATTTAGATCTGTTTTTGGAAGACGACTGGTTTCCGTTAAGTCAGACTCATTTGTCTTTGTGCTTTTGTTGGCATTATGATGTTGCGTAGTAACCTCTGATAGCCTAATAAAACTTGTTGCAACATTCTCAGTGGAACAATGACTTGATGATTCAGGTCCTTGAATCAGGTTTTCTTGACTTAGCGGCTGTTGATCATGCTTGTTGACTTCAGAAGTTTGTGAACATAGGGAAAGTTCAGACTTCTTATCAAGCAGACCTTTAGATTCCAAAATGGCTGTGGTTTTGCTTGTTGTGTTTGTGCAATCAGAATGTACAAGTGTACTTGTTTGACTGACAGTGTTGCTATTTGTCGCTTTAGAGGTTACTGCATTTGCTTCTGTTCCGATTTTAACTATATCTGATTTATTAATAGCACTCTTGCATACAGTTTTGTCTGTACTACTTTCAGATGTGCTGTCCACATCTGTAATATATATTGCGGGAATGGTAAATTCTGTCGGTAAAGCTTTTGAATGTTGGGAGAGGAATGTGGAGGGGCCAGAATGATCATTGTCTTTTTTTGCAGAGTAATTCTGCCTCTTGTCATGAGTTGGTACTTCAAATGTGGTAACTTTAGATTGTTCCTGTGTGTCAATTTTAGCAACATTGTCTGTAGCTACTAGAGAAGAGCTCTGACACTCTTTGGCCATAGTATCTTCCAATTCAACTTTAGAAATAGAGGAGCTATTCATGGTCAGTGGTTGCATCACATTGGAGTTGCCAGTTTGCGCAAACTCTGTGACAATGACTTGATTTGTGGAATGGTTTGAGTTTGTCATTGATTTTCCTTTTGAAATGCTGTTCTGTACGTGCACATTTGTATTTGTCTTGTTTGTCATCTCATTTTCTTCCATACTGTTCAAAGACTTGGATACAGGGTTTGTTTCACCCTTAGGTTTGTCAGACTCTTTGACAAGTTGGTTTTCAGCTTTGCTGTCTTTCCCACACACACTGGTTAATGTGTCATCTCCTAATGAGGAACTCATAGCTGTGGTAACTTGGCCATCATGAAGCATGTGTGAAACATGACCTGAGGAGATTTTCTCACTTGGTGGAGTGTTTTGAGGCCCAATGACAAGTGTACTGCTCTTTGTTGATGCCACAGTCTGGTCACCTGCTCTCATCTTCTGTCCTTGTGATGGAAGGTGGCAGGAACTGAGTGTGTCCGTAGCACTCGCAGTGACCTCACACATCAATGGGGGTTGCTCCTTTAACTTCTTGGCCACTTCCTTATGAAAAGGAGGAATATCTTCATGAATTGGTGGCTCTGTGGGCTCAGTGTGAGCACCGCCTCCAGCCTGAAATCATAGAATTTTGAATAAGTTTTCCTTTGATTATTATCTTCAGAAGCCTTAAAGGGATAGTTCTACCAAAAATAAAAATCTTCCATCCTTTACCCACCTTTATGTTGTTCCTAAGCTGTCTAACTTTTCTTTGTTCTGTGGAACAGGCTGACTGACTTTTATTGTACACTACACTTTAAAAGTTTTGGGTCTGTTAGATTTTTAAATGTTTTTAAGTCTCTTATGTTCACCAAGGCTGCATATATTTGATAAAAAATACAGTAATATTGTGAAATATTTTACCATTTAAAAGAGTTTTCTATTTGAATATATTTTAAAATTTAATTTACTCATTATTCAAAAATATTACTTACTCCAAACTTTTGCGCATTAGTTTATGAAAAAAACCCCCCACTAAGATCTTCTTTAGCGTTCCACAGACAAAAAAAGTCCTACAGATCCGACACGAGTCAGTAAAATTTCTTTTTGGGGTAAATTATTATCCCTTTAATATATACCATATACCAATTCATATTTTCATAGACCTATTTATATTTTATATTAAAAAAAATACAAGAGATTCAGACATTTGGAAAGCTAATTTACTCATACAGTGAAATAAGTATTTGATCCCCTACCAGCCAGCAAGAATTCTGCCTCCCACAGATTGGTTATGTGTCCATGTCGAACACAGAGTAGTCCCATCAGTTTAAGAAAGTACTCCTAATGTCAGCTCGTCATGTGTATAAAAGTCACCAGTCCAAAGAATCTGTATCTTCCATTTAAACCTCTCCACCACCATGGGCAAGACCAAAGAGCTGTCAAAGGACGTCAGGGACAAGACTGTAGACCTACACAAGACTGAAATGGGCTACAAGACCATCAGCAAGAAGCTGGAGGAGCAAGGAGACGACTGTTGGTGCAGTTATGTGGAAACGGAAGAAGTACAAAATAACCATCAATCATCCTCGGTCTGGAGCTCCATGCAAGATCTCGCCACATGGGGTATGGATGATCATGAGAACAGTGAGGGATCAGCCCAGAACTACATGGGAGGAGCTTGTTAATGATCTAAAGGCAGTTGGGACCATAGTCACCAAGAAAACCATTGGTAACACACTATGCCACAATGGATTGAAATCCTGCAGCACCCGCAAGGTCCCACTGCTCAAGAAGGCACATGCACAGGCCTGTCTAAAGTTTTCCAGTGAAAAGGCTTTGGAGAAAGTGCTGTGGTCAGAGGAGAGCAAAATTGAGCTCTTTGGCAACTCACCGTGTTTGGAGGGAGAGAAATGCTGACTATGAGCCCAAGAACACCATCCCTATAGTCAACCACGGAGGTGGAAACATTAACAGGCTGTTTCTCTGCTAAGGGTACAGGACGACTTCACCGCATTGAGGGGTCGATGGATGGGGCCATGTACCTTAAAATCTTCTTCCCTCAGCCAGAACACTGAAGATGGGTCATGGATGCGTCTTCCAGCATGACAGTGACCCAAAACATAATCCCAAGGCAACAAAAGATTGGCTCAAGTAGAAGCACATTAAGGTCATAGAGTGGCCTAGCCAGTCTCCAGACCTTAATCCTACAGAAAATCTGAGGAGGGAGTTGAAACTTCGAGTTGCCAAGCGACAGTCAAAAAATCTTAAGGATTTAGAGAGGATCTGTAAAGAGGAGTGGACCAATATCCCTCCTGACACCTGGTGACCAAACATCTTACCTCTGTGCTTGCCAACAAGGGTTTCTCCAACAAGTACTAAGTCATGTTTTTCTAGGAGATCAAATACTTATTTCACTCAAGGAAATGCAAATCAATTTATAATCTTTATCCAAACCAATTTATTTAATCTTTTTATAATCAAGTTATAAACCAGGGCTGGTCCCATAAACTACACAGCCTTAAAAGTTAGTCATTTATTTATTTATTTTTTAAATTTTAATCAAAAATTAAGACTGATTACCTCTTGTCTTGCTGCTAGTTGGTCAAACTAGATCTTAAGACAGAGTCTTAACATAGTGACTAAGTTTATGCAACTGGTCCTGATGTACTAGTTCTGTTGCACTGTGCTAATGCCAGATTCCAGACCACTGTAAATCTGCAGGGAGATTCTGCCTCTTAGCACTTGATTCCTTAATCTAAAATCAACAGAGCATTATATTAGCTGAACCTCTGTAATATTAGCACTTGATTATCTCTCATTTAGCTAGGATAAGAGAAAGAACAAGAGGAAGAGAGAAAATAAGTGGATTCAACATTACTTTGTTTGACAAACCCCAATATTAGATAATGTGAATGCCATAATTACTGTATTACAAGTTAGAATGAGAAGCCACCTGTTTCCAGTTGACTATGTCTGTCTTTGCTTCTTATTTAGCATCTATTGCCTTGGGGAAGCTGTTGCACTGGCCATATTTAGAGAGTATTTTAAGGCTTTATGAGATCAGAGGGGAATGTGGGATATTAAAAGGAGAGCAGCTGGTCTGTCCACAGCACTTACACTTACACAGTAAAGTTGTATTTTGTGTCTCCTTTTAAAATGCCATGTAGCAACAGGTGATTTGGGACAGCAAACATATCTGATGGATTTCAGGATCTCCTCTATACTTCTGTGTGCCCTGGAGCCACAGTGTCCGTGATGGGAATATTAACATTGTCTGTGACCCTATTTGAGTGTCATTTAAGATGGTTCTTGTCACATCATCAAAGTCATGCTTGTGGCTCTATTTATAGTTTATGATTGTGGCTGAGGGGGGTTACTGGTCTCACTACCACTGGGAACATTACACTCGCATGAGGTCACGGCCAGAGCATGAGGAAACACTCAGCAAGCCCCCTAAGAGAGCATGCAGATGCATTCCTCTTCCCTGTGTCCACATTGACGTCATTCCCACCACAAGAATGAGACAAGATCCTCACACATATACTTACTGGATTTCTATTCCCGTGGTCATCAACATCCATGGGCTTGTTGTCTATAAATCTGGGATTACAGTTCTGGATAGTATCTAGAGCTTGAAGTTGGAGGGTTGATGTCCCTTTGTCAGATGATTCTGTTAGCTTCATGTTTTCGACCTCCTTATTTGTCTGGGTTGTCATGGAAACCTTCAACACTGGTCGTTTCTGGGTAGCAATGGGCTTTTGAACTCTCTTTGATTCTGAGGGACTTTCCTTTGCATTCTCTGACTGTTTTTCACACTTTCTTGTGTCTGTCATGTCCATTTTCTTTCTAGATTCAGTCACTGTGGTGATCTGAGCATCCTGAGCTCTCTTTGATTCTTCTGAGGCACTTTTGTTTACTTTTACTGACTGCTTTCCATTCATTTTTCTGTCTGTTATGTCCATTTTCTTTCCAGATTCAGTCACTGAGTCGATCTGAGCACCTTGAGCTCTCTTTGATTCATTTGAGGGTCTTTTGTTCACATTCACTGACTGTTTTTCATTTATTTTTGCGTCTGTTATGTCCAGTTTGGTTCTAGATTCAGTCACTGAGGTGATCTGAGCATCCTGAGCTTTCTTAGATTTTTCCGAGACACTTTTGTTTACTTTTACTGACTGCTTTTCATTTGTTTTTCTATCTGTTATGACCATTTTGGTTCTAGATTCAGTCACTGAGGCAATCTGAGCATCTTGAGCTCTCTTTGATTCTTCAGAGGCGCTTTTGCTTATTTTAACTGACTGCTTTTCATTCATTTTTGTCTCTGTTATGTCCATTTTGTTTCCAGATTCAACCACAGTAGTGATCTGAGCACCTTTAGCTCTCTTTGATTCTTCAGAGGCGCTTTTAATTACTTTTACTGACTGCTTTTCATTCATTTTTGTGTCTGTTATGTCCACTTTGTTTCTAGATTCAGTCACTGAGGCAATCTGAGCGACTGTGTTCTGTACCTCCATCTTCTCAGTCACTTTCTCATTCATCATCTCGTCCCTTCTTCCAGTTGGTCTGTCTTCCTTGCTTCTCTCTGTTGCAGCTGTTGAAATTTTGAGTTTCTTCTTGACATAATGCTCATCGGTCTGTTTGCTGGTGGCATTATGCACAGTGTCATGGATATACGTTAGCCCCTCGCTGTCTTTGTCTCTGTTTGCGATCGATTCAGTGTTAGAGATGGCATGGAAAGGTGCTGCTGCTGATACTTGAACAGGCGCAGCTAGTCTGTCCTCTACTGGAGGTGTTCGACTGAGAGCATCCTCCTCCACGACTCTCTCCTCTGAAGGGATGTCAGCGACCCTGGTCTCTATGGGGGACCTGCGTTTTCTTTGGGCTCTTTCAGGACTGCTCATCCTGTCGTGCTCAAAGGCTGCTGGGACAGTCTCTTTGCCTGTATTGCGGTGCTCCTCCTGCTCATGGCGACGGTTCTCGTTTCGCAGTTTAAGCTTTGCAAAGTAATTCTGATGAATCTTATACTCGCTCATTGTTCCGACCTCCAACACACCCGAACATGACACAATGCCTCGACTGTTCTGTGCTGATGCTTGGTAAATTGCAGCATCCTCCAGAGTACAGCTAAGATAGAAATAAGCACTGTAAATGTTCACTAAATATTTAAAAGAAGAAAAAGTGTTCGCAGAAAACTGCATACTTGTATATTTGGAGCGTGTGTGTCTTGTCATCACGTGAAATTTCATATTTGGGAAGCCCGCAGTATCTGTCAAGCTGTATGTCATCTTTGTACCATGTCACTTCAGGGACTGGATAGCCTGCAAATGTGACGGTCAAAAACAAAAACTGGTGAACAGAAAGTCTAGACCACTTTAGTAATGTTCCATTATACTGTACAATGCATTCACTTGCTTTGATGGGATACCTGAGACCATACAGCTAAACTTGACGTTAGTGTCTTCAGACACAGCTTTGGATTTTAAGGTGGACTCAAATGTTGGCTGTATCTCCTCAGTTAGTTGAGCCATGACACTGCAGAGAGTGCTCCTAAAATGGAGGTAAATATATAATTGATCTTAGGTTTAATTTTCATAAATCATTTGCATCAGCAGCAGCACAGCACTGACATCACTGTCATCATTATTGTTAGCATTCATGCAAAGTAAGATTTACTGTGTTTATATTGGCTAGATGAGACACAATATTGAAATAAAAAATGCATACATTAGCTGAGAAGGTCTTGTGCGGTAATTTAGATGTTACAATGACTTCACAAATTGGGTGTTTCTTCCATGTCCCTTCTGTTATATTTTTGTAATATGAATATGACATTAAAAAGAAACTCAGCCTTTTTTTTTTACCCTAACTTTATAATTTATTTATTTTGAAATGTACTTTATGTATAGATGATGTGGTTTTATGTTTTTTTTGTGATTTTAAAGGGGCTATATGTAACAACTTATAAGTATAATCACTTTTTTTATTGCCAATGTATGAAGTGAACAGCTTGTAACAAAATTTTAGAAAAAACGTGACCTTCCTTAAACTTCATAGGTGGTTGTCAATGAAAGCCTGTAGACTCGGGACATTTTTTCCGGGAAAATCAAAAGGATGTGACGTTTACATGCGCATCCAAGAGACAGATCTTTATAGTCTCAAATATAGCCTACTTTACTAACTATCATATAGTGTAGTTTTAATTAGCCTACCTCATCTGTCAACATGATGCCGGTGAATTGCAGAGCTGCTGCAAACATATCCACATCGCTTTGAGCAGATGCTTTCTTAACTGCTGCTTTCTCACCACGGCCATTTTTGCTGTTTATTTTGTTATTGAAAGCAAAGTATAGCCTATTCATTCTAAACTTCTCTCAGCAGCGTTGAAGACGTCAGGATGTTCGTTAACAGTATCGCTGCAAAGGTATTTCCAACATCTTTTTACTTATAAGCAAATAATGAAAAAGAGCTTAGCTTTGAATCATGTTCCCTCTCTTATAGGTAATGAGCACGAGCAATAAGTTGCTGGCTGCAGTTCACTTAACGGCCACCGGTGTCGCTAATTAAACAGGTTTCTGAATTCTACATAGAGCCCTTTTAATCTAGACATATTAATTAAGGAGCATGCTAACAATGTCAATTGTTAGCAGAATAGTTTTATTCTGCATCACTTCTGATCAAGCTGTAATTTTGTCAAATTATTTGTGTGCATTTCCGATTAATAAAATTTTAAATAAAAAAAACATAATTTGCATTACGAAATGCTATTAAACAATGCATCATCGAGATGTGAGGCCATGGAAATTACACTACAGAGGGTATTTTCATGAAAAATGTAAAAACATCAGAATCCTCCTGTGTACTGTATGTATGATGGACATTGCTAGACAAAATTAAATCAACTATTGAGTGTTTTTAAGAGACTATGTTCTAAAAGTCCCTGAAATTGAAGAAACACCCATAAGTCTGTTGAGAAAATTGTTAAGTTAGTTAGTTCTGTATAACACTTGTCTTTTTACCTGGATGGCTTGAACTGAGAGAATCTATGGCCAGCGTAGCTAAGCAGAGATGAAGCAAGCACAAGAATCAGCCATGCGCACAAGTTTGTTTTAGGAATGACCAAAATCACACAGAAGCTCAAGCATTCAGGTCTATTTGTAAAAAAGTACATGAATTTGTGTAGTTTGAAAATTCTTTTGGCAAAAACTGAAACAAGTAAAATCTCCAAAGGAATGTACAATGCTTGTCACGTTTATTTTGTGCATAGTAAATCTTTCATAATTAGAATTTTTAAAGGTTGCATTTTTGACCAAACCAATTTTATAAAACCGTTGCTGCTGTGGTAAGTTGGGCACTGGTGAATACTAAAAGACATTTGTTGAGGGTGGCCATACGCACTACTTATTTATAACCTTATGACCTTCACACAAGAGTCAGACACACCAGTGGTGGATCTCTGAACTATTGACAACGTAAGGAAATCAAGTATCTTCTAGTAGTGAGGAAACAGAATCTCTCATTCACCCTGTTTTCAAGGCTTACACAGTTTTTTTTATTATTATTGTTTACTCAGAAGTTTAAATTCATTCATAATATAAGGAAGCTTATTGCATTATTTATGCGCTGTTTATTTAGGCCTATCTAGATTGTTGTTTAAGCACTACTGCATTATTTATTACAAATCTCCAATATAACAATCACTAAAAATATGTATATTTTGAAAGTAGTCATTCAACAGAGATGCTTTTATCAACATATTACAAGGACTGTCCATCTGGAATAACCGGGGTAGAATGCTTTACAAAAGGGCCCTGATTTTACGTCAACAATAAGAACCTTTACCTGCTTTCAGATCGGACACTGCTCAGGTAGCTCCTACTGCCAGCCCTTCTATTCTGAGAGGGGATATCACTGGCACTGTAGTAAGACCTTCCATCACTCGAGAGCGAACGGTTCATCAGCCTTCTGGAACTCATCTTCTTAATCTGTAAGTCTCCACGTTCACAAAGTCAACTGCTTGTATCCAACATTCTTAAAGCCTGTCAACATTAAACCGCAAAAGAGTTTGTTTTCCCAAACGTAGAAAGTTAAAAGCTCCAGCAAAAATCTTCTGTCATCACAGCCAGCATCCCAGCAGTAGATTTCACGCTGGTTTTTGTCTTTACTTTGACACTCAGGGGTGCGCTCTACAAGCTCAGTGTTTTCTTTCTGCGCTGTTGGACTCCTGGGGTGGTGCACGGTGGCATAAGACTCTGCTGTTTCCAATCAGTCTGCAGCTTGCGTGGCCATGAAAGCTAATTATAGCTGGGCCACAAATAGGCACACAAGCACATCACATTTTCCAAAACTGACTTACTAGCTTTTTTTTTTAAACTAAAACATCCTTAACTTGTTGAAATCCATGATAGAAGTCCCTCTTATGTTTTTCAAGCTCAGTACAGGACCAGCCCCACAAGCGTACGCAGGTAAGCAGGGCAGAACCATGTCAATATGCTCCCGAGTGGGTGTTGAGACGATACGTTGTGTTTATCATTCCTGTTGTAACCCAGCATAAACCTTAAATGGACCGTCTATTCAAGCAAATCTGCTCGTCTGCGTCAATGCATTTCTCTGAGTTCCAGTAAAGCTGACTGTAAAGTCAGGCATCTGGGAACACGGGGTTCTTTTCCAAGCCCCATGAGGCTGTAGTTACATGGACATCTCATGATGATAGTTTTCATCCAGTGTAGATCAATAGGTGTGTGGAAAGCTTGTTGAGGATTTGTGGTGCCACATGCAGCCAGATGAACATCAGGTCACACCAGGAACCACTGAAACCAGTTACCATCCACAATTTACCGCTTTTTGTTATACAGTGTATAACATAAACTACTGTTAAAATGTTATTTTTAAGAGGTCGCTTATGCTCACCAACGATACATTCATTTGATCAAAAATACAGTTAAACAGTAACATTGTGAAATATTATTACTGATTTCTATTGAAATATTTTAAAATATAATCTGTGATGGCAACTCTGAATTTTCAGCATCATTACTCCAGTCTTCAGTGTCACATTATCAATGTTGAAAACAGGTGTGCTCCTTAGCTGATATTTTGTGGAAACGTGATACTTTTTCTGTATTCTTTGATAATAGAAAGCATAAAAGAACAGCATTTATTTGAAGTATTAAATCCTTTGCAAAATTATAAATGTCTTTACTGTTACTTTGATCAGTTTATTGCATCCTTACTGTATTAAAGTATTTATTTCTTTAAAGAGAAATAGAGAGAAATTTACCCCTAACTTTAGAAATGTAGTGTATAGGACTCTATTAAACATAGAAATAATAGGTAAATTCAGTCTTAATTTCAGACTGGAATAAAATATCTGCTGTATTTTTATCGATATATACTCTACATTGACTCCAATTTGCTCATGTTTAAAAGAAAATGTTGGCTTGAGTGTATTCCATCATTATTAAAGCCCAGTAGGTATAGTTCATCAAGTTGATTTGTAGCACTAGCAGTTATTTTGCACCAATTTTGCTCTGGGTCTATGAAAGTCTATGACCAAAACACATGAATATTCAAGATGGCAACGTGACATTCCAAAGCGTGCTTGAACTAAGGCTGGATAATTTAGTGTTGACAGTGTTGTGTTTATTCTGCTGCGTTATTAATTTCCCCTCCCCTCTACTTTTTACCTTTTATTGTCTGTTTAATAATAATGTTTAAACTCTTCCGTGAGTATAAAATCTTGTGCATTCATATTCAGTGAAATAATATCTGCTATATCTAAAACCTAGTCTGAGGTAAATTAATAGTTTGAGGCATTACATAGATTTGAGGCCAAATAAATTGCTTTACATTAGCTCTCCCCTCTATTCTCTGCTTTTGGGTTCAGCGATGTGAAAATTTGTTGAGAGATTTTCGATGAGAGGAGTGTTTCTGCCGACTAGTGGCAATTGCTTAACACTGCAATGATTTCTGCAGTGATCACTCTACTAACCTGGAGACTGATTGATTACTCAAATACATTAAGATATTAGTTAAACGTCATTTATCAGGCACTTTCACATCAGTAGGAGAACATCTGGAGTAGTTCCTGTTCCTACAATGTCTGAGAGGATCTCAGCAAGGTTCCTGAAAATGATTTAAAAATAGTTCAATAAGAATGTTGAGGACATTTAACTGTCTCAAGGCAATTTTTAAACACCAAAACAGAATCACGATTACATACTGCAGACCTACATCAAGTGGAATTTCTTATTTATTTGATGATTTTATGAAACTGCATATAAGTACATTCAATTTGGTTTGGAGATTATTTATTTATTTTTAGAAAAACATAAAAATAAACTGCTTTAATGTCTTCTTAGTACACCACAGGGTAACCAATTTATGGTATGAAAAAAATGACCAAAAGTATGGAAAAAAAAGATGAAATTTACAGAAAATAATAATCTGATGCTATACAGTGAGCAGGAAGATCACAGGGCTCAGGCACAGCCGAGTCATTGTATAACAGTGTAATTCGTAATCCATTTCAGATTGTCTTCTGAGCTACAATATTTCAATCTGCTATTGCTTTGAACGAAACACACCATTTGAAGTGGCTGAAACAGTGTCCATCACCATCAGTAACAGATCTGAAGAATTAGTCAGTCACAGTATATGGGAGTTGATCTATTGTTTGTCAGTGCCAGACAAACAATCAACAAATTCTAAGGTTACTGAACTTGTAATGCACTTTTCAACCATCTTGTTGTTCAAAATACTTTATCTGCTGGCTTATCAGTGTAATTTGTATTGCTTCATTTATTTTGTAATATTATCGCATAATCACCAGCGCAGAGACAAACATAACAGGATTTCGATGCAGGTGTTTTCATCTGTGCCATCAGTGGTATTTTTGCATACTGTTTCTAGTTGTACTAGTCTATTTTATGAAGCTACACACAGCGACACACAACAGTACATAAAAGAATTACATCACTCTATGTTCCTTTCTTGCATTTTAGGGTTTTCAACACCTAAATATGATGATTTGCATTTGCTGCAGGCCTGACATTTTGAGTGTACCAGTGAGTTCCAGTTACGCTTTATTTTTATTTTCTTGACACAAGCTTTTTCTACCAAAGATATTTAAAAATGTGCATATAGTTATGTGTGATTACTTCCAGCCTTTGTGTCTTAAATTAACCATCAGTTTGTCATTTAAAATAAATGACTCTCCCACTAGTGTCTCATGAAGGCAACGGAAAAGTAGTAGAAAATGTCATATGAAATATTGTCATTTGGTTGGTTTAAACTGAAAATGTTGACCAGTTCAGTCATTCTGAGACTATGCCTTTGGATAAGATCATTTCATAATCACACAACCGGATAACCAACAAATTCATCATCACCTACAGAAGACTTCACATTTTAATTATGAAAATTAAGGCAGTGTAAATGGAAGAATGAGGTCTCCAAATTATTGAGGCATGCTTAAAAAAATAATCAAACAAATTATAGATAATTCAATATTTTTTTCAGAAATAGTTTAGTCTTTCAAACATTTCACATTACTTTGACCATCCAGTGCACTTTCTTCACCCTCATCAGAATATTTAAATCTCAAGGCCACCATCGTAAACATCAGTGCTCATTTGTATGGGATAGAAATAGGAATTATAGGCATTTTCTCGCTCTGGGTTGATTGGTTAAAGGTCAGTGGAAATTTTCAGATGACCCACGCCTTGGTGTTAAAGTCTTTACACGAATGTATCCTCTGTAACACTTTTTCATAAGGTTGAATTTATTAACGCATTAGGTATCATCAGCTAACATTGAGCAACCATTTTAAAGCATTTCTTCATGGAAGTTAACTTAAGTGTACTATTATTCATTGTTAATTCACGTTCGATTATAATAAATATGAATAATTAGTTCATGATATCTAATGTTAACAAATTAAACCTTATTGTAAAGTGTTATTAAATTCTCATCAAAACACCACTGGAGCACTATTAAAAGAGATAACTCTTGATCCATACCATGACCCGCAATCATGTTTATAGTATGGTATGGATCAAATTTACACACCCTGTACCAACATATTACACTTACAAAATACCATATCCAAAAAAACCTCCAAACTCACTCTCAAGCTCTCAACATTAAAGAGAAAATTAATTCCACCCAAAAATGAAAATTCTCTCATCCTTTACTCATCCTCAAAGTCATAGGATTTTGATTAATCTTCAAAAAACGAATGAAGATATCGAGAACATGACAGGTTTCTGTCCCTCCATTGACAGTCCAGGTAATATAACGGCGTTGTGAAATGAATCCATATAAATTTGGCAGTTTAATCCAAGTCTTTTGAAGAGATACGATCACTTTATATGATGAACAGATTTAACTTAGGCTTTTATTCACATATGAAGATATCTCATATATGGAAATGGAAGTATGCGAATGAATGCACATTTGAGCTTCCATATGTGATGTGCTTTATTTATGTGTCACTCATTGTTTAGTAAATAAAAGCCTAGATTGAATTTTTTCATTCAAGACTTGTTTTTAACCACTCCATTCATATCAATTTGTTTTACGACAAACTGACTGGACTTTCAATGAAGTAACAGAAACCTCTCAGGTTACGCTATTAAATGTCTTGTGTTTCAAAGTTTAACCAAAGTCTGATGGGTTTGGAACAACACAAGGGTGAGTAAATGATGACAGAATTTTCATTTTTGGATGAACTATCCCTTTAATGCTTGTCTCAGGCCCTGTCTATTGTCTGACCAATAAAGGCATTTTTGTCTTTGATTGCAGTATGAGGTCTTGCTCCTCACAGTCTGGTTGAGCATTTCTTGAGTGTAGATATTATATTAAAATGATAGATAAAGGACAAGTGGGTGACAGCAGCATTTAAAGAGCTATACATACTTTTTTTTTTTTACCCAACTGCTGCAGAGAACAATTTTACAATAACTAGAATTGAAACATACAGTTTTTTCATCTTGGCATTGTAGGAAGTCCACGGCTTTGGCTATGTAGATAATAGTAATTTCAATTTAATTTCATGGTACCATGATATTAATACTTAGAACGTCCCACTCTCAGACTACTACAGACTACACTCTCAGGAGACAGAGAGGGGTCTCAAGTCTCAGTCATTTATTAATGAGATGCCCACCCATCCAGCGCAACTTGCAGGCCAGCCAGCGCCTAAGGGGGCAAAAGTATTCATAGTGGAACTGCTGGAATTCGGGTGTCCTCCGGATGTCCCTAAGAAAGGCCAAGTCCAGCTCAGATTCTGTTAGCACAATAAGAAGGAGAAGGAGGGCAAAGAGCAGAGCCAGGGTCACTAAGAAAAGACGGGCCAAACTACAGATGAACTCATTCACCCCTTCCTCTGGGCCGTGTTGGGTTGGCCGTGTCTTCTCCAGGAGTGAACGTTTCCCTTTGGGTTTAACGGCCTGTGGCCTTGCCTGGTTTTGAGAGCAGAGTTCTGTTCCTCCTTCCTCTTGCATGCTGCGGGGGCCGTTTGTGTGCCGAACCTGAGCCTGGTATGAGGGGTCGTTGGAGACCGGTGTGGGAAGCATGCTGTCAGAGGGACTGTAAGAGTCCTCGGAAAATTCAGCTGTTCCACTTCCTCCCTCAGCTCCATTTCCATGGGAGCGTAGGAATGAGTTGCCATTGGATACTGATCGTACTGGTGTGGAATGGCCACTGTCACGCAGGGACTCCAAACCTGAAACAGATTGAGGAAGTTCAGTGAATGTGTTTGATGATGTCTATATGCTTTCAGGGTTGTGCGTCAGTCAGAACTGAATTTAGAATGTCTTTTAAATTCAAATTTGAATTTGAGTTGCTGTAGCAAACAGGATGCACAATTATAAATTGATAAATTATGAATTTAAGGAAGCATAAATTAAACTGCAATAAGTGTTATTTTATAGCAAGGAAAGGATGACTAGAGAATGATGGCTTGAAAAGGCATTGCCTGAAAGTTTAAAGTAGTTTAAAAAGTTGAAAGTTTTAAGAACACATGTATTAAGTCTTAAGAACAGACAACTATATCTGTTTGAAACGTCACCTATAAATTTGTACTGCATGTAAACACTACTTTTCAAAAGTTTGGGGTTAGTAAGATTTGTTTTTAATTATTATTTTTATTCACCAAGGATGCTTCAAATTGATCAAAAGTGACAGTAAATTTGTAATGTTACAAAAAAAATCTATTTACGTTGTAGAAAAAGTGCAATGCTTACGGGATCAGAATGGCCACTCATTATTGGCTGACGCTATTCACATGAGCAGCACGACGCATGCGTGATGCTGACGCAGGAGCCGGCCAATAATAGTGGCCATTCTGATGCAGAACCTAAAAGCGCTGGACTGTGTTTCTACAACATAAACAGCGTAAGGAGACTGCAAATTGTTGCATAAAGTTGTTATTTTTGTTTTGTTTTTACACACAAAATGTATTTCTTGTCACTTCATTCTAGTTTAATGATGACCTTTCTGGGCCTTGAAAGTGGTAATTAAATTGCTGTTTATGGAGGGTCAGAGAGCTCTCGGATTTCATCAAAAATATCTTCATTTGTGTTCCGAAGATGAACGAAGTGTGGATCGACATGAGAGTAATTAATGACAGAATTTAATTTTTGGGTGAACTAACACTTTAATATCCAAACTGACTCCATATAATGGACATTCCCAGTTTGCAGAAAGTTTGCTGTGCAAGACAAAAGTCCCAACCAAATAGCTGAAAAATAAAAGCTTACAAATTCTAACAAAACCAAAGTTTAAACAAATTAAATTAAATGAGTTTTTTTCACTCATATAGGACTGAAATTTCAATGTACTTCATAGAAAAAAGGTATGTGCACTCAAAATCTAATATTAGTAAGCAGAACTTAAACTGAATGAGTTACAGTAGATTTCTAGTTCCCAGCATGCTTTGTGTCAGACTGTGTAAGGGAATAAATGTTGAAATTAAGTGTTATTTTGTGTGTTTTTGCACAAGTTAATATAGGGGAGATGTGTTATTGTTTAATGCTCTGTTATTTTGGTATTTAAAGGTGTTTCTGTTATGCTATGTATTCTGAACTTATCAGGTTTTACAGTGTAGGTTAAACATAACACACTGTATATTAATATTTATTAAGTAGCAAACTACAATTGTACTCCTTCCATGTTTGACTTAAAACAAGAAAATGTTATTAGGAAATCAGGAATAAAAAATCCCTGTTTAAGTTAACTTTTAAGCGACATTCCATTATTATTCACAAAGACATAATTACATGAATTCAACTGGTAAAAAATGTATTGATAATATGCACTAAATTATGTAAATATAATTTGTGTATATTGTAGATGTTATTAACAACCCTACAACACAGGAAAATATAGCTCCACCCACAATCCATAAAAGCTAAACACAGTCCATGCTAACAATGGTGGCACTCCAATCTGCTATATTAGCAAATTCAAACGCAGTCACACTGAAATAAGTTGAATGCCCAGCTGTTCCAAATGACCAAGAGCTTTACCTGTAGTGCTGGTGGGTTGAACACCAAGTCTGGATGAAGCTCCAGAGGAAGTGGAGGAGCTGGGCAAGGACGGGAACAGAGGCAGAGCCCCTAGAGCTTTCCCTAATAGTCTAGGTCCCATCGTCAACACCCGTACCTTCACATCCCGGTAACAGTGGTTGATCATCCGTAGGTGAACGTTCACCTTTGTTTTAATCCGTATGAGACACTTCACCATGGTTTCAGAATGTAACCTCTAACGTATCTGATGTTTTCACCTCTGCGTTAGTGTATCTCCACTAGACCCCTTTCCTCCCGCTATCCTCCTGAACAAAAACGACATAACACTATAGTGTATGTGTGTGTTTGAAAAAGTGAGTGTGAGAAAGCGAGAACACCCTAAAGCCCTAAAGCTCCATAAGTCCCTCTATGCCCAAAAGCCCAGCTGCCCTGCATGCTCCAACCCCTCAAACCCATTATGGGCTGCGACAAAAGAGCACATACACAACACACACTCATTCTGACACAAACCACATGACATACAAGGACAGGCTCTCTATTTATAGACCGTGTAATAATAACACTGATGATACCTAGTTGGACAAGGTAAAACCTGTCACTCCTCATTGTCTCTGTATTTTCTTGTGTATGACACAAATTGTCATGAAACCCACTTGCACGGCATGTGAAGCCTTAATTTGTTCTTCCTGTTAGCATTTACTTACTGCTTTAGTATATTGAATTATTTTGATATGTGGTATATGTTTTTATGCAAGCACACTGTGTCTATTTCACTAAAGCACAAGACTTTAATTCTATATGTACAGAGCAGGTACTAGAACACAACTAACCATTAACTCAAAATATATAACGCTCAATTGTACAGTACCCTCACACAGACAAAGACAACCATGATGGTATTTGGCAGTGCAGTAAAGTGACTGGAACAGGTGAGAGTCTGGTCACATTGAGCACAATGAGAGCAGCTCTCATGTTACATATAGAGCAAAAGAGAGAGGGAGTGTGGCTCGCACTCATATCTATATCTAGAGCACACTTTTGTTGTCTTTACTGTTTCAGGATTTGTAATCATGACTATGTACACTACCGTTCAAAAGTTTGGGGTCAGTTAATATTTTTATTATGCAAGGACTCTTTAAATTGATTAAAAGTGACAGTATGTTTACATTGTCACAAAAAAATGTCTGTTTTATATAAATGCTGTTCTCTTTAAATGATCTATTCATCAAAAGAAACCTGAATAAAAAAATTGTTTACACAAAAACATGAAGCAACACAACTGTTTTAACATTGATAATAATCAGAAATGTTTCTTGAGCACCAAATCAGCATATTAAAATGATTTCTGAAGGATCATGTGACACTGAAGACTGGAGTAATGATGCTGAAAATTTTTAAAAAAATTTAATAATATTGTATTTCCAAATAAATGCAGCTTTGGTAAGCAAAAGAGACTTATTTCAAAAACTTTAGGAAATCTTACCCCACACGTTTGGATGGTAGTGTGCTCAATGTGGGTTTTCACCTAACTGTATGCGTGTTTAAGTTGAATTACATATTTTGAAAAACATTACAGCCTGAATTGTACTGGATTGTGGATTGTAGTTTTTTTTATCTATTGTATTGTGGCTGACATTAAAAATTGACAAAAAGGGTGATGCATTAAAAACATACAGCAAATTATGGTCTAGTAAGGACACAATCATGAATCCTAGTGGAAGAATAAACCAAACCAAAAAAATCTCCATGGTGCTTTTTATTATAGAGGAGATACAACGTTTTGCCACCAGATGGCACCATTTCAATGCATATGATCCAACAGATGTTGCCTTGAGTTGCATTGAATTCAGAAAACACTGAATCCACTAACTTTGCTTTTCGAGTTACAAATTCAATTAAATTTTTGTTCTTAGAAAGGGGCGGTATATGCTTAGGTTTATGTGTGTGTGTGTGTGTGTGTGTGTGTGTGTGTGTGTGTGTGTGTGCGCCTGTGTGTGTGTGCGTGTACAGGTTTATATTACATTGTGGTCCAAATGGTCCCCACAAGGATAGTAAAACCTGAAATCAACTACATTGTGGGGACCAGCCAGCAGTCCCCAAGGGGGAAATGGATTAATAAACATGCAAAATGATGTTTTGTTGAAAATGTAAAAATGCCGAAAGTTTTCTGTGATATGTAGGTTTAGGGGTAGGGTTAGTGTTAGGGAAGAAAATATACAGTTTGTACAGTATAAAAACCATTACGTCTATTTAGAGTCCCTACAAGGATAGTGAAACAAACAAGTGTGTGTATGTGTACAATTTTGATTATGCTTGTGAGGTCCAACATATCCTCACTATTCAAAAATGTCTTCGCTAATATAGTGAAGCCTGCTGAACACAGACTTGTGAGCCAAACCTCACTAGTTAAAAAGGCTTATAAGTCAGCTAAATCTGTTCGTATTTAAATCTAGTGTTTAGCACAAGTTTCACAAAAATCAGTGGAAGTCTCAGAGATGTTCTGACTAATATAGTGACACAAATGTGTGTATGTCTATGCATGTAGGAACATTAGCATACCCTCCATGATGGAAATATGGACTGCTCTCCTTCGTGTTCGGGGAACACTACTCTGTCGCGGGCCATGAGTGATGGAGGGACAACTCCTACTGGGGACCATCCCAGCCCTGAACCAACAAAAAGATGTGGCGTATCAATTGACATACTCTCAAGTACAGTAAAACTGTTAAGAATACAAGTCAGTGTTGAGAAAACTCACCTATGGATCTCTGGAGGCTCTCGTCTGATTTTGGCACTCTGTTCCATCACTTCCTTGGCCACTTTACCACTTTAAGGGGTTTTGGTCAACAAAAATATTAGTGTCGCTTATAGATAATCCATTAATTAGCATATATTCACAACACAAGCCTAAGCAGGGCTCCACCAGAGCAGATACTACTCACCTATATCTAAAGCGGCTTCCTTTGAAGAAAAGATTACTACTGGACACAGTGCGAACTTGACTTGATTTCTCAAACCTGTAAGAAATGGAGAGAACGAGAAAGAGAGAGAGTTTAAAAAAATAAATAAGAAAATAACTTTGTCTAAACCAGTGGTTTTCAACCTTTTTGACTCAAAGGCCCCCCATTGTCCAACATAATATCTAAGGTCCCCCGTATTGGCTAAGATATTTCCTCTTGTATTTATGCTCTAATTATGACAGTTAAGCCCGTGATCACTTGGAATCTGCAATGGAGCTGATTTATTATTTACAGTTTTCATTATGAATTTGTTTTACACACCATTCTTTAGGCCTGCATGCTTGGGCTATAGAAAGAAAATATTAAAAATTACACAAATGAAAATGATAACAATATAATAAACTATATAAAACTGTGTAAAAAAAGTCAGCTTAAGGTAGATACAAATATTATGCAGTTAAATGTCAAAACAACTACAATTAAGCGTGACCTACTGTAGTCTCACAACAGAATGCATTGTGGATCTGCCTAAAGTGTACATGTTCATTAGGCTTCCTCCCAACTGTCAAAATCGAGGAGTCGAGGGTCTGTTCAAATAAACTTCCCTTGCCCACTTGAAGTTGAACGCACATCAAAATGGTGGTGCGGATTCCCCCAATCGGAGGTGCTTAAGGAAGTTCGCAAGTGTATGTCTAAAGTGGAAGTCAACGCAGTCTAGTAAGCCTAAAGACCTTGATAAGCATGTTCATGTATGTTTGATTAGGGCTGGAGCTAAACTCTGCAGGAAAGTGGACCTCAAGGGTCAGAGCTGAGAACCCCTGTATGAATCACCGCCTACAACACTCTGGATCCTTCATTGGAAACTGAAATTATGTTTACTCTTTGAATTCTTGCACCCGGGAGCAATAAAAGCCGACACAATTATGACTAAAAGTTTGCTAGGTAGTAATTCCTACAAATGCAAGGCGCTATCTGAAAGGTCAGGTGTATCCCAAGCCGACTGGGAGTGGCCTTGGACATTCCCAGTGCATTATGGGTGTTGAAGTTTTCCTACTGTAAACCCTAATGCTCAAAATAATTATTTGGTTTGGGTAGGACAAACTTAATTAAACAAATTAGTTCAGTCAAATTAACTTTTATGAGTATTTAGCACATTCGTTAGCACTTTATTTTACAGACCTGTTCCCCATGTACATACTATGTATTATAGTAGTTGCAATAACTGGGTAATAACTAGGTACTAAACCTGAACCTACACCTACACCTAACCTTAACCCATGTAGTTACCTTATGTTATCCAGTACTTTCTTAGGCAAGTACACTGTAAGTACATGTAAGTGCACGTACTGTAAAATAAAGTGCAACCACACTTTTTCTTTCAAGTTCATAGAATTGATATATTTTAAGTAAACTGTTGCATTGTTTTGAGTTTTATGAACATATGGCCCGGTTTCATAGACAGGGCTTAAACTAAGCTAGGATTAGGCATTGGTTCAATTAGTACATTTAAGTAGCTTATTTAGCTTAAGTAGCATATATTAAGATATATGTCAATGCAAGTTGCATTCAGTTAAAGCAGCTGAAACATGCATTTTAGTCTGGGACTAGCTTAAGCCTTGTCTGTGAAACTGGGGTGTAGGGGATTTTACAGTTAAAGATCCAAAAGACCAGATATGATAAATGAAGACCCGGAATCAGAGTTTAAAAATATAAATTGAAGAAAATTGTACTGAAGAATAGTTTGCAGTTTCATCAGCAGAAGCCAGATTCAAGTCTCACAAGGAGCTTGTAGGCCGCTCTCTCTCTCTCTCTCTCTCTCTCTCTTTCTCGTACTTTCAAATTTCCACACAATTATCCTCTAACAGAGTCCACTAACTACGTCATTACTAAGATACAGGACACTTTTCCAAAACATACTGATAAGTTGTACTTTTCTCTCAGTCCGAGGTACAGACAATATACATTATTTTCTAGTGTTTGAAAATGAAAAGGAAATTAAAGGCTTTAACATAAGTTGAAGTTAGTCATTCTAAATAATTCAATATTTAGAAAGATAATTTCGTGATAAATCGCTCAAAATATATATATTGAAGCGGCAGTGGATTCCAGAATCCACCCCTTCAGGGGCTATTTCTTTTAATTTAGACAAACTTAAGTTTAACTAATTTTAATGTACTCAAACATGTCAATTTAAGAACAACCAAAATGTACTTGTACAAAATAAAAATCTGCCAGTTCTGCCTATTTAACTTTGAATTTCTTCTCTTGAACATTTTGAGGCAACTGATTGCCTCAAATGTTTTCAGTTTTGCCAAACTATTAGGTTTACAGTGTACCCATACAGTATGGCAAAACTAAAGATCCTTTTTTCTTTGTTTTCCAAGGTCAGCTAGCACTGATTTAAATGTTTTCCTGCCTTTCAACTGCAGAGGCAGCCAAGTTTTATAGAAAGCCCATTATGCCAGCAGTGAAGTACTCCCTAGTTTTTTTTTTTTAATATAATTAATTTTAAGTCATCTCGTAGCCCCCTTAGAAGTTTGCTAAGGCCCCACAATGGGCCCGGCACCCTAGGTTGAGAACCACTGGTTTAAACTAAATTAAACCACAGGCAATGTGGTATGTTGCTTACTTGCTCTTTCTCTTTTTATGCTCTTTCCATGCTTGAGCTTAATTTCAGCCTGATAGGTCAAAAAGGTTATGCAACTCACTGGTAGAAAGCTTGGTTTTCCACCCCACACTTCCATAAATGCTTGCAGGCCTCAGGTGTTGGAGCAAAGTAAGTCAAGATGATCTTCTGATCCTTTGTAAAAGTCACAGGAGGTCAGTAAATGATATAATTTAGTAGCTAAACAGAACAGGTTGGTTTCTGGATAAATTCCTGATAAAGTCTTGCATCAATCTGCATTCATCTTACTTTTGACCATTTGTTCTTCTGCATAACCTGGGGCTGCCTTGCAGTCACCTACCTCTTGATGAGTTGCATATATATGAAATGTCTTTCCTTCGAACTTTAGTTTGGTCACCTCATTCCTGTACAATATGACAAAATACTGTCAAAGTTATTCATATACACAGTCATTTGATCTTGACTGCTAAGCAAATAAAAATGATATGCAGGATTAATTTCGCCTCTCACCATTTGAGGAAATGAATCCTCCTGTTCCCCTGCAGCACCACAAAGCCAAAGGGGGTAAATGCAAGAAATGCTGCATTCCCAGACACATCCTGTCATACAAAACAAAACAAAAGATTATTGCATGCTTTTTGTGAATGTAAAAATGATGATTAACAGACTTTCAGTTCAGAAACTTGTGTTGAAATAATTTCCTGTATATGAACAGCTGATGAATTTTGATACTGACTTTGCAGGGGTGTGGATCTACTCCATATGTTTCTAGAGACTGAGCTTTCCTTAAGAAATTCATTTCAGATGTTTCAGGACTCTGGCCTCTGTAGGTAATGAACAGACTAGTTAATATTCTGTGTTTGTTCTGGGAGATAAATTTCATAAAATATATTTAATCTCTCCATTAAAAACCAGCGCACATTTAAAAAGAGTGACATACTGCATGTGAGAAGCTAATTGAGTGTAAGCTTACGTCAGCTCGGATTTGTGGATCTCAGCAATGCGGCGCTCCAGGCGCTCGGAATGCTTTGGAAAAAACTGAAACTTAGAGCTGTAACCTTCCGGATGCTTCCCCGGGTCATAATCTCCAATCTCAGCTAAAATTTGAGAAAGAATACATCTAAACCAGTGCCATCTTGAGAGACTTGTCTTACTGGACGGGTGCATCTCAATAAATTAAAATGGCATGGAAAAGTTCATTTATTTCAGCAATTCAACTCAAATTGTGAAACTTGTGTATTAAATAAATTAAATGTACACAGACTGAAGTAGTTTAAGTCTTTGGTTCTTTTAATTGTGATGATTGTGGCTCACATTTAACAAAAACCCACCAATTCACTATCTCAACAAATTAGAATATGGTGACATACCAATCAGCTAATTGACTCAAAACACCAGCAAAGGTTTCCCGAGCCTTCAAAATGGTCTCTCAGTTTGGTTCACTAGGCTACACAATCATGGAGAAAACTGCTGATCTGACAGTTGTCCAGAAGACAATCATTGACACCCTTCACAAGGAGGGTAAGCCACAAACATTCATTGCCAAAGAAGCTGGCAGTTCACAGAGTGCTGTACCCAAGCATGTTAACAGAAAGTAGAGTGGAAGGAAAAAGTCTGGAAGAAAAAGATGCACAACCAACCAAGAGAACCGCAGCCTCATGAAGATTGCCAAACAAAATCTATTCAAGAATTTGGTTGAACTTCACAAGCAATGGACTATGGCTGGGGTCAAGGCATCAAGAGCCACCACACACAGACATGTCAAGGAATTTGACAACAGTTGTCGTATTCCTCTTGTTAAGCCACTCCTGAATCACAGACGTCAAAGCTGTCTTACCTGGGCTAAGGATAAGAAGACCTGGACTGTTGCCCAGAGGTCCAAAGTCCTCTTTTCAGATGAGAGTTTTGTTTTTCATTTGGAAACCAAGGTCCTAGAGTCTGGAGGAAGGATGGAGAAGCTCATAGCCCAAGTTGCTTGAAGTCCAGTGTTAAGTTTCCACAGTCTGTGATGATTTGGGGTACAATGTCATCCGCTGGTGTTGGTCCATTGTGTTTTTTAAAAACCAAAGTCACTACACCCATTTACCAAAGATTTTTGGAGCACTTCATGCTTCCTTCTGCTGACCAGCTTTTTGTAGATGCTGATTTCATTTTCCAGCAGGATTTGGCCCACACTGCCAAAAGCACCAAAAGTTGGTTAAATGACCATGGTGTTGGTGTGCCAGAAAACTCACCAGACCTGAACCCCATAGAGAATCTATGGGTTATTGTCAAGAGGGAAATGAGAAACAAGAGACCAAAAAATGCAGATGAGCTGAAGGCCACTGTCAAAGAAACGTCTCGGTTACGTATGTAACCCTCGTTCCCTGAAGGAGGGAATGGAGACGTACGTCAGAACTGAACCGACGAATTGGGATATCGCATAAGAGCCCTATCATCTTCGAGTGTAAACTAAACGAGCCAATGAAGATTGGCGTGTGAGCTTTGCGTGCCGCACTCCGCCCCCGCGAGCGGGTATAAATACGGAAGCAGCAGCGCTCACACTTTGTTTTTCGCTGAGGAGACGAGCAGTGATCCGCGCTCAGCGGGGTACAGAAACTGTGGCGATGGGACGTACGTCTCCGTTCACTCCTTCAGGGAACGAGGGTTACATACGTAACCGAGACATTCCCTTTCAGTCGGTCATGTTCGACGTACGTCAGAACTTAACCGACGAATTGTGATTCCTTATAAAAAACCACAGTTACTGACCCCCTCCAGCGCCCAGTGTAAGCCGCAGCATCCCGGCGAGCCCTAGGGACAGAGAAGGAACCAGGACTTACGCCAGGGGAGTCTACTGCTGTTCCACATGACCCACTCAGTAAGACTTGGATAACACTGGGAAAGCGTGCCCACTGGGGACGCTGCGGAGACCACAACCTACCCGAAGGGAGGAAATTACGTGGGAATGTACATATGGACTGGCCGTGGGCAGTGCACATATGAAGTCCCTGGGATGGCTCCGGCCTAGGTAGGGGGGAGACACATCTAACAGGGACAGCAGAGCAAGCTCTGCTGAGGGAAAGACACGGGCTTACATAGGAAGGCTACCGTGGACATTACACATATGGGACCGCCATAGGGGTCACAACATATGGAACCCAGCCTAGCAGAGGCAGTACGCGTGCTAAGCCTAGCAACGGACACTCCGCAATGTCCGAAGCCGCAAGGGGTGGCGGAGGACTCACAGGGTTCACCAAACCGGGAACTCTACTGGAGCAAATAGACGCACGTATCCGGCCCAGCGGGCGGGAGTGGCGTATGCAAGCGGACACTAGAAAGGGTTCTTTGCGCTACCGGCCAGTAGGGGCGAGTACATGGGAAGATACCGATTCTACACAAAGGCTATAAAACCTAGCGAACGTGTTGGGTGTCGCCCAGCCCGCAGCTCTACATATATCTGTCAGCAAGGTGCCGTGAGCCAACGCCCAGGAAGAAGCTACTCCTCTAGTGGAGTGAGCCCTCAACCCGAGCGGGCAAAGTACGCCTTGGGACTGATAAGCCAAGGCGATGGCATCCACTACCCAGTGGGCCATCCTCTGCTTGGAGACAGCCTTTCCCTTCTGCTGGCCTCAAGATAACGGGAGAGTCGGCTGGCCCGAATTCTAGGCCCAATTCGTCGACCGAAAAAGCATGCAGCTCCCCTACCCTCTTGATGGAGCCCAATGCAGTCAGGAGAACTGTTTTAAGTGACAGAATTTTTAACTCGGCTGACTGCAAAGGCTCGAAGGGAGGTCCCTGGAGAGCTGTAAGTATCAGGGACAAGTCCCAAGAGGGTATAGAGAGTGGGCGAGGCGGATTCAGTCTCCTCGCCCCCCTCAGGAACCTGACGATCAGGTCATGCCTTCCCAGTGACTTACCTTCAACTGCATCGTGATGTGCGGCAATAGCGGCAAAATACACTTTGAGGGTGGCGGGAGACAGCCTTCGCTCCAGGCCCTCTTGCAGGAAAGAAAGCACTGACCTGATTGAGCAAGATCGGGGGTTCTCCTGGTGAGAAGAACACCATTCGACGAACAGGTTCCACTTCAATGCATAGAGGTGCCTCGTAGAAGGAGCTCTAGCGGAAGTGATGGTGTCTACCACCGACTGGGGTAGGCCACCTAGAACCTCTGCGTCCCATCCGCAGGTGCCAGAGGGTGCCCCGTCACTGAGTCAGAAGGTCCTTCCTCAGAGGAATGGGCCAAGAAGGTGCTGTCACGAGGAGCATGAGATCTGAAAACCAGGTCCGGTTGGGCCAATATGGTGCAACTAGCAGGACCTGCTCCTCGTCCTCCCTGACTTTGCACAATGTCTGTGCAAGAAGGCTCACTAAGGGAAATGCATACTTGCGGAAGCCCTGGGGCCAGCTGTGTGCCAGTGCGTCCGTGCCGAGGGTGCCTTCGGACAGGGAGTAAAACAACTGGCAATGGGTCGAGTCCGGGGCGGCAAACAGATCCACCTGTGCGGTCCCGAAGCGACGCCATATCAGCTGGACTGCCTGGGGATGGAGTCTCCTTTCTCCCGGAAGCGGAGTCTGCCGTGAGAGCTCGTCGGCTACATGATTGAGCATGCCTGGGATGTGAATGTCACGAAGCGACCTCAGATGCTTCTGACTCCATAAGAGGAGATGGCGGACGAGTTGTGACATGCGACGGGAGCGTAGACCAAAATGCGTTTCTGCGTCAACATCTTGAACGGCAGTCTGTGAAGGGACCGATTCAAGACTCGCAGGTCCAAGATTGGCCGTAACCCACCACCTTTCTTGGGTACAATGAAGTAGGGGCTGTAGAATCCTGACCTCATATCGGCTGGAGGGACTGGCTCTATTGCGTCCTTCGCCAGTAGGACCGCAATCTCCGCCCGCAGCACAGGAGCATCGTTCGCATCCACGCATGTAAAATGGATGCCCCTGAACACTGGGGGACGCTGGGCGAACTGAATCGAATAGCCGAGTCTGATCATGCGGATCAGCCAGCGGGACGGGCTGGGGAGCGCTAGCCAGGCTCCCAGACTCCGAACCAGCGGGACCAACGGCACTACAGACATACACGTGGTGGGGCAGCGAGGTGGAGCCAGGGGATCCGACTCGGACAGCAGAGCGGCCCACAGTGAGGTATGAGACCCAGAGGATGTGGAAACTACTCTTTTATTGAGAATGTGGGTACCGCTGGACTCCGAAGAGCCAGTGGCGGAACAGAAAGGAAACGAAACAAAGGATTTTCCACCCGGCCCTCCTCCGGGGGAGGGAGCGGTGCCTTCACTGTCTCCTGAGAAGCAGCTCCAACCTCCTCCGGGTCGCCCGTCTCAGGACTGCTTTCTGGTACGTTTGCCACCTGGCTTGGCTGCGGGCTGAGTGGGCTGGGCTCTCATGCGACGAGGAGGCCGCCGTCGGTGGCTGGGTGGAGGCAGCAGCTGCACGCCAGGGCAGGACATGCTTCAGAACTGTCGAATGTGACCGTCTGAAAGGGAACCTCGGCTTCCATACCACCTCAGCAATGCCATAAACTGATCACCTCCAAGCCACGCTGAATTGAGGCAGTAATTAAAGCAAAAGGAGCCCCTACCAAATATTGAGTACATATACAATAAATTAACATACTTTCCAGAAGGCCAACAATTCACAAAAACTGTTTGTTAGTTGTTGTTTTTTTTTGGTCTTATGAATTATTCTAATTTGTTGAGATAGTGAATTGGTGGGTTTTTGTTAAATTAAACTACTTCAGTCTGTGTGCATTGAATTTATTTAATACACAAGTTTCACAATTTGAGTTGAATTACTGAAATAAATGAACTTTTCCATAACATTCTAATTTATTCAGATGCGCCTGTAATGTCATTCAAATAACAAAGCTCTTGAGATGCCATAATCCAACAAATATTGTAAAAAAAATGGCTCCTGTGACTGTGGTTTGCCGTTACCCTGCAGAATAAATGCGGCCAATGTAGCAGCATCTGAACTTTTGCACAGGAGTCGGCCATGATACAAATCTCTTTTAATCTGTAGGAAGACAAGGTATCTGAAAACAACGCAGAGCACATATTGAACTGTCAGTGTGTTAATCGTGCATACATCAGAGAATTGTAAGACGCTGTATCTTGTCTAATAGAATTCCCCATACATTGCTTAACTATGTCAATTTTTAGCAATAATGGTAATGAGCAGTACCTAGTGATCTCTTCTTTAAGGGCTGCAGGGTCCGGAGGATAGAATTTAACACGCAAGCACATAGTGTAGGGTGGCTGAGCTGGGAAACAAAATATCCACGTGGATGTAATCAACTAGACAATATCAATTTCCTGCCTTTTAGAAGGATATTTGAATGCAAAGATTATTCTTTTCACAACATGTACACATTACAAGAAGGATTTCCCACATACAATATGACTTACATCTCATTTGTTTGGTAATTGGCTTGCTGAACTCCAGCCAATGCTGAAACAACAAAATAAAAAAGAAATTATATCTAGAATGCAGATAGAAATTCCAGTTTAACACATTATGACCAGTATTGTCAGCTGATGACTGTTCACAACATTACATATCGATTGCATCACCCCTTGGAGCTCTTCATCTGAATAAGCATGTGATCATTGGGTTTCCTGCTTCAAGCTCATGCACAAACATTAACATTGATACATTCATCAGGCATGATTACTAACAAGTCAGAAAAAGAATATGTATTAGCATGAACCTTAGTCAGTGTAGATTCCATATTTAAATTTATATGACTGAGAACAAGGCTACAGTCGATTGGTTGTGCTGTCTGAGAGTCTACTCACAGCCTTGTTTTTATTTCTGTAATTAAATATGGTGACCAAAATATAAAAAATAGCCACTTTCCACAAGCTTAGTACTGTAAACTCATATTTATACTATAGGAACTCACTCGTTGCTTGTCTGGGTCCACAAATCTGATGCCAAAGTAGTCTTTCTCCAGCAAGTTCAGATGATGGCAGACCTGCTCAAACAGCCATTGACCTTTTGCATCCCTCTGGAACAGAGAGACAAAGGAATCAATGTGACACAGTCCTTGGGATCATATTGGATCGTATCAGTTCTACAGTATATTGGACATCACTCAACTTACTTTGCTGACCAGTGTTGGGGGTAACGCATTACCAATAATGTGAGTTAATGCAGAAAGTAACACAATACTTTTAAATTTACAACAAAATATGTTACTTTTTCAAATAAATAATGCAAGTTACTTTGTTTTCCCAATTATTGACTGACAGCTCTCCTGTCCCCATGTTGAGATAAGTCAGGAGTAAGTGCAGAGGTTTTGTGTGAATGCGCTGTGTGAACAAGATGGTTATTGCAGTTCTGGACTAAATGTGAGCAGTAATTTACTCATCTCACTTGCACAAAAACAGATCCTGCATTCCTCAAAAAGAACTAAAACCGTGAAATGAAATCTATAAAGCAAAAAATAAAATGTTAAATAACACATAATTTATGTATTTAATCTCACTTTATTAACCAATGTCAATGCTGCTGTAATTCGATGATCCAATTCAACCATACTAATATGCAAATGTGACTTTAGTTAAACATAACATTTATGTGTCTGTTTTTGTTGTTGTTGTTTTGCCAAAGTAAGATGGTTGAACTTTCTTCTCCTGCGTCATTTCACTTTTGGTGAGAAAGGGCCTTGACATTTGCCAAAAATGTAACTACTGTTTTTTTGTTATAACAATCGAGGCCCTGTCCCAAATGTCACACTTCATATGCTCTTATGGTCTTGTGGACTTATAATGGCTGCCACGTACATGTGTCCGTTGAGTCCATGAGACCGTCTCATTTGTCATTTTAGGTTTCAAAAGGGTGCTCACAAGCACCCCCTTTGTCTATCTATGCACCCTCGATGCACACTTTTGTTGAGCCCGCACTGAAGCGAGCTCTGCAGCAGACTTCTTCCTGACAGTCAAAGCGGCATTACCTCATTCCAGAGCAGACTTGTAGGATTAGCGCGAGTGTTTAGGGTGCTATTTGGGGCAAGGCCCAAGTCCAGCCCAGATGGGAAAAAGTAATGCAAAAGTAACGTGTAACTTAACTAGGGACGTGTTACTTTTTTAGGGAACAACACAATACTGTAACACATTACTTTCAAAAATAAGCTTCCCCAACACTGTTTCTGACATGTCATTTAGTGCAAGTTTAAATATGGCTTTACAGTACAGTACGGTGTAATTTTATTTAATGCCATGTCAGCATCTGAAGCTATTTTCATAGCAAAAACACAATTACAAAATAAATACATATAATAAATACAATAAAAACCAAGCAAACAAACAAACACAGCAAGTAATATTATACAAGATTTTTTAAATTAACATATGATAAAAATTCTAAAACCTTTTCAGGCAAAATCTTACTAAATAAGTCCTTAAGTGAACTAACTTCATAAAAGATCTTTCTACTCGCATTAAAACCAGGACAGGCCAATAAAATATGTTTAATATGGCTTTACAATGTTTTCTTTCTTAATTGTGTAATGTTTAGAAACAGGAATACAGAAATTGTATCACTTGAACGGCCATTTTATAGAGTAATTTTTCCAAACTTCCATGGTGATCAACAATTGCTTCACCTGCTATGATTTTTTAATCAGTTCTCAATTAAAAAAAAAAAAAAAAATATATATATATATATATATATATATATATATATATGTGTGTGTGTGTGTTTTTCTTATATATTAGTATTTTTTATACCTGTCTATAAAATCTGTAAAAAATCTGTAATACTCCTCAAATACTCCATCATTCTCATTATGCCTAAACATTATTTACATTCCTGCTCTGTTCCAACAATGTAGCATAACTGTTATTTAAATCTGCTACCCCCTTCTATTTAAAATATAATGGCTTTAAATGTTACTCAAACTTTCTCTGGTGATGTCTAACCTTGTGTAATTTATATCCTAGAAAGTATTTTGGTCTGATCTCTGATGTGAACTGCAGATATTCTCAGGGTCGTCAAATCTGGCAACACAGCATTAGAGGTTACCGAAATCTGTTCCTCCTCTGTATTTAATACATAACGGCTTTAATGTAACCCATATTCACTCTGGTGGAGACTAATTAATTGTCAAAGTGGCATTACGTCATGAAAGTGCAGACTTGTAGGATGACCACGATTGTTTAGGTTGCTATTTGGGACTATTGTTATTAATAGAAATCTTTGGTAACACTTTATTTTACAGTGTCATTGTTACTTATGTTACATGCAGTTACTATAGTAATTACTATAAATTATGCATAATTACATGCACTTAACCCTAAACCAAACCAAACCCTAATCCTAACCCTATAGTAAGGGTTTTAAACACTGATGTAGTCAAAACGACCAGTGGACCAGGATACTTGTGTTGATTAAGGCAATCTTGCTGTTATGGTAATTTGTTACAGTGGTGAAAAGTTTTTTTAAATCAAGCCCTGGTTGTGGCAATAATTTCAGTGGTAGTCAGAGGAAAATTAAGGAGAGTGGGTGTGAAGACTTGGTCTGTCTTCTGTTTAAGTTCAAGCATTATGTCTCTTGCTCCAGAGAGAGCTTAATATTTCAGAATCTCTCTGGAGACATCAGAGCTCAATCAAATATTAACAATCACAAGGCACTTTGAAGGCATCTAGGAAAGCTTTAGAGCTGTGTGATAGAGGAAAGTCAGATTTTAAAATAATCATTATCTGCAAAAAGCAGTTCAGGAAGGCGAGGGATCAGGGTCACAACAGCAGCTTTCAGAACTAAACAGGCAGACGTGAACTACTGTAGCACACTGGCTTATCAGACATTTTAAGCACTAATGTATGTGGTAGTATTTGCCCGGTTTAGAGCATGCAAGTACGGTATGACACATAAGTGGAAAAACACCCGGAGATACTATACACAGCAACAGCAGCAAGATGGTAAATACACCAAGTACAGTGTTATGTTTTATCATGATTGGAAGGAAGGGTACAAGTAATGTCTGACACTAGTCATCTCAGTGTGTTTTCAGATCTCCATTCACTCAAGATTAAATATTCGAATCAGCTCCATATCAGCATCACAAACAATATTAATAAATTATGCCTTTTAAGTCATGAGAAGGAAAACCTAGTGAGAGGTAAAGGTGTGATTTGTGTAACTGTGTGTGTGTGAGAGAGAGAGAAAGAGTGAGGGCTATAAATGGTTCATATGATTCTCTTGGTGAAAAGCAGTCTCTGGTTATTGCTTGCTTGCTACTACTTGACAACTAAAAATAGTAGTGTAAGGAGAAGTTCTTAATGAAAACTTTCCCTCTCTCTTGCTTTGCACTTTAAATTCTTTATATGCAAAACACCAAACCTTCCGCATCATGATTTAGACGGCTGCACTGGAGCATGTATTGAGATCTTGCAATTAAGACTGAGTGATCTGAGTGACAAAATGATCTACACCCAACAGCATAAGGCCAAGATTTAATCTACAGCAACATATTCCCCCGACAAGCAGAAGGATAGATTCAAACAAGAAATCAGTTTCAATCTTCCCACATAATAGTAATCTTACAGAGAATTTAAAATCTCTCAATGCTGCTACAAGTCTTATTCCTTGCTGTGTGTTTTTATGCATTGAAAAAATGTGATTTTTTTTTTTAAATTCTTAATTTTTCAAGTTTGATAACCTGTATTCACTCTTTGCTTTTGTTTCATGGAAAAGGGCAACATCACCATTATGCTACACTTTTTTTATGTTCTCTTTTTTGCAGAAGAAAGAAAGCCGAATGGGTTAGGAATGCTATGAGGGTAAGTAAATGACTGAAATGAAGAGTTATGAAAATATATTTCAAAACATGCACAGCCATATGAGATGAAGCCAATACTTATATCATATGCATATCAGTAGCTTAAATAAAAAATATTTTATTTAACAAGAAACCTGGAAACCACTAGTTTAAGTACATTGCGACTACCTTATTGGCCAAACATGAACAAGAAATTAAAGGTACAATATGTACAATTTTTATATTGAAATATCCAAAAACTACTTGCACAGTGTTATATATTTTGTTCAGCTGTATACTAACATTATCCTAAATATTACCAAGAATATGTAAATTCAGAGAAATTCACAATTATAAAAAGTGCCCCGTCCCTCCCTTGTCACTTGTCGGCTGTCAATGACGTAATATCTGCCCTGGTTTCCGCTCGTACTGCACATTAACCATGGCAACAGACAAGAACAACTGCGTAAAGGCTAGCGGGATGCTGTTGTTTTGTTCAAACATTATGGACCATGGCAAGCAAACTTTGGGACATAAGGAGAAATAAAACGAGGATCAATGTCGGTGTGGCGTTTCCGTGCACAGTTTTAATTCATCAAATAAACTGACCAGTATGAGTAGCATTTCAGCACTTATGAATAACGTTAGTTCTGTAGAAATGTCCTCGTTTCTTTATATCCCCTGGGAATCACGTGTGCCACTGATATCTGTCTCTCATTAGCAATCGCGTCCGCGATTCTCGGCCACGTCCAGCTTCACACCAATGTCATGTTAAAAACATGCATTCACTCATCCATAAACATCATTTCCCCATAAATATTATTAGATCCATTGGCATGACGACAAGTTCTATGATTCCATATTCACTGCGTCATCAATCTACGCCTTTGTTATTGTTTTGAAGAGTTTAGCGACCCCTAGTGGCGAAAAAAATATATATTGTGCCTTTAATGCCATTATATTTTTATATTTAAAATTAATTGACACAAACATTTCATTGCTTTGAAGTAACCAATTACAATGTGGATCATCTTACAGGCAGTATTTGAGCAGGAGCAAAATAGTGGCAACACTTCAATATAAAGCTGATTACCTGAGCAAACCACTATTATACACAGAATTTATAACAACTAGGTCAACAACAACAACAAAAGAAATAGCAATGAGTGAGCTATTGTTACACTGGTGTGCAGGCAGACTGAAGAAGACGAACATGAGACAAATAATCCAAACGAGCAGAGTAACACACGTGAACGTGACCAGACACTGAACAGAACACAGGCAGGAACACAGAGATGATTAACTAAAAGATGAACAGCTGTGATGAGTGTGTGTGTCCATGGTAACAGATGAGTGGCAGGAAACTAGAAAAAAGGAACACGTGTGATGAATGAAAACAAACAGAAAGTCCATGAAAACCAAAACAAACTAAACGTGACTGTGACAGCTATAATGTTATCCTTTCACAAATCAACATACTGGCAACCTCACTAAATTGTGGGAGACAAGAGATCCATATTATCTAATTCTTGGTTTGTTGTTTGTCTGATAACATTAGCTCAAGTCAGGAACAAAGTCGGAAAGACGTACTGTCACTGCTGCAGGGAGTGTGAGAAGAGGACTTGGAGAATGAAAGTACGCACACAAATAATACCTTTACATTGTCTGACATTCAAAGAAATGACTGGCATGCTGCTGTTACATTTTTATATTGTAACCATACAAGTCATATAAGACAACTTATATAGCGAGTGACTTCAATGAGTAGGTGAATGTATATTTATTCATTTAGCAGACACTTTTATTCAATTTAATGAATTGAATTTATGTTTATGTATTTGGCAGGTTTAAGGTATTAGAGAATTTATCATTGTATCAGTTCATGGATTCACTGGGAATTAAACCCATGACCTTGGTGTTGCTACCATCATTCTCTACTATTTGAGCTACAGGAATTTGCATTGGATAATTTTAGAGAAACCAAAATAAAAATAAAGACATTTTTCTCTTTTTGATATATTCTGCACATCATATCAATGCCACTGAAATAAATGTAATTATTTTTTTCATGTATTTTATCACGAACAGAATGAAATCTGTGTTACTCTTTTTTTACTCTGATTCTTTGTATTGTTCATGGTCATGTTTCGATTTAGAATATTTAGAATGACTGACTGGAGTTTGATCTGATGAGGCAGGGGAACTAGCCATACCCTACGGCCATGTTACAAATTACACAGTTAGTTGAGTTTATAAAAGCCTTCCACTCTTCTTCTTATTGCTCTTCAGCACAACTGATGGACTATTAAAGGAGAAAAAAAATAATTACATTTCCAATTATATTTCCAAGCCATAATATATATATATATAGTGCATCCGGAAAGTATTCACAGTGCTTCACTTTTTCCACATTTTGTTATGTTAAAGCCTTATTCAAAAATGGGTTAAATTAATTATTTTCCTCAAAATTCTACAAACAATACCCCATAATGACAACTTGAAAGACGTTAAGAAGTTTGACATCTTTGCAAATTTATTAAAAATAGAAAATTAAAAAAAAACAACAACATGTACATAAGAATTCACAGCCTTTGCTCAACACTTTGTTGAAGCACCTTTGGCACCAATTACAGCTTCAAGTCTTTTTGAGTATGATGTTACAAGCTTGGCACACCTATTTTTTGGGCAGTTTCTCCCATTCTTCTTTGCAGGATCTCTCAAGCTCCATCAGGTTGGTGGGGAGTGTCGGGGCACAGCCATTTTCAGATCTCTCTTGAGATGTTCAATCGGGTTCAAGTCTGGGCTCTGGCTGGGCCACTCAAGGACATTCAGAGTTGTCCCAGTCGTCCCATTTTGGCTGTATGCTTAGAGTCGTTGTCCTGTTGGAACCTTCGTCCCAGTCTGAGGTCCAGAGAGCTCTAGAGCAGATTTCATCAAGGATGTCTCTGTACATTGCTGCATTCATCTTTCCCTCGATCCTGACTAGTCTCCCAGTTCCTGCCACTGAAAAACATGCCCACAGCATGATGCTGTCACCACCATGCTTCACTGTAGGGACGGTATTGGCCATGTGATGAGCAGTGCCTGGTTTCCTCCAGACATGACATTTGCTTTTCTGGCCAAAGAGTTCAATCTTTGTTTCATCAGACCAAAGAATTTTGTTTCTCATGGTCTGAGAGTTCAGGCAGACTGTCATGTGCTTTTTACTGAGGAGTGGCTTCTGTCTGGCCACTCTACCATACAGGGCAGATTGGTGGAGAGCTGTAGAGATGGTAGATCTTCTGGAAGCTTCTCCTCTCTCCACAGAGAAATGCTGGAGCTCTGTCAGAGTGACCATCTGGTTCTTGGTCACCTCCCTGACTAAGGTCCTTTTGCCCCAATCGCTCAGTTTGGCCGGGCAGTCCACTCTAGGAAGATACAATCCTGTCTCGTCGGTCTAACGACAATTCCTTGGACTTCATGGCTTGGTTTGTGCTCTAACATTCACTGTTAACCATGGGACCTTATATAGACAGGTGTGTGCCTTTCTAAATCATGTCCAATCAACTGAATTTACCACAGGTGGACTCCAATCAAGTTGCAGAAACATCTCAAGGATGATCAGTGGAAACATGATGTACCAGAGCTCAATTTTGAGTGTCATGGCAAAGGTTGTGAATATACTTATGTACATGTGATTTTTTTCGTTTTTTATTTTTTAATAAATGTGCAAAGATTTCAAACAAACTTCTTTCATGTTGTCATTATGGGGTATTGTTTGTAGAATTTTGAGGAAAATAATGAATTTAATCCCTTTTGGAATAAGGCTGTAAGATAACAAAATGTGGAAAAAGTGAAGCGCTGTGAATACTTTCCGGATGCACTGTATATACTCTTTGGTATGAAATTAGACCAATCTACATTTTTATGTAACTGACTTAAAAAAGTTATGAACAGTCTTAAAGAAAAAAAATGTAACGCCTTATAAGATTAGCTTATTATCTTAGCAGTTTATCCAATGGGACTGCTTTTTACCAAGAGAACCATAGGAGACATTTATATCCCTCACTCCCTCTCTCTTTCTTTCTTTTTCTCTCTCATGCACAAACACACTCACACACACAGTTACACAAAACACAAATCACACCTTTATTTCTCACTAGGTTTCCCTTCTCATGACCTGAAAGGCATAATTTATTAATATTGCTTGTGATGCTGATATGGAGCTGATTCGAATATTTAATCTCGACTGAATGGAGATCTGAAAACATACTGAGATGACTAGTGTCAGACATTACTTGTAGTTTCCGACATGAACTCTGCCTCCCTTCCAATCATGAGCACACTTGTAAAAAAACAAAACAAAATACTTGCCTTATTTATCACCTTGCTGCTGTTGCTCTGTATAATATCTCCAGGTCTTTTGCCACCCATGTGTCATACTGTATTTGCATGTGCTGAACCAGGCAAATGCTCCACAAAAGTGCGTAACATCTGATAATCTGACATATTTTATAAGCAAACTCCTAAATATATATATGTAACATAATATTCATGTGTATTGTGAAGAAATAAACCTCCTGGTTCTAAGAGAAGTTGTGCACTTCATTGATAACCGCCTGGTTTCGTGTTGAATGAAAATGAGGGTCTGCTGATATCTAAAGATTAAGAGTGACACAAGCTCTGAAATCAATAACCCTTCATCTAATCACTCAAAAAAACGATTTTATACACCACAATCTTTGTAGCACAAGCCTCATCGCATCCACAGTTTTTCTCCTTTCCCCCATAAACTACAGTACCATTTGGAAGAAAGAGAACAGAAAACCACACAATACCATTGTTTTAATTCCACAATAAGCCATTCTGTGTTATATAGAAAAAGAGATGCCACCCCTTTGAAAACAACTGCAAATCATAATGCCTCATGTTCATGCATGCTACTCTGAGATATGAAGAAAAAGAAGCAATTAAACACTGCAAACTGAGTAAGATGTGCCTTCCTGAGGACATGCCCTCAACAACTGGTACTTTCATATCAAGTTAATTATGATTCTGAAATGCTAATTAGAACAATGCAGCCCAGATATGATAAGTCAAGAACGGTACAGTGAACAAATTATATAACATGTTATAATTGAATCATATGAATAGTTGCCATTTGACAGGCGTGTAGTATGTGTGGCCAAACACTAAGCAGTCAAATATAGCTGAGAGGCAACCGCTGACCTACACAAAGGTGAGCACTGTAATGAAGGTATATGTGTGAGTGTCTCAGATATCTGGTCTCTTGATATGTGACTGCCAGGAGCCAAACCCAGTCAGCAGTCTCTAAAAAGAGAGAGGCCATATTTCACTAATAAGCATTTCATCACAAACCAACCTCCACTGTCCTGATCAATCAATTACAGAGGACGATCCCAAGTGTGACAGGGGAGGAAAGGACAGGAGAGAATTGTCTCCGTTTGCAATGTACATTTTCCCTGTTTGAGTGAATCCTGTGAAACAGACGTGTGCTCATATCCTGTCTGACGTGAGCAGGAGCAGCTGGGAACCGATGATAGAATCGGCCTGTTGCCATGGAGACCACAGCATCACACAGAATTCCAAGGACAATGGAATGTCACAATCTGAGGCTGATATTCCCAGACATATGACAAACATGACCTCACACAACTAGTACCATAAATGATAACCACCAGCAAATCCACTGTTCCAAGAGTTAATGTTTCATATTGACAAATCCTGTGTGTAAACAGATCACTATTATTTCAAATCCATAAACTTCTTTTCTTGGAAAAAAAGGATATATTTTGTTCCAGTGTTTAAGAATTCTGCCTCATTGAATCACACCAAATCCTTCAGTAACTTGCTCATGTGGAGTTTAGTCATGGTAAACTGTCCGACCCTAACCCCATTTCAGACACATGACCACACATATACAAGTAACTTTTTGAAGCATTTAGCCCAAAACGCATGTCAATTGTGTTGACCTCTTTGTCAAAAACTCCATAATATCCCCATAGACTGTCACTAAAGATTTGATGGGTCTTCGCTCTATAGCCAGAGCAGCTGTAACACCAAAGTATTACATATAGCTACTGCAATCTTTCTGAACATCTGCGAATAGTTCAGCCCAGGAGGAAACTCATTAATAAAAACACTTTCATTGCACCTGAGACATTTTCGTTGCTCTAGCTTTTCAAGCTCCTCTGTAAGCACAAAAAACATTTCCAAACCACTTGGCAACTTAGCATCTCTTCCCAGCCAATGGTTTTGTTATGATAATATGATGACCCATTATAACAATCCCAAACTTTGTTTTTAATTATTCACTTGATACAACGATGAAGCACTGCATAAACAACTCAATAAAAAGCATTAATGGCACATTCTAATTAATTCAGAATCAGAATTAGAAACACTTTATTGATCCCAGAAGGGAAACTCTTTGTTACAGCAGCTCACCTTTATGTCAGTGCACACAGGAAGTACTAGCAAAAAAAAAACTACACTATAATACAGGTCAGAAAAAATCAAGTACCAGGTGGGTATAAGTATAAATAAGTATAAAATAAAATAAAATATAAGATGAGGTAAAATAAGATTAATCTCCATTCATGCTTGGATGCAAACCGTCTCTAAATGCATCACTATATTGACACAGTCTGGGAATGTGTCTAGAAACAGCTGAATTGCTCTAGCTTTTAGTATGTTTGGCCAAATAAGAAGCAGAACAGCAACTGAATCACCATTACAGTGTTGCACGCAGGCGACAACAATCTTTCAGCAGCTGTTATCGAGGATAGTTCCCCCCGAGAGGAGATTTAATAAACGCAAGCTTTCCACTAGTGTCTCTTCCTGCTGGATGTGACTCAGGTCTCTCGGGCTGGCGGCAGGCACTACGTGCCAGGTGACCCGCTGCTCTGTAAAGGAAACAGGCGGGTCACCGAAACTGGCGCCGATTCATTCATCAAGGAAATTTCGTAACACGTTAATTAGCCATTACGCATTGCAGCCCTTGTGCAGTGTCCAGATTCGAACAGATGCTCGCGGGAATGCGCAGCATCAGCAGCACGAGCATTTAAGACACGTGTGACGGTGATGGGGATCACCCGCTCGTGATGATGAAAACATGTTAATACTGACCTGAACCGTGCAAGTGTATTCCGAGTCGTCCAGCAGTCGCACTGTACAGTTGAATTCCCTGTCAAGAGTCCGATCGCTGCCACTCATCAGTCGGCTCAACATATTGGCCAGTCAGTACCGACGCACGAGCGTTTAGGACGAGCGCAACATGTCACTCACTGCAGACATGCTAGACAGACCCTTCTCGGTGATCAGAAGCCCTTTTGAGTCATTGCTCCCCATCTTTATCCTTCGGTCTGGACGGTGTGGTCTGCTCTGCCGTTGGTGGTTTTATGCCAACGTTGGAGGTAGTCCAATGCACTGAACAGACTCAGGCACAACAGCCCATCCATATTCATGCGTTATTTCAAGGGAGGGCTGAGGCGAAATGTATTCATAAACTGGAAGCCAGTAAGAGTCGATGATCATAACTGAAGATAGATTTGTGGAGCATCATTAACGTTTATTAAAAATCTAAGAAAGGACAGTATAAGTTGGGTTTCTGTCTAACAAAATGTATTTTACATTACTATAGTATCAACAGTTGAGAGGGTATTGCTTTTGGCAAATAAGCCTATTCCATGATAAAAATCCACATCAATAAGTAAGCCTTTTTTTAAAGGAAGTCACTGTTTTTCCCATAACAAATAAATAAATAAAAATAGAAACGGTGGTGAAAGACTCATTTTTGGCATCTTCTGAACGATCGCTTTGATATGTGATTATTAAGAAGACTCATAAAATCAATCCCAAACTTTTAAAGCTTTTATTTTTTTCTATTTCCATAAGGCAGGAATATAAACAACTTGATTTAAGGTACTAATGACATATCAATGAAATCACAAATCAGTTAACCTTCATGGGGTGAGGTATGAAAAGAGAGTTTGTAACAAATATTTGAGGAATATGAAATATGTCTATAAAATAGCTATTGAACTGCCTGTTACGTTGATGTTTCAGTTATAGTCGAAATATGTAACAGACATAATGTAAGCCCTTGTTTCATATCCCACCAAAAAAAAACAAAATGTGTACATGCAGTGGTACTTGACATGATTTATAATTAAAGTGGTCATGAAGTGCATTTTATTATTTTATGTTTCATGAGTTGAACTTATAATGCAAGTATGAGTTTTACATCAAAAATGGACATAATTAGAAATGAAAGGCATTTGATTTTAGCCCTCTGATTTGAACGCTCTGTTTTAAGGGGTGTGTCTGCTGTGAGACTTCAATGTAAATGCCCACTGCTGTGATTGGCTAACATCTTTGCATATGAAGATTAAAAGTGTTGATTGTAGCATTACATTGAGATCCACTAAATATGCTATAATCAATCAATATATTTGAATGCATGAATTCAGTCTTTGCAACCAACTCTATTTCTGCACACATGAGGGCTTTCATCATAACAGTGCAAACACGATATAAATGAGATTCATTGTACAGTGCAGACACCATCACTGATTATAAACGGAGTTTTGGCAAGAGTTCAGATCTCAGTTACTGAAAAGCTTGCATTGTGTGATTGCCAGCACCAGCGATTATAAAGAAAGGGTAGCTTTCTGTATATAACTTAATCACAATTTAAAATACCTTTTTTCATGCTACAAAGAAAAACATGAAGTTGACCAGTTGGGTTGATTTACTGAAAGCATAATAAATGATTTTGAGACAAAGAACGTTTGACTGTACATGCAACATTTCATATCAGAAATCAGAACCTCATATCAAAGATGTGATGACGTAAAGTAGGTGTTGATCTGATTCTGCAGAGGCGGTCTCTCATCTCATTGCACTATTGTGTCATAATGTGACAATCCGAAATTAATCATTTTCAGAGCTTGGTTGCAATAAAAGTTGTTTTTGGACTAACGAGAAAGTTTTGAACACTGAAACATTATCGGATGTCTTTATAGTACAATGACCTCTTACAAAAGATTTTTTTCTCAATTCATGACCCCCTTAAGGGTTAAAAAAAATATGAATTGTAACAAGCATTTAAGATTTTGCCCGAAATATCTATACAAATAAATAACTCACCTGCATGGACTTTTCCCTTTTGAATGTGGGACAAAAAAACAAGGGCTTTGCTAAATAGAAAAATAGAGGTTCAACAGAACAACATAATCATTCATTATCTTATAATCATAATTACCATACAAAAACTACCAAAACTATTCTTTGTTTTCTATATAAAGTATGTCAAGACATGCATTTAAAGTTGACAAAGGCACAAAATACAATTTTAACAAAAACAAACACTAGTCAGACGTGGCTTAATAAAAGGTTCAGCAGGTCAATTTTCATTACTGCAACAGTAGTGAGCAATGCACATGGAGGCCAATTTGAATGTACAACAAGATAATGAACTGTGTGCAGTTTTTACTACATTACTCTGTAATTAAGGCATTTTGTTTGACAGAGGTAATTCTTAATTGGTTGTAGGCAAAAGTCAAAACTGCTTGTTTTAAGGGGATCAGAACTAATGAATCAGCTTATTATGTCAAAGGAGAGAAGACAGTAAACTAGAGATCTAGGTCTATGTGCTGGTGGCAACACTGGCTTTCTTCTCATTGAAGAAACTCTTAAGCATCAACACCTGGCCAATACAGACCACGAACAGGATGATGGCCTCCCCAATGGACCAAATGTGCACACTCTCATTCAGATCTTCAGCCCTGAGCCGATCCTGAGCCTCTCGAAGACGATACCAGGTCTGAGAGTCTGAAACCACTTTCAGGATCTCATGGATAGACAAGCAGGCCGACTCCATCTGCATGATTTATTCAGAGGTTCATATCAAATGCATATATGCAGAGTGCATGATGTATGTGAGTGCATGGGGCTTGTGTTTCACCTGTGTGAGAGCTGTCGCTCTGTTCATGTCAGGCAATAATCTGTCATCCTCTCCGGTCCGGAAGTCCAGGTAAACGGTTTTGTGAGAGAAGGTGGAGAACTCGTTGCTGAAGCAGACCTTGTACACTCCCTTCATGGATGTTGTATGGGAAAAGCTGTCATATTGCTTTTTTCGCTCCTGGTAAAGCATGTTATTCACTGGATCTGTCACAAAACAGTCAACATCATAGTTTCCTCCAGCAATAACCTGAATGAAAAGGAAAGAATTAATACTGGAATTTGGGATATGTAATACATCGTATTTTCAGTTGTTTAACAATGTTAAACAGAGTTGAATAATGTTTAATCATTTCTGAAGCTGCAAAATCACGGAAATAGGTGTTTGTGCTCCAAAGAGCTGGAAGATAATCAACAAACTTGGACTAGCAAAAGATAAATAATCAGCCAATACTGTAAAACAAAACAAGAGACAATTACCTGAAAATCTATATCAAACTTGACGCCTTGCTCTAGGTCTTCGTAAAAGCATTGTTTCTCGTTATCGGGCAATTCAAAAGTTAATTCAGTGGCATTTATAAAGGCTATGTACACAGCCAAAAGTAAAAGAGAAGGGTGTCTCATGGTGTTTAATTGGAAGAAAACTTAACTTATTCTTTACAATGCACAGAAAGCCTTCTCCATTGAGTTACAGCTGGTCTGCTGAACGCACTCTGCCACTTGACAGCTTGAAGCGACACACCACTGACGTGGCAGGAGGACGGTATACTTCCGGGTTATTTGGCGTTTTATTTTTTCAAAATAAATAAAGTGCGATTATTTCTGAAATTACACGTCGGTAATTTGTCCAGAGGGAACACCCATTTTTTATTATTTAAATTTGAAGAAAAACTATAGTGCAATCATGTGAAATAATAAATTAGCGTCTTGTAATATTGCACGTGAGATATTGCATTAGTGGATCTTTGTTCTTACTTCATGGATTTTGTAAAGTTTTAAAATAAATATTTGCATTCATATATTTTTTTTTTCATTTTAATGATCAATAATGAACAACAAATTTGCATGATGCTTGCGAGTATTATGATCCAAATTATTTCCAAATGTTTGATTTTCCACACAACCTTCAAAATGTTGACATTTCTAATCATTCTTTCATTGGCTAGGGAGGAAAAAAGAGTCTGAAGCCTTAAACTTTGGCATGTTGCACAAGGTTATGTACACAAAATGTGCTCATCCATGTTTCAGTTCCTCGCCTGAATAGAGCGTTCTGATTAAATATACACACACAAATTGCTCCAAAAATTACAATGACCTTATAAAGAAAATGTAAGTGGCACTGACCAAATCCCTGGGCCTATGTTGGAACTGGCTAGTCAGGTTTCTCAGTATTTACTTAGGCAGAGGGTATCAAACATTTCATGTGAAGTGTTACATGCTACTAGCCCCTTTTAGTCAAGGTGCAATAGGCATAGCAGTAACACATTTTGGTGAGGGTGAGAGAGAGAGAGAGGGGGGGGGGGGGGACAAAAAGGTTTCTAACTCAGTTTTAACCATAATGTATCTATACAAACAAAAAGAAAACAACAGATGAACTTGAACATCTCCCTGACTACACAGATAAGCAACAGAAAAGCAGTTTTAACAGTGTTGCCAATTACTTTCAGTTGAAAGTAGCTAAAACTGGTCGCTAAATGGCACTATGACATTACACTGGCGGAAACTAGATAAGGTTTGGCCAAGAAGTTGCTAATTTGTCACTTGGCTTTTGAAAAAAAAATGAATCTATAGTTGGACTCTTGTTTTGAAACTGGAGACTGAAGCACGTGAGTCCGCGGTGTTTACTGCGGGGTTCAGTGGGCGGTGACCCGCGATCTGTTGACACTCGACCCGCTGAAGGATCTGGACCGCTGTCGAAGCTGAAGCCACCAGCTGTGATAATGCAGGAATACGCAAAGGCAGCGAGGGAATTTGTGGAAGAACACCCTACCAGCCTCACAGCTGTCCTGGTGACGGGTAGGCAAAAGTTAAGTCATAGTTTGCAAGTTTCTATCTGTTTAGATAAAATAATGACTTCCCAGAATAAATAATATGTAAATATGAGGTAGTTTTAAAACTGAGACTTACCTTCGTGGAGAAGGGATTTCATAAGTAGATTGTTTTTGCAGTTGCAGACAACTTGTTTTTAGTGCGTGTAACATATGTAAACAGGATTAAAAACATTTTCCAGTAACCATGAACGGCTAGTTTTTGCAAGTCATGTAAAAGGCCAATAAAATAATCATAGGATTTTGTTGATTGAAAGATGTGGGAAACCTGTTATATTTAATATAATAAGAAATAACGATACATATAATATTTTATACAGTTTTATTATCTCATTGATGTATTTATAAGCCTCTTGCATGTGTTTTGGATAACCTTTGCCCGTCCTTGTCAAAGGGCGTACCGACGTTGTGAGAGCAGGTTTGAGGTAATGATGTTGGGGTAATGTTGCACCTGTGCCGGCAGGTGTCGGGCTCTTCGCCCTGCGGAGATGGCTGGCCGGCGGCGTCTGCCGCAGCAGAGCGCGCTTGGACGGCAAAACTGTCCTGATAACGGGAGCCAACACTGGTATCGGTAAAGAGACTGCGGTGGACATGGCCAAGAGAGGTCAGATCATTTTAATGTTGTTTTAAAGTATTAGATGTTATCAGATGAAAGATCTATATAGTAGCAAATCAATTTTGTGACATTATTGTCTCAATGTGTTCAAGATCATTTTAAAAATAATAGCCTTTTTGTTAGGGTTACCCTGTCTGATCTAATATATATATATATATATATATATATATATATATATATATATATATATATATGAAATAATAAAAACACATAGTACAACATAGTCTTGAAGGTCTAAAAAAAAGGTCCACTCTGGTGTTGTTTTTTTGTTTTTTATGTGACTTGGCAAAAAACTGACCTTGATTTAGAGGACAAACGTTTAAACAAATATTATAGTTTAAAACAAAATATCTGCAGTGTTTTTCACTGAAAAGTACTAAAGCCGCTATTTTTACAATCTCTGCACCTTGGCACTTTTTACTTTTGAGCTCCACAAAAATGAAATTGGTGAACATGTTATAGTCGAGGTGTATTTGTTGGTTGGAATTGAATGTTTAATGTATTTTTGAATAACTTTTTGAAACCAGACACAAAATGAGCATCACATCAGTGACCCTAATAACAGTGCAGATGAAAATGATGTCCCTGCATGTCACAAGCAGGCTGGTTAGATGATTGACGGAGACTCTTTATAATTTATTTGATTAATATTTATACTGATTGATATTCAGTACCCTTCTTAATGGGATATGCGATGGGCTTGATGGTTGCAGAAATGCATTGCATTCAGTTTATAAACCTCCATTGTTCAGGTGCAAGGGTGATTCTGGCTTGCAGAGACATGGGCAGAGCCAGCCAAGCAGCAGATGAGATCAGGAAGAGGAGCGGAAATGGCAACGTGGTTGTGAAGTTGCTGGATCTGGCCTCCTTGCAGTCTGTCCGAGCTCTGGCCAAAGATGTAGAGCAGACTGAGGAGAGATTGGATATTCTCATTAACAACGCTGGTAAGGATTGTTAGACGGATTATAATGCATAAGCACATGGTTGATATAGTTACAAAGTATTAGATATTTTGGCAACAGATTACAAGGCTTGCTCTGTCAGCAAATTAAACCTATTTGTTTATTCATTCGTTTAAATTTAATTTAATTTTTTCCGGCCAACAGGGATAATGATGTGTCCACAGTGGCAGACAGAAGATGGCTTTGAGATGCAGTTTGGGGTGAACCATCTGGGCCATTTTTTGCTTACCAACTTACTTCTGGACTTGTTGAAGAAATCAACACCCAGCCGTGTTGTCAATGTTTCCAGCTTGGCCCATGAGAAAGGTGTGGAATCCCATTTATGTCTTTATGAGCTTAGCTGTAAGCTTGATAAAGCTTATCATCAATATCATTTTGAACTCCTTATCCAAATCCCTGCTAAGATACTCGGTTTTGACAAAATGTCAGGTAATTGTATTTTACCATTACAAGGCAGTGTGTATTGATGGTATTATTTTCCAAAAATAATTTTTATTTAATTTGAATGTATTAAAATGTAAATACATTTAAAGTGTAAACAGGCATGTAACTCATTAAATCATTAAATTATTTTCTGTTGCATAGGCAAGATTTATTTTGATGATATAAACCTGGAGAAAGACTATAATCCACACTTAAGCTATCAACAGAGCAAGCTGGCCAATGTTCTGTTTACCCATGAACTGGCTGTCAGGTTGAAAGGTAAGCCATATAGAACATTTTCTCGCTCTTATTGTATTTAAACATCACGGTGTCACACTCTCAATCATGCTGCCTTCAAACACTTTCTCTGTGTACCATTCAGGCACAGGAGTGACAACTTACTCTCTCCATCCTGGGGTGATCCATACTGAACTCGGCCGCCATTTTTTAGCCAATATGCCTCTGTGGAAGAAGCTTTTGCTCTTGCCCTTTTTTTTCTTTATCAAAACGCCCTGGCAGGGCTCACAGACCACCATCTATTGTGCGGTGGATGAGAGTCTGCAGAATACCAGTGGCCTTTACTACAGGTCAGTAGCCTTTTCTGTCACATGTGTTAACTGCAATTTAGTATGATTTTGCTCATAAATGCATGCATAGAGGTAAATAATCTTTCTAAACTTAGCGTTATAATGTAAAACAAGGCTGCATGTGTGTCACCTCTCCCAAGTTATCTTAGACACCCAATTAGAGTTGACAAACTTGAGACAATGATTTTTGCAGAACAAGCTTTGAAGTTTTAAAATAGATGTCTTCATCATTTAAATATGGTCAAAATGGAAAACAGTCAACTTTTTTCTGTACTGGCTTAAAGCTTTTATTCACACAATGTTGTCTGAGCATTGTCGTTCAGTTAGGACGCTGTGGTTCAATCCTCTCTTTTGGTCGTTTCGCAGTGATTGTGCACCCAAAGAGGCGGCTCCTCAGGGTAGGGATGACGCTGCAGCCCGCAGACTGTGGGATCTCAGCGCTTCCATGGTGGGCCTGGCTTGAGACAACACCTTGTCCAATGAAAATCACTCTCTTCATTTAAAAAACAGTGCATCACCATCCTGTCTAGATTTTATATTCCAAATTTCCAGACTGTTAAATCTGCTTACTTTATATAAACAATAAAAAAAGAGAGCCTCTTTGAGTAAAAATGTAGGAAAGTTGCCTTGTTTCAATGTATGATGCCTATGCAATAAGATATACTGCAATATGAAGTGTATGTTTAAGCATTAAATAATTTTTAATGCTATTAGCGATTTTGTGCATTGCTATACAAATTAGATATTTGATAGAACTTTTAAATACAAATTTCATTGCTAATGCTTGTGTAATTTGATACGATGTATCACAATAAAATTGTTTGCATAACAGTTTAACAAAGCCTATTTTTGAATGATGAAATAAAGACATTAAATGAATTGTAAATTAAAGGTAAAGAGCATTTCATACAGTAAAAGCCGTAGCTTGACAAGAGTTACATTTGAAATAAAATTGGAATATTTAAATTCTTACGTCCTTGCATAAACAAATTTGCCCACATATTTATTTTTTATTGCGCCTATATATTTTCAACTTTGATACTGTTTTTATTAAGCCGTGAGCATTATTGTCATCAAAAGATAATAAAGTCTGTAATAAAAAAAATAATAAAACACACTCTACCAATTTGCAAAGTCAATGATCTACTAATATAATCTACTGCTAACTTATTATTGAGATGAATGTGATTGAGAAATGTCAATATGTTTGGTAAACTGAATACAAAAAGAGACTAAAAATACAACATTACCAATTCATGTGCAGCCCAAGAGTTTACAGTGAGACAAACATACATACATACACCTGTATTTCCATTTTAGTATAGTAAAAATGCAACTTATGGGACCATAATTTAGATGTACAAAATCCAAACATGATGGTTATATGTATAAGTATGACATGAAACTACAGTCAATTATGGTACTTAAAAAAAACGTAAATCATACATGAGTTAGAAAAGGTTTTAAAATAATAATGAGTTAAACTTATTAACAACTATCAGTTATTCAGTCATTGACATTCACAAACGTGCACATATCACCAACGCACCGTGACCCGAGCGCCCCGCAGACACAAAGCTGTATGTGTCAGCCACATGCCCTTATCAGTTCTCCGTCCAACAGATTCACCATCTTTAGCTGGGCTGGAAAAGTGATAAGGAGATGTGAGCGACCATTTGAACATATACTCAACGGTCCCATTGAGAACTCCAGCTGCTTCCATACTAAACTCCGGCACAAGTTCCCACCTGCTCTGTCCAGCTTAATTCTTTCAGCCAAAAGAACAGCAGATGAGTCTTCATGACATGTCTCCCCACATAGATAACTGCAGCTCAGATTACCAGGTTAGGGAGGACATCTGTGATTTTTCCAATGGCTCTCAGTAGCTTTCCACCAGAATAAGTCTAAGTCCGTCTTCCACAAACCCTAATTTTGAGGCAGGAGATCTGCACGGCATACTACAGCCTCACAGTCTTTACGTATGCCACTGTGGACACACCCCACGGATGAGTTTTATTTACTCTCCACCCCACCTATCTGCAAGTCAACCTTGACATGCTATTGGTTCACAATTGGGGATCATAGGTCAAACCCCTTCAGCATCCAAAAGAGAGTGTTTATTTGTTGCTTCCGCTGTTCATCATGATCAAATCGGCCAATGAAAAAGGAAAGCCCAGGTCTGGTAGGCGTGTTCATCCCAGGTGTGACTGAAATGAACATTCCAGCCTTCACATACCTGTCTACCCATCTCCTCCTCCTCTTCTTCTGCTTCCCTGGCTGCAACACACCCTTTTCAGACAGACAGAACACTTCCTGCTGTTGTTTTTATGGGCTTTCACCTGCCAAAATCACTAAGCATCACTTGTCAGTTAATGCTCGATAAAGAAATAGGATATAAAGTTGGTTTGAAAAACCAAAGGAGAACATTTAAAAAAAGGAAAGGCTTTTGCTGAGTTTTAGAGTTTCGTGTCACTTTAAACACTTTCTCCATTCAGTCATTTGGAATAACTAGCTAACAGGGAACATTCTCAGTAACTTTGCTTAACATTTTGGCAAGGTTCTTGTGCAAGACTTTGTTCTTGTTCAAAGGTGTGCAAATGTTCTTCCAGTAACGTTAATAGTACATTCGTTCAAAATTATTTGGGCTTTAATAAAGTTGTAAAAACATCAGCACAAAAATGTTATTTATGCATCATTCACTTTAGTTGGACATTAGGCTAATGTTTTTTAAACGTTTTTAAAGTAACGTTTAAAACTTGAAAAATGATAAAATAAAGAAAAAAATCCCTTAATGGGAATGTTAGCAAAACATTCATATAACATATTTTTATTAGTTGGGTAGGCCCTTAAATGTAGTTTACACAAAAAGGAGGATTTCTGTCATTATTTACTCTCCTTCATGTCATTTGAAACCTGCTGAATACAAAAGATTTTTTTTAAATTATTGTTTTGTTTTAACTGTTTTTTTAAGTAACATTGGACCTCATTTAAACAACACATTGGACCCCCCTAACAACAACAACACATTTTTTGAGACATTTTTAAACATGTAAAATAAAAATTTAACTTTTTTTTTTTTTTTTTTTTTACTGTTCCTGTTGCAGGTGCATGCAGTAACATGCAGTGTTTTCTCCAAGCAGTGAAAATCATTAAATTAGCCCATGCACAGACACAAACCACACGATGTATTAGGGTGTGTGTGTGTTTGTCATTGTACACATGTGCCTGAAGGTGGTGTGAGAATGCAGGTTTGTAACATTCCATGGAATACAAACTCACTGTACGGCTTCTGGCTATAAGACGAGTTAAAACAAGTAAAAAGCTTAATCATCCTTCAGAGCAACTAAGAACTTATCACTTGCAATCATGTGTAATGGATGTCAGAGACATACGAAATATATAACGCTTATGTCTAGTACAATATAGGCTGAAGGGGACACAGACATGCACAAATGCACACATACACACACATTCAAGCGCACAACTGCCAGGAGGCCAGACAGCTGTCCAACAAATGAAATCACGCTCATCACTCAATGACTCAACAAATGCTTCATAGACAGAACATGGTGCATTGGTTTAATCTTAACACTAAAATTAACTTAATCTTCACGGTTAATAAATATTCATAAAATTCAAGGTTAATAAATGTTTTAGCTTCTAAGGCCCAGTTTCTCAGAAAGGGCTTAGATTAAGTTTCAAGTTGCATTATGTTCTTTGAAAAAGTCTTGGACATTGTGGATTGCCTATAGCAGGTATATATATATATATATATATATATATATATATATATATACAGGGAATTTATGAAAAGCTTTAATAAATATATTAACATTTAAAAAGTATTGGCAAATTTAAGTAGTACATAAAAAAAGGGCACATGGACTCAACTTTACCGCAGAGAGATGAGCAGTCGTTCCGCCTGACTGGTTGTTTTGCGAGTGATGGTTAGTGATGTCTTAGCATGCCTGTGTCAGGAAAAGAGAGCCAGTGACTCTGTGGGCTTTGTGGCCAATTATCTAGTTGAGTTCCTCTGGATGGTGTGAAAGTCGCATGCAAAGCAAACAAGCTTCAGTCGTCCTTTATCTGATCCTGGAGTTCCGTCCAAATCAGACACCAGGATCACTCATGTGGATAATGGGATATATGCTAAAACATCTTCAGCACCGGAGCAGGATTACAGGACACACATTCCCAACATTACTATTAGTCATCTCCTCTTCATCACTCATTAAAAAAAATAAAAATAATAATTAAATTATTACATTATAGTTAATTTTTTTGAATGTTTGAGGCATTATTGTGTCATTTCCTTTTAATTATCTAAAATCCAACTTAAGGACAACATAACTAAGTATGTATGGCTTTAAATACTATTCAAGAAGCATTTTGTTTTTTGTTTTTATTCTGCCAATGTATTAATATAACAGAAATATTACTAATTGTTGTAATGTTATAAATATTGAACATAAATATTATGGTTGCATTACTCCAATGTAAAATTTTATTCAAGATATATATATATATATATATATATATATATATACAGAGAGAGAGAGAGAGAGACAGAGAGAGAGAGAGAAACTTACATGAAGAACAGCCATAGCATATATTTCCATCATCATACTAACAAATGTTAAAGTGTTAAAATGTAAAGTACCCATATCCCTTGCTTTATTTTAAAAGTGATTATATTCTGCCTGACACAACTCTTTGTATACTTTTTCTTTTGAGCTGAAACATGAGAAATTGTGAAAAATAACCCTGAGCTACAAATTTTTGACTTCGTAGCTTACGAAAAACTGACTTGCAAAAAAAACCAAACACTATTCAAGTGGAAATCTCTCTCTCTCTCTCTCTCTCTCTCTCTCTTTCTCTCTCTCTCTCTCTCTCTCTCTCTCTCTCACTCTTTCTCTCTCTCTCTCTCTCTCTCTTTCTCTCTCTCTCTCTCACTCTCTCTTTCTCTCCCTCTCTCTCTCTCTCTCTCTCTCTCTCTCTCTGTCATTGTACATGTCCTGAATTCAAGTTATAATGCTCTTTAAATATGAAATGTGGTTATTTCTGAAAAATATGAGGTTTAATTCACATTTTCACATCCAGACAATCATAAGCTAAAGCGACACAATTTTGGTACACATCACTAGTTTTGTCCTCAGTGTTCGGAAAACTATTAAAATATTCATAATTTACAGCAGTTTGGCTACAGTGAAGCTACTCATATAAAAAGATACAAAACAGCTTGGTACACTGAAGATAAAGGGGCTTTATTATTTACTATTTTACATCCATACTGAATAAACTGAAACATACATTTACACTAAATATTTAAATTAAATTAAAAGCCACACAAGAACTTCTGTAAATATTTTTGAGGTTAACGCATAAATTAAACTGTTGATATAAGATTATTTTCTGCCTTTCCAATCCCTTCAAGTACAATTGTAATGGACAGAAGAGAGCTTAGCATGCATTAGCTCTATAGTATCTAAGCGTATGACCTTGCTGCTTCATGTGTTTGAACTGCTCTTGAACTTCTCAGCCACTAGAGGGAGACACTTGCCTAGTACTGACTTTTCCTGACTGGAGCAGCACATGGAACCGCACACTAGCATACTACTATTTCTGTCATAAAAATGTATTGTAAATAGTAAGAGTAGTTCGCAATTAAGCAGCTATGTCCAAAATCACATACTTCCCTACTAGTATAGGCGAAAAACATCATGTGATGAAAGGAGTATGTCTGAATTCACAGTAAGCTACTCAAAATAGAGTACGCAAAATGTTCCCGGTTATTTACCATATGAGTACCATCGCATTCAATGGTCACTTTACTATTCTGTGAGGCAGAAGAGGATTTGTGAATGGCAGTGAAGTGATGCAACTGACACTGCAAGTCACATGATAATGACAACATGGCACAGTCATGGCCAAAAATATCGCCACCCTTGGTAAATATGATCAAAGATGACTATTAAAATAAATCTGAATTGTTTATCCTTTTTGATCTTTAATTCATAAAATTAGCAAAAATCTAACCTTTCATTGAAGGAGAAGAATTGAAAGTGGGGGAAATATAGAGAAGAAAATAGTGCTGATGTGCAGCAAAAGATTGTTGAGCTTCACAAAATAGAAAGTGGCTGTAAGAAAATAGCTAAAGCATTGAAAATCCCCATTTCCACTGTCAGGGCAATAATTTAAGAAGTTCCAATCAACTAAAGATGTTACAAATCTCCCTGGAAGAGGACGTGTGTCTATATCGTCCTAATGCAGATGAGGAGGAGAGTTTGAGTGGCCAAAGACTCTCCAAGGATCACAGCTGGAGAACTGCAAAGATTAGTTGAGTCTTGAGTCTCAGAAATCCTAAAAAAATGATCAGACAGAACCTACATCCCCACAAGTTGATCGGGAGGGCTCTGCTCTCATCCAGAAACAATCTCCAGCATATTCAGTTGTCAGACAAGACTGGAACTTCGAATGGCACCGCCTTCTTTGGTCAGATGACACTAAAAAAAGAGCTGCAAACCTACCAGATGGGTTTGGTGCACACAGGAAAGAAAAATACCCCATGAACACGGTTAAATATACTGCTGGATCTTTAAAGTTGTGGGCCTATTTTTCTGCTGGAGGTCCGGGACATCTTGTTCAGATACATGGTATCATGGATTCTATCAAATACCAACAGATAAAAAATCAAAACCTGACCGCTTCTGCTAGAAATCCTATTATGGGCCGTGGTTGTATCGTCCATCAGGACAATGATCCCAGACAAACATCAAAACCACCACAAAAATGTGTCACTGAGCACAAAATGAAGCTTCTGCCATGGCCGTCCCAGTCCCCTGACCTGAACCCTAAAGAAAATGAGTGGAGTGAACAGAAGAGAAGAAGCACCAACATGGAGCTTGGAATCTGAAGGATCTGGAGAGATTGTGTATGAAGGGATGGTCTCTAATCTCTCGTCAAGCATTCTCCAAACTCATCGGGCATTATAGGAGAAAACTCAGAGCTGTTATCTTGGCAAAAGGAGGTTGCAAAAAAAATTGAAAAAAATAGTGCCAATAATTGAGGCCAACCTGTTTTGGAGAAAACATTTATTTCATAATGTGAGTTTCTCCCCACTTTCAATTATTTTCCTTTAATGAAACGTTATATTTTTGCTAATTTTATGAATTAAAGATCAAAAAGATAAACAATGCAATTTATTTTTACAGTCATCTTTGATCATATTTACCAAGGGATTTCATTCATTCAACACACAAGTCATTCAAGTATTCAGTATCTAAGTAGGCCTATTTGCAGGACCAGAAATTTCTCTCAGAAATTGGGCCGTCTTACTCACTGTCCCGTCACAAGCCTCTCAAAAGTCTCTATAACCATAATAAAAAATAAATAAATAAAACACATTTAAAAAAACAACTCACATTTAAGGGTTAATAAACATGATGGAAGTGATTTAGCTCATAGAATGAAAAGCAAGAATTAAATAAGACATAAATCAGCAACAAATGTCTAAAAATAGCTTTAAATTACAAATTATTTAAATAAATTAAACTTGGTCATTTTTATTACGCCGTGCTAGTTTACTGGACCTCATATGCTCCGGTTTATAGTAGTGAGCAGTGTTTAATAAGTGCACAAGTTATATAAGTGACCATTAAACACCTCCTAGATGATGAATATCAAGATGGTCTTAAAAGATGATCAAATCAACTTTCACTTTTTCAGTTCTATAACAAAAGGGGCGGGGACAGTTACAAAACACATCAGTTACGCGGGAGTTTTCATAACAGAGTGATTCAAAGGAAGTGTGTTGAATAACTTCACCTGCATAGACATGGATGCTGATGAAAGTGAAATGGACTTTATTAAGAAGATGCAAGTTTTACAGGTGAGGTTCGCGACATTACTAAAAGTTTCTCACTTCCAGACTTCATAGAAACAAAGCACGTGCTGATAAATAGTCTGTATGTCATAAGTATCTGCATGTACATATGTATAGAGAGATTATTTGCTGCCCTGTAACGTTACGTGAAGCTCAAATGCTTAAGTGACGTTTGGTTCTCACGAGACGAGAGTACTGATGCCGGTTCAACCGTTATTTTGATTATTTATAACTGAGGCACTGAGCGAAGACTGTTGAATTTTAAAGAAAAATAAAGTCAATTACTGTAACGGACGAGTACATTATTTATACGCAGATTCGGTCAGTGTTGTAGTGTTTATATTGTTCTCTTTAAAAATACTGACAAGGAGAAACTCTTGCAGTGCAATGCAGTGATTATAGCGCCCCCTGTATGACACAGGGCGCAGAAACACGTTGGTCGTTAAGGCCGGATTATATTTTGAATGTAAAACTTGTCATTTTTAGGAGAGGACACCGCCTCAGAATCTTGGAATGGATGAACCGGTGCGTCGGACGTCCCGGCGTATCAGAGAGAAGCAAAACCAAGAAAAGAAACAAATTTCATCCTCAAAATGTCTGACATTTAGCTCTGAGGTGAAAAACACCAGAAAGACAGTCAAGAGAAAGGTAAAGACGTCCCTTATGAAACATTTAAGCACTAATTGTGTTTGTGAACATGTAAATATTGATTATTACATGTTTTCTTAGAAAAATGACATTGAGGAAGAAGAAAATGTTCAAGAGACAAAAGCAGACAACGGTAGAGAATTTCCTCCAGTGAGTACAAACACTAACGTTACATGATGACGTATACAGCTGAAGTGTCGACTTTCCATCTGAACCTTTTCTTTTTCTTTGTCCTCTCAAACAGGGTTATCGTGAGGGTTTGTCTGAATATGAGCTGGAGAGACTGGAGAACATCAGACAGAACCAGGCCTTCCTCAGTTCCCTGAAGTTACCAGAGGTAAAACTTTGTGGCGAGGCAGGAGAATCATTTTTTAATAATTTGGCTGTTTTCCACATTAAACTTGTTTGACTTTGTCATTGACTTAATGAATTAGTACATTGTTACTCTTTTGCAGATTTCTGAATCTCTGAGACCCAAGCCAAAGCCTACTCAGAGAGGCCTGAAAAAGTAACTATTAATAGTAACTTTTCAAAATGGCACAATGTAAATAATACATAAATATTTATTTCAATATAATAGTATTATCTATTAATATAATTGTATATATTTTCATTTGAAGTGGTCCTAAAGTTTAATGGTCAAAAACTTCACCGACTCACTAAACTAAAGAAATCATTTACTTTAGGGAAAAGACAGAAACCGAGATGCTCCCTGTTCGCAAGTCACTGCGGCTACAGAATAAGGGTCATCAGACAGCTGTTACTCTAGAAATTACCCCTTCTACAGCCCAAACCTTTGTAAGTCACTGACATGCATCTGAATTTAAAGTGTTAATGTTCAATTTTAACACAATTTTGATAAAACACTATGAAGTAATTGAATCTGAAATTAATGTTGTCTTTCAGGAAAAAATAGTTAAAAAAGCCTCTGGACCAATAAAACTAGAGACAACGAAACTGGAGGAAGACTTCAGGGTACCTGAAGATTTATTAAATCTCTGGAATGAGGTCAGTGTTTACACATGCACAAAAACTCATATATTAATAGGAATTTAATCATATTCTAATTACTTGTGCATCACATATAAAACCAAAATCTGTATGATTTATATGTTTTACAGGTCCCATTAAAACAAGATACAGAAACATTGGATTTGAAATCGTGAGTAACATGGCAAAAAAAAGTTTATCTAAGCATGCCATTTTGGTGTCTCTTCTGTCAGTTTAAAAGGGTTAATCTTGTAGTAATTAGTAGCAATTTATGCAGTCAGAAGATATCATATGCTTTAAATGTATTATCATATTTGTTTTCAGGTACGAAGAAGTGTTTCAGAAATTATCTATCGATGAAGGTTGCGTGGTGAAAGTTGTGAAAGATCGGATCTTTTCAGCAGCTTTTCACCCCTCTGCTTCTAGCTTGCTCATGGCAGCAGGAGACAAGTCGGGCCACCTGGGACTCTGGAAACCAGTGAGATAACAGTATACTGGGGTGATAAAAAGGAGAGATGTTTGTGAACGTTGGATAGTGGGAACATGATTAAGTGACTAATGGCTATTCCAGATTTTCTCTGTTATGCTTATCATAATGTTCAATCTTAACTGTGTTTCCCTAAGGATGCTAAATGGGGTGATGATGGTGTAGTCTGCTTTGAACCCCACTCTTGTGCAATTAGCAGCATGGCCTTCTCATCTCACCCTTGCAACCTCATCACAGTCAGCTATGATGGATCTGCACGCAGCATGGACCTGGAGAAGGCCGTGTTTGACGAGGTGAAATAACAGCCGGTCTTTGAAAAGTTTACACTGGTCATATTGTGTGATATTTCTAGAAATGCACCATCAAGTTGTGATGGCAGGTTTTTGTGTTGTCAAGCTAAAGTCTTTGTGCACATATATATGCCACAATATGTGGGCCTAATTGAATATTTGGTGAATTCAATACATGTTGTTGCACATCACATACACTACTATTCAAAAGTTTGGGTCTAGAGATGCTTTTTGGGGGGTGCTGTGCGGGGGGTGGCTTTATTAACAAACAACACAGAGTATATAAAACACGTCAAAACTCCGGGAAACAATGCATAGCCCATACACCAGGACATTTGACTGCATATGGGAAATACGTTAGCCTAAGCATTTAAACAAAGTATAAAACTCATAAAAAAATGAGATTTCCATGCTCCACTTTTAAGTTACATGACGCCTAGTTATAACCTACAGATCCCAGCATACACAGTGATACAGTATTTGTTATTGAAGTATCAAGAACATCCAGAAACATTAAAGTAAGCGTAGGCAGTGCTGTGTGCATGATTTGTCTACACTTTGTTTTAATCAGAAGATTTTCCAGCATGCAAAGCATTCAGCGCTGAACAAAAAATCTGGCATTTTGAGTGGTGAGTGGGTTGTGTTCCACAAATCAACAGATTTGTCTGTGATTGGCTACATTACTCAATGCTGCAAAAACATGTTATTAGAAACTCTGCCTATGCTTGAGCCCGTAAAGCATTTTTATTTGATCTTAGTTCTTGAAAAAATATAGAATTAAAATTTAAATTATAGCCCATTTAAAGTGATTATTACAATTGGATTAAGTGATTCAAAAAATGAACAAATGTATTTGAGCAAATTTTGCTTTGCATTTAATGTCCTGTGAAAACAAGGGGTGCTGCAGCCCACTTCCCGTGCCCCTGATGTCACCAAAAATACACCAGCGCAACAGTTTAAGAAAGATGTCCGTCTAGTGCATTTACATTAATACAAAAATAATGGAAAAGTAGCACCTTCTGTGTCATCGGCCCCTTAGACATTTATAATGATACCAAAGGTTTCTATTTAAATCAGTCATTTCTATCAAAAAATGTTTTATGGTTTCCACAAACATGAAGCAGCACAACTGTTTTCAACATTGATATTAATACAAAATGTTTCTTAAGCACCAAATCAGCATATAAGAAGGATTTCTGAAAGATCATGTGACACTGAAAACTGGAGGAATGGCTGCTGAAAATTCAGCTTTGCCATCACTGGAATAAATTATACTTTAAAATGTATTTAATATATTTACAATATTTCACTATATTATGGTTGATTTGATCAAATAAATGCAGCCTTGGTGATCATAAGAGACTTCTTTCAAAAACATGAAAAAACATCTTGACCCCAAACTTTTGAACTGTAGATAATAATACAAAATTCCATAGTGGCTACAACCATGAGAAAGAGAAAAGTGTCAAAATATTAAAATCTGTATTTTGGGGAAATTTTGGAATCTGTCATTTAAATCATCTAGTAAATCATCTTACCATCCAATATCTGGTTTTCGATCCTGTTTTTGATGCCATCTTACCTATGTACAGCCTTCAACACTTTACAATTAACACCGCTGTTTCGTTCTCAGGTGTATCGCTCAACCTCTATGCTGAAAAGTTTTGACTTTTTGTCAAACGACTGCTCCACTTTACTGCTCGGTCAATGGAATGGAGATGTTGTTGTTGTTGACCGTAGAACTCCTGGGTAAGACTGAAAAGTCAACATAAAAGTTAAACCTAAATATATTTTTTACATTAAAAATTATAAATGAAATGTGTGATTGCAGGGAATATGAATCTCTGCATTCCATGACTGCAAATCCTTTGCGCTCTGTTCATGTCCATCCTGTGCAACAGCATTACTTTGTCGTGGCAGAGAACAGGTATCACATAACCCTTCTTAACTGTTTCAGTTCATTTTCACCAAATACGGATCAACGTGATGTTTCACAAATTGCTGAGTAAATTACGTACCTTGCAGACAGAAGTATATTATTTTTGTTTTACCATTTTAGTTTTGTGAACATATATGACTTACGCCGTCTAAAGCGATGGAACAATCAAGCAGTCTGTGAACTCAACGGTCATAGACGCAGCGTCTCCAGCGCCTATTTCTCCCCACTCACAGGCAACAGAGTTCTGACCACCTGCATGGACGACAAGATCAGGTGCGCAGAGATCACAAGCGTCGCTGCTAGAAGTGCTTGTATTAAATTTTCTTGCAAATGTACCAATAGAGGGTGCCAGAGCATCATGTCCATGACCATATTTGATGTGTCAGAATATGTTGAATAGGCTTTGTACTCTTTGTGTGTGTGTGTTTTCCCCTTACTACCTATACACTATGCTCCCATAAACTACACAAAGCAATTCACTATAAAATAGTCTTCCATGAATTGTAAATGCCATCCATCCTCCAAACCGCTTATCCGGTGTAGAGTCTGCTGGAGCCTGAAGAATTGGAAATCATTACAGTGTGTAATATAAATGTTTCATTAACCTTTTTGCAATTTTGTTTTAGGGTATTCAACACTTCTCAAATGGATGGCAATACTCCTTTACTAAAATCAATTTCGTAAGTATGGGTGTCATCATATGCACAAAAATCACATACTACTGTTCAAAATACTGAGGTCAGTAGCTTTGACATTAAGTTTTTACATAAATGCTGTTCTTTTGAACGTTTCATCAAAGAATCCTAAAAAAAATTGTATCATATTTTCCACAAACAATATGAAGCAGCACAACTGTTTTCAATATGTATAATAGATATGTCTCTTGAGCACTAAGAGTATTAGAATGATTTCTGAAGGATCATGTGCCACTGAAGACGGGAGTAATAACTGCTGAAAGTTCAACTGCAATTAACAGGGAAAGAATACATTGTAAAATATATTGAAATAGAAAAAAACTTTGTTACATTATTTCACAATATCACTCTTATTGTATTTTTATTGCAGCCTTGAGATTAGGAGACTTCTTTCAAGAGCATTCTAAATCTTACTGACAGCAAACTTTTGAACAGTAGTCTATATTTACAAAAATTGATACAAACCTGTCATTCCAAACCCGTAAGACTTTCGTTCATCATCAGAATTCTCACAAAGATATTTTTAATGAAATTTGAGCGATTTCTGCTCCTCCATATGCAACTACTTTGGTGCTTCAAACAATTCATTAAGAGTTCTTAAACTAAAATTCATCTATATGAATTTTGATTTAGTCCAAGTTTTCTGACTCGATCACTTAATATGATGAACAGCTTTAAACTATTATTCAAATATAAACATCGATCAGCGAACATAAAACAGAAGCTAATCCGAAGCTACTTGACACACAAGAACAAACATCATTGGTTCTTGCAGAATCTCAAATGTGCTGCGTAACACACGAGAATGAACCTCATTGTTCTCGCACATCAATCTTTATATGTTTTTTGAAACATCAGAGTGGTTGTTGCATAGACTGGAGGGACAGAAATCTCTCGAATGTCATTAAAAATATCATGAATGAAAGTCTTACGTGTTTGAAACGTCATGAGGGTCAGTAAATTTTTACATCAGCTGAATATGTCTGTGTGTACGGGCTCTAAATGTAGTTATTACAAGTAGCAACAAAACATTTTTGTGTGCATTTATCTTTTAGAAATTTGCTTTTATTTTATTCTGACAATGTCTAGATTGTTCTGCAATATTCTACATTGGAACGTTTTAATCAGAGGTGCCCATTGAAACGGCTTATTAAATTCTTTCTATGTAGGCATGGCATGCAGACAGGTCGGTGGTTGTCCAGGCTGAGTGCAGTATGGGACCCCAAGCACCAAGAATGCTTTGTGATTGGCAGCGTTGAGAGGCCTCGTCGAATTCAGGTATATCACGAGAGCGGTCGTCTCCTTCACACTTTTCGGAACATGGACCACCTGACCACAGTGTGCTCCATCACAGCATTCCACCCAAGCAGGAACACTCTGCTTGGAGGCAATTCAAGTGGGAGGCTACACATCTTTACTGACGGTTTCATCAACTAGGAAAGATCAATTTATTTACCTGTTTGTTGATTTGATTGTATTGGTTCTCTGCTTCCCACTTCTTTTTTTTAATACGCACAACAAAGCACTTGCTTGTACTTTTGCTTTATATAAAATATGCTGTTTTCGTTCTTGTAACATTATACAAAGACTTGAATAATTTTATCTTAGTCATATATCTTTTTTCAAATGCAATACCTGTGTTTTCTTATCTCGTCCTGAATTCAAATGAATAAATTCTATAATCTGATTTTAGTCAAAGTTAACACATCCATCAAAACATTCACTCAAATACATTTAATAGACTGCTCTGAGGTAACATGAAGGCCGCAAGGCTGCATGCACTTCCTATTTCCATATTCCAAACCTAAATTGTTTGGAGGAAGGTTTTTTACTTTACACAAAACTGCATGTGTACGCACCGGTATGTCATGATGCTAATGTATTGGGTATTAATGTTACCATTTGATCCACATGCTAAAAATGCAGCGTTGAGGTTTGTACTGTTATATATAAAATATGCTTTTTCGTTCTTGTAACATTAAATATGTAATAAAAAGAGTATATGAACACTTGAATAATTTTCTTAGTCATTTCTTTTCTTTCAAATAATGCCATATGATACAGTAGCTGATTGTGATTTGAATTCAAATGCAAAGAAAGTTTATAGTCTAATCTAACAATTAGTTTAACACATCCATGAAAGCATCCACTCCAATACACAAATTTAAAAAACAAACAGGTTTATTTAAGAATCTGCAGAGTTGCCTTGAGAAACTGTTTACTATGGATGTGACACAGGCTTTATCTCCTTTAGTTAAACCAGAACTCAAACAGTCGGTGATGAAAGAGGCTCATAAGTAATTAATTGACGTTTCCAAAGTGCAAAATAAATAGCAAATCAAAACAAAGGTACAGTTATTTTCCATTCAGAAGTTGTTAAACCAAACTTTAAATTAGTTTAACTCTGGCAACAGTAGTGGAGCTCAGGAATGGGCATATGGTTCTGTACCTGATGAAGAGCTGTGGTGAGCTTTGGTACACAGGGCCCAGGCACACGCTCACACTTTTTTTTTTTTTCCCTACCCAAGCCTATCTACTCATGCAGATATCCAACCATTTACATGGGCCTTAAATGTTTTTCCTTTTAAACTAGAAATCTCTTGGTGTGTTTCTTGGAGTTACTGTAAGTGAAGGCAATATAAATTAAAATAACTGAAGTTAATACAATAGACTGCTCTGAGGTACCACACCAATGAAGGCCACAAGGCTGCATGCACCTCCTATTTCCATATTCCCCACCAAAATTATATTTGGAGGAGGGTGTGTATTAATTTACACAAGACTGCATGTCATGATGCTAATGTATCGGGGATTAATGTAACCATGTGACCCACAACATACTAAAAATACAGCGTTGATGTTTGTTAGAGCTGAAAAGAGTTAAAGGACTCTTTGCAAACTATCAGTCCGTTTCATTTGAGACAGAACCGGAGTGGCTACCCCATGAGATCAACCCCAGAAGGTCAAGATGGCCTCCAACTACCAAAGGTGAGCAACTTCAAAAAAGTGAGCATTGGTTCTCAAGGAGGAACATCTCAATCAACTCATAGTTGATGAGTGCCAGCACAGGCCATTTGTTCCTTAATATTCAGCTTGACTTTAATTCAAACTATTTTTATGCTGTACTGTAGTTTCCCACCTCCTTCCCAAAATTATAATAGTCAAGTTCCTGGATGGCCACTTCAGAGAGCTTAGTTAGGTTCGGTGCATCATTGTTTTCCATATTCTCTGGTGCTCCAAAATTGAAGTTCTCATCCTCATAGTCTTCATGGGGTTCCATGTCTGTTGGGCCATCTGTATCAAAATGAAATGTATATCAGAAACAGTTAACTGCCATGTTAAAGGATGTTGATTAAATATGGTTGCATTCTTCTCACCTTGTCCATCTGGAGAGACATCCATTCCATGTTTGACCTTCATGTGTCTGCTAAGATTGCCCTTCAAGTTAAATTTACTTGAACAGCATGCACATTTGAAGGGTTTACTGCCTGCATGGAGGTGCATGTGGCCCAGGAGGTTGTACATTCGGTTAAATGACTTTCCACACACCTGTGGAAAAAGAATCAAAAAAGCTTTACTAACCAGACTGAGAAAGTGTCAAAGAGATGCTGTGAAGAGCGTTTCAAATCTTACCTTGCACTTGAAGGGTTTCACAGGCAGATGTACGATCATGTGAGTTTTGAGGGTCTGTTTTTGGACAAAAGACTTGAAGCACACGTGGCACTGGAATGGCCGGACACTGGCATGGATTAACATGTGCCTCTTTAGGTTTGCAGACAATGTAAACTCTCGAGCACATACGTCACACTTAAACCCCTTTGTTCCCTAATGGGGAAAAAAGCAAAACCAACAGCAAAAATAAATGTGTTGAAGGTTTGAAGCAAATTGTATATTTTTAATAATTTTGAATTTCATGACAGCATTAGTCTAAACAATTAGCATATAAATTAACTATCTGCTATGGTATCAACTGAAATACTATTCTGCAGTGTTTACACTGTATTAGGAACTAATGCTGCCTAGGTAGATTTTGTGCTACAATGGACATTGTTTAAAGGAAGATGGCTGAGAGGGAATCGAAAACGGAGGGATGAGAAAGAATAAAAGCCTTTATGAGTCAATCAGTGAATGATGGAGAGAGAGAGAGATAGGATGAGTTAAAGAAAACAGTAGACAGGGGAAACGTAAAAGTAAAAAATACAAAAACGAGGAAGAAGGAAGAAGGCAGAGAACTAAAAGTGCAAACTGTCAAGTAAATAACTCGAACTTTCAAAGGGGATTTGTACTGAGATATAACTTTATAGACATAATTACTATAGTTACTGTTAGATGATGATCTAAATTGAAAAACAGCTGGAATGACCCAGTAAAGCCAATACTAATAACTGATTTATCATCATATCATTGTTCACGTTATATGTGACCACACCATAACAGAATAGAAAGACACTACTGACACAACAGCAGCAAGGATATAAAGCTGCTCAAAAACACAAGAATACACTCTGTACCTTGGTAGCACGGGCCTGAGGCTTGTTTGTCTTGTGTGTTAGGGAGTGTTGGCGTAGCTGATGCAGTTGAAGGAACTGCAGGCCACACTGACTGCAGGAGAAGGAGCGCTGCGTTTGGTGCTTCAGCAGGTGATTCTGCAGCTGGCTGCGGTAGGCGAACGACTTGTTGCACTGGCTACACTGGAAGGTGGAAGGTCCCTGGTGGCTCACCTGATGACGCTTCAGGTGGGCATAGGTAGGAAACTCCATGCCGCACTGCGAGCAGACGTGGCACCGACCTCGTTCATGCTTTACTTCGTGAGCACGGAGTTCACTGGGGTAGGCAAAACCACGACGACAAAAACGACAACTGTAGGGCTTAACGTCAGTGTGCTGCAGCATGTGCCGCTTCAGGTGGCTGGTCTGGGTGAAGCCCTTCTTACACACAGTGCACTTGTGTGGCCGTGTGCCCTGGTGAGTCAGCAGGTGCGTCTGTAGGTGGCTGGGCTGCTTGAAGAGTTTTCCGCAGTGTGGACATGCGTGTGGCTTGATGCCATTGTGCCCCAGGATGTGCGTGACCAGATTGTACTTGGAGGTGTACGACTTCTCACACATACGGCACTTCCAGCGCTTCAGACCTTCGCCAACGTCCACGCAGTAGGACTCGTTGATCTGGATGTTAATGTCCAGTCGGTCGATACGGCGGCCACGGGGTGCCTCCCCTTCCACGGGCTCTGTCCAGAACATCCCCTCACTGTTCTCATCGAAGTCCCCAACACCTTCCATATCACCTCCCTCGTAGCCGACCTCGTTAGCCTGAAAATAGCTACTAATTTCCTCGCCGCCACTTCCTGCTTTCCCCATGCCATTTCTCCCGTTGTCCCTGTCCTCGGTTACCTCATCTACTCCTTTTTCATGTGTGTGGCTCCTGTTGCGTGAGGGTACCTCATGAGGTGTGTGGTTGTGGGTATGAGGGTGTAAATGTTGGTCAGTCTGAGGGTGCGTACTCTTGGGGTCTCTGACGCAGGTGGAGCAGCAGTTGTTAGGTTGGAGTTTGGGCAGGACCCTGTAGCTGGAAGGGTCCACCATCTGCATGCCTTCTCTGGGCACCATGTTATTCATCATGTGAGTGCAGGAGGGCAAACCTGGGGTCACAGCCTCTCCTTTAATGTGTGACGCCATGTCTTGGTGCTCTACAGAGGGTTTGTTGCTCTCGGATTGCCCCTGCCACCTTCTCTCAGCACAGCTGGAGTGCATGTGCCCATCTTCGCCCAAATTGTCTCCAAGATAGTCGCCGTTGGCGCCTATAAGCTGATCAGCGTATTCGTAGTCCATTCTCTCACCTGGTGGAGCGGGGGACTCTTTGGGGTCTCCGGTGTAGAAGCCGTTGGGGGCGATGGTGGCACCAAAGACCTCGTTCTGTGAGATGAGTCCCAACACAGCTGCTTGGGCCAGAGACAGGACCACCACAGGGTCTGTCTGTGTGCCTGCGTCCATCTGCTGGTGCATGGCCTCAGAATAACATCTGACCAGCCGCTGTGTCTTCTCCTCCTATAGAGCACACACATAAACGCATGCAGATTAGTTTAGTAGGCCTACATGCCCAGTTTCTCTATTAGTTCGAAACCACCCAAAATCATTTGCAAACTTTTTCCTAAAGATATTGTGACAATCACACCATTGGCTGAACCGATGTTGCCATGTCTGCCTGTTAAAACAAACTATTGTAATTCTGTTTTGTGCTACCGGTGCTGCAAAAAAATGCTCTTAACCTTTAAGAAAAAAACTATAGTTTGCCCCAAAATGAAATTTGTCATAATTTACTCACCCTCATGTCATTCCAAACCTGTATGACTTTGAAGAATGTTGGTAACCAAACAGATTTGGTTAGCATTGACTGCCATTATATGGACAAAAAATTCTCAAAAGATTTGGATTGGCGTGACAGTGAGTAAATGAATGTTCATTTTTGGGTGAACTCTCCCTTTGAAACTAGGTAACCCAGCCAGTGCCGTCTAGTATTCATACTTGCTAACTCTCCATCTCACTTACTCAACACAGAACCTTATTCCCTCGGACAGGTGACCCTTTTTAAGGAAGAATTCCACACCTTAAGAAAATCCAAAGTCTGCTTGAACATCATGCAAATTATGTAACAAAAGTAATTATGTAACAATGACCTTTCTAGTAGGTATTTTCAAGAACATCCATATATATTTAATATTAAAGACAGTGAGAGACTGTACAGACTAAGGGAAAGAAGACATACAGCAAGGAGAATGAGTGAGTTAACAGAAAGAGAAGCAGAAAAAGAGAGGGAGGGGCAGAGAGTGGCTGGCTGGGTGAGTGAGTGAAAGCAAGCAAGAAAGATTGAGCGAGAAAGAAATAGAAAGAGATTGAAAAGACAGGCAGAATGAAGGATTAGGGTGTAAGAGAGACAATGGCGACAGAAACCGGCTAAAACACTATGATCAGTTTCGAAACATCAAATATATATATAATTTTAAATGACTGCAAATGAAACATTGTGGTAATTAAAAACAAGAATCAATCAATCAGATATATATACAAAGATATGTTGAGCCATTTGATCAGGCCACTCAGCTGGGCCATCCGGTTTAGTGAACACACGCACACAAACACGCACACAAACACACACACACACACACAAACACAAACAATCTGCTAAACAAACTGAGCCCTCAGAAGACATCGGAGCAGTTGCGAGGGGAACTCACCACATTTTTCTTGGTCTGTGGCTTCAGGTGTTTGAGGGATCTCATCCTGAGGCAGAGTCACAGGTTTGAATTCACCCGCTGCCCTCCCCTTCATACATTATATGTTCTCTGGACCAAAACAGACACTCTCTCCTCTGTGTTTCTCGTACTCTCTCTCTGTTCTCTGTGTATGTATGCTCTCTTTTTCCTCTCTCACTCTTTCTCTCTCTCTCTCTGCTTTCCCCTCCCCCACTCTAGTCTCTCTCTCTTTTTCTGTCTCTCTCTCTCTCTCTCTCTTTGGTGCAAGCAAGCACACACATACACAGTGCTCTTTTCCCTCACTCCCTCCCCCTCTTTTTCTTTCTCTCTTTCTCTTTCTTTCTTTCTTTTTGCATTCTTTCTTTTTCTTTTCCTCTTACCCTCTCCAACTGCCTAACTCTGACATTCTCGCTTGCATACACTTGTGAAACACATTTGAGAACACAAATATTCATGCTGTGAGAATATTGTGAGCTCAGCCATAAAGATATAGGCATACATGTACATCACAGCGAGCACACAAAGAGAAGATGTGTCTGGCAGAGCGTAAAAACAGATGGGAGCTGCAAAAAAGTATTTTAGAAGAAATACAGAAGACATTCTATAAAATATTCTGGATATGAGATCAAATTAAAGAAGAGTACAAAATGTATATGTATAAGCAGAGGTGGGAAAAAGGAAATTCTCAGACAGGTTCAAGTTTATGTTTAGCAGGCTAACAGAGACTGAGGCTGAGAGAGCTTACATGGATCTGAGAGCATCTGTGCCAGACGAGGACCTTTTGGCCTGTAGCCTGAGAAACAGGAGCGTTCAGCATGTCTCTCTGTTTAATAGAGACTATATGATGCACATTTCTCAGACACAAGCATCCATTTTTTACTCTCAAGTTGTTATGATGCATTTAAGCTTTCCTGTTCTACAAAATGTCTCGTTATTCCAATGAAACGACAGACTTCTCTCTGGTGGCGCAAGTTGTCATTTGGTCTGCGTACACCCCGTCCCTTTCTTACAATCTGCCTCCATCCAATCAACAACCAATGAATTCAACCAAATCGCTGCCGTACTTCTTTTTTATAATCCATTTTACTTGGATGTCCATCACAATACAGAAGACAAGATCTGTTGCTACATTTGTTACATCGCAGATTCAACAAATAAACTTGGTATGGACTAAATCACTAATTACAGGATGTAGATTTTGATTCATACATTTTTGACATCCAGTTAAACTCTGACCACAGTTAGTGCACAATAAGTAAACAATTAAGCAATAAGGTACGAGAATCTGTGCTATATAGGCTGTGTCCAAAAATCAAAGCAGCTGACTTCGCAGCCTCACTGCCCTATTAGGCAATGACTTTGCAGGCAGCGTTTGTGCACAAAAGTACCTCTCGAAACTAAAACTCTCTGAACAGTTTAATGATCTACAACAAAAATGGGAAAACTTTTGTGAAAACTAAGAGACTATTTAATAAGTTCAATAGTGATTTCTCACTAGAAATGACATCGAAAGGGGAAACCATTGGCCAAAAATGTACATCTACACAGACTGACCAACTGCAACCTTCAGATGATCTTCATTTTCTGATCGTCACAGAATGGAATGCACAAAATCGTGGGATATCCAAAGACGCAAAGGATACATCTGCCTTCAAAAATGGCTCAGTAGATAGGGAGTGAAGCTAACATTGGATTCTGAAATGCCTTTATGCCATCCTACCTTGGAATGCATCCTCCAAAGGCAGAATTTTTAAGATTTTGGAATGGTTTTATGAACCATTCATCCACAGAAATTCATTCTGCTTGTTTTCATGAATGAGGACCATTGTTCATTAGTGATTAAAGTTCATTTATAACTGTGGGATATAATTACACCTTAATTCTACATTAAATTCACAATTATTGAGCGAGAATTGATTGTGATATACCTCCATATAAAATGGCTGAGAGAGAGAGAAGCATTGTGAAAGAAGAGAAAATGGAGGGATGAGGGAGGAGAAGAGAAGCCTTTGCCAGTGAAGAGGGAGAGAGGGAGGGGGGTATTGTGAGAGAGCAAATGGTAAGAGAGAAATCGAGGGAGAGAGGGGAGGAGATAAAGAGAACAGGAGAGGGAGGGGAGAGAGAGAGAGAGAGAGAGGAGGGAGGGGGAAAATGAGAAAAAGAGAGAATCAAAGCTAAAGAGAACGATGGAGGAAAAAAGTAAGAAAACAGAAAAAGTTAACTCAGTTTAAGCGCATGTTGTGGGGGTATTAAACAGGAACAAATGGAAAAGAAAGAAAAAACTAGAGAGAATTCAAAACATTGGGGGAAGGGAAGGAAGAGAGGGAGAGAGAAAGAAAGCTCTGCACATCTCAGTAATATACATAGGAATTTGGTACAATGTTACGAATTCAAATTAATAATATTATGAAGTCATGCAAAGAAGTTGAATAATATTCAGCAAGGACAATCTCAAGACGCAAATCAGGTATGAGGAATGTTTTGAATATGCAGCTTCCCTAAACGTCTTGATGAATGGTGTTTAGTACCCAATGCTACATTTCAACCAAAGAATGTTTTGACAAAATCTGTAGCAAAACTGGTGTCTTGTATCCTTTAATATCCTCTTGTAAATTGTAAAAGGCAAAATACAAACAGACTCCGTAGAGGCAGACATGCAACAAATAAAACACTACTAGCCACCACTGAAACTACTTTGAAGTTGTGATTTTATATTCTTGAATGGCAAGGATAGAACAATCCCTGCACTAGCATCCCCATTAAAAATCTTGCATCAACACTTAAGTACCACTAAGCAGAATTTTTAGAAAATAATGGAAAGAAAAATCATTCATGTGCTATTTTTACTCCTCTGCCATTGTCTTTGTTGTCTCAAACGTACAACTAATATAGATGCTGGCCACAGACAGACAAACTCATTTTGATTGACCACACAAAGGGAATGATTGCTTTTCTTGACTACATGTAGAGAGTTTTCAGAGCAGGAGAGGTACAGCAGGTAGCTGTAACACCCAGATAAAGAGAACCGTGGCATGATTCACAGGACTATGTTTCCAAAATCATCTAGGTCAGTCAAGCCTAATGCTGTACTACAGAAACATCACATGATAAGGTCTACATTAGAACGAAGTACGAATTACAACAAAAGTTATTCCATGTAGCAAACCCTTTAAACAGTCACAGTGATTAAAGTTCAGACTAAACTGCATCTATTTTTCACAAAAATAGTACTCATTGTAGTTTATTATCTTTTATGCCTCATCACTGCATGATAAAACATGAAGTGCATCTGTGCTACTTCATTATCGACAAATTGAGCCATTATAAGAAAACTATTTTTTAGATATTTACAGAAGATATTTTAGAATTTACAGCAATAATAAGAGCCTTACATCAAGCAGAAACATATACATATACTAATACTACACTAGGTAGACTATATAATGGTATACTATACATCAATGAGTATACTATACTAAGAATTTAACTACCATCTGTCCCAGCCAAAGCATCTCACGTAGAGGTACTTTTTTAAAGATTGACTTTTAGATTTGTGAAGGTTATATTAGTGATAAAGACCACCAATATAATTCTCATCTACAGATTCCTAGGAGGAACACAACTGATTTTGTCACTAAGGAAGGGAAGCAGGGGCTGGGTGATTTTACAGCATTTAAAAAAAGAGCATAGAATACAGTAAATTATTCATAGAGCATAACTGACACCCCGCATCTCTCATCAACTTTGTCTTAACAAGAACTAAGATTTCAAATAAAAAAAACTAATTCACACCTTGTGTAACACAAACTGACATCTGTAGGCTTACAAGTTTTGCCATCCTTTGTCTCATCAAACCTATTCACTACCATATACATGCGTTTAATGACTGACATGGGTTTTTCAATGGCCGAAACCACTATCTGGATAGCAGAGTGACCAATTGCTGATATATGCTGTACAGAAGTATTGCTATTTACATAAACAATTAGTGACAAATGAGTGTACACCAAAAAGCATAAATGAAATAAAAATATATATTCTCAATATTAATTCGAAATATAAATGTACATTATATACAAATCTGTTTGGAAGACTTTGAATCTGATTTACGCACGTGAACCACACATTCACACCAAGGGTAACTACGACAACTATAAAGTTTTAATAATCATTCTAAACTATAATGGTAAAAGTCTGTTCACCTCACAATAACTATAAAGAGAACCATAATGATAACTAAATCGACACCAATGCAGTTGTCATCTGCTGCTTTAAAGGGTTTGTTCACCCAAAAATTTAAATTCTGTCATTAATTACCCTCGTTCATCTTCAGAACACAAATTAAGAGTATTCTCGCCGCTTCACAATATTACGGTTGAACCGCTGTAGTCATGTTGGCTATTTTAACAATGTGTTTAATCCCTTCCTGGACTTTAAAATGTGCAATGACGTTGCTGCCTATGTGTGGTTCAGAAACCCTCGGATTTCATCAAAAATATCTTAATTTGTATTCCAAAGATGAACAAAGGTCTTATGGGTGTGGGATGACATGAGGGTGAGTAATTAATGACAGAATTTTCCATTTTTGGTGAACTAACCCTTTAAAAGCTCAAGCTCTTTAAAGTTGAGTGGGTTTTTATTGGCCAAAATGTTTGTTTTTTTCCATTCATCAAATTAAAAAAAAAAATTGTCTTAAAATTATTCCAATGATATCATTCCTCTGTCGTTATCATCATACTCCCTTATTATCATAGAATTAAGGCCAGTTCACACAAAGAACAATAACTATAAAGATAACTATAATTATAAAATATAATGTCTCCGGTTACTGGCGTAACCTTGGTTCCCTGAAATGAGAAAACAAGATGTTGCATCATCTGTGATGCTATGAGCAAACACCTTTCTCCTAGAAATACTGAAGCCTGATTGCAGGGTTGCCAGGTTTTCACAACAAAACCCACCCAATTGCTACCCAAAACTAGCCCAATCGCATTTCAGGGGGTCTCCTGGTAAAAGTTCAATTCCAAGGGATAAATGTGTTTTTTGGGGTTGCTTCAACCCTCGGACATGAAAAACACTTTAACAGTGTTAAAGTAGCCCAATTCCGTGGGCAAACAGGGGACTTGGCAACACTGCCTGATTGCGATGACGCTATTGCATCGCAAAAGCCAATGGCTTTCAATAACACAACGTGGAGGCGGGAACAGCTCCTATATAATGCGGTGCTGAACAACATTTCCTCAGAATATTTCGATTGAATAAGCCACTTAAGGAAACCTCTGAGCGTAGTAACATTGCATGAACGCAGATGTTTCCTTTCAATATCGGTCTCTCAACGTTGCGTCATCTGTGACGCTATAAGGTTGCCACAGGTTGTCCAATCACGGCATGTTACTGTGAAGGGTGCTAAACACAAGCGGAGCTAATGGCCCTAAGGACAATGTCTCACAGTAGAAATACTGCATTAGAAATCATATTTATCATAAGGATGGCCTTCTCCGTGTCCTTCATATCAATGAGAGTCAGCCAGAGGTGCTGGTACAACACAACCAAAATCCCCATCGTGTGGCCGATGAATTCGGCCTTCATCTTAGAAGCCTGCGAGGTCGGTGACGCAGCAGAGCATTCTGAAAACCTCTGGATCAGGGCTGTGCTACACAAGATGCTTCAACATCTTCTCCTGAAACATCTGCAGGACAGCCATCGAGTGGAGGGCTGAGGCTGCAGAAGTGAGCTGTTATGGCTTCTTCCATAGGGGGAAGCTTGGAATATCCCTGTGCCTAGGTACTTTTGTCAGTACTGAGCAACATTGAGCCAGCGAAGTGGGCACAAACCGAATATGGGGCAAGCCACATCTTAGAGACCTCTGTGTGCACCTTGGGGAAAAACGGGGCTGGTCTCTGAGGAGCAAGCAAGGCTGGAGGAACCACTCATCAAACCTGCTGCACTCTGGTTCCTCAGGAGCGGGTGCGGGTGAACCACTCCAGGTTGAGTTCCTCCACTTCTTTATACAGCATGGGGAAGAGCTCCTCATCCGCATATCCAGTGTTGCTCCGGTGGGTAGCAGAGAGATCTATGGGGCTGGCACAATGAGCGTAGCTTGTGGGGGGGGCAGGTCCCCTCAAGCGACTGAAAGTTAGTCATCATAGATAGTTATCATCCTGAATTGCCCTTTAAAATAATTCATAAAACTTTATAGCTATTGTCCTTAATGTGAATGGCCTCTAAAAAAACCAACAAACATTGGCAGCCAATCAGAATCCATCCAACATTAAAGAGCTTGAGCATTTAAAGCGGCAGATGATGACAACTGCGTGTGATCAATATCATTCTTGGTGTGAATGGATCGTTATAGTAATTATGAGTATATATAATTATAATTATATAAAATATAGTCACGACTTTGACTTTAATTAATTTATTGGCCTATGACTTTATTTTCAAATTTCTCATATTGGTCCATCACCTAACAAAACCATACACTTCATAATCCTATAAATACATATTTGGACAACATAGTATTCAAAAGTCAAATTTAAACACGATGCTTCATGCAAGAGGAGTCTGAACAAATGAAATGCACAAACTGTCACCAAAGCGGCAAAAGTAAGTTAACCAAACAAACTGCGATGCTGATATTTTTTCAGCACGCAAAACATCTGATCTGAAGACGGTGTGTGACAATGATGCACCTGACCTGATGTTGACCAACAGTCGAAGTTCAATATATTAACTCACTCACTATTTACAATAAACATGACAACGAATGCTGATAAAGCACACCACAACAAAACCCACGCAAGTTCACTAGCCAGCTAGCTACATCTTAAAACTTGGCCAAATTCTTCAGCATCCCCAGATACATTCCGTCCAAATGTAAAGAGTTGTGAAAAGAAACTTCAGAGAGGGAAACTTGAATCCAGGCTGCACGGGGATGGGCCTGTCTCAAGTTTTGCTCCGGTCACACAGTGAGCTAGGCTAACCGACGGCGAGTGTGGCCTGCTCTATTCGTTTATGCGGCTCTTTCACACTCCCTCCATTCCCCTCCCGACGCCATCTGTTTGTGCCATGAGAGAATGTGGAAGTAAAGGGAAACCGCGACATTTTGGCTCCATAAAATGACCTAAATACGGAATCGCTCCCTCGGAAATACTAGCGCAAATCGTAATGTAGATGTCAGATGAAAAGCGGAAATGTAAATATCAGCATCCAGTTCATAGTGCACATTATATTTTGAGGCCAGTTACACAGAAATCGGTGAGTTTCCCTGGGATAGACAGTGGGACAGCCGGGCTTTTTTTCGGGGGCTATTCGATCAGTTTCGTTTTCTGTTTCTATGGCAATAATGAATGGACCGTTGTCGAACTTACCACGCTCCAAAAATCGGGTGTATACGTAGAAAACACTTTGGAAGATTTGAATGTCGCTTTCTAGTTCGAATTGTTGCTGGTCTGGTTCTCTGTGTTCGGCAGGAAGGAAGGAAGAAGGGAATGAGAGAAAGAGTGACGTGAACGAATAAACAGCCCGGGCTCCTCCTCGCTGTCACAAGTAAATGATGGAGCTCATGGAGACAAAAATATGTGCCCATACCCTTTGGATTTAATACAGAAATTGGCAACACAGACAATGCTATTTGTCAAAAATAATAAATGAATAAAAAATGACAGAATTTGAGAAATATGACCTAATGACATGCTTTTATAAGCACTGAACGAATAGATTTAAATCATAAAGAAGTAGGCTATGTTTATTCTGTATCTGTGTGCAACGTGCACTTTTGTTTTGGGGAATTTATATAAATTAGAAGACTTATACTAACAATCGACGTTAGAGGACGCTTCACTACCCTTTTTATGCATCTCTAGAGCATCATGTGTAGTTTCTTACACTAACAGGAGAGGTCGCCCTGTCATTATATATGGGAAATTAATGCCAAAATGCGAGTGGCTAATTTTAAATGACAATACATTAGAGCATTTAATGTAAATATAAAAGTTAATCTTTAAAAAAAAAACTAACCTTAAAAAAACTCTCCCCTGGTTTCCCATTCAAGCTAAGCAGGGTTGAGCCTGGCCACTTCCTGGATGGGAGACTTCCTGAATACTAGGATTGCTAGGGTGCTTGGTCTGTGGGGGTCCAATTGTGTAGCCTTGGCATCCTGGCCACTTTGCATATTGTCCTTTATCAATCATGTCCTCCTAATTATTTCCATTTGCACAAATGGTGGTAAAGGACTCATTCTGTGACATGCTTGAGTGTGTGAAAATGCTATTTCAGTGTAAAGTGCTGTAATTCAGGGTTCCAAAGTTGGCCAATTTTGGCGAAATTACATGCTTGTACAGGGATTTAGGTGTGACAGTAAAACAGTACAAAGCAAGGGTTTAGTGGAAGTATAAAAAATGCATGATTGTGGATCAAGTGTTCATAATGAGAATAATTGAATCACCTGCATGCTAAACATTTGGCTTTTCATACAAGATTTTTTTTTCTGTAAAACTAACTGTCAAACAATTGTAAAGCACACATAAAACAGCTTTCGATATATTGAATATTGACATTTAATTCAAGTGTATTTATACAATGTTTCATAAAAGTTCATATTATAAAATGAGTTGATTTTTTTTCTGCTGGATTCCCATGAAGTTATCGCTCAGGGTTAATGCTGATCCAAACTGAGACAGAGATCTGTTTCTTTGCATTGCATCATGTCCGCTCAACATCTGTGACCATTGGGACCTCCGAGCTGGAAGAGTGAGCCTGTTTGACCCTACAGAAATTTTATTAGTTCCCATCCCATCGGGATGCACCTGGAAGGAGTAATCATCTTGACTCAAAATGTGTCCTGAATGCAGGAATCATAACATACAGCTTGCTTATACACATAAGTATGTATCTTGTGTACATGTGCACAAACACATACGTACACCAACAGGTGGTTACTGTGCAATAAGCCAGAACATTATTTCAGCTCTTGACATCTGAATGTGTGAAAGAAGCCTTTCTCCTTCTCTGGGTGTGTATCCACACCCACAGCAGGGTGTGTATAGATCCAGTGGGAGAGATTAGCTTGAGAGTTTCTGGCCGAAATTCAGTGCTGAATGAATCACAGAAAGCAAATCCACACACACAACACATGGAGCACATGTACTCTCCCACATTCAGGACACTCCACCCCCTGTGTACAACGAGAATGGAGCGCCATTCAACGCTAGGTTGACAGGTCTGTATTAGCCCAGTTCCCATCATGCAGAGCTGGCCTAGTGTTTTAGGACAAGACCCTCATTAGTATCAAGCCTGGGCATACCGAGTGGAACTAATGATGAGAAGTGAGGTCTAAAACAGCACTTCATATCCTGACTGGTCTTTTATTAGAGTCAGAGGTACTTTCATTTTGGAGATCCGGTGAGATTTTTGTTTTGTTTTTTCTGTCAAGTTATACAGTTTGGATTTGTTTAAAACCAACCTGTTACTGACAGAGAAACTGGAATCAGTTTGTTGAGGTCGGGGCATTGACTTTAAACATCCTGCTCTCAGTTTCTGTCTTTCTCTCCTTCTCACAGTCTCCTACCCCCCATCCCATCGTTCTTTCACCATTTCTCTCATTTGATTCCTGTTTTGTTGCTCTGAGAGATGAGGTAACGGTCCCTAGAGCACTATCCATTCTCATTCAAATATGACTTGCAAACGAGCCTGAACGATCCAAAGAGTGTCCTCTTAACAGAAAACAAGCCGATTCTTGGATTTAGTGTGGCATTCCTAGTAATGACAACATTATCAGCATTTTTACTCTGAAATGACATTTTTTTGTGTGTGTGTGTACACAGATCACAAACAAACAAACTGAGTTATGACAGCTCATTATTTCTGAGAGTTTGCTGCATGGTCAGGTCATCATTTGTTGTTTTAATGTTTCAAGAACACAGCTGACCCACATAGACTCCACAAAGGCCTGTAACTTACATTAGTGTCAAGTTTCATTTTGATAAAAACTTCACCAAACTGCTATGAAACTGTATTTTGCACTTCCTTTCTCAATTTATTTCAAGGGTATTAAAATAAGAATAAAAATAGTCACTACTTATTGCATATGCATAAAAGTCACATCCTCATTCCTGAAATTTCCACCACATTCAAATTTTATCATTCAAATTAGAATTTAAAGGATAATCCTTCACTCAAAAACTGAAAATTCGGTCATTATATTCTCACCCTCATGTTGTCCAGTATGACTGTCTTTCTAAAGTTTGGGTTCTTTGCTATTGGCCCCTATGGCTTACTTGAGTTTAAAATACTTTTAATAGTCAGTAACATTATTGATATGACTCCACAGCTTTATAGCTGAGTCGAATTTGTTTCATAATTGATTAATTTTACAACATCAGCACTGTTATTGAACTGATTTGAGCTGAATAATGACACTGTTGTCTTATGAAGAGCTACTTATGGCTGAATTGAATTAGTGACTAATTCAATACATTGAATTAGTCACTTATTCATTGACTACCATAATACATTGACTACCATATTGGGGGGAAAATAATACTATGGTTGTCAATGGGGGTGAGATCTGCTTGGTTACAAACATTCTTCCAAATATCTTCCTTTGTGTTCAGCAGAACAAAGAAATTTATACAGGTTTGGAACATTTGTTCAATTGTGTAGTAACTGACTTTACAGTTACTGAAGTGAACAGAAACAACACTGAACTGACTTGAGCTGAATAATAGCACTATTGTGGTTTTTAGAGCTGCTTTACTGCAGAATTTGAATTTATTTCATATTTGCATCATTGATTTGGTTATTTTCCTGTTTATTGCCGTGAAGCTGCTTTGAAACAATCGATTTTTTATAAAGCCTCATATAAATGAAGTCCGTTTTGGATGTCCTTTCAAGACTTATGCTAAAGTCTAAGACAGATTGTGGCTGGTCCCTTATAAGCTGGTTGGAGGCATCGTTTATTTAGTTATACAGACTGCTGGTCACTCTGACTAACGTCAGTTCTTAATCACCAGTCAAGTCTCCGAGCCTGGGAATGCAATCCCTGTGTTTACACAAGATATCCCTCTCCCTTGCCACAACTCATCAGACTGTTCACGCCATGCACTGAGGGGCAGAACTGCCCTGCAGCAACACTCGGAACTGGCTTGAGTCCTAGAAGTATTAACAGTTTAGTGACTCTTGGATGTTGTGATTTCATTTGAATTTGAAGAGGAGGATATGACAGCTTGCTGAGTCAAACACATGTGACTCGGTGTGTATATGCAAGAGAGAGGGAAAAAAGAATGAGACAGGGAGGATTTGGACTTAGCATCGGCAGCCAGTCCATTAGAGGTATTTTTGAAAAAGCCACTTGGTCTCTCAGCTGCATGTCTAGACTATTTTGGTTGTCTGCTCTATCTGCTGAATGCATTTGGTCTCTCAGCTCTATCAACATTTTACACACCAAACCACATTTGATGGATTGTCATAAGTCATCCATCCAGCTATGCAGTATCTCTTCCAAAGAAACGGGAGATTTATGAGAAACTACACAGTTCTCCCTATACAGCAGCAGTGTAACTGCATGACATTTATGAATTTAGGTGCACACAAGTGTGATAGAAGACTCACCATGAGAAAATAACAAAAGTATAAGAAAGATGTGGAATAAGACCACCAGTTTACCTGTAAATAACAAACCTAAAATCGTAGACAAAGTTGGTATGGTCCACTGTGTAAGAGTGCATTGTGCACATGACTCAGCGCTCTCATTTCTCATTTGTTCAATTGTGGAGTAGACCGAAAAGATACTTGTTACCTAGGAGACAAGCTAAATGGTGGTAAGGACAGACGCTGAGCTCATTTCTGTACAAGAAGACTACATTGTGATGCAGAAGTATAAGAATCTCTCTCTGTGGTAAAGAAGAAACATTATATTTACACTTTATATTTACACAGGTTCTAAACGGCACGGATTCTGTTATTTTTCTGCCCAAACAGAGTGCAGTTGGTGATTGAATACGAAGTGAACAAAGCAACATTCTAACTTTGAATCTCTATCAGGTGCACAATAGAGTGAGTGATTCAAGAGAATGGCATTACAAGTAAAAAGAGGATGGAAAAGACTGTACCTGTGACTTAAAAGTATTCTTTTGATAACAAACTCCTGTCTAAGAGCACAACTGCTCATTAGAAGTATTAAACTGCATTTGATGCCAGTCTGCCGTAACCTTACTAGAGATTTCATGGATGCCTGAGCTCAGCTCTGGCCCTCACTGCTGATCTACCTCTAATCCCCTGTAATTTCCTTTGAGCACTACACTATGAATTATTCTACTCAATTTGAAGGACTATCTAACTTTGGGAGTCCCAGAAACCTAATATATCACCTGGTTGGCTGCACTATTTTGAAACTATTAAACCTATTTTTTCAACTTAAAACAACAATAACAAACAAACAAGGATATGCACATGATTTTATATATATGTTTTCAAAATAACACTTGACCTTTGAATTTAAAAGTTATAAAAAGTTTCAGATTTTCAAGGAAAGTACAGCTTGATTTGAAGCTTTTTACACGACACACATGACCTCTGAAACTTGAAAGGTGATGTAAAGCTCCGTATAAGGAAGTGATGTGTTAAACAAAACAAAGATTTAACTACAGATTTGGAACATGCTGTATAAGGGCCTATTTTTTTTATTAAGTTTGATCTGTTTCGTATACAGGGTTGGGGAGTAACGAAATACAAGTAACTTAGTTACGCATTTAAAATACAAAATTTGAGTAATTGTATTTCATTACAGTTACATTTTAAATGGGCGGTAATCAGATTACAGTTACATCTGAAAAGTATTTTAGATTACCAAAGTGATTACTTTGAATTTTAATGTCATTTAAACAGCAATTAGTGATTCTCTGACTCTGACAGTCTGAAAAAGCGGAGTTAAGTTTCATGTTTTCGATTGTTTTCATGTTTTGTGATTGTTGTTTGTGAGTCATTTTATAATTGTAAAAAAGGTCACTGCAACTTTTTCTCACAATTTGTTTTTTCCCCTCACAATTGTGAGTTTGTATTTCACAATTCTAGCTTATTTTTCTCAGAATTGCGAGATTTAAACTCACAATTGCAAGTTTTAAAGTCAGAATTGTGAGATAAAAACTTGCAATTACCTTTTTTGTGTTTGTTCCACACTTATTCCAAAGTATTCTAAAGTATTTCAAGTAAAGTACTCAAGTTACTAAACTTGAGTAATGTAATGAAATACGTTCAAATTACTTATTAAAGCATGTATTTTGTAATCTGTAGTGAAATACATTTTAAAAGTAACCTACCCAGCCCTTTTCTTATATATGTAAACATGCAAACGAACAGTAGGAAACCATTTTGCATAATTAACTAATAACCCCCCACAAAATTACATTCTAAAATTGTAGATTTCAAAGTAATATTACATTAAACAAAATGACAGTACAGCAGTATACAATAATGTGAATTTATTCTTGGTTTAGCCCATCATGTCTTGTTGCCTGTTCCTTTTTGGGTCGGCTGAGAAATTTTGAGTGTAGTTTCCCACTAGTTACAATTGTGACCAGGAATAAAACAGAGTTTCATAGTAAGTAGGATAAAGAGAGCACCTTTAGTTTCATGACTGTGTGTGTGTGTGTGTGTGTGTGTGTGTGTGTGTGTGTGTGTGTGTGTGTGTGTGTGTGTGTGTGTGTGTGTGTGTGTTAGAGGTGTGGCTCCAGTGAATGGCTGGAGGAGGAGGAGGAGGAGGAGGAGGAGGAGGAGGAGGAGGAGGAGGAGGAGGAGGAGGGTCGAGTGTCTCTCAGCGGTAGATCCATGAGAGAAGAAATCAGACAGCGGCTGAATTTTATAGTTAACCGGGACCGAGAGGACACGTACTGGAATACAAATCCATAGTCTTATTTTCCCTTCATATCAGCTGGCTGGCAGTTTCCTCGGAGAGAGATGTATTAGCTTTAGTGGTAAGTTGCGTATATGAACAATAAGTTAAAGAGGGCAGTGTGTAGATCAAGAGGTGCGATCGAGGACTCAGTATTGTTCGTTGAATACTGGACTGACCATGTTTATCTGTTGAATGTTGCGTGCGTAAAATCACCTGTTGCAAAACATCACTTTTTCATTCAGTCATTTATTTTGGTGTAACGTAAGCGATTTGGTACTGAGGTGGGTTCAGATCCAGGGTGTATATCGTGTGTTTGTGGTGCTTTTAGAGGGTGGGTGAGTTAGTTGGGGGTGGGTGGAAACGGGGCTCAAATAAACAAGGTGGTGCTGGGTTGTGTGTGCATGTGTTCTCATACATTCGCCGTGAAGTAAAGCTCGGTCTCTTGCAAGTAAGTGTGAGGGAGAATAAAACGCTAAAAAGTAGAGGGAACTGCGAAAAAATAGTCATGTTGTGATGAGAACAGCTGTGTATTATCTGCCTTTTTTGTGCTGCTTCCACCTTCTTTAATGTAAATGAATCGAAACTTATTACAATTTTATTGAGATCCTTTAGATCTTGCTTTTCATATCACGTGGAGCAGATCATCAATAAAACCGGGGCAGTGTTTTAAGTTTACAGCAATATGACCCCTGCATTTAAAGCATTGTTCTGAATCTGATAACTAGATTTTAGGTTTTTGTCTTTGTCACTGTTGAAAAATCCAACCCTACCAGCCCTTCATCAAGATCTAAGTAAATCTCTGCCCATCAGTTGGTAGTCCACCCATCTGTCTACTACAGTTTGGGCCAGACATGTTGACCACAAATGACTAGCATGGTCCAGCCAGAAACCATGTAAAAACAACTACTATCACAGAGGTAACGCATTAGTCTACTGTATGTTCACAATAGTCACCATAAGCCATTTCTAAACAAGCAAAATACCTGTAAAAGTTTATCTAGCTTATTCAGAACTTGAAAAGCACAAAAACAGACCCTCATAAATAATCGAATGCAGTTATCAGTCACTGATACTGAAGCACACTATTCACTGTGATGATGTCAGGCAAACGAAAGCATGTACTGAATGAAAAAAGACTTACATTTGTTTACTTGTGATATTTAAAGGGCAGTGTGCTGTACCTATCCTAAAACATGTGAATTGCCTTTGTTTCAAAGTCATAGTTCAATCAAGTGGCGCAATCATTTACACTGATGATTGATATTAATCATTTTAATTATGAGTGGGATCGGAAAACTGATAACATCCTCCTTAATTGTGTCGGGTAGACTTTTAACTTTGTTTGTGTTTCAGATCACGTGACTTTGGAGTGTAGTATGAGGAAGGCTTGATAATGATTAACACATGAGATAACAATTTAAATGAAATTTGTGATCAAAACATTTGTGGGAAAAAAAGGCCATTTAAGTTACGGATTAAAGAACAAGTAAACAAAAATGTGAGATACTTGCTAATATTTTCAATCTAAGACTAGAGAGTGTTGCTAAAAAAAAACCCGGTAGAAACTGTAGTTCCTCTGGGTGGTTGGGTGAGTGAAGAGAGCACATAAAAGCAGACCTTTATTGTTTACATAAACTCTGCTCTCTTTAGAACAGCATCAGCCTTTTGGATCAAAGACTATGAGGACTAGAGAATGAATACCTTGTATGTCCTATCAAAGAACCGTTTGATGTTATATAATTAAATAAAGATAGTGCGAGTTCTCTTGTCTTGAGTCTGTAGGGAGTCAACAGCTCTCCATTTGCCTTATTACTTTGTTAGAGGAAGACTTCTTCTTCTCACCATGTCACACCTCAGAAAAGGTCCTTTGCTGTTTAACAATCTGAAAACATGAAGATCAGGTTGTTGCCTGTGCCCATGTGCAATATCAGTTGTTTGTAATTGTAGATGACTTTCAGGGGCCCGTTTCAATAAGGAGGTTCAATCAACTCGGAGTAAAAACTTGAACTCTGAGTTGACTTACTCTGAGATGGGGAACTCTTGAGTTTTCTGTTTCAGAACAGCTGAATTGAGTTTGTTCAATCAACTCTGAGTAGGTTGACTCCGAGTTAAATGCGTGCACCACGACTATGAAAAGCCATGATCAATGGAGCTCCCATATTACGATTCACCATGGCATCAGCACCCGACAAAAAGACGTTCCCATAATATCAGATACATACTGTTTGCACCTCAGTATTGTTGTTCATTAACAGGGTGCAATAATAAGTGTTAATACTTTTATCATTATTAAACACTCGTTAGGCACTCGTTTATTTCCACTTTAAGAACATTTTCTTCAGTTTTCTTGAAAATAAATGCCTTTCTGATGTGATTTGTAATGGGAAAAGGGAGAAGAGTGCAAGAGCTTGGCAAATGGCGAATTCGAACCCGGTTAATCGCGTCACAAGTTTTCCAAGAACAAAATGCTACTACCTACACCACTGAAGCCGTTTAACACGTGCCTCGTTTTTAACTTTGTGTGACATTGGTGGGTGGAGCTACTGTAAATTTGCATTTAGTAATAGACACTCCGAATAATCTTGTTATTCCGTTTGCATTAAGATTATTTATATTACTAATCTCACTGGCAGATAATTTTACTTAAGTAAAAGGCAAGTAATTTAGACCCCCCCCCCTCAGGAAAGAAGTATAAATATCTTATATCATTTACTTATATAGAAAATCCACCTTGATTTAAGAATTTTTAGATATTTATACTTGAAATAAGATTAAAAAAAATACTCTGTAAGAAAAGCATTTTTGCAGCGTGAATGAATGAAGTATTTAAACATCGCTTGCGCTTTACAATGGGGGAGGAGACCAAAAGAAACTGGGTTTGCTGAAGAAAACTTGCTCCAGACCAGGTTAGGTTCACAGAATAAGTTACCATGGTAACTGACTCTGAGTATAAATTACCTCTCTTGCAGAAACAGGCTTGACTTACCCTGCTTTCTCAGGTTTGACATACCTCCCATTCTGAAACAGATAACTCAGAGTTTCCCTCATTTCAGGGTTAACATACTCGGAGTTTCCTTTCTGAAACGGGCCCCAGGAGTTTCAGTAGAAGTTGTTGATATAGATGCCTTTATTGAACTTTTTGCCCTTAGGACTTGAAAAGGGAAGTAGTAAAAGAAAACAGACCAATGCTGTAGGTGCACTGCCTTCTTTCAGTTAGTATAATAAAAGTGTTAAGGGAAAGATGCTAGACAGCTTGTAAATTTTATTGCATGTATCAGAGATCCTTTTGAAGTGAAAGATAAGTTGTTTGATGATAAGTCATCTTCTCTAGATGGTCTAGTTTATGATGTAATCCATCGCATTTGTTTTATGCCGTCAACAATGAGACGACATGCATTCATGGCGCTTCTTTAAGGGTCTCCTAAGAATGAAAGATTTTGCCCTGTTTGTTCACAATGCATTTTTTTCTGTTACATCACACTTTTAATTAAAATCCTCAGGTTGATAGGTCAAAGTATTAATCCCCCTTTCAAGTCATCATCTTTTAAGATCATGCAGTAGGTCAGATCATTTCAACGTTAACGGAGGGTCATTAGGCCTAATTGACGAAAGCTTTCATACCAAGGGAAGTTTTTATAGAGCCATATTTTTGTTGATGTGGACATACTGGTACATGTGATTCTGAAAGTGTGCGCAGCATGTTTTATTTTTATCACTGTCTTTAATCATTTAGAAGTGCTCTTGAGTCTTAACAGGAGCACAGGACAGTTATGTCTGCAGGCTCTATGGGTGTATGTGTACATCTTGTACTTGTAACTGTCATCAGTAGTATTTAGTTGGAACTTTGTTACATCTTTGCACGATTTAGGCTATATTGCTGATGTATATACATCTACAGGTATATGTTTACATGGCTGAACGTTGGACTTCATAATGGTCTAAACCGTTTACATTTAATGGTTTGCAATGCTAAAGCCAAAGTGTCACCTGATCTCTCTGACAGTTTATTCACTGGCAGACAGTCCAGATTTGGACTTGACTGTTGGTTTAATTTTCTCCAAAATAATAATAAATTAAGAATACAAATATTTAAAATAAATAGAAATTGAGAACATGAGTGTGATCAGTATGGCATTTTGTAATTTTATTTGTGTGTTGTGTTTGAGGCTACAGAGACTGCACAGCCTTCCTGTTTTCAGGACATACCACCCTTAAAATCGGATCAGGTCAAAAGGGAGGAGTTGTTGCATTTCCAAATTCTGTTTAGATAATGTCATGCAGAGGAGGACATTACACTCTGCCTCTTTCCCACAAAAACACTGAAGCATGTGCTGTGGATGTTGACATCAGCTTCCTTTGAACTGCGAAACATCTGTTTTTCTGTCATTTGTATGATTTAAGTACTTCATTTCAGGCCTGATGTGTTTTTTATCAGCTGTGAGTGACTATAACTCTTGGTTGTTGCAAGATGAAATTAGTCTTATTATTCCTTCCCAGGAAAGCCACATCATTCAGTCTGTTAGTTTCTGTTTAATCATGTGATTTAAATGTGCTTCTGTTTCTCCCTCTGCAGATTCCAGACGGTCTAATTGGAGTTTGCTACGTGGACAGTCCCTTAGAGGAAGAATGTGTTGTTTAAAATAAGTGTGTGTTTGCTTACAAGGATCTGATACCCGTTCACCTTTGACCTCTTTGAGGACATAATTGCAGTATGGCAAGGTCTCAGTGACCTTAAGAATCCCTGAAAAAAATCAATGACATGGTGTAAACATACCATTTGAATACCAAAGATACCTGGAATATAACGCTCTTCAATTGCAAAGCAGTAACCATGGCAACAAAATGTAAAGTCCAATGGAAAGTATCCATGGAAACCACAAACTCTCTCTGGCTCTTGTTTTGGACCATATGGATTTTTTTGGCAGGAGTTTTACAAGCAACCTTGGCGAATGAAGATGATGTCACAGCACGCATCAGTTTCTCCTACAGTAAGTGCATGAAATAATTCGTTATTTTAAAAAATCGTTCTAAATATAAAAGAAGGTAACACTTTATTTTGATGGTCCCCTTTAGACATTCTGTTGACTATAAGTAACACTGCAGCTACACGTTAAAGGGTTAGCAAGATTATTAGTACCTTTCTGGGCATTTGAAAGTGTTAAAGACATACTTAAAACAGTCCATGTGACTTCAGTGGTTCAACTTTAATGTTATGAAGCAACAAAAATATTTTTGTGCGCCAAAAAAACAAAATAACAACTTCAATATCTAGTGATGGGCGATTTCAAGACACTGCTTCATGAAGCTTCGAGGCTTTACAAATCTTGTGTTTCGAATCAGTGGTTCAGAGCGCGTGTCAAACTGCCAAATTCACAGGATTTCAGTAAATGAGGCTTCATTGCGTCATAAGTGTTTCGAAATTTCAGTGGTCCACGTGACTTTGGCAGTTTGACACGCGCTCTGAACCACTGATTCACAACAAAAGATGTGTAAAATCACTAGATGTTGTTGAAAAGTCATTATTTTGTTTTTTGACGCACAAAAAGTATTCTTGTCACTTCATAACGTTAAGGTTGAACCGCTATACTCACACAAACTGTTCTAAATATGCCTTTAGTAGCTTTCTGGGCTTTTGAAAGTGTAAATTATCTTGCTGTCAATGGAGACATCACTGAGCCATTGGATTTTATCAAAAATCTCTTAATTTGTGTTCTGAAGATGAAACGAAGGTCTTATGGGTGTGGAATGACATGAGGGTGAGTATTTAATGATAGAAATGTAATTTTTGGGTGAATTAACCCTTTAAGTCTCATTAGAGTAATAGTAGACTGTCTGCTCATTATCTACTATTCTGCTCCAACACACATTCTACTGAATTTAAGGAACTTTGCAAGTTTGTCAACTTATTCTACTAACGCTACTAATTCTCAACTAATGATCTAATGAGTGTTAGTAGACATGTAGGTGCAACATTACTTATAGGCAACAGATAATGTCTAAAGGGGACCGTGGAAATAAAGTGTAACCTAAAAGGACAGCAGAGTTCACACCACAACTGTAATGATAACAGTACTGAAAAATAGTATCGTTGGAAAATCACATTCAGACGCTTTTTTTCCAGCTGATGACAGCCAATCAGAATCCATCCTGCTTCAAAGAGCTTGAGCATTTAAAGCGTTAGATGACAAAACTGGAGCATGCACTTAATAAACAGAATGATATATAGTATATAAAACTGTATATATAAAACAGTAATATTGTGAAATATTATATAAATTTGAACTCTGAACTTTTTTTGTTTTAGTATATTTTAAAACGTAATTTATTTTTGTTTTTTGCAAAGCTGAATTTTCAGCATCATTACACCAGTCTTTAATGTCACATGATCCTTCAGAAATTATTCTAATATGCTGATTTGGTGCTCAAGAAACATTCTTTATCATCAATGTTGTAAATAGATGAAATAATTTTTTTGCGCAAACCGTGATTTAAAAAAAAAAAAAAATATTTCTTCTTTTGAAAGGAAAGTTCAAAAGAACAGCATTAATTTGAAATGGAACTAAAAATGGCATTTTATGCTCTCAAAAGCAGACATGTCAGTAATGAGCACTGTATTCTGTGGAAGAAGCTCTGCTGGCACAGATTCCCTCAGACTACCACTCATCTGCAATAATTTAGCTCAATTTTAGGGCTACTTGAACTGCCACAATGTTTCTTATTCCCGAAAGACCCATTACGAGACTGTTCCAAATGTTGCATTCACTCATCTTAGCCAAACACACATGAGGGTTTAGTCCTTGATTGTAAACATTTACAAGAGCTATTAGCAAACCTGGCTGGTGTACTGTATCAGAATAACAGCCATACTCATTAATCATTTGAGGTTGAAATGCAAATGTAATGGTTGTACTTAGAATAAAACGGCATGTAAAGGGTTTTATGTCAGTAAACACGGACTTTAGTGACCTCTGTTCCTTGCCCGGAAAATGTTCTGGACATGCAAACTAACATCATTTTAAAGGGTCACTTTGTGTGATAGATTTGTGTAGTTTTGAAGGTGCATTCCATACGCTTTTTCAATGTACTGTAAGACTTTATTTAGAAGCTTATTGAATATATATGTGCGAAACATTACAATTTTTGTTCTTGTTATGCCTTTGTGTGTGTTCAGATGCAAAAGGGCGATCAGTGAGGGAGTTCTCTGTGGATGGTGTGTATAACTATTCAACTCTTCTGCTGAGCCCAGATGAAAACAAGATCTACGTGGGAGCCAGGGAGAACATATTCTCTCTAAGCCTGGACAACATCAGCGTGACGTATCTACAGAAAACAGTAAGTGCGTGCGAGAATGTTTGTAGTGGTGTGTAGGAGTGGATTTTGATGTTACTCAGCGTTGTTTTGCATCTTTTGCAGCTCACATGGAACACTCCAGAAAGGAAGAGGAAGGAGTGTATCTTCAAGGGAAAGGACTCCCAGGTATAAGTGTGTTTCTGTTATTGTTAATATAAACTTGACTGAATATATTAAAACTACAGACTAAAAGGTAATCTTCCTCTTGTGTGTTTCAGACTGACTGTTTCAACTACATCAAGATTTTACTGCGTTTGAACAGCACGCACCTGTATGTGTGTGGAACGTATGCCTTCAGCCCCATCTGTGCTTACATTGTGAGTTTCTCTTCATTTGGTTTAATAATATTTAAGTGTGTCTATGATTTAGATTAGAAAAAATCATTTAAGTTTACAAAAAAAAGTTTTCATTCACATCGAAATATAATAATAATAGTAATAAATATAATAAATAGTTTTAAATAATATAATAAATAGTTTTTAATAGTTTTTTTCTTCACAATGTTGATCAGGGCATTATATATGCCCTGTGATTTCTGACTTTTTGCTCCCAAAAAGTAATATTGAAATGAAATATTCAAAACAGAGGTGTATTTAAATCATTGTATATTTTAAATTTTATGTATGTTTGAATAAAGTAATATACAGGACAAAAAAAAACTGAGCTTTATGTCATTGACCCATTTGTGCAAGTATGTCTGGTGTCATTTAATTTAATGGATGTGTTTGTGTTTTTCATGAAATTTGTAGAACATTTCAAGTTTTTCTCTGGAAAGAGATGAAAAGGGGGAACCCGTTATGGAGGACGGCCGTGGACGCTGTCCATTTAATCCAGAATACAGATCTACAGCTATTACAGTGGGTGAGTATACTCATGCAAAAACGATGCTTTCATTTTGTTTGAACTTCATATATAAACATCATTAAGTTTAATTAAAAAGGTTGATTTAGAGTTAATGAGTGCTTGAATGTTTTGTATTATAGATGGGGAACTGTACACTGCTACTGTCAGTAACTTCCAGGGAAATGAACCCACCATATATAGGAGTCTAGGGTCTGGCACCCCTCTCAAAATGGAGAACTCTCTCAACTGGCTCCAGGGTAAATATATACAAACACACACACTTCCTCACAAGGGAACCTTCTAAGAGATAAATATCTAAAAAAAAATGCCAACATTAGTGATTACAGAACCCTGCTTTCTCACGCATGTCGGAAACAGAAAATCACTGACCGATACTGATGTTAAATAAACATTTTTTTTTCTAGAATATGAAAATGAAAGTGTTCATATTTGTGCGTGTCTGTGTGTGTGCGTGGTCCGTCAGACCCAGCGTTTGTAGGTTCTGCTCATATTACTGGTCAAGACAGCGAGAGAAGTGAAGATCAGATCTATTTTTTCTTCAGCGAGATGGGGAAGGAGTTCGACTTCTTTGATAACACCATAGTGTCCAGGATTGCACGTGTGTGTAAGGTAAGATAGATTGTTTAAGCAGTTCACACAGTGTTGATAAAGTCAGCATAAACCTGAGAAAAAACACGTACTGACACACATACGGAAATCCCAATATTTCCACTATCAGTATTTTCTAAAGTTTCCTCATCTCTTTCCTGTTTAGCTCTAAAGGTCTAAATGAAAATTGACCATGTTTACTTCATACGTTTCCTGGTGTTGTAATGTTATAGTTCACGTCTTAGTTCAAGTCTTCATAATCTTTCATTTAAATGTAAGGATTTGTTCTGGCTCCAAATTTTTTGTCACCTGTTAGCTAAATAGCCAGTTAACATTGTCTTCAAAAACTCATTTAAATCTGGCTCCATTCTCCATTTTGATAGAATCCTGTTAAGAACCACAAATGATGGCAGAGACGGGTCCAAAAAGACATTGACTTGAAGGGGTAATTCACCACTGGCAACATGGGCTTTTAATAAAACTTTGTTTATGCTGCAGAAAGGCCTTTTCTTAACAAAGTTTTAACAAAAGCCCTAGATATTTCAAAATTCAGCCAGATGATATGTTTTGCAACATCCTGTGGACTTTAGCTGACAAGTTAACTCGGAGATGTGGGTGCAGGTGAGGTGGAGAAAGAGTACACATTGTACTGGCATTGTAACAATACAAAGCTTTTTGAAAATCTGCAAACTTATCATTTAATTTGAAGTCATTGTGCCTAACAGATTTAACCGCTACATATTTACTTTTTTTGGTGAATTGTCTGGACACTTGTGAAACCGGAGTGTCCGTTCACCTTAGTTTCATGTTAATTTAAGAAGCAGATGAACAAGGTGAATCACAGGAGACTGTGAACTCTGCCCTATTAATGTTCACATATGTGTTACTTTCCCACCCGTTGACACTCCCTGCCTCCCTGACACCCATGGGTGTACAAAGATCACTTTTTTAGACAATATTTGAAACGCCGCGGATAATTGTATAAATACTGTAGTATATGAATATGATAATCGTTCAGTACTGTTGTATCACTACCTGATATGTCACAGTACCAATGGTACTGCAACAATACTTTTTTTCCCTAGATGCTCTGAAACCAAGGCTGGAGTTCTGATGCCCCCTAGTGGTCCTTCAGAGTATTATGAAATATTGAGAAGCTAGCAATCTACATTGGTTTAAAAGTGTTAATCGGCTGCTTGGTTGTGCTTGTGTGTATCTCCTCAGGAGGATCAAGGTGGAGAGAGAGTCTTGCAGAAGAAATGGACCACATTTCTGAAAGCTCAACTCTTGTGTTCTCTACCCGATGATGGTTTTCCTTTCAACATCATTCAGGATATATATGTGCTTCCAGCCAAACGCAAAAAAAACACTCTCCTCTATGCAGTGTTCTCTTCTCAATGGTGAGAGAAAAAATAGTTTTTTTTTTTTACTTGTAATACTCTAATAATATACTAGACTCTGTTTGCTCTAATTGAACACTGCAAATTCTAGTGTGTCTGTTGTAAAATGTAAATGTTATTTTTTTATTTGTTATTATTTTGTAGGAGTAAAGGTCTAGCAGGCAGTTCAGCAGTGTGTGTGTTCAGCATGGATCGGGTAGAACAAGCGTTCACTGGCCGTTACAAAGAGGTGAACCGAGAGACACAGCAGTGGTACACACACACTCACTCTGTACCTGAACCACGACCTGGAATGGTAAGACCACACACACACTTCCACATATACACTTTACCACTTCTGTATAAGTGGTGAATCTTTGAGTTTCTTTGAAGCTTTTTGTGAAGATTGCCCCCTCCCTTTCTTCAGTGTATTACCAATGCTTCAAGGCAGCTGGGAATAGACTCATCTCTGGATATGCCAGATAAGGTACTAAACTTTGTGAAAGACCACTTCCTGATGGACAGTCCTGTCAAAAGTCAGCCTGTGCTCTTCACGCACTCTGTGCACTACACACAAATTGCTGTACACCACGTGCAAGGCCTCCACAGAGCTTACGATGTGATGTTCATCGGCACTGGTATGTTGGGTTTTATGAGTGTCTGATTTTCTCTGATTTCAATTTCTTTTCAAAATTAGTTGTTGATGTTGTGCTCTGTGATTTGACAGATGATGGACGTTTGCAAAAGGCTGTGAATGTAGCCGGTACGATGCACATCATTGAGGAGATCCAACTGTTCCCAGAAAAACAACCTGTACAACAAATAGAACTGGATTCAGCTAAGGTGCGTGTGTGTGTTTATGCGGTTATACACTTTACAAAAAGGTTAATGCATTAAATATCATGAACTAACAGTTAAAAATACTTTTATTTATCATAGCATTTATTTATTTAGGTTAATGTTAATTTCTGTGTATACAACATTTCAATTTCATGAACATGTAGTATAATTAACATTATGGTATATTAAAAGATTAGTTTACTTTAAAATGAAAATTCAACTTATGAAGAAAGTGTAAATCTCTGTAGAACACTTCTTTCTCTTTTTTGAATATGGAAGGTGATCTGTCGATATTTTATTTTATTTTATAACTTGTTAAATATGGATCTTTTTCTTATATAAATGCATCGCTTCGCTTCCGAAGGCCTTTATCAAACCCTAAAGCCTAAAAAGAAATTGAGTGTGGATACTGTGTTTCTTTTTTTTTTTAACAGTTTTGTAACATTATAAATGTCAATACTACCACTTTTGATCAGTTTAATGCATTCTCTTTCAGAAAAAAAATCTTACTTCTTACCCCCAACCCAAACATTTAAATTACACATTTACTTGCACATATTCTCTACAACGCTTGTGTTTTACTCTCTTACTCTCAATCCTCTCGCTCTCAACAAACAGGGTTTATTATTTGTGTCGTCACACTCTGGCATTGTGCAGCTGCCAGTAGCAAACTGCAGTTTTCATAACAACTGTGGAGAGTGTGTTTTGGCCAGAGACCCATACTGTGCTTGGACAGGAACACACTGTACTGATGTCACACGTATCACACCACAAAAGTAAGTCTTATTTCTTTCCCTGTTCCAAATTATGTATTGAATTAATCATTTTCAGTACCAATACCAACCTTTTACCATCCTATGTGTGTTTCAGGCAATGGCAGCAAGATATCGAGGAGGCTGACACTTCATCAAAATGTATCAGCACAATGTTCAGTGTGGACTCTGAAAGCTCAGGTAAACCTGCAAATTTTTACATATACAAGCATCTATCGTACATCTGCATATGTCACAATATCCATCTCTTCTCTCTTTCTAGTGTTACCACGTTCTTTCCCAAATTCCCAAGCATCTGATTGTGAGATCATCATCGTCCCAGCGAACACCCTTCGCCTGCTGCCATGCAATCTTCGCTCCAATCATGCCCACAGAAAATGGTTATACAAACCAGATGTAGGTCACTTCCTGTTCCCCAGCCAGGATGGTGGATTGGTAGTCAGTGGCCGAGCAGGCGGCGACGAGGTCTTTTCGTGTTGGTCAGAAGAACATGGCTTCTGGCAACTCTTGGCCAATTACTGTGTGAAGGTAGAGCCTTTATCCGAGACCACAACCAATACTGAGCAGATGGATGGACCTCTTATAATCCAAAGCATTTCATCAGACATCCTGTTTGGTGAATCGGTGCGCTCTGCTCAACCTCGAATAAAGACGTATGGTACAGAGCTGGCAGTAGTGTGTGTTTTGTTAGCCGTGTGTGTGCTTTCGTTCGGGCTGTCGGTAGTCTATCGACACAGGGGCCGGATGAAGGAGGTACTAAGAGGGGGAGAACAAACTGGAGGAGCCCAAAAGAGCACAGTCATACCTGGGGAGAGTTTGCCCCTCAATGCTGGTGCGCTTCCAACCTCCCCATCCGACCACAAAAGCTACCAAACATTGGAGGAAAACTCTGGTTACATGATCGCTCCATCAGAGACAAGCACGCAGCACAACTCCAAGGAAGCACAGACACTCGCCCAAACACCACAAAATGGGTTCAAAGAAAGTCATGTGGAGGTCAGTGACATTAGCCCTCGCCCACGGGTACGACTGGGCTCTGAGATCAGAGACTCTGTGGTGTAAAGTACAGACATTGCCAATGATTTACGTATAAACAATCTAACAGTCTTATTGTTCACTTGGTACAGTCAATGGGCAGCTTTCATGAAGATTAAGCTTACTGAGCCTTGAGTATAAAGAGAGTAGATGAGACACGCTCAGTGTGCGTATTGCCAAATTTGAGTTATTCGAGACAATGCCCTCAAATCCACTCCCATGTCTCCTTCACTCTTTAATGTTAAACTTTAAGTTATGACACAGTTTATTGTGTTACTATGGGAAAGAGTGTTGAAATATTAAAGGTGTAGTCAGAGACAACTATTGGAGAAAGAGGGAGCAGATGGATGAACGGGAGAGAAATGGGCAACAAGCCTTCTTGTATGACTGGTACTGGTGCTTTTATCACTGCCAAGACTTGAGTATTGATGCTTTACTCGAGGTGAAAAAAAAGGTTTTATATGTCTTTTTGTATTGCTTTGCCATTTTTGTGCAAAGATTCAGTGCATGTGTTAAATGAGAGTATTGAAGTATAGTATAAGAAGGATTAGTTCACCAAAAAATGAAATTTCTGTCATTTAAGTTCACTTTAATGTTTTAGTTCACTTTCAAATAAAACTTACCCCAAGCTTTACTCACCCTCAAGCCATCCTAGGTGTATATATGATTTTCTTCTTTCTGATGAACACAATCAGAGATATTTTGATATATATCCTGACTCATCCGAGCTAAATAATGGCAGTGAACAGGGGTAATGAGTATGAGCTGAAGAAAGTGCTTCCATCCACATCCATCCATCATAAACGTGTACTCCACACGACTCCAGGGGGTTAAGAAAGGCCTTCTAAAGCGTAGCGATGCGTTTGTGTAAAAACAAACAAAAAGCCATTTGGTTGGGCTAATTGTCATTTGAAAGTGAACTAATCCTTTATGTACTCCACCCCTGTGTCGTATCAAACCCGTAAGACCTTCGTTCATCTTCAGAACACACTTTAAGATGTTTTGGATGAAATCTGAGGTTTCTGAACCACACATAGGCAGCAGCGTCATTTGCGCCTTCTGAGGTCCAGAAAGGTATTAAAGACATATTTAAAATAGTCCATGTGACTACAGTGGTTCAACCTTAATGTTATGAAGTGATGAGAATACTTTCTGTGTGCAAAAACAAAACAAAAATAACGACTTTATTTCACAATTTGAACTGTTATCATGCGCAGTTGACGCAATAAACGCAGTGTAGCGCTTCTGTTTTTATGTCCCAACAGCGACTCAGTATTGAACGATGTTGTACACGTTTGATGCTGACGTTGGAGCCGGCCAATAATGAGTTGGCTTTTGGACGTAGAACATGGAATCTCTGCACTGCGTTCATTGTGTCAACTGCATATAACAACAGTTCAAATTGTGAAATAAAGTCGTTATTTTTGTTTTTGCGCACAGAAAGTATTCTCGTCACTTCATAACATTAAGGTTGAACCACTGTAGTTAAATTGTTAAGTGAAGTCGTTATTTGTGTAGTTCAGATACCCTCACATTTCATTAAAAATATCTTAATTTGTGTTCCAAAGATGAACGAAGGTCTTGCGGGTTTGGGACGACATGAGGGCGAGTAATTAATGACGGAAATTAATTTTTGGGTGAACTAACCCTTTAAACGCTGACTATGAAACCAACAGCCCATCCTCTGCAGATAGTCATTATACCAGGATTGAACACCAGGCAATTCAAACCAGAGAGTTCGTTAGTGTTGCAGGTTACTTTCTAAACATTTTAGAAATCTGCTATCATTTTTATTTATTCCTTTTTTCTTCTTATTTTCAATTTTTAATTTCTTAGCCCTTTTGGGAATTAGTATATTAGTGTTTTTTTTATTCTGTGATTCAAATGTGTTTATATTAGCAAAGTGCCTGGTGTTAAATAATGGTATGGTGTGAATGGAAATATTAAATGAGTAATTAAAAAAAAAATGAATATTTGCTTTTTAGATAAAATGTAGCAAGCGTGTATGATGATAAAGAAACAACAGTTCTTAATACCTTTTGAATGTACATTTGAAGAGTTATATGGAAATGTAAAGCACAAGTATGAGATTTTGTCTTGACACACATTGGTGGTACAGCATATAGTGCAGTGGATGGAGTCTAAACAGTACAATAGTATAATACAATAAAATTACAGTCAAAAGAGTATTGTTGGCATTGGTACAGAGTGAGGGATTGCAAGAGAAATGAATGGTGAACCCCTTTTGGATTAATTTGATTATTTGATTTATATTAATGCACAGTTCAGCATGTACAAGGAAATCATACGTGGCTAATACAGTGAGATACAGAGCTCAGATTCCAGTAGAAAAGGCTGAAAATGTCTGCAAATTTGTCATCTGTTTTAGGGTTAAAAAAGAAAAAAGTAAGAACATTGCAGGTTACGTTCATGGGTCATTCAGACTTCAAACTCACCGTCTGATACAAACACTAACTACACTATTATAGACTTCCACTTGGAAAAATCTTTTTAATCCACATTAACCATGACATGTTTGATGTTGTTTAATCGTGTGTTACATTCCACTGTGTTTTCAGCTTGTGTGTTTTGAATGGAAAATGTAAAGTAGATTGTGGTCTTTTATACTTTGACACTGTTTTGCTGTTGTTTTACATTCACGCACTTTATTTTTTCTACCAGTATTTGTAAGCTGTAAATGAGGTAGGCCACTGTCAACGTCCTGATTTTGTAGACAAAGGTTTGTACATTTAAAGAGGATGTAAAAATAGGTATGAAAGAGTGTCTCCACAGTCTGACACGCAAAATAAAATTTTGCATAAACTCAAACGGTCAGTCTGAGTATCCGTATTTCAAATTAAGGAGTCAATTTCATATGCAAAGTTGGTAAAAAAAAAAATCAGAAACCATCTTATGAATAATTTGTCTTCTTGAAATAAGACCAATACATTTATTATACATTATACACTGAGGTACAGAACCTGAGACTGCACTAAAAATCTGATTTACATTCTAATCTAACAATAAATTCTAAAACTTTTCATTTCAATCAAATTGAAAAAAGTGTTTTAAAAAAGTATAAAATGTAGCAGCAGAATTCATACTGATTACATATTTGAGAATTCACAACCTGTGGAGTGGTTTTACAGAGATTTATAATAATGCATTTTAATGTGTAAGATCAATTAATTTTCAGTCATTGCTTTTCCATTGAGCATTTTCAACATCAACAATGAGAATAGATGGAAACAAATTTAATGACAATAAAGGTTAATGCATTACTACGGCCTAATATGACACTTTTCTCTCAAACATGAAAGGCAATTTATGTTTCATGTGTACAAATTGGATAGTTTCTTTTTTGGATGGTCAGTTTTCTTTTATTGAATGTTTAGTGAAATATTCTGCTGTGATGGCATCTCTGACAGCTTCGCCAGCTGGATGGTCCAGAGTAATGGGGTCAACGTCATCAGGGGGGAGATAATATTCAGTTGGCACTCGCTCCTTCCTTATAGTGGCTATGTTGTGAAGGACGACACATGCACCCACAATCTGAGATGCCCGCTCTGGTGACACTCTCAGGTCACGAAGACAGTTAAACCGTGCCTTTAAAATGGCAAGAGTGGTCTCAATCTTGAGCCTGGTTTGACTGAGGGCCATGTTGAAGTCATGCTGTGGTTTTGTCTCAGGGTCAGGGTAGGGAGTCATCAGAAAGCTCTGACATGCGTAAGTCTCATCTCCCACCAACAGACCGTCAAACAGCCCTGTCAATGAACGGGAAAAAAAAAGACAAGCGTCACAATAACACTCCAATGTAAAGCGTTGTCTACTGTTCCCGTTTCACCATACCTTCCTGAAAGCGCTGGCATAACGACGACTCCTCAAAAATATGGTTGTCGTGCATTGAGCCGGGCCATCTGGCATCCAGGCTTGTGACCATACACTGATGGTCACACGTAATCTGCAATGAACATACAGCAGGAGAGTCCCATGTTTTACTATAATGAAAGTGGATGTTTATTAGTCAAATGCACTACACGTACCTGAACATTGAGGCTGTGAGTCGACTTTCTGTTGAGATAATTCGCCTCAATTTCTTTTATTGGAGTGGAGATTGGAATGTGTGTGGAATCTATTGCTCCAATAACTCTAGGGAATCCTTTCAAAAGATCACAGCATCTGTTTACTAACGCTTAATGTCTAGAATTATTGATGGTGTATTAGTGTGCTCATCAATCTTACCAGCTATACTGGAGAAACCATCTTTTATGGCCCCAATAGGCAAATGACCAGGGAACACAACGAAAGTGTTTATATATTTTTGGAGGGCGATAACTACCCTACGAATAGTTCGGCAAACTGTGTTCTTGCTAAGCTTCTCGGCATCGCCCACTTCGTAGAGGTATGTACCGCCTGCAAAGAAACGCAAAGCAATACAAATCATTTGCGGGACAGTGGTCGCGTGGCTTCGTCGCGTCGGGTTTTTAATATGGGGCTCAAGAAGCCGACAGAGATACAACATTCCCTCCGCCGAAAATCTGTATTTCTCGTATAAGTTCTCGTCGGAGAATGCTAGGGGGTTTTGTTTATCTCTAATAACTCTTTCTCTGCGTAAAGCCCTTTGTACAATTTGGGCTCCGAAATCTACAGGATTATCCAGATACGGTGACGCCATTTTGCTTCTACGCTCAGCTACTATGAGAACGGATTTGGTTACGTCAGAGTTACGTCACTTTGCTCACCGCTGATTAGTCCAATTTCTGTTTGTCATGAAAGTTTGTCTTGAACAAAACCTGTCCCAGAGCAGTTTAGCATGCGGCGTTTTACTATGGCAGTATAAAAAAGTAATCTTTCATGAGACGGCTCTGGTGTAAGCGATGCTTTAGTGAATGAATGATATTTTTCCGATTCATAAATCAGACTGATTCACTAAGAATCAGATTTCACTGATGCGTCGAAAAGTTTAATAGCGGAAATGTTAAATATGCTTATATGACGTTGTTATCAACACACACATTGTTTATTGTGAGATAAATACATACTCTTATTATTTTATGATCATTGCTGCAACAAACTGAATTTAGATGCAATCAGTTACAACACCCACTAAAACGTAATTGAAACCATAATAAACAGGAACATGTGAACATATAGCTTCATTTTATTGTTGTAAATATGCAACACCAGAACGTCAGCGATTGCGAGCTGTTTGAAATAACCGATTCGGGTTAGTTATCGGATTCTACTCCGGATTCCGCCCCCCGAACATGGAGGACCAGGAGTGACACATAAATATAAAACGAAGAATCAATTAATTCATTTAATAATTCACACATAAAAATGTATATAAATAAATCACTTTTAAATAGGCAAATAAATAGACATATTTAAAGTTGTTTATTTAATTCCTGTTTTTTAACGTAGATTAATAGACCAATAAAAAAATACATTTGTAAATCATTTTAAATGGCTTTTTAAATCACTTTTTAAAAAAGGATTTTTTTGTCAATCGAGTGCTAAAATGCCATTGGACAGTACACACGTGGGAGCAACCAATCAGCTTTCGCCTCAATTTGAAGAGCCGACTCTCTAAAGACAGTTCGAGCAACGCGATCACGCAAAATGTCAGGCGAAGCTAAATGTGTTTGGAGAGGTTATAATGGTTTTCGTCGGACTGTCCTTAGCGACACAACAATACATCCTGCTGTCTCTTCTGCCGGTACATCCAACGACTGGTGTTGTTCGAGAATGCTTGGAAGTTCAACCATAGCGTGAGGTCTGCGGAGTCGCTGAATGACCTCAAACTGAACCCAAATTCTTCCATTTATTGTACAACCACAATTATCCGAGGCGTTAGCCGCGTCTTCCCTCAACTGAAAAACTCTTTTACATATAAAATGATAATCGAGAGGAGAATTTCTTTCGCAAAAATCAGCTAAAGCTAACAAATCATCTACAATACTTCTAAAAACACGTTTAGCTTCGCCTGACATTTTGCGTGATCGCGTTGCTCGAACTGTCTTTAGAGAGTCGGCTCTTCAAATTGAGGCGAAAGCTGATTGGTTGCTCCCACATCTGTACTGTCCAATGGCATTTTAGCACTCGATTGACAAATGGATAAAGAAAAGCGTTTGGCAAATCCTTTTTTAAAAAGTGATTTAAAAAGCCATTTAAAATAATTTACACATGTATTTTTTTTATTGTTCTATTAATCTACGTTTAAAAACAGGAATTAAATAAACAACTTTAAATGTGTCTATTTATTTATACATTAAAAAAAGATTTTTTAAATGTATTGTTTTATTGGTCTATTAAACTACATTTAAAAACAGGAATTAAATAAACAACTTTAAATATGTCTATTTATTTGCCTATTTAAAAGTGATTTATTTATATGCATTTTTATGTGTGAATTATTAAATGAATTAATTGATTCTTCGTTTTATTTTTATGTGGCACTCCTGGTCCTCCATATCCGAAGACATGTCAGCCAATCAAAATAATCGACAGGCGGCTGGCGCCTCAAAATCTGAGCTGGTTAAACACAGCGACTGCATCCGAGATCTCATAACTTCCAACATGTGAAAAACAGTATGTGACAAAAGTATATCTGAATTCACAGTACTCATAAAAGAGTCGACAAAAAGTACCCGGATGACGTCCACATTACATTCATACTATATAGCAGTGGTGTATGAAGTACTCGAAAGCCATACTTCAGTAAAAGTATCTTACCAGAAAATGACTTTGGTAGAAGTAAAAGTCACTGTTTAAATATTTAAAGTTTTAAAGTATGTGATTTTTTCTTTTAGATTTTTTGTGCTTAAGTATTTTTTTATATTAAACATACTTAATTATTGAAAGTAAAAATACATGTAAATGCAAAATCCAAAAGGAGCAGAAAATATTATTAAAAATTGTTCTATACACAGTTTGAGCAGCAAGATTGTTTTTTACTTTATTCCTTACATTTAGTTTGCTTTGAATTAAAAAATGGCAAAATGTTTACTAGTTTTAAATATAAAAAATACTAATATTATTTATACCTTGATCATTCATATTAATTCATAGTGCATTATAATTAATGTAAGAGGCAACTTTAAAATGTTAAAATGTAAATGTTGTAATTAACACTCATATAAATAAAATAAAAAGAATCATGCAGAAAATGGCATCTTTACGCACAAAGGCGTATTATATGTATACTTTCACTCGTTATTTGCTTCTATTTTAGGACACTTGATGATTATCTAACCAAAATATGTGTTAAAGTGCAAAAAAGGAACTGAAATCAAATACATTTCTGATTTATGTTTCTGTCGGCTACATGATTAAGATACAATTCAAATATGCATCTTCGCTTGATAACGAATGCATAAAATCGAACAAATTGATATAAACTAATGCAGACAGATGGTAACAATCGTGACATTAAACACGATGTGACATAGTTGGTGATTTTGTCACATTGTTTTAATCGCTTGAGGTTATGTTACTACTAATGTTAGCATCCTCTCAGCCTCGACGGCAAACACACAGCTGTTCTCCACTAATGCAGCATCTAGTCAACAATCTAATTACTTTAGTGATATGTAAACATATACTGTAGTGTACTGTATAGCATACCGCTGTGTTTTAAATCCGCTTTTGAAGTGTCCAGTTCTGTGCAGCACGGAGCCTCACGTAACGTGTCAAAACAAACTGTACCAGGCACCAGTGATAGTTTTATTTGGCCTCTAGAGGTCGCTCTCGTGCCGCACTCTTCTCAGCCTCTCCACAACAGACACAACCCGGAAAATGAAATCAACAGCGGTTTTAATGTGAGCAATTGTTTGCACATGTTGGCTTGCATTCTGTGTTCTTCCTTTTTTATTTTGTAGTAAGTAATGAAAATGCTTTTTGGGAAAAGTATCAGAGTAAAAGTATACATTTTATTTAGGAAATGTATGGAGTATTATTACTTTGTTACGTTACACCTCTGCTATATAGAACATACTTTTTTATAGCGGTCGTGAAGTAATTTAATCAAAATAAGTACTACGGGGTGTAGAGAGTTGTGGCTTCTTATAGCACTCTGGGCACCTAATTCTGTAATTCGTTCAAGTTGTATATAGGGACATTTTCTGTGCGCTCACTGCATATTTAACAAGGGTAACCACATTCCTGTTTTTGTGATACAAGCTTCATATATTGTGCTTTTTCCTGCCCACACATGATTATGTATAGTATATACTAACAGTGGTGGCATTTGCGTTGCCATGCGTCATTGTTTTCAGAAAGGCCTATCTCCGTTTTAGCCATGCATCCACACTACAAGGCGAAAACGTTTGCAAATTTATCCATTTTGGAGAGCATTTTCAAAAAGCTCCGTTTTCCTTGACAAAAACGCCATCCCAGAGTGGACGGAAGGCCAAAACGGAGAGAAAAAGATGTGTTTTCAAAAGAAAACGTATTAGTGTGGACAAGGTCTTAGAATCCTTCTGCACTAATTGGAATCTCTTCCACTTAGACTGGTGCAGTCACACCTTTCCATTAAGCGACAATATTTCCCCCCTTACATTTAAAATGCCTTTATAAAATAAACAATGTTTTAAAAAGAAAAATGTCCAATAGAGAAATAAGCAATGATGTTAAAATGACGTGATAAATATTGAACTAAACCCGCCAGTAGGTGGCGGTAAGTCACTGTCTTGATGAGGGAGTCATCGAGTCATTCATTCAGTAACGAACCAAGTGGCTGTATTTTTGAATGGTAATTGAATCATTGACTCTCATAAATTGTTCACAGCCACAGATTTATTCACGAAACATAGTTGTGCTGTGGCTTTTGTTGGAACTATTATTTTGCAAAATACAGTAAACAATGCGGTTTAAAATGTACTTTACTTAATATTACCCTTGTTGTTGAACTGTTGTATAAAAATCAATGTCACGTTTGCAGTTGTGTGGATATTTGGGAAAACTTGCCTTTTTTGCTCGTACAATATATTAAAAACAAGAACTGGCACACATGGTGCCTTTGTATCAAAGAGAGTACTACAGCATTAGGGAATCATATATTATAGAGCATCATGTCAAAGACAACTTAGAGTATATGAAGAGATTACTAAGATTTTAAATGAGTAGAAAACAAATGAGTAAAAATTCACTTATCTATATACCTGTTATGGCAGTAGAGAAACTGGCCCTGAGAGTTCACTACTGCTTTTTAACATTACAAATATTTCTTTACATGATTTGAATCTAATTAGAAAAGTGCACTGCATAATTTGAATACTCTCCATAATCACGTTATAATCGCTTTAGCAATTATATTGTTAATGGGTTGCAGTTTGTATAAATCTGCCCGCTATAGTTAATTCAGTATAAATAAGAAAAAAAACTAGAATTGTTAAAAACATTAAATTCTAATACACACATGCATATTATAGGGATAACAGTTTAATTGGCAGGTGTGAATTAAAATGTACATTTTTATTAAGAAGGGCACTTTATACAAAAATACAAGATTACAAGTCCAGTCCAGACATTTTGAGACTCCCATTTATTTGGGCTTGCTCTGGTTATTTGAACATAAGAAACTTTCTCCTCCTCCACAGCTGAACACAAATCATTATGTACTGTATAGTTGATATGCCCTTTCAAGCACATGGAGTTTGGGATGAAACATTAAAGAATCAAAGTCTCCACATCTACACAATGAAAGATACTCTCTCTTGACAAAGGAAAAAAGATCTTGGATGACTTGTCAGTCACAACCCCATACACTGGTTATTTGGCTTTAGGGTCTCCTTTCTCATTTGCCTTTTTTTGCTTCTGCTGCATGATTTCAGCATCTCTGAAAAAAAAAAAATCATATTAACATCCAGTATCATGTACTTTATATATCCATTTGTTATCCTCTTTAGGTGTACCTTTGCTTGCGGGCAGCTGCAGAGAGGCCATCTTCATTCCTCTTCCCTTTGGTAGTTTCATTTTGCTTCTTAGCATTCTTTTGACGGGCAAGCTCGCGCTGATTTCCCCCTGCAGGACAAGAGATTTCAAAACTTGTTCATGCTTTACTCCCTTGGAAAGAGAAAGATTGCAGACAAGATGGAACATGAGTTAACAAGAAGATGCCAGTCGGTTTAACATCTCCAATCGGCAAATCTATTCACTGTCAGGAAGTGTATTTTGAAGACGAGGACGGATGATGCTGTACAGAATAACATGCAAACCCTGATCTGTGCAGAGAGTGTTCGCACAGAGATGCGAGGCAGTGAGGCGACGTGGCACTGAAGGCGCCAGAGAGCCTTCATAATAACAACATCCGCAGAAGACGAGTCCCTACTATCGACGAGATCACAAAATAAACAACATCCTGGTCTTCTAAAACATGTTGTCTTTTAAGATAAAAAAAGACTTCAGATGTATTTTGGTGACTGCCATTAATGTTGCATTATAATGGACATTATAATTTGAGTTTGCTAATGTTAAACATCTTTCAACTTTTCGACAATGTTTAAAAAAAGTTTTCCTTGTCGTAGTATATATATGATAGTTAGTGTTCACTAACGCCATCATAAATCAGCATTTTGCCTGGTTTAGCAGCTTAATCTTGTAGTTTCTTTCCGTGGACTTTACACAGAATAAGCTAGCTGGCTAGTTAGTTAGCCTTGCTATCGTGTTGCTCCTGAAACTGGGATTTCATTAAAGTACTTCCAGTTGTAACAGTAGAACCTGATATTAAGTCAACAGAATAAAAAAAAATCAATACCCACTCGTCATGATCTCTCTTTTGTTGTCGCCGGAGCGAAAAGCTCAACCAGGCGTTACCTCTTGAACTTATGATGGCTGGCGGACTCTAGTTTTACGACAACGCAGTGGCGAAACACAGCAGCTCGTTTCCAAGTGAACATGCCTCGTGATTCCAGTGGACGTCATCACGTTAAGTCTACATGAAGATTTTAAAGAATCAACAACTTATTGTATTAAAAAACTTAACCTAAAACGTAACTTTAAAAAAAAAATAAATAAATACAAATAAATAATTGTTTACACATTTTTAACAGAGATAAGCTATATTTAAAATAGCATAAAAGGAATAATTGGAGACTAATGGCTTCATTCTCTGAAGCTTGTTGATGAGCTCTCATCTACGTGATTTTACCACTTTTCTTTATAATTTGTATCATCATACCCCTCAAATATCTATTTTTGTACCACAGCAACAAATAGTTTGTATTCCTGCGACATATATGTAATATTTTCCAAAGCAATATTTCTCATCAAAATTAAAATTTAAATTCCAGGACATATGAACAATTTGTTAAACAAATATGATTTATTGAAAGTGACTGAAATTTAGCATAACAAGTCCTATTTGTACGGTATTTATTGCACTATATGAATCACGTGTGTTTCTGCTCAAATCACAGACACGTCATCTCCGTCATATAAGGCAAAATTAAACGTAATTTATAGTAACAAATGTCATTTAATTTCGTGTTATTTTGAATCTTCACAGTGGAGTACATGAATTTGCCCAGCAGATGACGCCAGTGCAATAGCGTTTCTTTCTTTCTTTCTTCCAAAGAAACAATGGATTAATTTCTTCCAAAGCCCTTGAAAACTGTAACCTATTCTGCAATTCACACAGCCTTTTGTGTCTTACATGAAACGATATAATAAACGATAATATTAACAATGAAAAACGGACACCAAACTTTTTAATCAACGTAAGTATTTTTAGAATTAGAATATGTTTTTAAACAATTAATTGTAAAATTATTATTATATTATATTATATAAGTAATTTATACATTAATTATTATTATTATTATTGTGCCACTGTGTTCAACTGTAGACGTCAGTTTTGGCTTGGGTCTTTTATTTTGTAATGAATATGACATCTGGTGCGGTATTATCGTCGGTTACTTCATTGCCTTCGCTTGTTTTTTAACACATGGCGGTATAGGTGCCTGTCTAGCGCCCCGTATCATCAGTCATGAAGTTTTATTGCGTGAACATGTCAGTGTGAGATTTGTACAGGTTTATTTATTCTTTAGAGGTCTGATCATGTCTGTGTCGTGGACTGCGCGCCAGGGGGAAGTGGGTGATCTGAGAAGCAAGAGTAAAGATGAGCTCCTTGAGATACTCTCACGACAAGTAAACTTACTGTCTAATAAGTAAGTGATGTCCTCTACCATTTTATCTTAGCATACGTTACCCTGAATATATAATCATAATATATGTGTGCATATATAACTAAAATAAGCTTTAAGATGACTGGCTAGAATACTAAAATAATCTATCTAGATCATTCCAGATCCACTGGAGCCCCCAGAGGAACCGGCTTATTAGTCATGTAAATAACATGGGTCCATGCAGCACTGCACTGTACACACAAAAGTTGGGACAATATATAATTCAAAGCCAAAAGAACCCTTTTGTATTTAATACAGATGAATTTGTTACATTGTTTAAGTAATTAATGAATTTTGCAAAATTAACACATATTTTCCTGCTGATTCATGTCTAAATATGAATTTTACTTTCATTATCTTTTCAGGAGATTTATTCAGAGCCTCCCAGATAAGGGAAAGAAGATTGCTGACTTTATGGAGAAAGTACGCCTTGCACTTGGACATCTGGAGGAGGAGGAGAGAAAACAAGCAAGTTTAATCTCTGTCCGGACAGAGTTTCAGGCTAAGTTTCAGCAAGCCCTTGCCAAGCGAAGCACAGATGATCATTTAGACTCGAATTTGGACATGATTATTCCATCCCATGACCGAGACGAAGCCAATATTAACATCAATGCGGCTAACATACAGGAAAATGGTGGTCTGTTTGGCCAAGAGGAGTCTTCAACATCCTGGCCGCAGGCTGTCGAAACTCTAGAAACAGCCGATGGGAATGCACCAGCCTCACTGATGAAAGACACACAGCTTGTGGAGGCATTTGGACGAGTAACACTTGCTGAAAGAAACAACAGCTCCAACCAAAGCACTGTCAAAAACCTGCCTCCTAGTAAAGCCTTTCTGGATAAACAGCATCAGAAGAAACCACATTACATAGAAGTCCTGGAGAAGTCAGAGAGCAGTGTGAATACGAGGAAGCCCAGATTCAAACCAAACCAGTGAGTGGAACTACACTGTCCTTTTGCATGGCGTTTTATTTTCTTTAATAATAAGCAGAAATTGAATACTATATCAACACACTTCATATTTCCTTTACAACTTAAGTTTCATTGTAGGCCCGGTTTCACAGACATGACTCTGATTAGGCCTTAGTTCAATTAGGGCATTTTTATTAACGTCTCTTACAAAAATCATTACTGGTGTACATCTTGAGACAAAACAATGGCACTAACATATTTTAAGATCTGTTAGTACAAGTTACTTTCAGTTAAAATGGCTCAAACATGCATTTTGGTCCGGGACTAGGCTGAAGTCTTGTCTGTGAAACCGGGGTATAATTTGTTATAGTTGTCTAGATGTAATAAAAATCGACTTGACTTTATTGGCACACATTACTAGTCTCGTGGTGAACAATGAATCTGTTCATATTGATTCACAGAAATAATGTGTTCTTCTTTGTAATGTTTAGTCTTCTGTTCACACTTACATTTAATTAAGACTACTGATCTAGAATGTGAGGAATATGATTTTATGGACGTTAAACATTAAACACTAATATAGCTTAAGGTCTCAGGGTCACTTGCCCTTGGATGGTGCTAGCAACAGCCAAGTCATGGGTTCAAGTAAACTTTAAAAATCCATAGTTTAAACGCTCTGTAAGTCGCTTTGTATAAGTGTCTGGGCTTTCTTTAGGTTAACTGTAAAATCGGAGTCTTCATCACCTAGTCAGGCCTCTGGCAGCACCACACCACTTACTGCAGATGCCAGAAGACGACAAGACCGAAAACACCTGGATGACATTACTTCTGCTCGGCTTCCACTCCTGCACTACAGTCCTGCCCAGCTGCTGTCATTAGAGGAGTCAACTGCCCTTCTGCAAGAGCAGGCCAGAAGAAACCTGGTAGGTTAAAAATGTCTTGCTCATAGTAGACCAAGATAAAGTGAGATTTGAAGGATCTAATAGATGAATGACATTTCAAAGCCTCTGATGGCCTCAAAAAAGATTTTTGTCCCACCTTTTTGAGAGGAAGTATTACTTAAACTTTCCCAGCTGAGAGTATAAAACCTATACGCATTTGCCACTTATGTGTGTGTGTGTGTTTTCCTGCCTCATTATGTATTCAGGAAGTAGTACATTCATGCAATTGTCTATACTGTTCATTTTAGGAGTTGCAGGCCAAACAAGCTGCCCAGAAGCTGGCAGATGGTCTGAGTATCAGGATGGAGAGTTACAACCCAGAAGGAGGCCCACTGGCAGCCTACAGAGAGGTGCATGATGATGGGGCCCAGCTTTCCTCGGAGGAGGACTGATCGTGGGGCCATACAGGGAGGGTACTGGCTTGCTGATATGTTTGGCCTCTTGCCCTGGACCAGCTCTCGGCCTAGAGCCCATGCTTCAGGACCCTGGAGAGAGGCTTTCAGCCTGAGGACAAGAGAAGGGCTCTTCATGAACTGCACTGACATTGTCTTCAGATTCTGTCAGGGAAGATAAAACAGCAGGTTGAATCAAGTTGAAAGTTATTGTGTTGAAAACCCAAACATTTTTGCATCTGGAAATGTTACTATCCAACAGTAACAGATTATTTTGGCAAGCCAATGCTGAAAATGTACCTTGACAGGTCCACACCTGTTGTCTTGTACAGGATAATATAATTTGAAGCTCTTATCAGCTGTACTTCATGTGTTATTGTGAAAATGGTAATAGAATATTTTTGTATGACCTTTCTTAGTGTTTATTTAAAACAAATCCCTCTGAATTGACCTCCAAAGCCGGTGATTGGTTCTTTGAGTCGGATAACCGAAACCACAGTTTCATAAACCAAAGGTGGAAGCACTTAATGTTTTGTCACTTGAGCGCAGCAGCTTGGGAAACGTCTGTCCGTCTCCCTCCCTTTTTGCAGCATTGTTTTGATAACCGCCCCACTGGTTTGATTGGAATGAGTCAGCCGTCGTTTGAAGGGCGGGATGTTGTTATCAGTGCAGAAATCTGTGACACGTCTCGGATGATTAATATATGTAATGTGAAATATCGAGGCTTGAAGGAATTAGACCAATTGGTGGAGTACATCTGGATTTTATTTAGATCATGTTACTGCATGAAGTGGCAATGCATTCTGGGATGGCAACCGATAGACAGATGTGACATATGGTAAATGCAATTTCCAAAGCCATCAACACCGATAAAGAATTCACAAACCTCTTAGAATGTAAAAATGTATTTTCTTTGCTTATGATTTAGGAATCTATATGTAGATGAAAGAAGTCTGAAGGAAGGAAATCCAAATCTTTGCTGCTCTGCAGTTGATGACCTGTGATAACCTCTAGTAATTGCTTCTGCCCGTTGATGGGAACTGCTGCCTCAGAAAAAAGATCCTAACACATCTGGCAGGTTAGTGTTTAGACACCATGTGTGACGAACTCCAGAGTGCCTTATCCAGACGTTCCGTGATAAATATGTCAGACTTGTCCAGAGAGAATCTCTTCTCTACTGGTATTAATTAAGTCTACCTTGCATACAGAGGAAAAAAGACTGTTATCAATTACACACTAGATTCCTGTGCTGATCAGATTCGCTTTGACTGTGTCTTTAAGTTGTTTCCTTTTAGCTGGAGTTTTTGCTTTCCACATAACCTCACACCCATCGTCTTGGATCAATAAACGGCTCGTGAGGTCACTTGCAGATGACTATCAAATGATCTACCTCAAGTGTAAAATTGTGCCCTGAGAGAATGGGCAACATGTTTGAGCTGTGAGGGGGATACAAGAATACTGTTTCTTTAAGTGCCCTTTCAACAGACGTGCCATTAAAAAACTGATTTTATTGCAGTAGAAGATATAAGCTGTGCAGGACAGAATAAGGTTTCGATTTAGGGGTGTAACAATGCATCGATATGGATCGACACGTTATTCAAATGACTATGATACGATGTATCGATACCTATGTATGTATATATTTTTAAGGCACCTTTATTTCGACACTCGCGCACAATGTCTGTCTGTGTATTACCGCTAAAGAGTTCATTCTCGTTTAAACTCACCTGTCAAGGCTCGATAATAAGGACGCTGTCCTGATCAGGCCAGTGCTGAATCCTCACAAAACTTTTATCAGTTGCCTGTGTTTTAAGCCTTGCTAATTTACACATTCAAGCGAAAGGAGACACGAAAAAGAACCCACGCTGTGTGAAGTTTTCCAAGCGCCTCCTCTCAGATGGAGCACAAATCATGAATTGAGTTATCTTTCGCTTCTTTTATACTTGAATGGATAAACACAGACAAAATTACGTCAAAATGTCCATCTTGGCGAGTGTACTCATAAACACATTCAGTTATGTCTTAAGTGAATGTAAATAGTTGAGTGTCTCAGTAAATTGGATCCACACATTAACTTAAAGTGACAGCAGCCTAATAAAAAGCTGCTGTGGTCTGTTTTTAATGTTAAACAAGACAAAGAAAACGATCTGTTCTTGACTGGATAACTTTTGTAAATTTTTAATAAGGTTTAATTTGTTTTTAATCTATACAGTGAAGACTATGCAGTGTTATTTTACATTTCATTACTTCATTCAATTTATGTTCCTGAAAACTTCTGTTAGACCTACATGACAAATCTGAAAAGCACCCTTCATTTTCTTCTGTCTTTGTTCTGTTGTATTAATCTGTCTGTGGAAACAAAATAATCATCGTTGACCCCTGCCAATAAGTTTTAACAGCTTTATTTTTGCAATTTCTTTTTTATATAGGCTATTCATTTTTGTAAATGAATGTTTTTCTACAACTGAAGTACTTTATTTTTGCTGTTTCCTAATGAGAATTTGCACTAAATTTTGCACAATGCACATTTTAGCACAAAAGCCTCAAAGACTTTCTTGCTGTCATGCCATAAGCTGTCATCAGATTACTGATCTCTTGTGTGGCTTGATTTTTTCCCCCACCATTATTTATTTTTCTTTATTATTTAAAAAACTAAATGTCCCAATTTTTGCACAGGATGTGCAATTTCCAGAGCTATCTTCATGATATAGTTTGATTGCATTTGTGAGTTAATAATAATGTAACTGGTTGTGTAAAGTAGGCACATAATATCACAATATCGAGAAATCTATATACCTAATTTCAATATACCCCTGAATCGAATCATAATCCTATCAGAGAATTTGTTGAGGTATCTGCAAATATCGTATCGCTGGCTATAAAAATCGCTATCAGATGGTATCGTGACGAGACGCCTAATTTACACCCCTAGTTTCGATAATGCATTTCTCTGCTTTTAAGGCATTTTAATAGATCATCACTGCTTTGAGACATAAATCTGTCATAGTCTCTCTCCGTAGTCTTTTCTGTGTCTACCTGTAGGTCCAGTTTCACAATAAATCTGCGCTCTAATAAGACACAGCAGACATGCAATGGTTCACAACCTTTTTAACTCCAAGGGCCCTCTTTGTCCGAGACGATCAGTATTGCCAGGTCTGTGCAACATCAGTAGCCCAATGGCCAGTCAAAAGTAGCCCAAAAATAGCCCAATGTGAATTTGTCCATCAGCCATCCGAATTCTCCACTGAATTTGTATGTCTTGGGGGTGTTTTGAGGGTGTTGGAATGCTGAAATCATACGTACAGGGGTGGAAATCAACCCGTGGAAAAAAAATTACCCACCGCAACAGCTTAAAAGTGGCCCAATTCCATGGGAAAAACACAGAGTTTTGTTTTGTTTTGTGTCATTTTGTTTTTAGGGCCCCACTAGAAGTTTGTTGAGACCCCCTAGTAGGCCCGGCCCCCTGTTAGAGAACCACTGCTCTAATCTAATCACTTAAATCTATGTAATGTGCTGTTTTTTCCACAATTTATTCTGTAGTTCAAATCTGTTTGATAGAAATAATTAATTCTACAGTGCTCCATTGCACACCACAGAAATGTATACCCTAAAAGATTTCCTGTTTTGACTGGATGTTTCTGTACCGGATATAGACTAATTAAGACAATGGCAATGAATCATTTTTATCAGTATATTTGCTTTTAAATCTATGATTTGTGTGTGGTTTTGATACAGCGGTTAATGCAGGAAGGAGAGGGTGTGTCGCTGCTTAGAATGAGAAACCTCAATATTGACTGTTGGCTGTAAAGATGTCTGGATTTACGCTGCAGTCTACAATTGGTTTTGGAAATGTTGTGAATAGTACGCTGTTGAGATAAACACTGCTTGTATCATTCCTGATGTGTTTCGGCAATACGGTCATATGATCAGGAAAGGCCTGATCCTTCACAGACTCCATGTAAATAAGTGCAATGACGGGAATATTTATCTCTGCTATTTTTATTACTTGACTTTACAACCCTGAATACGGTTGTGGTGCCATAAAACTTTGATGGTATGACAATATAGTATATCATTATTTACATTGCACTCTAAGGTAATTATTGATTGAACACCATTATTTTACTACGATACCATGCTAAATAAAAATGGTGACACCCTGGTGCTTTCTTCTTTTATTCAAATCAAATCAACAGTTTTTTTCTTTTCTTAAAGAATCATTTACTCACCCTCATGTATCTTAAAATATCGTCTTTTGTGTTTTAAAGGTTTGGAACTTTAAATTTTAAGTCAAGCTGAGTGGATGCATGACAGATTAATAAAGGTGAAGCATGATTATTTAGCCATTTTTTTATGTTATACGTGACCTTTTCTTAAAAGACCAAACAGCGTTTTGCTTTGAGCACCTACCGTTAAGCCAAAACTGTTTTTTTTTAACAGCCAGCAGATGGCAGCAGTGCTTCTGTGTTTCACACGCTCAACAAAACCCTCTTTTTCCGACTGAGAGGGTTCATATCTTGTATGTATTTTGTCTAAATAGGTTTTTAATGTGATTATTCTTAGCCATTAGCTCTTTTTATATTGGTATTTAATGCAATTTACTAATGTGAGCTCATTAAGATGATTCAGCATCATTTTGCCGCCATTAGTGGCTCCAGTTTTTTGCCATTCCTTTCAATGGCTAAATCATCTTGAAAGTGTTATGGGTAATTTGATACACATGTATGCTGAAATTGTGGTTGTATGTTTAACTCAGAGCTCTAATAACTATATAATATCGGCATGAGTGGGGTTTACACCTGCAGAAGATAATGTTTATTCCCTTGACGATCCTCCAGAGAAAATTCTATAGTTTCAAATCATAGTCCACATGTGTTTAAACAAACTGTTGTTCTAAGAAGTTTGCTTAACAATTACGAGATGGCTGGTCCATCTCAAAAGCATGGAGAGAGAGAGAGAGATGGGGAGATTAATAAACGCCAAAAAACTGCCAGCATTCTGCTCAGCCACTGCTCAGCCTGGCACGGCTGTAAAGCCTGTCAAAAACTCATCACGGTGAGGAAGCCGCCTCAGCAGGGATGCTTCGAGCTGCCAGGGCACGGTGGGGGAAGAAAATGGAGCCGCTTGCCCAGCAGCGTGTGATCATAATGAGGAGGAAAATTCCCATTCTTGTATCCAGATTAATGTAACAACAACAATGTGCTTTTGTCCAACTTTTTTCTCCCCCCTCTCGTATTACTCAAAGCCTCCGTTCCCTTTTCCATCCATCAGCAGTATTGCGAGCATAGAGTTACTCAGTACAGTTGCATTGCAGGTTTAATGCATCTCTTGGGTGGGATTTCACATAGATGTACTCGCATATTGTGCGAGTTTCTAGTTCTTTAGCAAGCCGAGGAAAATCGATTACGGTTACCAGGCATCCCAGTACCATCTCCAAGCAATGAGTCTCTCTATCTGTGTACATGTGTACATGAGGTCAGTCTCAAGCTGTCTGCTGGTGAATACAGTGTAATGCTGTTTTTAATTATTTCCATGCTATTCAAGTGAAATCATGCTTTCTCATTTCTGAATGCACCAATTGACAAGCACCAGGAGTGTGAATTAGCAGCAACTCGGGGAATACTGCCAGACGTTACAAATGGAGAGTGCTAACTTCATTTAAAGGGTCATGAAATACAATCGGAGACATGTCAAATATTGTCATTGCCCACTTTGCTGTGTTGCAGGTGCGAGCGAGGCTAACCCATTAGTAAAAAACATGCTTTTTGGACTCGACTGCTCTGTATACTAGATCTGGTGTTTGTCATTTTATTCTAGATTTATTTATTTATTTATTTCCCTATGGTCAGATTCTCTTATATTATACGACTCCAGCACGACTTGTAAAGATTTTGCTCAACGGGCCTTTGGTCATACAACAGAAGTAAAAGCATGCAGTAAAAGCAAAGCAGTTCTCCTCAGCCCAGCTCATAACAATTACAGGGCCTTGATATGGATCCATAGCCTTGTTTATGTGTTGTAATGTTGTCTGCGTGCCAAGACAACCTTGAGTGCTAGGAGCCCTGGTGTTTCTGATTGGAGCTACGTGTTGACTTTGCTAGTCTGCAGCCGGGCTTATTAGACTACAAGTTTTATATGTGTGTGTGTATGTGTGCATCTGTTTGTGCACATCCTAATTTGTTTATTTACATAAGCATTCTCTCCACAATCCCTCTGTCATGAAAACCGGAGCCTCATCTCCTCAAAAGGCAAACATATTTTTCTAATGAGGGAAGAGATGCTGTCCAAGCCCATAATGATCTTAAGCTGTGGAAAACTGACTGTATTAAAATGCAATAATTAGATTTAACAAGCTTTTAATTGACTTCTTTCTCTGCGCTGTCATTTTTTCAGTCAGTATCATAACCTTTGACCTCAAATGGCCTGTTTCTAACTTATTACTTAGCCAGAATTCAAATACGTGGAATGCAAAGAAACGCCTCCTTGTCGTGGCCCGCGGAGTGATTCAACGGGCGTTGAGTTTATTCTGTGCTTTAACTACATTTCAACGGGATGTTTGTCTTCCTGTGCTTTTCTGTTCAGTGCCAATATTAAACGAAACATAATTGCGCACAGGACCGTGACAATTGTTGAAATGTATCACAAACTGGCAATCGCTCATCGCCTCAAGATGGTAATGCTGTCTTTTACAGGTGCCACGGTTTAGAGTAATATAAAGCAGAGCAAGAGAGAGAGGAAAGGCTTGGATGACTTTCCATATCCTCCTTTTGCTTCTTTACCATTGAAAATTTATTTTGCCCTTCCTTCTTTTTTTTCTTTTCCTTCTCTTTGTTTCTTCTCATCAGATTTCACATGCAGTGTGGGACCTCTTCACAGACAGATGGTGTCGCTCACACAAGCGGTGCCCTGTTCAGTCACATATCAGATTCGTTCTGTGTGGATTCTCAGGCATGGCTCTTTGGGAGAGGGAGGAACCCTGCAAAAGTGACAGGTCATTTGACGCCCCCCACTGATCTCATGTCTCATCATGCTTTGATAAGCATTGTGAATTTCACAGGCAGTAAGAGGGACGACACACAAAGTGACTCGCTCTGCAGGACTTAAAGGGTGGAGTGTGTTTTTTTTTCCTCAGACGTTTTTTTTTTACCCCTTTTTTAACCACAGACGGTTATTGAAGTACCTTTAATGGCTGAACATAATCCTGGACATTCATTAGTTACAGGACATTCTTTGAACATTAATAATTCTTTGTTCCTCTTGAGAGCATCTTTTTCAAAAGCTCCCGCAGTGCCCTATTCGTATTTTGACAGGTTTGCGTGCAGTAAATTTCTGCAAATAGTCATTTCACAAAGATGATACAGTTCACATTGATGTTATATTCATCATCTACTTAAAATACCCCCCCCCTCTTGTTTTTTCTCCTCATTACTTCCCAGAAATAATCACAAACATGTGATACCCAGACAGACTATATAAAAGCACCTCACGGCAGAGGCTCTTCTTGGTGTCAGAATTGTCTTTGGTTATTTTGTGCTTTCGGCTCAAGCTTTGACAGCTCCAGCTTGTTCTCCCACTTACATGCCTCCTGGTTCCTTCAATATAACCACTTCCTTCTAATTCCTTAAAAACAAAGGAAAAAAAAGACTGAAAACAAATTAAAGAAGCATTTTAGAATAACCTGCAAGACTTTACAATGAGGCTCAATTAGTTCATTCATTTGGAATTTTGAACTAACTATAAAAAATATATAGTTACAATTTATATATATATATATGCATATGTATTGATCAGTCATAACATTATGACCACTGACAGGTGAAGTGAATAACACTGATTATCTCTTCATCACAGCACCTGTTAATTGGTGGGATATATTAAGCAGCAAGTGACCATTTTGTCCTAAAAGTTGATGTGTTAGAAGCAGGAAAAATGGGCAAGCGTAAGGATGCTAGCAAGTTTGACAAGTGCCAAATTGTAATGGCTAGATGATTGGGTCAGAGCATCTCCAAAACTGCAGCTCTTGTGGGGTGTTCCTGGTCTGAAGTGGTCAGTATCTATCAAAAGTGGTCCAAGGAAGGAACAGTGGTGAACCAGCAACAGGGTCCTGGGAGGCCAAAGCTCATTGATGCACGTGGGGAGTGAAGGCTGGCCCGTGTGGTCCGATCTAACAGACGAGCAACTGTAGCTCAAATTGCTCAAGAATGCTGGTTCTGATAGAAAGGTGTCAGAATTCATGATATAGTTTGGTTGCATTTGTGAGTTAATAATAATGTAACTGGTTGTGTAAAGTAGGCACATAATATCACAATATCGAGAACACAGTGACACAGTGCATCGCAGTTTGTTGCGTATGGGGCTGTATAGCCGCAGACCAGTCAGGGTGCCCATGCTAACCCCTGTACACCACCAAAAGTGCCAACAGTGGGCACGTGAGCATCAGAACTGGACCACGGAGCAATGGAAGAATGTGGCCTGGTTTGATGAGTCACATTTTCTTTTACATCACATGGGTGGCCGGGTTCGTGTGCGTCTCTTACCTGGGGAACACATGGCACCAGGATGCACTATGGGAAGAAGGCAAGCCGGCGGAGGCAGCGTGATGCTTTGGGCAATGTTCTGCTGCGAAACCTTGGGTCCTGCCATCCATGTGGATGTTATTTTGACACGTACCACCTACCTAAGCATTGTTGCAGACCGTGTACACCCTTTCATGGAAACAGTAGTGCCTGGTGGCTGTAGCCTCTTCCAGCAGGATAATGCGCCCTGCTACAAAGTAAAAATGATTCAGGAATTGTTTGAGGATCACAACAACACATTGGAGGTGTTGACTTGTCCTCCAAATTCCCCAGATCTCAATCCAGTCGTGCATCTGTGGGATGTGCTGAACAAACAAGTCCGATCCATGGAGGCCCAACTTCGCAACTTACAGGACTTACAGGATCTGCTGCTAACATCTTGGTGCCAGATACCACAGCACACCTTCAAGGGTCTAGTGGAGTCCATGCCTAGATGGGTCAAGACTGTTTAGGCAGCAAAAGGGGTACCAACACAATATTCGGAAGGTTGTCATAATGTTATGCCTGATCGGTACATATATATATATATATATATATATATATATATATATATATATATATATATATATATATATATACACAGCGGCTTAACTGTTGTGGGTGGGACAGGGTATTAAGATTGCATGTCAGAAATGTACAATAGCCTATAATTGCACAATTTATTGACAGAGAATTCATGTTTAATGTTTCATACTAACATATACTATACAATATATTGTTAGTCTCGAGAGTATCGGTTATTATCAAGTATCTGTTAGTCCTAATGGTCTAGTGTTTTTTTTCTTCCTCATTAAAACCAAAGATTTTCATCAGTGATTCTATATCAAAAGCAAGGAGGGACACATTTATGTGCATTTTCTTTTGTGATTTCACAGGAAAGAAAGAAAGAAGTGCTCGTCTGTGTGAAGACTGCGCAAAGCACAAAAGCGTTAAAAGAACACTGTTGCAAGACGGATAACAGCGGCAACGACCATTCAGCATGATTTCAAAAACAACATATCCTAGCACCAGATCGCCTCTTAATTAACACAAATGAATGAATTGCTATTCAAGATGTTTTATTTGTATTAGATACATCCGTGCCATGAGATGTTTCAAAAAGTGGTAGGGACAATATTGACCCTGGCAAAAAGTGTGACACCCGGCCCACCCGCAAATTACATCTATATATATATATATATATATATATACAGTGGGTACGGAAAGTATCCAGACCCCCTTAAATTTTTCACTCTTTGTTATATTGCAGCCATTTGCTAAAATCATTTAAGTTCATTTTTTCCTCATTAATGTACACACAGCACCCCATATTGACAGAAAAACACAGAATTCTTGACATTTTTGCAGATTTATAAAAAAATAAAAACTGAAATATCACATTGTCCTAAGTATTCAGACCCTTTGCTGTGACACTCATATATTTAACTCAGGTGCTGTCCATTTCTTCTGATCATCCTTGAGATGGTTCTACACCTTCATTTGAGTCCAGCTGTGTTTGATTATACTGATTGAACTTGATTAGGAAAGCCACACACCTGTCTATATAAGACCTTACAGCTCACAGTGCATGTCAGAGCAAATGAGAATCATGAGGTCAAAGGAACTGCCTGAAGAGCTCAGAGACAGAACTGTGGCAAGGCACAGATCTGGCCATGGTTACAAAAAAAATTCTGCTGCACTTAAGGTTCCTAAGAGTGGCCTCCATAATCCTTAAATGGAAGACGTTTGGGACGACCAGAACCCTTCCTAGAGCTGACCGTCCAGCCAAACTGAGCTATCGGGGAGAAGAACCTTGGTGAGAGAGGTAAAGAAGAACCCAAAGATCACTGTGGCTGAGCTCCAGAGATGCAGTCGGGAGATGGGAGAAAGTTGTAGAAAGTCAACCATCACTGCAGCCCTACACCAGTCGGGGCTTTATGGCAGAGTGGCCCGACGGAAGCCTCTCCTCAGTGCAAAACAAATGAAAGCCCGCATGGAGATTGCTAAAAAAACACCTGAAGGACTCCAAGATGGTGAGAAATAAGATTCTCTGGTCTGATGAGACCAAGATAGAACTTTTTGGCCTTAATTATAAGCGGTATTTGTGGAGAAAACCAGGCACTGCTCATCACCTGTCCAATACAGTCCCAACAGTGAAGCATGGTGGTGGCAGCATCATGCTGTGGGAGTGTTTTTCAGCTGCAGGGACAGGACGACTGGTTGCAATCGAGGGAAAGATGAATGCGGCCAAGTACAGGGATATCCTGGATGAAAACCTTCTCCAGAGTGCTCAGGGCCTCAGACTGGGCCGAAGGTTTACCTTCCAACAAGACAATGACCCTAAACACACAGCTAAAATAACGAAGCAGTGGCTTCACAACAACTCCGTGACTGTTCTTGAATGGCCCAGCCAGAGCCCTGACTTAAACCCAATCGAGCATCTCTGGAGAGACCTAAAAATGGCTGTCCACCAACGTTTACCATCCAACCTGACAGAACTGGAGAGGATCTGCAAGGGGGAATGGCAGAGGATCCCCAAATCCAGGTGTGAAAAACTTGTTGCATCTTTCCCAAAAAGACTCATGGCTGTATTAGATCAAAAGGTGCTTCTAGTAAATAGTACTAGAGGTAGTACTAGGGGTAGTCGTGGCCTAATGGTGAGGGAGTCAGGCTTGTAACGTGAAGGTTGCCGGTTCGATTCCCACGCTGGCAGGAATTGAAGGTGGGTATTGTGAATAAACAACACTCTCTCCACCTTCGATACCATGCCTAAGGTGCCCTTGAGCAAGGCACCTAACCCCTAATTGCTCCCCGGGTGCTGTCGCAATAGCTGCCCACTGCTCCGGGTGTGTGTTCACTGTGTGTGTGTGTGTGTTCACTACTCACTGCTGTGTGTGTGCACTTGGGATGGGTTAAATGCAGAGCACTAATTTCGAGTATGGGTCACCATACTTGACAACACGTAACGACTTTCACTTTCAAAATACTGAGCAAAGGGTCTGAATACTTAAGACCATGTGATATTTCAGTTTTTCTTTTTTTAATAAATCTGCAAAAATGTCAACAATTCTGTGTTTTTCTGTCGATATGGTGTGCTGTGTGTACATTAATGAGGGAAAAAATGAACTTAAATGATTTTAGCAAATGGTTGTAATATAACAAAGAGTGAAAAATTTAAGGGGGTCTGAATACTTTCCATGCCCACTGTATATGTATGTATATAAGAGGTGGGATTAAGTCACACTTGTGCAAGTCGCAAGTAAGTCTCAAGTCTTAACCTTCAAGTCTCAAGCAAGTCCAAGTCAATTTTTGTGAGAATCAAGTCAAGTCGTAGCTTAGGTCAAGCAAGTCACTGGCAAGTCATACAAATATTTGATTATTTATATGAATTTATATATTAAACTATATTAAAAATACAGTATGGACTATGGGTGTTTTATTTACATCAAAAAAATTGCAATATGCATTTCTACTCTGAAGGTGTCCACATACAGCTGAGTTGTTAATACAATAAAAATCTAAAAATAAAACTACATAGCCTAAAATGTAAATGTAACTGAAATTAGGCCAAAATAAAAGCATGAAAAGTACTGAGTGTGATTCATTAATATTTGTGAGTGAATGTGTGTACGTGTGTATGAGTGAAAAGTGTATTGTTTGTTTGCATGTGCATGGTTGGGTTCGCCAGTCTGTATGATTTTTTTCTTTGTGTGTGTATATATATATATATATATATATATATATATATATATATATATATATACACAGTGGCGGAGCCAGGGATTTTTCATAGGGGTGGCCAGGCAGGGGCCAGCAGTTACTCTGGGGTGGCACAGTATATTTATACTGTATATAAAACCGACATAGACGCAAGTACTTAAATGTTTGCATCACATTATATATTTCATGATAAAAACCCTATACTCAAAAATAACATCCAAGTCAGCTAATTAAAGCTAACATTAACTGCTTCCTAAGGCCCCGATCACACAGAACGCGTTTTGTGCAGTGAGAGGCGACTTTTTTTAATGGTTTTCTATGGCAGTGAGCGTTCTACGCGCTGTTTATGCGCCCCGGGCGCGTCGCGTTTTTGCAGGAGCGCCTGAAGTTGACAAAAAAAAAATCAACTCTGAGCAGAAAAGCGTCCGACGTCATTTTTTCCATTGGCCAATCAAATAAATGGAGAGACGGCTTTCCCTCGTGCTGACGAATGTTTACAGTTCTTTGGACACTGCAAAGATGGAGCCCTTTGCTTGTAACGTACTTTTTTTTTTTTAAGTTTCTCCTAATATTACAGTTTGCAGTTTAACACCAAAGAGCGCTCGCGCTACACTGACAGGACAGCTGATTCAGTGGTTGCCTAGCAACATAAATAACCGCAGCTCACTGCTTTTGTTTTTTCTGACACTGTTATCTCTAAAATAATTTAAAGGAAATAAAATAATTTTTTCTGAATTTTAATAACTCACCCGAAAAGATGTGTTTGTGTGCTCAAACTTTTGAGTTGATCCAGGCACCGAAGCGACGCTACTCTCCTTGTCTCCACTTTTTTACAAACGCTGAAAAGGCGCGCTATAGAAGCTCTCGCGATAGATCATTTGTCTACGGGATTACATGTGAGTGTCGCGAGAGTTTCGCAGTCCGAACGTTGTCATATAAACGTGATCTAGGTCCTCCTAGATCAAATATCTAAGAAATTATTTTTGTCTTTTAAAAATGCAGTTACGATCGGGGTGGCCAGTGGGGTGGCCGTGATTATTTCAAGGGTGGCCGCGGCCACCCCTGGCCACCCCCTGGCTCCGCCACTGTATATACAATATATTTATGTGCATCCCCAAAAACTATCCTTAAGCTTTTCACTCAATGTCTAACACTGAAGACCATTTATTAGACACTGAATCTGACATTTCCTTATAAACAGTGAATAATCATTTACAATGCATTGCACTTAAAAAAAATTAAATGTGATAATTTTCTGTTACCTTTGTTGTTTGATTATCTTCAATGACAGATGGTTACTGTCACTTTAAGAGCTGCCGCACATGACGCGGATCGCACTGTCTCACAAGTCTTTACTTTCGTTTAAGACTTTATTTCTCATTGAAGGCTGCTTTAATGAGGATACTCGAAAAATGGACATTTTGGCATTATTGTGTGTGTAATTGTTCGTTCAAGCGTGACAGAGAACTCGATACTGGCGCGCGTCTTTCTGCGCGTCGTGTGTGTGACATCCGCGCGTTCTTTTTCTCTTTTGGCGCACTAAAATAGTTTTGCGTGAATGAGAGCGAGATTATATATAGTTATGCTAGCCAAATTATGACAGAAAAAACGGATGTTGTGTTAATTGCGTTTAATATTTTTAACGCGTTAAACTGGAAAAAAATGATCCCATGCGTTAATGCATTAACGTTGACAGCACTGATTTTAACCCAATTTTCTGTTTAATGAACGCAAAACCAATTCAAAGTCAACTCTTAACATGTCCAAAACGTTAAGTCTACCATAACTAGTATAACCTTAAACTAGCCAAGACAGCGTTAGCTGAAAACAGCAGGTCTGACTTCGTCACTAACAATTTTTTGTGGGATTTGAATTGTCAAATGAAATTCGAAGTGGTGGTGTTTGTATCACATATCTTCATGTTGCAGGCCTTGCATACTGCTGTTCTTCTCTTCTTAACACCGTCTTGCACATAATCCTGGTAACGTTATCCGAATTTAATTATTCTTGGCGTAGCGCCTGTTCAGTCAGGACTTACTCTTACGCTAGATCTCTCCGCTTGCCTGCTGCATCACGTGGTTAGTTTGCCGTGCGTAGCAGATATTTATTAAACAAAAGACTTTATTTCGAGTCATTTCACTCAAGTCAGAGTCAAGTCTCAAGTCATGAATATCAAGTCAAAGTCAAGTCAAGTCTTTTATTAATTTTGTTTGTCAAGTCTCAAGTCCTAAAATTTGCTACTTAAGTCTGACTCGAGTCAAGTCGTGTGACTGGAGTCGCCCACCTCTGATATATATATATATCAAGTTCTTTCATGAAACTAGATGACACAGGCTGATGGGTCCTTAACGCAACCTACTGACAACCACATTGTTAACTACACGGCACAAGCTGATTGGTTCCTGTTGCATCTGTAGCCAATGAGCTTGCTGCTCAACATTTAAATAGTTGGTCAATGTTTTCTGTAGCAGTTAGCCGCGCACTTTCAGAGTTTCTTAGAGTAGATCTGCTGGGTAATTTCATATATGCAATTTGTGCAGCAGCAGCATGTCTTACATGTTCACAGCAGCGTGTCTATGTTGTGGCAGTAGCAAGTCTTGCTCTGCAGCAGCAATTATCAGCAGCAGGAGTGTAGCGGATCTATTCCGCCAAGACCAAATACATTAACATTGTCATATCTATTTGTATGCTAAACTCTTCCAAGAGTTGTCATGATATATGACATAAATCCTATTGGAGCTTATTTTGCAATAATGACCTGACTTCATCATCCCTTATAATCAAACATGACTTAACAATTATCACTAGTATATTTATAAATCAACATTAGCCTTGATTAATAGGCTTTAAATTCTATAATAATGAATCAATACTTCAGAATTTAATCTTACTGTAAAGTGTTACTGAGGAATCATATTGCACTTTATGGCATTTGATGAGATTTATGACATCAGTCTGTCATATATTTAACATTTAATGACTTTTCACAGTACAACATCTTTTTTCTTCTCTTTAACCAACCTTATTGATTACAAAGACACACATCAGGCCATTATTGGCTTAGATCGGGCTCGTTGAGGTGATGATGAAATAGGTTATGCCTTTAATGACTAAACACTCCAGACTTTCAACTGGACATCTGGTTTCCAACTTTCATAGAGCCCCAGACAGTTCTGTTTCCTATAGCTTCTGCCCTCTTCCCCACCGTGGTATTTAACACAGTGAATGACATAAAGAAAAAAGTGAATGATGGGGTTATGAGAATCTCTTAAAAAGCAAAGCAGGCAAAGCAGGAACTGGCAAAAGGAAGTAAGCAGCAGTGATTGAACTTGAGCTCCTATACGTGACAATTAGTGCTGACCCCTGCAACCCAATTGATCTTAGGTTTGTGATTATAGAGACAATAAGGACCTTAGTTTGTGCTGGGGAGTAGTTATATTTGATTTGTTGAATGATGAATGATCTCGAAAGGACTATTCTAGTAGAATAAAGTGGCATTATTTGCATGCACAATTATAATTGAGATATAGTTTCCATTTCTCTAAGTATGCACAATGTGTAATTGAATATTTGAAGAATTAATGTCACACTTCTGTCTTTCAGAGAGTGCACACAACAGCGAGGTTAATCATAATCTGATTAATGCGTATACATGCTGAACGAAGCAGAGCTACAGTTGCATTATTCCATGTGTTAGTGCCACTTTGCAGTAACAGAACTGGTGCAATTTCATCTGTACTACACTTGTGAAAAAGTGTGCTTATTTATATTAAATGTGCATTTGTAGTGTACTTCAAATCTTAAAGTATATATATTTTTAAAAACTGTACTTGAAGAAAATATTATATTAATAAATTAAAATGTCACTTAAAGAGAGTACATTTTCATGACTGTTTTTTTAAACACTCAAGTAGACTTTATAAAAGTTCACTTTGTAATAATGCCAAATTAAATCTTTTACTTATTTACTTATTTTACTTATTTAACTTACTTTTTATTGTGGTCTATTTGATTCTACTTAAGTGAGTAAAAAAAAAAACAATAATATATTTTCTTTTAATTACAATTGACATGCAATTAAGTGTCCAAAAACATTATATTCAGTTCGCAATTATATATATATATATATATATATATATATATATATATACTTTTAAGTATATTTCTTCTGTAATATGTATTCTTTTCAAAGTATGATAAAGTGTACTTAATTTTCTCAAGGCTAGTGAGTTTACATGACATTAAAAAAAGACAAATTATTACTTTAATGTGACTAAAATTGAACTTTCTAAAGTGCATGTAAATGTTCTTGATGTATTATACAATGGCCTAAAATAAAAGCACAGATAGAAACCGAGAACCAAAGCAAACGATATATGCATTTAAAATAATAGCTCTGAGGTCCTGAGACAGGAAATGATGCGATTAGAAAAATCTCAGCAGAGCAAATCAGCATCTCAAACATCTGTGCTCTACCCACTCATCTGATGTATGGAACAGTTTAAGCCTTAAACACATCTTTACTTAATCACCGCTTGAGTCATTACTGGTATTTTTGGCTTTAATTGAAATGATCCATTCGGCTGTTGAGAGTGGCGGCGTGTCAGCTCGAGCGCATTGAACCAAAGTGATGAAACCTTTGGATTAACTGTGCAGGCACACGGCTATGACGACGGAGGAGTCATTTATCCAACCATTAAGCTAATGTGCTGTCCCTGTTCAGCCACATATCACTGAGGGTGCGTAGGGGAGCTCTCGAAGGAGGTGGCTCCGCTGAATTGTAGCCAAGCTTATTCTCTTACCTTAACCTTGCCAGGCCATATGAAAGAACATCTGAGCAGCTCCATGCCAGAACAAAATGCTTTGGCTTCTCGCTGAGGCAATAAAGCAATTGTTTGGTCACCATAGCTTAAACAGGGCCCCTGAAATGGCTCTTTGGTCTTGGCTTGAGCTTCTCTCTACCTAACTTTTCCTCGTCTCTCCCTCCTCAAATATTGTTACTCAACATATGATTTTTAAACGCTCTATGTCATTGTTAGCTACAACCTCACCCCTCATTTCTCGCCTCCCTTGGGTGTGGTAATGGATGCCATTTTGTAAACATAGGCATTGCTCAATATGATCATTCCTTTATATTTTCTATCGTCATAATTGTGCACACATATTGTTCTCATGATATGAAGTGTGAATACCTCAGTGCTGTCTGTCAATGTGTGCCCAGTGCGTTTGCAATTAGGACCGATGCAAAAACATATTAAGGAATGTACTTAACACCTTTCTCTCTCAGGAGATATATATATGTGTGTGTGTGTGTGTGCGTGTCCAGTGCAGAGCTTTGTTAAATAATAATCGCCCACTGTTAAAGTGACTCCTCGCAGTCTGCCCAGAAAAACACATCCCGCAGAGAGAGAAAGGCTTTCCTGCACAACCATGGCCGATACACCCAGCTCTGGGTCAGAGAGGTCTGAGTGACATCATCAGAACTGGACAGCTCAGTGCCAAGAGCTGAACATAACTGCTTAGCCGATTGAAGTGCTGTTAGGGAAAAAGTGAACTGTTTCTGGAATGCTCTGATCATCCTGATCTAGTCCAACTGCTATGTATTGTAGATATGTTAATAAGCTACTTTTTTGGGGATTTTATTCCATTTCATTTTTTTATAGGAAGTTTTATTATCTGGCATTAGGCCTTATCCAGTTTTTAATAATACTGAAAGGGATAGTTCACCCAAAAATGAAAATTCATTTACATGTCATTCCAAACCTGTATACATATATCATGAGCTTCTTTCCAAAGAAAGATATTTTGAAAAATATTCATCTATATATTAAAAAAGCAACATTTTATATGTAAATGTGTCACAGAAACCTTTTATTTAGCTGCTATAAACAGCAACAGTGTGCAACATCCTTTCTGTTCACCTCCTTGCAACCATTCTCAGTCATCTCTCATTTTCACACCTAAATTATGTGCCAGTTATGGACCCCCCCCCCCCCCCCCCCCCAAAAAAAAAAGACAAGAAGAAGAGAAGATGAGTCCTGCATGTTGTTAAACAATGGATACACACTTGTGATTATCCTGCCGGCTATCTAGATAAGTTTTAGGCATTCTTTTCAGCCATTAAACTAACTGATCTAATATCTAGTGCAAAATGTTTGAGCTATTTTTTCTGTCTACTACAAGATAGAGATGTTGACGTGAAAGTAGTATGAGTCATTATGTTTTTACAGTCAAATGATGTGTGCTCTTGATTGGCATGTATACTGTAACTTTTCCTTTGTTTCATCAAAAAATAAAAATTTCCACCCAACTAAATGCTACTTTCCTTTCCTGTTGGCCAAATTTAGCTTTTTCTGCTCTTTCTCCTCTTTTTATAACCACAGCATTCCTTTTCTTTGGTAAAACAAGACTTGATTCACTTGTTTGCATATCAATAAATAGCTTCCATCTGCTTGGCTGCAAATACATCCCTCCTTCATCATTTCCAGTGTATTGCATAGGATTTTATGTGAATTCCTCATGTTTGTGTACATCATCAGCTTCTGTTTGTATAAACAGCTGCTGAATCAAATAGTTTTTAAAACTGAAATGTATAATTTCTGTGCAACTAATAGCATTTTTTTTCAAACAAGTTTCCCTAATACTCAGGTGATTGTTCTGATAGCACTACAGAGTTGGTTCACAGTTATCAAAATACCAATTAACTACTTATAGTTTTCTCTGCATATCATAATCATGGACAGAAGTATTTAGTTAGGGATAGTATTTATTTGATGAAAGTGACACCAAAGACATTTATAAAGATTTCTATTTCAAATAAATGATGTTCTTTCATAACGTTTCTATTCATCCTAAAATAATTCTAAAAATGTATCAGGGCTTCCACTAAAAAAATACTGTTTATTGCTTACTGTCAATAAAAACTGTTTCTTGAGCACCAAATCAACATATCAGAATGATTTCTGAAGGATCACATGACTTTTAAAACATTAAAATATAAAAAAAACGTTTTTTAAATTATAAAAATATTTCACAATATTATCGTTTTTACTGTATTTTGGATTAATGCAGCCTTAATGGGCATAAGAGATTTCTTCAAAACCACTGAAAAATCTTACTAAGCAACCACAAACTTTAACATCCCAAGTCCTTTATAATTTAAACAGTTGATCTTAGACAGCCTCTGTTAACTTGCCATTTTGTCTACTAGATGGGTAATTAACAGCATTTAAATATCCTTTCTTCTTTTAATTATTTGCTGTTGCACTAGACAGCATTTCCATCAGATCGAGCAAATGAACCCAGACAGAGAGAGAGAGATAGACCAGAAAGATGAGCCTTTTGTAATTTGTACTTTGTCTAGTCACGACTTCTTCCCAAGCCCATGGTATGCTGACCTCTAGTGTTTGGAGACCTTTGGTCCAAGTGCTCATTTAAGTTGAGGCCTGGCTGGGTGCAACATGTCCCGGGTTGAAATGGAGTGTTTGTCTTTTCTCCTCTTATCTCCCATCCTGCTGTCTGTGGACTGGGGAGGCATTCATCACTGCAGGGCAGCAGTATTTACGAGCCTTCCCTCTCTTTATTAATCTCTCCCAGCTGCCCGTGCCTCGGCGCTGCACGGCTCGCTCGCACTAAACACCTTCAGGGGCGACCAGCATCTCCAACATGTGGGCCGGAAATAGGCCTTTTAATCCAGCAAACCACAAATAAACCCCATTAAAGAAAGGAAAGGGTTGTGTTTTAATTTTTTTTCTACTGAAAGATAGATTTACATGGAGCATTTTTTTAATTGTTGTGTTTACTGCGCTCGTTTCAGAGCTTTTATAGTGAAAGGCGACTCCGTCTCTTGGATGAGACTGGGATGGTAAAGGTTGCTAACTAGCCCCTAATGATCAGTCAAAGCAGTTGGATGCCCTGTGGACTGAAATAACTGTTTTCTCATCTCTTTAAGCAGAGCTGTGTATAATCTGCAGCCGCTTTCATGTGAATTAATCCTTTGTGGCTCTCTTTCAGCGTTTAGTGCGAACGGGCAGAATACCGAAAGTTTTACTGAAGTCTGGAGATTCTTCTCATTTCTCGCTCACTCTCTCCCTCCATACACGCACGGCCTCCCTCCAGTCTCCTGCTCTCATCGCATGGCAAGAGTCCCACACTCACAATCAGCTCAGACTCTTTGCTTGTTTTACTGGGCTCCCCCCGCCGCCTCCTTCTTTCCTTTCCCTCTCTTCCTTCCTTTCCCAGAAATGACACTGTCAGATTTTGAAACATCTCTTTCTCCGTTGGCACTTGCTTTGCGTTTCCTCTGTGTCTATCTGTTTCTCTTTCGAGAGGACCACACAGAGGGATGACATGCATGAGGTTCGTCCGTACTGGGTGGCCTGAAAGCCTGGAAAACACGGGGTGACAGGATCAGTCTTCAATCAGCGCGAGAAGTAATGCGTGAGGACGGTGCAAAACCAGTCTCCTGGAGACCCCGGGAGGAAAAACGAAAACCTGGATAAGTAGCAGATATGCTTTAGGTCTTTGGCAGTGTCCAGGGCCGAATCTCCCCAAACACCCTGTCTGATGCACCTCAAATGCATTAGCCAAGAAAGGAAAAGCAAAGAGACTTTATCCTTCACATTATACGCTGAAAGCCATTCTGAATTGTCAGACCTCATGTTGATTCAGTCTTATCTCAGGGGACAGGGAGACTATTCTCATTCAAATGAAGCCATCTTTATTCCCTGGGAGGCTAGTCAATGCTCTAGCTGTTATTTTATAAGCCTCAGTTCCTCCAGCATCCAAAACATGTAAGTATGGTTTGTGCACAGCGGCTGCAGTGAGGACACACAACACCTGGAGGCTGGATGGAAAAAAGTAAAGTTTTATGCAAAGTATGGCACATTGTTTTGCTAGGATTTGCAGTCCTTTATAGAGCTGCCATTGAAAATACACTCAATTTCCTGTATTTTGATAGGATTTTGATGCGATTCTCATTTGTTTTGCAGTACCAGGCAGTTTGAGTGATACTTAGTTGATTATTCTGAGTATAGGTTTCATCTCTTTGGCTTGATTGTGGTGTATTAGGTCATGCTAAATTCAGTTTGGAGTTCCTCAGTTGTGTTCACTTCCTACAGGAATTCTATTTCACATGTGTTAAATGTTTACAAGATTTGTTGTTTTGTTTCTCTTAAATCCCCGAAAATATGCGCTATTTAGCCCTATGTGTTGACGGCAGGGTTTGGGCAAAATTGAATTGAAGAAATGGTTTCCTTTCAACTCATGAGTTGGGATTTTAATTGAATTGGCCACACCCCCTAAGAAGTAGAAGTGGAATTACAGAAAGTGGGATTTAATGAATTCATCAGGCAGTGGAATTCTTGGAGTGTTCTTCCACACTGATCCATAAAATATATGAAGTGTATGTAAATAAATTTTCTATATGTCACATTTGAAACAGATATAAAGAATTTTATATTCCTTTAAAGTTTTTTCACAAGTTATTTTTCTATACAAACCTTCCTTTTCATTAAAAAACTTTTTTGAGTTAAATTTGAGATAATTGAAAAGGATAGTTCATCAGTCATCATTTACTCACCCTCGTGTCATTCCCAACTAGTTTGGCTTTCTTTGTTCTGCGGAACACAAAAGACGATATTTTGAATAATTAAAAAAAATTGGTCCATACAATGAAAGTCCATGGGGTCCATTGGACCCCATTCATTTTCATTGTATGGACAAAACATTCTTCAAAATATTTTCTTTTATGTTCTGGAAGAGCTTTTCAAGGAACTAATTTGATTCTCCACTCAAGTTGCAGTGCAATTAGCTCTTCTCTGATTATTTAACAACTGAACTACATTGACCCCTTCATGAGTTCTTATACATCTGGCAAACAAATGTACAATAGGACAAGTTCATAGCAGTGAATGCATGTAAATGGTGCATTTAGGTTCTGCACGCCCAAAGCTCCATATGTTTATACAGAACAGCTTTAATTTTAGGACGTATCAAGAAATGAAAGAGATCTGACTCTCAATCAACAGCCTTTTCCCTCAGTGGATGAACAGCAAAGATGTTCTATCACTCACTGCTCTACATATCAGCACTTCAACGTTTGTTTTCCTGCTCTATCTCTGCTCATGGCCCCTTCTTCAAATGAAGATCCCCTATTGTAAACTTAGCTTTTGCCCTCATCCATTATCATCACATTGTCAGGGATGGGAAATCATGGGCAATGTTATTTTGGGGATGAAAGAATGAAAAACACTGTCAAATCCAATTTCCTCAGCTTTGTCATCCCGCAGCTGTACGTTGAGGCGAATGGTACAGACATCACAGCTGTGAATCATAAGAGCTGAAAATATAAACTGTTTAGTAGTAGAATCCGATGCTCTTTCTGCCAGGATTGTGCCATAACATTCATATGAAATCATTTCAGCTCAAATCCCAAGGACGATCTGCTGGAAGAGGGGAGGTTTTAATACCACTGTCTTGCTTGCGTAAGTGTGATGGATGTGCACTTGGCTGTTGAGACATGAAACAGAAGGTTTACATCCTGTGGTGTGTGGAACGACTTCAAGCCCGAGGAAACCATCGCCAGAAGATATTCAGGAACCAAATGGAATTCAGTTCATTTCAGTTTAATGTGTGCAGAAATTTCGTGTTACAGAATCGCAAGTATTCTCAATTTTCCGCCAAACATTTTCCAGCTTCATCACAGGAAATCAACAAGCCACCTGTGAGCGAGAGAGAAGATCGGAGGACGGCTGCTAACAGTGAGCTCAGTCTGAACGTTTAACGCAAGATATCACTGATTATAGACCACAAGTCAGTTAATGCACAACTATAATCGAGCTACTGTTGATTTGTCCAAAACTAATATATTATTGAATATCTAAATGTTGGATGTCACCTCTGTCTTTCAGAGCAATCACATGTATACATGCTAGACAGGTCGAATCGTATTATCTAGGTCTCTTCGTCTGCCTTCACGGAAACTGGACCGGTCCAATTTCAAACTAAGGGCCAGATTTACTAACAGCTTGCCTCAGTGCAAACCCTCTTTTGGAGTCAGGATTTACTAAAGGTACGCAGTGAAAAAGGCATGGACACAGTTAATTTTGCAGGTGACCTGCATATCCATTTGGTGGAGTTTCCCTTTCAGACACAAAATGTATGGGAGGAGAGTATTTAAATGAATGATTTACTAAGGTTTGCACTAGTCAATTTACTGGAATTTGCGTCATTATTTAATGCCCCCCAAAAAGCATGTCTTAAACCAGACCCTAATTTGCGCTGCTCTTGGTAGAATGTATTGGTCATTATGGAAATGATCCGGCTGTGTCTGTGTTCTTTAATTTGCACATCATCAGTAGATCACGCTCAGAACTTTCCACTCCCATTGGTGCTTTTATGGAATTGCGCTCTCACGCTAATTTGCCCTGTTTAGTAAATCTGGCTCTAAAAGTGTTTGTGACATTATTATCCTCAAAATGCATGTTATTATCCTTATTTTAAAGAATGTTTGGGTTCAAAACATCATTGGATCCTAATAAATTTCATTTTAAGGAAAAAGAAAACACTAAAACATCATTAAAGTATTTTCTTTTGTATTCCATATTCTAATCTCCAAGTATTGGGAGTGGCATGAGGGTGAGAAAATGCCGAGAGAACTTTGGGTTAACAATCTGGGTTACAACTGAAATAAAATCACTGTACCATTTATGTTTTCAGTGAATTGTGAACAGAGATGTATTATTCTTTTTTTTTTCTCAATTCACACATATTTTAACAAGAATGCTGAATTCACAATGATCTTCTTTGTGACGGAGTGGAAATGCTCAAAACAGCTATGGTTCCTATCACGGGGGACGGAAAGCAAAATTAGTGGGCTTTCAGGCAGCTGTGTGAGTTTTCTGTGCTCCGCTGGGAGATCCCTTGGCCTGCCGAGCTCCAAACAAACACCACGTTTGCGTCCTTTGCAGGGTGAGTCACTGTGTTTGCTGGGATATGATCAGGATGAGATGTGCAGGAAATGAGTTGATGCTTTCATGCCCCAGAATGCAAAATTACTGAAGCGCCTTCTCTGCCAGTGTAGGGTGTCTTCAAAGAGCACAGAGCTGATTCTACCATCTATGACTCAAAATCAACATTTGTGTTCTCTTCGGGTAATTCCTCCCTATTGTTTTTCATCACACAGCTGTAATATTTAAAGAGCACAGGTGTAAAGAGCTTTGTTTAAGATTTCATTGAGGCCAGCAGTTGACAGCTGGACTGCCCCTGTTCCCCACCCTGATACTTATGCTCAATTATCACAACTTCATTTAATTGGCCCAATAAAACAATCCAGCTGCATAAACATGTAACAGAGGGTGTGAGATTTAGAACAGGGATTTCTGTCTTGCCATGGATATACGGCCGTCTGCCAACGCAAATGAATCATTTCACACTGCGACGTGGTGGTTAAAAGGTGGCTGAAGTAGAGCGCAGCTCCGCGGCACCTTGCTGGGACAACGTGTTGCTTTCTTATGCATCCATCACAGTGAACGACCCTCTTCCCAAATGGCTGTCACATAGACTTTGTGCTGCCCCATTTGGGGCGCTTTCATGGAGGGTTCTACTGTTGATCTGCCCATGTGGGGTGTGAGGATGGGGGCTTAACGTTAAGGTGATATGGGGGAGGGTCCCCGGAAGCCGCGATAGAGCAATTACATGAACTGGCCATTTCAATAGATGTAAAGAAGAACTGGTCTCTGTCTTTCTTACGTATGTGCTTTGCTCCAAAGCAAGTTCTGATTGTGGAGGGCAAATTGAATGCACCTAACAATAATGGATCTTGCACAAGATTATTATATTAACCTCAAATAATAATGACATTTTGAGTTACTCCACAATCGGCTGTGACTTAAACAAATACACTGTACTCAGATCTTGACAGATCTTGTTCAAACACTCAAGTATCCCTGTCTCTTGAGAGGTGTAATTACATAGTTTGGACATATTTCTCTGTTCTGCTTCTTGTCTATCCTCACTCAATTCTTTGACACATGTAGTGGCTCTTTCCTTCATCCCAACAGACTGACACACCAACCATCCAATCATAACTGATTAGTTTTAAAACTACCCAGAAAGCTTGTTTCCAACTTGGCCAGACTGGAAACAATCCTTCAAGCATGATATGAGTCTGAAGAGACTGAACTTCTACATAAAGAGAGGACAAAAGCTTTATTTGGAATGAAACAGGGTTATATCAGAAATGCATATATATATCCTATACTATACTATACTAATTACCTGCATTTATGGTCTGGCTGTGTGGTCACTCAAAACCTTGGCAGAATAATCTCAGCCGCCATGTTGTTTTCAGTTCAGACCTCCTAAATGTGAGAATATTGTCCCTCACAGACCAGCCAATCCTTCAGCCTTAAAGTGAGAATGTGACAAGGAAAGACATGAATGATATGTTTTTCTTGACAGTTGATCTAACGCAGAGAGAGGACCCTTGGTATGGCAAGTTTATACAACACAGAGAGTTGGCCGAGCATAATTCACTTTGAAATAATTTTCATCATTCAGAGGGAATAAGAATTATTTGCGGTCCCGGTGGTGATACAGGAATAGGTTCAAGCCCCTTTCCATCTGTGTCCAATCCCAGGCTAATGCTATCATCACCTGTTTCCATGTGCCTCAAGAACATCTGGACCTCATTAAAACAAACACACACACACACACACACACACACACACAAGGTGCATTTTGTTGACTCTGTGTTTGTGCATGTATTGGCACATGCTTCAGCATTTGGCTCGCATTTGTAAATTAAGCTAAAACAACAAATTAAGATCAAAGAGTGGAATGAAAAGTCTTGATTTCAAAAATCAATGCACTTTAGTTTTGAGATACCAGACTCCTTGGGGAGCTTCGAGCTTGTGTAGATTTATTGCTTTGTTAAAAAAACAAAACAAATCAAAAACACAATTATAATTCATCTGGCCGTATCTCTTGAGATTGCATAAAAGGCACTTATAATGATCTAGTTTTAACAGTGTGTTCCTAAAGTCTATTCGTATCAAATTCCAAGTATTTTTCTCATATAAATACAGTTTGAAATGCTACTAATAATCCATGTATAAAAATACAAAAATAAGCACAAAATATGGGTTGGCCTGTGAATCACTTGTCATTAATACATCTGTTTCCTGATTTTAATTGCTCAAGGGGCAGGTGCCCTTATTGACAGTTTACTTTTAGTCTAAAATATGCCTTTGGGACCACAACACAGCTGCACTGCATTTTTAACAGTGGTACACGGACTGCCCAGTGATGGGAAGTGCTCTGTTAGGAAACTTTTTCTCCCCAAAACAGACTGGAATCTCTTTATCCATTTGCGTTTCTCCCATGCAGCAGCTGTGCAGCTGGTTCTAGCTGGGAACTAAGAGCAGTACGTCTGCGGTCAGGAGGGACCTCAGCCCCGGCCCTCCCATGTGCATGTAAGGAAGCTATAATGTCATGCAATTGGGGCCGTATTATTGTTGCATGAGGCTTGAGGAGTGATGTCAGAGGAAAGAGGAAACTAGCTAACTCCCAACTAAGGGAGCAGAGGTCCAGCTGAAGCTGGCTACAGCCCAACATGCTTTGAGTGTTTTTCTTTTTCACTGCCCCTTCATTTTGTCTTGCTAATTAATTAGTCATGCAACAATGGGAAGATAGGTTTAGAAATGGCAGTTGATTATGACTGAAGGACCTGCGGTGGATTAGAAGGTTGAATTATACATGAAATTGTGTGAAATGTCTGTTTCTTGTGGTGTAGAGGAATTACTGAAAGATGAGAAAGGAATGGTGTGAAGAACCAGTTTCCACTTAAACAATTCTTAAACCAAGCTAAATTTGATTTTTTTTTTTAGTGAAGTTGTTATACAGTCAATAAGATTTGGGTTTTGGAAGAATTCAATGCGAAATGTTTGTGTTCACATTCAAAACTCTGATTTTTGATTACATGCGTTGTTATCTTGGCTCATTGAGCATGTTGAGATTTTTTCAGAAACCCTTTTGGCAGGCAGGATATTTAAACAAAAGTGTCCATTAAATCTCATCGATATTTAGGTGAAACAAATGAAAAATTTAAGAGGTCGCATAAGGGATTTGTCTTTCCTGAGGGAATGAAACAAACCGAAAAGGGGATTTTAAAGTGGGCCCAAACACACTACTGTATGATTACAACCTGATCTCTTAGATATGGCAGAAGAAGGGGAGAAAGTGTCTCCCTCTGGAGGAGGAGCTTGTAAAGGGTGCTGCGGTTCTATGGTTCCCACCAGCTTAGCTTTCACTGCTTATCTTGATGAAGACAAATGAACACATTCTAGCGCCTAATGTTGCAATCTCATTTTAGAACATATGAATTTATAAATGTGACTTGCATTAGTTTTAAGAGCTATTTGGCAAAGTGTAGAAAATCCATAGATATTTAGAGAAGATTAATTGGATTGGAAGCGCATGCCAGAGTCTATTTAAGAGATAATACAAAATGTTTAATTCACCCTCTAGTTCAGTAGATGGGAAGGTTATATGGATCTTTTTGACCATAAATCCTCTAAAAGACCATAGGCTAATGATCAGTGAATGATACTTATCAGACTCCATAAGTGCTTCATCTAATAAATGTACGTCTCTGAGGAGAGATATTGGAATTCTGATCATGATGGATGCCGCCTCGCCTTTTAACCTTGGCCAGAGTCCAAGATGGTTGAAATCAGGATCCCGAAGGAACAGTGATCATTGTTATTATTCTCACATTGAAAAAAATATATACATTTGTAAGGGTTGTGAGAAAGCTAATATTCATTTGTATTCTCTATGCACTACCAGGGTCATAAAAACGAAAATACACCCTTAAGAATCACACATAAAGTCTGTAATAATGCTATTTATTGATTTATCATGTTTTTCTAACTTAAAAGCAACGATTTTACACTACTGTCATGTAGAAATATTGGTGTGAACTTGGTACACTGTAATCATATGAGACTCCAGAGAATTATAAATACTATTTGACAGACTCCTAAGGAGGGAAGGGTCGATGACACCATTGTGCAACAACGTCAAATGGATTAAACAATCCTTGTAAGGCCTTTCGCCTGCAACCTTCCAACACTTTCCTGTGTTGATTAGTTCACACTTGATGAAAACATGCAACACTCTTTGAGGTGAAACAACCCACTTTTGTTCTTCAAATGTTGTCACATACTAATTCATAAGGAAACAGCTGAGACTCATTTCCATGTGATCCACTATCTCTGTAGTGGTCTAGTTCAAAGCTCTGCGCTGTCCTTTTCTGCTCTTCCAGATCTAGACCAGTGCTGTGTAATGTAGCCAAGTCTTTTCATCATTCTTGTTGGTCTGACTAAAGATATCAGCAGATTGGCTGGGCTGCTGGGAAAATCCATTGCGACTGTTTCTTTGGGAATGCGACTTCTAAGGTAGTTGCACTACTGGCTGCTTTTATCTGGCTCATACTGCTCTTACCAAACAGTCTTTGACTCAGTCTGTCGTCACCCTGGCTGACATAAGTCTGAATACTCATAGTCATCTGAAAAATGCAACAACTGAAGCAAAAACCAAATAAATCTAACAAAATTAAACCTTTTCTGTACGGGTACTTTTTTTCCTAATGAGTCAAAAATCACCTTCAAGAGAATACTTTGAGTAAAACATTTTAATGAAGAAATTACTCTATATCTTAACTTCTATATTCATAGTACATAATTCTTTAAACCTAACAATAAATGGGCATCAATGAGGAATCATTTGTCAAAAATACACACCACTGATTTTTTGCTTTCTTTTTTGAGGTAAATCATTTTTGTTTACATTGGTCAAGACATCGACAAAGTTATACATTGCAAAAACAATCAAACAATAAAATGAAAAAATAAACACAAAGCAATTACACAAATTTTAGAATTAATACTCATTCAATGAAAACTTTTTTCTGAGAGCTTCAGTGGTCTTAGTAAAAACAAATATGCCTACTAGAGTTCTACCCAGTGGAAAGGTAAGTTAATTATGAGGTTTGAGAATGACACAACAGACCTCCCGGAGCCAGTGTGTAAAAACACTTGACGTAGGAGATCATCAGAGAGAGCGGTCGCAGTCTGTTAGTGTCTGCACGCTGCTGGTGCAGTGGTCAAAAGCGTAGCCCTCCTTCACCGTGCCTCCGAGTGCTTTAGTATGGTTAGTGGAGCCGGCGAAGGGAGGGCACAGCTGGAATGGGTGTAGGCAGTTAATGGTGGACGTGGAGCTGCGAGTGAGATGGAGATGAAAGGTAGTTCATGATGTAGCAGAAGAGGTGCTCCAATGCAGAAGTGATGGGTGGTTACTGTGTGTGGTATTTTACCACTATAGACAACCGGAGGATAATGGCTAGTGGTTAACCTCAGAGGAAGACTTCACGCTGCTAGGAACGTACATGTTTGTGCTTTAAGAGTTCTTCCCTGACATCTTCATTGTGATGGTTTTCACCTCTGTATACTCTTTCAGTCCGATCTCACCCCTGGAAAAAGAGAACAACGTTGTCAGTGTAAACAAGAATGCACAGAAAACAAGATCGTTGTGTTATATTCTTTATAAATGCACTTACAGTTCACGACCATTGCCGGACATTTTGAATCCTCCAAAAGGACACTGGCATGTCAGTGCATTATAACAGTTAATCCTGTACAACAAAAATACATTTCAAAATTTAGTGATTTCATATACGGGTATTACATTCTGTTCAGTGCATCTACTCATTTTCTCCCCCCGTGCTTAAATGTGTGCTCACATTCTGCGAAATATTGGGGAAATCACAGTCATATGGATTGTGTCCCATTTAAATGACAGCATTTCGCCCATGAAAATTTCCCAAACAAAAGATAAATGTGACTGCATATAACCCAATAATTTTAGGGAGCCAAACAAAACAAGTGGATGGCATTTGTGTTGCTTTCTTTTTTGTGTAAGGATCTGGTGATATGATATAACTCTTACCAGACAGTGCCCGCCTGCACAGCCGAAGACACAGTCATGGCCTTGTTGAGGTCTCTGGTGAAGACTGCTGCTGCCAGACCATATTCTGTGTTGTTGGCTCTCTCAATCACTTCTTCAATCGTTTTAAACTTCATGATCTGCTGAACTGGTCCAAATATCTACAAAAATGTTTTGTTTTTTTAAATTATAACACCCTGCATTTAAACATTCAAATGTATGATTCTGAGATTTAGAAAGTTTACCTCCTCCTTGGCAATGCGCATGTGATCCTGTACATCGGAGAAGACTGTGGGCTCCACAAAGAAGCCTTTAGAAGGAGGAGCTTTGCCGCCACACTCCAGTTTGGCTCCCTCAGTGATGCCACTCTGAATCAGCTCCAGTACACGTCTCTGCTGCTCCACACTCACCTGACACAGTCAAACAGATGATCAACTACTGAATCCTGTGTCCTTTTTTACTGTGATTATATGGAACTGTTGTAACAGACATCAAACTTTTAAATAATAAATTGGGTAATTATGCAGATAAAATAATTTGTCTTGTTGTTTTGCTTAAAGGGTTAGATTCAACACAACTACCACTCCAAGGTCCAGAAAGGTAGGAATGACATCATTAAAGTACTCCATGTGACTCCATTGGTTTAAACTCTAAACTTTAAAACATAATTTACCACTTTACTTACAAAAATATTGATCTGCAACGTGAGTTCACGAGAGCTTCACGAGGAATGCGTGTTGTGTTCACGCGAGAGCTGACATTGTTGTGTGAACACGCTTTGGATAACATTATTTTGTAAATAAAGTGGTAAATTATGGTTTTTTTTTTTTTTGCACAAACAAAGCAGAGTTGGAGTCACTGGAGTCACATGAAGTACTTTAATGATGTTTTTCCTACCTTTCTGGACCTTGGAGTGGTAGTTGTGTTGGATCTCTATTGAGGGACAGAAACCTCTCAGACTTCATCAAAAAGATCTTAATTTGTGTTCTGAAGATGAACGAAGGTCTTGCAGATGTGGAACGACATGAGGGTAAATAATAAATGACAGAATTTTCATTTTTGGGTGAACAAAGCCTTTATGGAACTCACATAGATTTTGCTGTAATTTTCTATTTGAGTTAATATTGTAAATAAAATATTCCTTTTTCCACTGTAATATATTATAGAATGCAATTTATTTCTGTGATGGAAAAGCTGAATTTTCAGCATCATTACTCCATTACTTAAGTGTCACATGATCCTTCCGAAATCATTCTAATATGATGATCCGGTGCTCAAGAAACATTGCTTATTATCAATGTTGAAAATGGCTGTGCTGCTTAATATTTTTGTGGAAACTGTGATGCATTATCGTCAGGATTCTCAAAAGAATAGCATTTATTTGAAATTTAAATGTCTTTAACTTTTAATCAATTTAATGTATGAATAAAATATGGGGAAAAAACAGTAATATACAGTAGTATATGTCATTTATTCATGATATATTTTCTATCTTTTTATTGTTTAAGGCAATTAATTATGTCTTACCTGAGGTCCCTGCTCAGTGGTTGGGTCAAAGGGATTTCCCAATGTCCTTCTCCGAGCTCTCTCAACGCTCCTTCGCACAAACTCATCATAAATGGGCTCCTCCACAAAGACACGAGAGCCAGCGGTGCAGCATTGACCGTTGTTGAAGAAAACACCCTGATGGGCCTGTTCCACTGCCAGCTCAACTGAGAGAGAGCGAGAATACACATTATAATAATACACATTATATAACACATTATGTATATAACAACCCAAATAACAGTCTAACAGGTGATGAATAAATCTGGAATGTACTTCGTACATATCAATAAGTAATTTTTTTTAGTAGACTATAGCTAAGCAGCTGTAACAAGTTTCTCTCTTGTTCTTCTGGTGTGTCTGATGTTAATGCATACATACATGTGAGTATGTGCATCTGTGTGAGATAATGGACACCTGGGAAAAGGGTGGACTGGCAGGCTGAGGCTTTTGAAGGGTTAATGGAGCAGGCAGATTTACGGCTGTGGTGTGACGGGTCTGGGCAGGGTCCATTCGGCTGATTTACGGGGGGCCGTGCTCACGGCTGCTCAAAACATTTAAAGCTCTGACTTATGCCGAGGTTTGGTGGGCTACTCAGAGATACTAAGGACCAGAAGTTTAGGAAGTGAGATAAGCTCATTTGCTTGTACATGGGCCTCTCCGAAACATAAGACGCTCAATTCTTTTTGCCCAGATGCAGCTCTAAAAGATCCCTGAAGGTCTTTGATGTGAAGTGACAGAGAAGGTCTCTGGGGTAGCACCTGTGCACAAACTGTTGCAGCGGGACAACAGGAGGGCGGCCGTAAAACAGTGTCTGAATACTTACAATCAGCATCTGCAAAAATGATGTTGGGACTCTTTCCCCCGAGCTCTAGCGTGACTCTCTTCAGATTGCTCTTTCCTGCTGCTTCTTGGATCAGCTTGCCTACCTGTGGAGAGAGAGGAGAGCCGCTTTAATCACTGGGACGCCGCAGAGGAGCTTCACTAAATCTCTACATCAGTGGGATGCTGTCATTAATAAATCCTGTTGCATGAGGAAGCTCCCTTTGACAAGACAACCAGCACCATTATCAGGCCCCTGAGCTTCGGCTCACATCTTAAATATATATTAGAGCTAACAGTGGCAGCCAAAGAGAATGGAATGTCCTACAGGCAACAGTATCTGTTGGTTAATCGAGAACAGGAAAAGCTGACCTCGGGTTTGTGTAGGATGCTCAACGCTGTTTGGAGTAACAAAATAACAGTGAAACAAGACCCTTAAAATGCATTTATTGGCTTTGTTAGTGCATAAATGAAAGCATATGTATGTGTGATTATTGGTCTGCTTTTGGTTTCTCTGAACTCAAGGAGCACGTTTCTTTTTAACAGAAGTCTACTGTTTCATAATTCCATGTTGTTTACAGCTCTTCCCTGAATCTATCCACATCCAAACTGAGTTTCACACTTCTCTTCACATAAAGTTTCACATTAGCGGTGGACTGGGTCTCATCTTACATGCTGTTCAGGCCCTCGTAAGCACTGCAGATATCGCACAGCTGCTGGCCGTGGCGTTGCTTCACATTTCAGAGAACATTAGGCTCACATTAAACTATTCTTTTCCAACTGCATGTATGTTTGTATGGCTGTGTGTTTGTGTCTGAGAGAGAGAGAGAGAGAAAGACCGTTTCGGTCTTCACAGCCAGCTCAGGGCTTTAGAGCACTCCAAACCATAAACAAACTTTTTGTACATTTTCATCTTTCCGCAAAACATACTTACTGACACTGAATATTTTTACTATCTGTTTTCCATCAAATAGCGGAAAGAGAAGGGGAGAGGGGAGAAGACGGAGAGAAAACAATCTTCCTCAATTCCCTCTGACACTCGCTCGGTGGAAAAATGGAAACTGGGCTCTTTGCACGAACGTCAATGCCTGCCTCTAACTGATACTATACGTATGTGAGTGTTGTTGTTATCTACTTTAGTTCTTCAGGCTACTGGATAATTATAATCTGAAGTAGTTAAACTTTAGTAAAGCTATAAAACAGATAGCTGTAGTAAAGAACAGAACATCGCTTATTTAAAATAGAAATCTTTTGTAACATGTCATAATTAAACTAAATTAAATGAATGAACATCAAACTTGAACTGATAAATTTACAATAAATTCAAATATGTGACTGATTTGAAGTGAAAAAACTGAAAACTGATTTAAATTGCCATGTAAGAACTCAAATCAGTTCATTTACAAGAATCATCTGAATGAATTGATTCACTAGAATGAATTAGACTTTCCCATGACACATATAAGGGAGACAATGAATTACACTTTACAATGCCACATATGGGGGAGAGAATCGCTTAAGACAACTGATTTACTAGAATGAATCAGACTTTCCAAAGTCACATATAAAAGAAAGAATCACTTAGGATTAATTTACTCATTAGAATGAATCTGACTTTCCATTTGAGCGAGAGTGTGTTTGATTACCTCAGCTGAGACATGAATGAAAAAAAAAATGATGTAGTGCTTGGTTGCGCTAACTGGTGTAACAATAATCACTGAAAAAAAAAACTGAGCTACTATCAGAAAAGTTGTTACTAGTGCCTCTTTGTTTAGTTAGTTACTCATGGTTTGACCGCAGGTATGACCATTATTTTGTACATAACACATTTTAAAATGTGGTTCAGTGTGCTTTATAAAACATTCTTCAGGTTAGGGTTACTTGATTTAAGAAATGACACTGCACACCTGTCACAAAGGGGCTAGACTCCACAAACAGCAGCAATGGGCTGGTCATAACACAAAAGAATCCTTCACTCCCTTGAAGAGATGCTCCCTTGTCCCCCCCACCCCTGGTCCAGTCCTCCCTTATACACAGACGGCTAAAGTGACTCAGAGTCTGTGTATGTACACACACGCACAGCATGAGAGATCTCGGCTGCCTAATCAAGTCCAGATCAGAGCCCAGCAACACCCATAGCAGCAGTGCTGACGCGAGGAGAGGAGCGAAACCCTGTGTGGCCACTGCCGGTGAAGAGGAAGGGCGAGAGGGTGGGGTGTATGGTGATGAGTTTCCTGTGAAAGTCAGTCAGCGTGGGTGAAGACGAGTGGGTTGGGACCGTTTTCAGAGAGAGACGCTACACTTATTTGAGGATTTCTGTGGCTTGTTGATGTTCCTTTCCAAGTCTCAGTCATCACATTCTTGTTTTATCAATAACATTTTGTTTTAAAAGAAAGAAATAGTCATCGTAGTCATCAGAATAGCAGAGAACTGGGAAATGACTTAACTGTCATTTCCCACAAAAGAAACATCTGTTGCATTTCAACATGTGCTTTTCAAGGGCACAAACTTTGTTTGTTTTCTGTGGAAACAACACTTCTGTTTGTACTCCTATCAGTGAGAGAAGGCTTGTGTCCTCACACAGACCCATAAACACGATTCTGTTTCTTTAACAATGAAGATAAACACTAAGTACATTTACACTGTACTGTTCAAAAGCTTGAGGTCGGTAAGAGTTTTTAATATTTTGAAAAGAAGTTTCTTATGCTCATTCAGGCTGCATTTATTTGTTTAAAAAAAAACAGTAATACTGTGAAATATTATCTATTATCTATTACTGTGATGGCAAAGCTGAATTTTCAGCTGGCATTGCTCCAGTCTTCGGTGTCACGTGATCCTTCACATATCATTCTAATAGGCGGATTTGATGCTCATTTCTTTTTATCAATGTTGAAAACAGTTGAGCACCTTAATATTTTTCTGGAAACTGTGATACTTTTTTCAGGAATCTTTGATGAATAGAAAGTTCAAAAGAACAGCATTTATTTAAAATAGATTTCTTTTTGTAACATTATAAATGTATTTACCGTTACTTTTGGTCAATTTAATGTAACCTTGCTGAATAAAAGTATTTTTTTTTTTTTTTTTTTAAATACTGACCCCAAACTTTTGAACATAGAGTGCATGCACTTTAAAAGTTCAATTATAGTCAGACTAAAACAAAAATAAAAATCATCTTTTTAAAATGCCATGAAAATGATTGAAATCCAATTTGGTTTTTGCAAACCCAGACTAACCGACCTAGATAATGCGATTATATCTCCAGATCCAGAATGTATCTAAATTAATCAAACAACAATTGACTGTGTGCTTTTTTTTTCTTCAAAAGACAAGTTCAAACACGGTAATCCAAATATTCATGTATACTTGGGACAGAAAGATGAAAACTGCTCCATTTTGCAAAAAAACCCCTGCTGTAGCTCGATTATAACTGCGCATGTAAACAAACTCACTTTTCCGGTCAAGCTAATAAGGCTTAGCTCTATCTACTCTAAACATCACCAAATTCACTTCAATTAATGACAAAACACATGCTGCATGTGTAGGAACAGATCAAAACATACACTGAAATATTTCGATTTATGAGATGCTGTAATTGAATAAAGAGCTTAAGGGTTCTTACCAGCAAGACAAGTGTAGCTAGAAATAATCACTGTTTAAAATACGCTGTCACAGCAAAGTTATGTCACTGTCAGCGAGGCCTATTTTCAAGCAGTAAATTCTCTGTGCCAAACATGGTGCCTATTTTCAGTCCCTGGCTTTCTATTAAATTTATACAGTTGGCTTCAAAGAGTCATTCTTCCTCCAGGGCCCACAATGTAACTGTCTAATGTCTGATGCATATAGCTCAATAGAATGGCTAGTCATTATACAGTATGCACAGGACACTTATAAAGTGTAAATGAACTCAGGTGTCCAACCAGACTGGGGCGGCATTAACGGTACAAATCAAGTAGGGGGCATGCTGTCAATTTCTTCTTTCTGTTCAGTGCTTACGACAGACCACCTGTGGATTAACATCTCACTCCCATATCCACCTAAAACCTGTTTATTAGAAATGATTTTGGAAAGCCAGGTGGTCCGCTAGGCATTCCTTGTTGTGAGAGCGTGTGAAGTATGAGATCAGACGGTCCCCCTATAAATGCAACTTCCTCAGACTTCTCATTATAGTCACCAGCAGTATAAACACACAAGTCTTCAAAACTGTACCTTAAAGGGTACAACAGCTTGTAACTGGGGCAGTACAAGTGGGCAACTTTGTACTTTGTTTATAAAAGGTGCATACTAGTACCTAGTAGTAATAAATGTACTCTTAAGGAACAACTATGGACCTTTAAGGGGTACTGCCCTAATGACACGCTGTTGTACCCCTAAATGTACTAGTGTACACTTTGACACATGGATTAAAATGCCTAAAATGTCAAATGTGACTCCCTATGGTCATACGGACTTCACAGTCGCCTTATTGAAGACAACATGACTGCGTGTCCACATCAAGAGGCCGATGTCACACAGGCGCAAAGGAGGAGGATGGAAGAGGGTGTGATTCTTCCATTGTCCGATAGGAAAATTACCTCAGTCGATCCTGTGAACGCCACTTTGTCTATGCCCATGTGCGAAGCGATCGCGGCTCCCGCGGTTGGCCCGTAGCCTGGCAAAACATTGACGACTCCCGGTGGAAACCCAGCCTGTGAAAACAGTATGAGAGGAAAAAGCTTTAGACGAGAGCTGAGCCAAGAACACCACAGGCCGTGGAGGGGGAATCCAGACCCACCCCGACCTCCCTACAGGCCCTGTGGAAGACAGGATGGACAGAACATCAAAAGGAAGAAGAGAAAGTCAGCCCTCTTAATCCAAGAGAAATGGAGAGATAGAACAACAAAGGTCTGGGTGCAGCGAGGAACGAATCATGAAATATCACTCATTTGCATGAAATGTGTGTTGATGTTGCTTTTGTATCACTTTGATCATTTTACTGCTGTACTGTGAATGTGATGTGGTCAGAACAGATTGACAGATGTCATAATGTTGTATCCCTTTACTCAAAACAATGAGGCAAACCGAATCTGCTGTACCTCTTTGATTAGAGCTCCGATGTAGAGGCAGGTGAGAGGGGTCTGCTCAGCAGGCTTCAGGACAACAGTGTTCCCGCAGCTCAGCGCTGGCCCCAATTTCCATGCTGTCATCACCAGGGGGAAGTTCCACTGTACAGACATAGGTCAGGAACTTACTGTGGGAGCTCGTTCAGACAACCCCATATCTTTGTTTCTTCAGAACATAACTCCTTCACTAATGATTTCAGACTCCTACACACTCATTTGGAAACCAAATCTTTCTAAAACAGTTGCACAACTTCTGCATCAATTTAGCCTTATAACTTTTCGCCTGTCAATCTCCTACAATGCTCAACGACCTGCTAGACGGACCAGAATTTAGTGAGAATACAGTCTGTCATTTCTAATGTCATGAAGTCTAAGCACAGACTTTATCGTTACAATCTATGTTTTCAGCTTCCTCATTTCTATTTCTGTCCTTCAAGTATACCTCCCACTCAGCCCTGCCTTTCTATTTCATCATTTCTCAATTTCTATTTCTTTTTTTTTCATGCCTTCTGGCCGTGACTCATTTTGCCACTATATGTTTGTATCTTGTGCAGTACATTATTGTGCAATAAGTCAAGATTGAGTGGAAATAACAACAGAGCTTATCTTCTGTGTACATCTGAGTGAATCAAATTACAGAAAAAGAAAAAGTGAAGGGCAGGGACTTGTAACCATCAGTTGTTAATTGGATGGAGGCAGGTCTAAAAGCAAGCTTGCTGCAAAGAGATGGTTGTAAATAAGGGGCAGGATTTAAGTGAGCTAAATGTTTATAGAAGTACATCACCAAAGAGAGGTCTGTCATTTCACTGGATGATTGAGTTGCCTTTTTGATTAAAAATTAAAAGGGTGAAAAATATATGCATAGCTGAATCATTCACAATAAGAATAGGTGAATCACTAAACCCATACCTCAACAAGCCTGTCACAAGAAAATATATTAAGGAAAATCTAAAAATAGGGCCAAAAAAAACTTACAGGAATGATCTGTCCACACACTCCAATGGGCTCATGTCTAGTGAGGGTGAAATATTCCCCATCTGTGTGACAGAAAGAACAAAAGGGACCAGAATATTAGTTAGCAAGGGCTACAATGTTGTCAAATACACTTTATACTTATGCTTAGACAATACACTGTTGAAATGAAATTGAAAGGTAAAATAAATGACATTTATATTGCACATGGATTAAGATCACTGGTGAAGTTACTGGTTTAGATACTATAATTGTCTCCAGAAGACCCTGTTTTTGTCTTACAGCAACATGGAAAAGAGTGCAATCGCTTCATCCCTTGCTGTGGAAACATGCAGTTGGCGTAACGCATCTGGACGAGAGGCATGCCAGTGATTCATCTCACTTGGTGGCCAGATAAGAGAAGGCCAAAAACACACATTCTGTTTGTTTGTGCTGTAATTCTATTACGGATGAGATTGGAAATGAAATAAAGCAAATCACTGTGAGTTCCCACTATGCAAGTTTGGTTTAGCAACACAACAAAGGCCCAGTGCTGAGCTCCAGCGCTGACAGGGGGATTTACAGTTCTTTTCCCTTCCATTCTTCATTTTTATTTCTCCTGCTGTGAAAATCGTATCATAACAGCATGCAGCAGCATGGGTGTTTGTTTGTGTAAGATGAGAGAGTGAATATGACAGAGACATTATCAAATACAAGAGTGATTAGATTGTGTGCTTTATTTACCGTATAGACGGTATACGTGCAAATATTAGAGCACGAGCCAATCAGAAAGCGGTGGCGACAGACAGTGTTGGAATGCACAATAATTACATGGACGCCCGACGGCGGACACCTCTCTTGCTTCTCTCTAACCCATGTGGCCCATGTGACAGGGGGGCCCTGAAGGGCGGCTCCACAATCTCCCCCGCACACACACATATTTGCACACTAATGGCTGCACCGTGACATCAGAGCTGCAAGTCTGCTGCTGTCCCGTAGTCTCCAGGCTCCCTGCCGCGTTCCTTTCAAACAACTAAATTAGCCAGAACAGACCCCCAGTGCCCCCCCCGTGCCCCGTAGTGCCCCTCGGCCCCGTAGCTGTCACTGTGCTCCACCGATGGCAGCGCTCCACAGGAGGGCGGCCATTAGCACTCAGATTTATAACTGTTACGGGACCTCGTCTGTTTACCCTCAGTGCACCTCCATAACCCCACAACATCTCCTGCAGGCCTCAGAGAAAACACAGCTCTGCCCCAGCTTAAAGCTGCGCTCTCTCCCCTCAAGGTTAAACTTCCTAAAATGTCTAGGATGGGCCTGCGCCTAAAGGTCTGGGCTGCATTCACATAATGACAGTTTCCAGTCCAGTGCGTCTGTATCCTCCATGCTCTCCACAATGTCTGCTTCTGCATTGTTGTGTCATCAGCTTTCATACAGTTTATATGAATAACGTTATACGATTTTGGATATATAATGTACCTTACTCCAATATGCTAAACTAATATAGGCTACAGATCAAACGTTTGGAATTAGCAAGATTTCTTTAATGTTTTTGAAAGAAGTCGCTTATGCTCACCAGGGCTGCAATTATTTGATTAAAAATACAGTAAAAACAGTAATATTGTGAAATATTATTACAGTTTAAAATATGTAACTGTATTTTAATATATCTAAAAATGCAATTTATTCCAGTGATAGCAAAGCAGAATTTATCTCCTGTCTTCAGTGTCACATGATCCTTCAGAAATCATTCTGATATGCACTCAAGAATATTTTTGTGAAAACTGTGATACTTTTTTTTTTGGGAATCTTTGATTAAAAGAAAGTTGAAAAGAACAGTATTTATTTGAAATGGAAATTAAGTAATATCTTATTGAACCCAAACTTTTGAACAGCACTGTACCTATACATTAAAAGAAACACAATTGTATATGTTAAGGATTTGTATAAGGATTTATTAAAGGGATTTATTTTATTAATTTTTATAGGACATCTTTCAATGAACTTGTTTTGGTCCCCCAGTCAAACATCATTTAAACGTAATTTAAAATGTAAAATGAAATTTTTTTTTCATAATTTATATTTAAGATTTATGTGATATGTTTGAAAATGTATAATAAAGAGTCAAGTTATGACAATATTAATATTTTCTATGTACCATCCTTTAATACATCCTAACCAAAAATGCTCTTGTGGCCCACTGCATTGTTTACATGTTGTTTACATTGTTTATGTTTGTGAGCACCTGTTTACTGTGAGGTGAATCTTTGTATCCTGGCAAACTTTTGTGGTTACTGAAATGCAGACAGATCCAGCTGAAACATAGTTTGTGAATATGTAAAAAGAATATACTTCTAAAAGCCCCAATCTTTTGTTTTGATCTCCTTTTGTTGGGGAGCTTCAGGCCTTAATTAGGGTGGTCAGACCCCCCCACCCACTCAAACTTCCCCATAGTCTTTTAGTTGAAGTTTTATGACAGGATGAGCGTTAGCTTACCAGCCGGAATTGTGGAACCGTGGATCTTATCTGCCCATCCAGCGAAATATCGGAAAGTTTTAATGGTTCCCTGAAGGTCCACAAAGAAGGAGGGGAGGAAAGGTTTCCCGCTGTCCAGAGACTCCAGGGTCTGGGAGGAGAGAAGGCAGATGAGAGTGTGGGCGTGCGATGAAAAATCGCTCATTGGAATTAAACCTGACACCCCCTATGCTGCATTCAGACTAAGGATATCTAAAGCACACACTTACGTCTGCTCCCCTAGGAAAACATGATACTCATATAGCCATCACAAGAGACCTGACTTTGTTATCTCTGTGTCAGTCAGCCATGATTTCTTATCGACGTGGGATTAGATTGATATAAAGAGTGATCGTAACCACATGGACATCGCATTTCTCTTTCAAAGCAATTCACTCTGACACTTGTTCATAGCTGGATGGAGAAAATCTGTTGTTTCAGTCCATTTAAGAAGATGTCTAAACTGTAACATGTAAGAGATTTATCCAAAATGGCCACAGCGTGCTCTAGAGAGCTGCACGCACGAAGACAAGCATAGCACATTTGTTCCTGAATCTGTCTCTTCAGACACATCTCCGTGAGTGGGAAGTAAAAGCAGATGTCCACGGCGGAAGAACGCTGGAGATAAAAGCACGTCATGGCATTGAACAATACCTCTCTTTTACATTTCGCTCCTAACCTAAGTGATCGTTAGCACCCAAAGGTCATGTGTCCCAACTCAGTGTTGTAATCATCATGGGTTTCAGACATTTGCAGAGCAAATCAAAACTGTTAGAAAAACAACAACTCCTACAGCTCCTGCCATGAAGCTTCAATAAGTTTGAGGCAGACAGACAGGCCCACTCATTAGACACTTGCTTATTGTTGTGAGCGTCTTTGTCTGCTCAGATGGCTCTGTCCCGTTAAATCTGATTCTCACTCACCGAAAACTGGCACTGACTAGAATGAGACTTGGTTTAACTCTGAGGACCACTGGTTCGTGAGTGAAGGTGATAGCTATGAGGGAATCAGGATTGACGTCAACCAGAGAACATGGGTCAGACATTTTGGTTCTAGCCGAGCAGCACTTTTGGAATCAATTATCATATATATATATATATATATATATATATATATATATATATTAAAGAAATGTATATTATATATTTATATTTGTCTCATCCTGGTGGATATCATTGGAATAGGTGTCCTGAGAAATAAAATGTATCTTGTATTTTTCTATACATTCTTGGATTCTATGTATTGGAACATGCAGAAATTAACATCATCCTATACAAATAAACGCTGTGAAAGTATTTTTCATTATTGTTCATGATACGTAATGCATTAACTAATTTTGTAATTGAACTTTATTGTAAGTGTCACTGAATATATATAGTATTTAAGATATATATTTGGTTTGAGGCTTAATTTTTGGGTGTAGCAAGAGTAAGAGTACTCACAGCAAGGTAGGCACTGTCTCTTTCCACTAAGTCAGCCAGTTTGAACAACAGCTTCCCGCGTTCAGATGCATCCATCCTCCTCCATACTGAACCCAGGGAGAAGGCCGAACGCGCAGCCTGCACGGCTTTGTCCACATCAGCCTAAAAGAAAGGCAAAGAGAGGGGACCGAACAGAAAGAGAGATACAGAAACAAGAGGAGGAGAGAGAGAGTTGAGAGCACTTAATGATATAACCTTATCCTGTAAACAGGTGTTTGTCCACCTCTGGGACAAATGAAATCCATTCATTCCGGATGAGTCTCAATGACTTCCCCAGTTGCACATTCAGGGGGTCTCTGTTTCCTGTATCCATTCTAGTTTTCCACACTTTCTGCCTGATTTACAGAGAGGAACTACAGCCTCTAGCTTGCTTAACCACATTAGAGTGAACTACAGCCCCCTCCCTCCCTCTCTTTCAATTCTGGATGCTTATTCATGCTGAGTGAAGGCTGAAAGTGAGAAGCACAATAGCGGTGCTGGACGACTAAATGTTGTCCAGCAGAGCAATTGTGCCAAACCTGTTTCTGGCAATGGTTTGACCAATTACCAAATGCACACTTTGCTGACAAACACACTACGAAATCACACACACACACACACACACACACACGCACACACCTTATCGGCTTCCTGGACGTCGCAGATTTTCTCCCCTGTAGCCGGGTTGTATGTGGCGAAGACCTTACCGCTCACAGAATCATGCCATTCGTTATTAATAAAAATCTACAGGGAAAGTAGAGAAAGATACTGTTTAGTTTTCACAGCAGCGAGGCCACTTTCAAAGAACAAGGAGGAAGTGTGTCATAATACAGAGCAACTTTTGTGAACAGTATCAAAGCATTCTATACATCAGGGTTATTACAGTTAAATAAAATTAAAAACTTACAAAAAAAACATTTATAAACAAACATATCTTACCTTTTACTCAACTTACATTTCGTCAAAAAATATTGTCGATCATTATTTCAAACTGAAGAAATCATGAACGAATTATTCTTTTTGAGCTGATTTTTTTTTTAATGATGAACCTTTGATGAATCGGAGCAAGTCTCACTGAATTAGACATGTTCCACTCATGCCAAGAACTGGGAACTGGGTGCATAGATGTTTTGACTGATGCCATGAAAATAAGTTATTAATGCCAGATTTTAGTTACATTGTTATCAGCCATATAAGCTCTATTCTGTTTGCATGTCTAGTGATTCTGTTTCCATGTCTCAGACATGTATTAAAAGTAGTATGAAGTAGTATATAAAAAATAAATAAATAAACAATGGTCCATTGATCAGTATATTTACTTTTTTTTAATAAAAAATACATACTTTTATACTTTTTTCAGGTACATGATTTGAGTACTTCGTCCACCATTGCTAAAAACCGATGTAACAAACCAAGACAAGAGTTAGCAAGAGCATTTATCATTTTAATGCAGATAATGTCAAACAGCATTGGTGTATGGAAAATGATTCATATTCAAATTTATTCTTTTGATTAATGTATTTGTTTGTTTCTTTTATTATTCCTTTTTAGAAATCTCATTAATCTATTTTTTATGAATTCTAGTCATTGCTATGTATTCATTTAATTGTCATTTATTTTATTTATTCGTTATGTTGCATATTATTGATTTCTTTAATCATTTTTATATTTTCTACTATGTGCTCTGTGTTTGAATATCTCCAAATGTAAGATCTTTGGTGTATCTTCTGTGCTGTACGATCGAGAGGGTGTATTTTCCATCACGTATATTCATTAGGTGATGTACCTGTGTATCAAAATATGTCTGTTTCCATTGCTGCAGACGCGAGATAAAGCAAGATCTGCGATATTCTCTTAAAGGTCTTAAAGGTGTCAAACCCACAACTTGTCGATCTCTTTTCATCTATCTTTGCAACAGTACCATTTGACAGATCATGCTGACCTATTTGTTTCCATGTCATAATGAATGAGGCTGTTTGACCTTTTCTTATCAGACTAAAACGCAAATTTAGGAGGATGTAAGTTTACTGCATTTATTTTCTTTGCTCTTATTTTGTTCTTCTCTTCTACCTCTCCTTTCATTCTGCAAATATCTTACATCTTTTGGCTCCTGCTTTCTCTATACACTGATCTTCACAATCTTCATCTGTTGATACTACTTTGGATTTTATGAATTATTAAATAAGTTAGATGTAAATTTTGTTTCAATTTACTATTACAATTTTCATATTTATGCAATTCATTAGTTGTCATTATAATTTTACATTTGTACTTAATACACATGTGATTCCTTATTCAAATTTGATCTCTGACATAATCACTGCATTCATAAAATGTGCATCTTTAAAATCGTACGAGGAGTTACAGAGTTAGTTTAACTTCAAGACGATTCACAGAATTAAAAGTCTTTCTCCCTCTGTGTGCTTCAGGGTTGTGGTGTGAGAGGAATCTCTGGGAACCGTGTGCTATTGCAGGGCTGCCCAATATCACTCTCTTGGGAGTGATCCAGCAACCAGACAGAAAGAGGTGGGGGAAAGGGGAAAGGAGAGATAAATCCCTATCAGACACACAATACACACAGATACATGTTCACATATACACACAAACTCAGAGATACACACAGACACACGTTTCACAACATCACTGCTCGTTTACGATATCATAAAACACGGGCCGCACTCTGGCTCTGGCGATGCGTTAAAAGAAGCGGCCCGTAAAACAGCCGCCTCAGATTCCCAAAGATGGATTTTTCAAGCACGATAAAGAAGAAAAGAAAAATAGATTTTTCTTTACGCACACAAATTGTTTCACAAATGACGTAAAAGGTAAGTGCAATTTCACAGTTCACCCTTTCTCATATTCAGCTGAAGACTGTGGCTTATGCAACAAAACTGTGACAGATAAGGTGTCAAAGCATCTGCTGGCTCCGAGTTCTGCATGCACACATTTACTCTTCCTGTCATCTGCGTAGAGGAAGACGTCTGGTTCAAAGTGCACCGCAGCCCTGGGCCTCCTCAAACTCACCAACATGTTTACTAATGTAAACTTACAGGCTTAAGTACAATTTAATTGGCTGTAAACCATGAGGCGTGTTTACTTTAGAACAGGTATAAAATGCCAGTTGACTTGGAGGCGGTTCAAGTTGCCTCAGTCACTCCCTCTCTGTGTCTCCCCTAAAATTGGCATGAATAAATCACTCCTGGACAGGGTAGGTATCAGTCTGTACCATGCTGATTCCGCTCCAATACATTTACTTCTGACTCCTTTTTCTCTCCCTCCCACTCTAGCTCGCTCCTCACAGGCCTCTTGCATTAAGGAGGCCACCTTTAATCTGACTCTCATTTGGAGCACTTCATAAAAGTGTCAGAGGCCTCGTCGAGCCGAGGGCCTGTTACAAAAACAGAAAGCCCCGTAGAGGAGCGAATTAGTTTTAAAATTTATAGAGGCCACTGTAGTGGAATGCCTTAAATCAGGGGCAGACTGTGACAGGCCAGTGGGCCAGGGAAGAATGCAGACGGTGGGTAGCTTTATGCTCTTCGTAACCCCACACTTATGGCACCCCGGAATGGAGGAGAGGGGAATGCTGGGAGAGCAGCGGACTGGGCCACCATCTAAATCACGACTAGAAAAAGGCGACCATTAGAGGCCATTTGGCCCAGTCTTCCCTGAGCTCTGGGGGCTCTCGGACTTTTGTCTCTTCCCATTGAGAAAGTTGATAAAGAGTGACAGGCCGGTTCAGTAAATCAACTCTCAAGCTTTCTTTATACTTTGGCTTTGATTAAAGAAAAGGGATAAGAACGCAAGTGCAAAAGTGCAAAAATTCATATTGATCACCACTTCTTTGCCGTAACCCTGCTGGAGGTTTCAGCGAGGCTGTAAAGAGCTTGAGTAATCGTACTTCATTACTATACTTAAACATTATTTTGGGGAATTCACATTTTACTATTGAAATGAAATGCTTGTATTCTTACTCGTAAAAAAGATGCTTTTTACTTGTTGTAGATTACATTTAAACCTCTGAAGTAAAAAAAAAAACTTTTCACAGGTCAAAATGACTTAAATTTCTTTTTTTTGTTCATGTTAGTGAATACATTTATTTCGGTGAAGAGACACAATTATGCTCCATATTTGTCCTTATGAAGTGACATTTCCTCAGTGACCACAACACAGTCTTTAATAATAAAAAACATCAATTATAGCATTGCTAAATATGCACAAACCGACTCAAGTGTAAACTTGTTGGTCTCTAAACAACTATATTCAATTGTCAAACACGTGTAATATCATCTTCTGTTAAATTTAAAGTTAAACACTTCCTAGTGAGAGGTCTCAGGATACTGGATATATTAGGAAATTATTACTACATAGCTGAACGTTACAAAGCTTGATCATCACTGCAATAGTGCAATATGCTCAGTTTAAAACACATGCATGTTTATTTAATTGAGTAAGATTCTTACTTATTCTTTAACTTAAATTCTCATCAACTGCCTTCAGCGTGGAGAAGCTGAAAATACAGTAGAGTTTGTTTGAGGCAGAGCGCTGGAAGAACTTTCAAACTTGAGCCTGAAAAACTAACCGCCAAGCTGTGACAACTAGATTTTGTTTACAACAGCAGGGGGCCAGAAAATGTATTATCTTGTAAACAAAACAGCCACTTGATGCAGTACACAAACAGAAAGAGAAGCTCTGCCAGTTCATCCTACGCTTACACATTGTACTACAGGCCGTCACGAAAGCGGACGGAGCGCGCAAAGGTTGAGATTTTACGTGCGGGCCACAGCACAAGACATCTGCAAACATTTAGAATCACTCCATGTTTTTTATTCAAGCTGTCAGTCTCACGGCGCTGACTGCGTTCGTCTGCAAAGCTAATTAGATGGCGAGATATGCAGTGCCTATCATAAACAGATTGTGGAAGAGCGACCCACAGCACACGATGACAGCATCACTAGGCTTATATTCCTTATTGCTGAGATTTTTATCGCCAGCATTATTCACACAGGAAAGAGGGTTATCGCCCACAAAAGCAGGAGGTCGACTTTGTTCCTCTGGGAGAGCTAGAGAAGAGCATGTTTTGGGGGGCGCCTCGAATGACTCTAGCAGTTGTAGAACGCTGATCCGTTTCTCATCTGCCTCGGCAAGCTCTCTGGAGGCTTCGCACAACTGCGGGAGGAAGCGGAGCAGGAACGGGGACGGAGGATGCCAAAGCTCACGCTACAGCCAGTGAAACATCTGTTTGGCCGCCAGCACCTTCTAATGGCTCAGACACATGAGGGATATTTAACGGCAAACATTTCTTGGCCATTGTAAAAAGATTCTTTTTTGTATGTGCACTTTATCTGTGTTTTCATGGATTCCAGAGCCAGACGGATTCGAACAGGGCACCTGCAACCCGGGTCTTGTCTGCACAGGAAGTTTCATATCCTTTCCAGAGCAGCTCACTTTCACTCTGTAACTGGACACACTTCAAGATGTTGATAATTACTGAAGTTACCCCTGCTGAAAAATCCAGCTTAAACCAGCACAAATTCCATGTTGGTCCATGTTGGTTAGAGCTGGTCAAGCTGGTGGACGTGCATAGGCATGCTGTTCTCAAGCAAAACTGAGCTGGTCTAACTGATTCATCATCACTCCTGCTTCCCATGCTTGGGTCCAGCAAACTATCAACCAGTACCCTATTTCTTCAGGGACAGGAGAAGAGGGGGCTTGAAATATGGGAGTGAAGCTGCATGTCATGCTTGTTCTCTCTTTCTCTCATTTCTGTAACGTAATTCATTGCAATTTCCAAAAGTGAGCCTACAGTGCAGGTTCACCACTTCTGTCAAGCTTAGCATTACATACTAAAAGTACAAAAATGTAAGCATAATGTGATAAAACTTTACAATAAGTTTTAATTTATTAACATTAGTTAATGCATTAGGCATCATGAACTAACAATTAACAATATTTAATATTTACTTATTAATCTTGGTTAATGTTAATTTCTACATATACATTTTTAAAATGTCTTTAAAGGGTTTGTTTATCCAAAAATGAAATTTCTGTCATTAATTACTCCCCCTCATGTCATTACAAACCCATAAGACCTTCATTCATCTTCGGAACGCAAATTAAGGTATTTTTGATGAAATCCAAGAGTTCTCCTCCACAGACAGCAATTTAATCCCCACTCTCAAGGTCTAGAAAAGTCTTAAAGATTTCATTAAAATAGTTCACGAGACTGCAGTGGCTCAAATTTAATTTTATGACGCGACGAGAATACTTTTAGTGTGCAAAAACAAAACAAAAATTATGACTTTATTCATATCTTCTCAATTGTGTCATTCCATTACAATGTGGCCAATACTGAGCTGGTGTTCTGACGTAGAACCTGGAAGTGCTGAATGTAAACAGCATAGGAGAATGACACAGAAGAGAGAATATTGTTGAATAAAATATTTTTGTTTTATTTTTGTGCACAAAGGTATTCTCGTCACTTCATAACATTAAGTTTGAACCAGTGCAGTCACGTGGACTATTTTAACAATGTGTTTAATTTCTTGAGAGTGGTGGTTAAATTGCTGCCTATGTGTGGTTCTCATACCTCTTGGATTTCATCAAAAATATCTTTATTTGTGTTCCGAAAATGAACGAAGGTATTACGGGTTTTGAATGACATGAGGGTGAGTATTTAATGACAGAAATTACATTTTTGGGCGAACTAACCCTTAAAAGTTGTATAAATTAACAAAAATGAATTAATGATGAATAGCATATTATTTTTATTTAGTATGAATTTACTACATTTATTTATTAATTAACATTATGCATTGACATATTTATTATACAACCTAGATTAATAAATGCTGTAAAAATGTTTTTCAGTTGTGATACCTAACTAACATTAACTGTGTTAATGGGATAGTTCACCAAAAAGTTTGTCATCATTTACATATCCTCATATTCTTCCAAACATGAATGACATTCTTTATTCTGTGGAACACAAAAGAAGATATAAGAATGTTGGAAACAGTTTGGGTTACGTCTGACTTCCATTGTATGGCCAAAAACACAACAACAACAACAAACCAACACTAAGACATTTATCAAAATATCTTCTTTTACGTTCCACAGAAGAAAGTTAGAAAGATTCGGAATGACATGAGGGTGATGACAGAATTGTAATTTTTGGGGGAATCCATTCAACAATACTGAACCATATTGTTAAGTGTTACAGCAAAAGTTTCATTACTCCTTTAAAAATATATAACAGATTTGTTGTTAGCCTATTTGTGCTTAACTTAAGTAAATTAGCAAGAACAGGCATTAAATTGCATATAATACAGAGACAAATCGAGCTTTTTGTTCCTGAGAAGGGAGAAAAACAGTCCAAAGGCCAAAGATAATCAATGAGGAAGATGTGAAGAAAAGATCAAGAGTAAGAAAGAGGGAAAATTATAAGTCAAAGCAAAAGAGGGTGAGAGAGAGAGTCCTCACTGTGCCGCTCACAATAAATCAAGCTTCTCAGTGTATGCTCTACTTTGGCTGCTGTTTGATGTGAAGAAATGGTGGGTTTTGAAGTGAAAAACTCCAGAGGTATGGGACAGACTCTCGTAAGTCAGGGCCACTGACCCTAACAGTGAGACACGGCCATATATTACACCCTGCTGGACAGCTTCTAGAGCAGAAAACCCCCCTGACTCCCATCTGTACTATCTCATGCACTGACGGATTGATGGGGCCTACCTCATTCACTCAAGCTGTCTCCCAGATTAGCTTACAAAAGTCCTCACTTCAGCGCACACTACTGTCCTGGCTGGACGCTTAAGCCCTTAAAATATAAAGACATGTCCAACAAATGGCTATCAAGTGTCTCTTTCTATATGAAGCTCTCAGTTTAGAAGCACACACACACAAATATTAAAGGGAGAGTGCACCCAATAAGGAAAATTCCATCTTCATTTACTCACTAGTATTTTATCATGAAACAGGTTTGGAATGGCAAGAGGGTGAGTAAATGATGACAGAATTGACATTTCGGGCTGAATTAGAGATTGAAAAATGAACCCAGAATTCTATGTGAAGATCACATACTTGAATATCATTGATAAATACCACTAACTGAAACCACATTTCATACAAATATGCAATTATCAGTTGCAGGGCACAGGAGAAAGCGAGAGAGTAATAGTCTGTCTCCTGTTTCCTTGGTTTTAATCTCAAGAGTCTGCTTGTTATAACTGAATGGCGTGAGCACGTCATCACTTTGCCTGCTGGAATCCAACACCTCTCTTTCCAAAAGGCTCTTGGGTCCCAATCAATTACACTGATACACACACCTATCAACATAACCTTTCCTTTCCTTTTCGCTCTCCCAACCAAAGAGAAAAAAAGACGAGAAAACATCAATAACCAGCCATCACCAGAGACAAATTTATGGCTTCCTTAGTGCCATTATCAGCCCAGTGGGCCAGCAGACAGAGAGAAAGAGAGCGAGAACTCCTTCAGCACACTAGCTCTCCCGTGACCAGCCAAACATGCGCTCTTTATACGCTGCGAGGAGTGAGGAGAAGATTTTGTAAGACTGTAAAGTGTATTGAGCTCAGGTGTCAACAACAAACAACAGGACTTTGAGAAATATCAGTGTAAGTGATAAGCGGAAGTCGTGAATGTTCAATGGCCGGGCAGAGGGAAGATAAGTTCCCTATCGGTGTGTTTAATCTCAAGTCAGTAACAAATACACACCGGTGCAGGTGTAGTGATGGTCACATGATGAGCACAAACGTAATTGGTGGGGTGAAAAGTTTACTGGGGAGCACAAAGTCCATGTTGTAGCAATTTTACTGTCGTTTTTACTATAGAAGAAACAATCTTAACTATTCAGGTTATTTATTTAGCACGAGAAACTAATTAAAAACTGCAGCACGCGTTGTTTTGAGTGTAAATCGAATAAGGCTTCTGATAAATAAGATAATTCAAATAAATGGTTACACTTTATGTGTCTTTAACTATTATGTTAAAAGTGCTGTTATTTTCATGTTGTAGAAAACACTGCAAAACACTTTTGCTGCTATTGAGGTGGGATACGGGTAAGGTTAGGGACAGGTTTGGAGGTATGGTTAGGTTTAAGGTATAAGAGACGGGACAACATTGTAATTATAAATGTAATTACATGTAGGTATTTGTTTTTAATCATGTACAATTTAAACAACATGTGTGTCACAAAAAGAGCACTGCACCAAACAATACATTTAAATGTTAGTACATATAGTTAAAGACACATAATATAAAGTGGGACCAAATAAATAATTATAATATACTATAAATAGTAATGCACAAGATATATATTATAATAACCAGATGCTCACAACAAAGCAGTAAAATAAAATATGTTTTGTAATGATTTTTGCATTACCTGACTGAATCATTTGCCAGTACGTCTCTCTGTTTGATGTTAATGACTTTAAATACCAGATCTGGATGTGATTCAGCAAATAAATGTACTGAATCACATTATTAACATAATTGGAATTTACAAAAGTGGTTGACAGTGATAGAGGAATGAGATGTTAAGTATGACCATTAATGATATTTCCATAACTCAGCATCTCTGGCATAAAGCCCTGCTCATTAACAGTGCAGAAAACACAACTTAATAAGTCTCCAAGGAGTTTCGCAAAAAAACCTTAAGACTTACACAAATAATAAAAAACTTGGCTCTGCACAGACTGCATTTGAAAGAATAATATTGATTGGGCATATTTGTGCTGTTAGATCAGAGCCTGTGCTACGCTGCACCAGGCACAACAAAATCCAAATCGAGAGGGGGGTGGGAAGAGAGAGGGAGAAAGTGAGATGGAGAAGGGTGTGAAGGGAGTTCACATCACCAATGCCCAAACTGAAACCCCACACACACCCATATAAACAGCACACACCAGATCATTCAAATTCCTAAGTATGAATACTTCTCTCACTCCCATCTGCTCATGAAACAAGGTTTGATGTGAGAGAAGCACGAGGAGTGTGTGTGTGTGTGTGTGTGTGTCACAGGTGTCTCCAGCTCTTGCTCTGGCTGAACTTTACTCTCATTACCAAAGTGATAATTTCCCTGCGCTGCACTTTGACTTCATCCTCTCACCTCACAGCAATAAAATCAGTACAGTCAAAACCGGCATAATTTAAGATGACCTAACCAACAAAACAAGGGAGATTATATTTTTCTAATCATTTTATGGGATGATTCAGCACTTCTTCTTTTTTCAGTTTTTTTCAGAGAAAATAATATTGAATTAAGTCATTAAAAATATATAATACACATATAATAGCACTGGAACATCGTTACATCTGGAAAAAAAGTCCAAAATTGTGCCCAATTAATCTCCTGGGTTGTATTCCTGAGCACATGCATTTGAAACGAGCATGTCCTTAAACTTCTTAGACATTATAGCTGTCATTAAATATTGTTATTGAGGTTAGGTAAATGTTATTGTGTGTCACAGCAATGTGACCTTTTTGTCCAGAACATAATGAAATTATGAATAATTTAGATGTAGGCTAATAGACTGCATGACAGAATCTGGACGAGCTCGAGAGAGGAGGATCTCTAACGCGCCTGTGAAACTGAAGTCATAAATAATGACAACCTGTTCAAGGAAAAACTTCTTAAACAGTGAACGTTATATTATTAAATCTCAAAGGACAGTACATTAGTCACTTAAGGCTATCAAGATCGAGAAAACTTTCATGATCGATGCTCCTGTAGGACACTAGATAACAGGCAGCAAATCTGGACTTTCACATACTTTATCCGATTCCGGACATGAAATAAAAAAAAACTTTTAATAGATTAGAATAAAACGGGGATTCGTGATATTTACAGCAAATGGCACATAATTCAACTGCGTAAAAGTAGCCCATAACGCAACCTCACTACTTGTTCCCAAATGCACGTGCGAGCCTCCTAATCCTCATCACTGACCGCACTTATGAGTCGAAATACCTGAAAATGAGCACTGGTTCTTTTGGTTTAAATTCACAAAATATGAGTCTGATATCAATGTTTACAAAACCTCGCGTTTCTTGGCCAGTGATTTGCGTGCGCGCGGTCACAACACACTCAACGTGTTGATCTGGAAGTTTGAATTTGCCCTTCTCAAAGTAGTTATAAAAAGTCTCACAAACCTTGGTGTACTTGATTTCAGGATTGGGTACCGGTGAGGGCAGCAGATGAAGAGATGCCATGAGCGCCGACGGGTCGTTCTTCAGCTCTCCTGGCAGTTCAACTTTACTGGAGGTCATCGCGTCTCTTGAAGATGCCGGTTGGGTTTTTTTCTGCCGATTTGCTATTACTACTTTGGAATCCTTCCTGTGTTTATAACCAGGTGTCAGCCCTGGTCCATTTTTATTGGGCAGAGAATAGGGCCGTCCTCCTAATATAATTAAAATGGAGCATTTACATAAACTACTCTCTCTCCCTCTCTGACCACACTGAGCGAGAGAAACCACCCACTCTCAAGACACTGCAGGAGAATCAGGATTCATCAGGAACAAATTCAGCTGACAGGCAGGAGTAAACTGCACTGTAAAAATGTTTTGCCAGGTAAATGATCAGTTCAAGTCAGAATAATATATATATATATATATATATATATATAAATAAAAATTTTTCTTAACACACAGTTAAGGTTGCTGAAAATTAGAAAAGAACACATTTTCCATGATCTATGTATATAGGCTGAAAGGAAACTTAGTTATTGAAATTGTACAGTAGAGCACTAGATCTATTCTTCTTTTCAATCTGTGCTATCAATAACGTGTATTTGGCAGACAGGGGTCCTTGACCGTTTGGTGAAGTTAATAAAAAAGGCTGCAATATTAAAGGATTAGGGTGCTCAAACTGTCACGTGAACGTTAAAGTTTTCTTTGGCAAAGCCCGTTTGCTCCTTTGATTCTCACAGATTCTCCAATGACACACACACACACACATATATGTATATATATCCCGTCAGAATGTTATTCATCTTCATGGAGAGATGTCAGGTCCTCCTGCAGCGCCTCGACTCTGATCGCCTTCACCTCACAATATCCAATAAACATCAGAGAGCATCTAAAGGGGCTTTTAACACTCTCAGAGAGTTTGTGGTTTAAAGGATTAGCCAACACAGACATTCACACTTCCACTAGCTGGTGGATGAGGAAGCTCGTGAAAACACCGGATCGCGACAAAAACATCTAGGATTATGTCGCAGATAAATAAAACAAATACTCGCCTTCACGCTGACCGGAGAAGTCTTGGAAGTTGTGGGGAGTTTGTAAAACTATCTTTAGTTGTAACAATCACAAATTCAAGTAAAATCCTACATAACAGTCTAACTGTTTATGAAACCTTATATTAATTTGAACCTCTCAGTCCTGTTAGAAAACTGTTGTTGCTCTCACCGTGTCCTTCTATTAACTAACTAAATAAACAAATAAATATTAAGCAATTAAAAATATTAGGAAAAGTTCGAAGTGCCTTTGTATGTGGACTTTTAAAGGTGCTCTCCCTGTGTGGTGGCCTGCTGATGCAACTTTTATTAATAATAATAATAATAATAATAATAATAAAAGGTCAAAGTAATGTCATTTATACTTAAATTGCATACTTTTACCTACTATAGCTTAATTAAAAAAAAGAAAGATCAGCTTGAGTGATTGTAATATGTGACACGCTAAGGGGCTCGAGGGCTGTTAACATGATGAAGAGTACGGGGTGTTATAATTTGTTAGAACCCAATGGGGTGCTTTTTCTCCATCAGCACATCCCCCTCATTTCACAGCACTGACAGTGTCTGCCTCACATCAAAGACGACACCCCAGAACAAGTGACAGTGATTAATGCAAACAAAACATACCCCTACATCCTATCGCTTCTTCTGTTGACAGTCGCTTCAGTCATGCGACGCCACGCCGAACTCTCGCCCTCTTTGTTTTTAATTGTCAAACAGCTCCACCCGCTGGACAAATATACGCATTACACTTCGAAGCTGCGCTATAACGTGTCGATGCTTCTCCGAAAGAGATGAGAACTCACAAGAGTGAGAAATCCCAATGAATAGCAAGTAGGAGAGGCAAAACATTGATAGAAGACGTTAAGTTATATTTTGAGACTAAATTAAACCAAGACCTAGTTGTTGTTTTTTGTGCGTGTGTTTTCAGCTCACATGTAGCCCAGTGCTGTAGGTCAATGACAAATAACTGATGATGAGGATTAAGGAAATTTAAGATTGTATCCATTTTGATTTTATTAAATAAAAAAATTAAATATATATATACGTTTGCCTGCAAGTAGAGACTGTGTCAACATCAAGTGAAAGTAATAAAATGTTGCATTCTTGCTCCCCGGTCCTTTTTACCATTTTTGTTCAAGCTCAACAAAACCCGGGAATATATTTTAATTCATAACGTGTGTGTGAGTGTGTTTTAACGAATTCCATGTAAATAATAAATAGGTTATCAGACCTGGAGAAACAAATTAGCGTCACATTAGTTGTACATTCAGCTGCTGCTTTGTGTTGTTGTGTTGTACTGTATTGAGCTTTATTGTCACTCCAACTTCTACTTCTGTTCAGGCTCATTTTAATACCTTATAATAAAACATTATTACAAACTTATATAAAATGTGAATCTCGTAAACAAAGATTCAGATTTCTCACAGATGTCGTTGTAACGTCGCTTAAATGTCCAGCTAACAAATAAACTACGTATTAATATATTTTTTCTCAGCATGAAGAGGATGGACCGAGTGAGAGCGAAGAGGAACCTCACCAAAATGTAAGTCAGTGTTTCTGACATGTGAAGTAGCAGGAGGGGCGGGGAAGGTTAAAGCCTAAGACACTTAAACGCCAGCGAGATCAGCTCAACTGTCTGTCCGGACATCTCATCTCAGCTGTCGGGAAACTATGGAGCTCGAAAACGTGAGAAATTTGAGGGGGAAATGCATGTTGAGGCGGGACATCATCAGAGAGTTTCTGGCGGAATTACTGGGGACATTCGTATTAATAGTAAGTGTTTCACCTGTCAGGACTTCAGAACCATGCAGTCTTGAAAAGTTTACTTGTTATTGACTGCTTTGTGTCCATTTTTTAATTTTGATCAAAAATAAAAGTCAACTTATTTCATTTTTGTCGTATATGTTCTGTTGAAGCTAATATTCGTTCATTTTTAAGAAGTGTGAGCACATTTTAGTCTGGTAATATTAGTGAACAATATTTTAGACTAATGTAAACAACAGTGTCTTCTTGTTTGTGCTTGTCATTGGTCAGCTCTAATGGTTATTTATGACATATGGCTAAGGTTTAAGTTGTGAAGGACCTGATCTCTGTTAATGCAAGATTTTGTGTAAAAACTAATTTTCTCTCGCAGGGGTTTTGTATGTTAGTTTTAAAGCACCCTCTAAAATCTCTTAGAACAATTTGTGTTCCCCAAAATAAAATTCCAATAATTGCTGTATATTTCCCTATCAAGGTGTTTTTTACCTGTAAAGTTAAACTGTTTTTAAGACAAGTGTATTTTTCAGTTAGTCAGATGTTCAATAAATGTTATAGATTTGTTTGTATTGTACTTTAACACTTTGTAGTTTAGGTTTGTGCTTCATAATTGTTTCACTGTTGATTTGACAACTTATCCCATAGAGACTCACAGCGTGTCCCATTCAGTATTACTTTAAAGAGAAGTACATTTTACCACACAAATTACTACCTGATGTTTTGATGAGTAATATCATAAAAAGACTTTTATCTATTTAGATATTAAAACATGAAATACACATACTTTTTCTACAGTGTATTCTGCTGGTGTTAATTAAGTGACAAGATTTTGATCCAGCATGACGGATCTTGTTGCTTTGGGGTGCCGCCCTGACCATAATGGACAGAGCTTTTGAACAAGCTGTCCGACTAATTAGTTTTGAATAAGTGCTCCACAACAAGAGTGCTTTTGCTATCTGCATGGCAGTATCTTTCTCCATTAATTGTCTTCCTAAATTGTCTTCTCTCTGCCTATTTCCTGTTTACAGCTGTTCGGTTGTGGTTCAGTTGCCCAAACCGTCCTCAGCAGACGCTCACATGGAGAACTTCTCACCATCCACTTTGGCTTTACTCTGGGGGTGATGCTGGCTGTGTACATAGCAGGAGGCGTGTCAGGTGACTGGTCGCTCTGGCCAATAGAGAAGTCTAGAATACACAGAAGCATGAACACATACTCCATAAACTTCAATGCGTCTTACAGTCAGTTACCTACAGTAATAATACACACGTTTGCAATAAAATCGTTGAAATTGTTCCAAAATGCATGTTCATTTGATTGAGAGAAGGCGTTAGTCTGGGACAGTCGAGTTCAAAGCATCGTTTCATCTCAAAGGTCATATTTAGCTATCCATCAGAGCTGTTTTTCACAGTTGTTTGTGATCTTTGATCATGCTCAACAAAAACATACAATCTACTCACCAATCTCCATATGCCACACTACAATATCCATACTGTAATCGATACCACATAAATAGCTCGATTTATTCCTCTATTGCAGTTTATGTATGTTTATTGTATTAAAACTTAAATCTGGTCAAACGAGTAAAATGGCTAGTGAGGCAGAAAAAGCCTTTCATGCAGTAATAAGCCTTAGACAGCTGGATCAAATATGCCCCATGCTGAGTATTCCATCTTGACCTTTGACCCCAAAGAGAGACAGAGTGAAGGGTGGATTTGCTTCACTGCATAACAGACTTGTGCTTCCTTACAAATTTTAGGATTAATGAACGACATAATAGAGGATGAAAGCTTTGTGCTCTCTGACATTGTGAAAAAAAGTGTTTTTTTCTTCTTCTCAAAAATATACAGTAGTGATGGACGGGGGGAGGAGGAAATGATGGGTCAATTACATGCTCTTAAAACTTGCATAAAGCTTAGTGTCTGTCAACTAGAGCAGTGTGTCGGGTTTGATATACCAGATTGTAAACGTATGTCTGGCCTTCATTAAGTGAATTCCTCAAGGATTATGGTGAGGTGAAGCTTTTATTATAATGTGTTACAATAATGCAGATGATGCCAGGAATTTCTTTTATCATTTCCTTTAAATGAAAAGCAAAATGAAAAAGTAAATAAGAGCACAATTACACAAGAAGACAAAAAGACAAAGTGGCAATAATTGACCACACACTGATCCACTTAGACTAACCTCACTGCTCTCAGGTGAATAGACTCCAGATAATCTCATTTTCGAATGAGTAGTAACTTAAAACTAGAGCATGTCTCATGCTCATGTGTTGTGTGTTCATATATTGTACGTGGAAGAACATGCAAGAGATCTTTTATCTTTTATTTCGAATATGCACATGTCATTTACATCTTTTAGTTTGTCAAGAGATTTAAAGTGCCGTTTTTGAAGAGTGTGTTCACGCTCTAGTATGTAAGAACAAGCCTATGACTGATTCTGGAAATAAAGCAAAATAACTTAATAACAGATGCCATGTACATAAGTTATAGCAAAAAATCTGGCAATAATTCGAACTCATACGGATTCATTAAAAGAAGTTATTACTCCACCGCCTGCTTGACATCATTAACTAACGTGGTTGATCGAAAAATTTGTGCCAATACGGTTTCGGGAAACAGTCGTGACTAGTTATTGATTTCTTCAGCGATGCATTGAATTACGTGCTTGTATGGGAAACGCACCACTGTGGAAGTGTGTGGTTTTCTTAAAAAAACAATTATTAAATCAAATAATAGCATTGGATGGTAAATATAATAACAATAATTAATTAAATTATTAATTAATTTTTAATAACAATTTAATAATATTTTATTTTATAAATAAGTATTTTTATTGTTATTACCATTGTCCTTTCATTTATGTTTGGATTTTATTTAATTGATTTATTTATTGCAATTATACACACAACATGACATCAAGGAAAATTACAAACAGGAAAAAAATGCTATTATTATTAATTTTTAATGATGATGATGATGATTAATAACAACAACAATAATAATAAAATCAAAAATCAAAAAATCAAACAAAGGACAATGATGTTGTCTTGAGGAAAGGGTTGTGTTGCAGGTGGGGTTGTGCAGCGGAGAGATGTCGAGAGGCATGGGGCCTGTGGTTTATCCGTCAGTAGCAGCATCTAGACCTCGAGCACACAATTGTGCATGTTATTTTGGTGATGCATGCAACTGAATTATCAGGGGTGACAAGTCAGAGCCATTATATAAATCTATATGCATGCAATGTTAAATATAGTTCTGCAGTGAAAAGTGTGCATTTGTGCATGAATAAGTTGGTTTGCCCAGCAGCCCACATGACTGTGAATGTGATTATCTTACACGCTGTGATGATGAGTACAGTATTGAACTAATGAGCTTTTCTGGAGCATATGTCCCAGTCTGAAGTCAGGTGTAGGCACTGGCCTGTCACTATTACGCATTTAACTGACTCTACATGAAGTAACGCACTACAATCAGTTGTGTTTTACAGTGTAATATGTAGTGCTGCTTTTTCAATGATTCTGCTCTCTTCAATGTGAAGTTTAAACGACTCAAACAACAAGATTGGCTTCTTGATTAAAGGATCAGTTCACCCAAATATGAAATTTAATCTCTAATTCCTCACCCTCATGTCGTTCCACACCCGTAAGACCTTTGTTCATCTTCGGAACAGACATTAAGTTATTCTTGATGAAATCTGAGAAGTTTTTTTATATCCCATAGAAAGCATCGAAATTCCCACATTCAAGGTCCGGAAAAGTAGTAAAGACATTGTTAAAATAGACTACAGTGGTTTAGCCTTAATGTTATGGAGCAACGGACAACTTTTTGTGCGCAAAAACATAACAAAAATAACAATTTTATTCAAAAATTTCTTCTCTACACTGTCAGTCTCCTATGCAGTTGACGCAGTGCAGCTCTTCCATGTCCTACATCCGAACGGCGACTTTGTATTGGCCGGCTCCTGCGTCAGCATCACATGCATGCATAGTGATATTCTTGTTGCTTTATAAAATTACGGACCACTGCAGTCACGTTGACTAACTGAACCACTGCAGTCACGTTGACTAACTGAACCACTGCAGTCACGGTGACAATTTAAACAATGTCTTTAGTACTTTTCTGGACCTTGAATGTGATAATTTCGATGCTTTCTATGGGAGATAAAAAACATCTGCGATTTCATTAAAAATATCTTAATTTGTGTTCCGAAGATGAACGAAGGTCTTACGGGTTTGGGACGACATGAGGGTGAGTAATTAATGACAGAATTTTTATTTTTGGGTGAACAAACCCTTTAATCAGTATAATGGGTCAAAACTGAAATTAAGAAAGATTAAACTACGCAAGGTCCTGATTCTCTGTTTTTACATTTAATCAGCTTCCAATCTGTCGAGAAATCAGTTCAAGTTCACGTGGGTCAGGAAAGGCCAGTGTTTTCCATTCTGTTTTGCTGGCATTAAAGCTGAAACGGCGTGCGTGTACGGTGGGGTCAGAGACAGTTCTGAGGGCCTGAGCGCTCTTATGTCAAAGCAGAGTTACTCCTAAGCCCTGCTGTGATGTCCGAAGACTCAGCCAGATTATGTCAGACCCAATTCACATTGACAGTGTTTATGAGGAACTCTGTGGATTAAGAGGGGGAAAGTGAGAGTATACTGTGTACCTATCTAGCAATGAGAGAAATCACATAACAGTGAGTTTGAAATGAACGACAGTGTATTCTTTTGATCAACCTCAAAAAAACCTCAGGATGCTTTTATACAAACCTCAATCAATACAAATTCACCAAAGTGAACCACTAAAACCGATACAAACACTTTGCTGTCATCAAAAGTTTGCAGTCTCTCAATTGCTGCATCTCATTGCAGGTGGACATGTGAACCCAGCTGTTTCTCTGGCTATGGTTGTCGTAGGGAAACTCCCAATAAAGAAATTTCCTGTCTATGTGGCAGCTCAATTTCTTGGTGCCTTTGCTGGGTCTTGTGCTGTCTACTGTCTGTACTATGGTAAGTTTTCAGGGCACTTCTATGTAATTGCTTCTGATATGGCAGTCTGCTAAAATATACTTACATAGATGCTTATATTAGACACACACAACTCAAACTAAGTGGTCTGGCTTGTTCTGACATTAGATTTAACATTCCAGAGAATAATTATTGTGAACAGTCATCAAATGATATCCTATTAATTAGTTTCTAAAGCATTCTAGTTAAAAGTTGTTGGATGTTGAAATATAACTACTAATCTGTCCTTTGCAGCAGCTCATTTAAAAAAAATTCAGCATAAAATACCTAAAAAAAAAAAAAAATGTTCTTGTCCGTAGGTGCCTTTACAAATTTTGCTAATGGGCAGCTGATTGTAACTGGTACAAATGCCACAGCAGGTATCTTTGCTTCATATCCACGTGAAGATCTCTCATTGTTAAATGGATTTATTGATCAGGTGAGTGAAACACAGTAATTCACCATTCTAAATATCAAATCATCTCCGCTTATTATACAGTAAAATGGTGTTAAAGCTTGTGGTTTGTGTTATAGACTACTGTTTCTTTAAGAGGGGAGTTAAAATGAAGAAACAGAAAATATAAAGTATAGATATCTGTGGTAGAGAACTTTGAAAGCCTATTTCCACCTTAAGACTAAAAAAAAAATAGAACTAAATGATATATACTTTAAATTTTATATCTCACAATGTTTCATAATTACTTTTTTATTGTTTACTTTGAGATGAAGCAGGCTTCCATAAGAGAATGTTTTGCTGATCATTACTCTCTATTTACACAGGTGATCGGCACAGGCGCCCTGGTCCTCTGTATTTTAGCCATAGTAGATAAGAAGAATATCGGGGCACCTAAAGGCATGGAGCCTCTGGTCATTGGTCTGAGCATCCTGGCTATTGGAGTGTCAATGGCGCTGAACTGTGGCTACCCGATCAACCCTGCCAGAGACATGGGACCTCGGCTCTTCACTGCTCTAGCAGGATGGGGATTAGAGGTGTTCAGGTACAGAAAACTTTTGCTGTATGAACATACTCTTTTTGTTAACGTTTGGTTGGATTTTCAACTTCTTCCGTTAAATGTATTATTGCTTATGTTGTAACAGGGAAGTTTGTCTATGAGTGTGTACAATAACACAATAGACCCTGTGGCCAGCATGTGAGAAACAGAGGCCCGCCTCCCACCGACGTACTTTTAGAAACTCCAAATAGACTTTAAGTGCAAAGGCCTATCACCATTCTTCTGACAGAGCAAATGAATTTTTTAATGCACTTGTGTATCTCCTGCATATTGAAGCAATTTTAAAAATGTACGTGAGCCAGTCTCCTTGCATAAATATTCAGAGTGGATCAACCAAAGACAGGACATATTTTATTCCTCTAGCTTTTCCTATCAAAGGAAAAAAGTAATCGTCTTTCACTATAACTCTGCTTTTAGCTATCACAAGTATGTAGGTCATTGTCAGATTCTCTTCAACAGCAAAAAGAGTCTGATTTTATGCACAGTTCGACACCAAAATGAGTAAAGGATGATGAAGCGTTGAATAAAATAACTGTAATGAAAGATAGGTGGAAAAAATAGAATATTGCTACGTATATAATCACAAAATTTCAGAATAATACACTGTAGCCCTTTGACTCACTCATGCAAATCTCTGGAAACTGGCATATTCCAGGTTTGCATTACTGTTCACATGTGATATATTACATTTCTCTCTGGGATACTTCTGATTGATCATTCAGCGGTCACATACTTTTGTATCAACTACAAACACAGGGTGACGTCCACGAAGAGCTAATCACGTATCAGTTGCCTAGTACGCAAGGAAGTGCTTGATCTGTCTGCTTAATTTCTCTTCCGACTCGAAGACAGATTACGGGTCACCTGAGTGCCAACGGCTCTGATGTCATAATTGCAACGAACAAGCATGTGGATTTTAAACATTATAGTGTACATGAACTTTACACAAAGTCAGTTCAGCAAAGTGTCTCTATGCAGTGGCAATGCATTTGTTTACATGTACCTTTGCCAACTTGTTTGTAGAGCAGGTTGAAGGACACAGAGCACTTGTTTTCTCAGTAGCCTATAAAAGGATCAAGGGATTGAGGGAGGGTAAGAGTGCTGCAGACAGGGAGCACTGGAGTGACACACTAAGCACAGATTACAATGAATGCATTAGTGTCTGCACAGTGAGACTAGACACCAGCACTGTGTTGATATCATCCATCAGTCTGACCACAGAACAACAACTCAAGATACGCCAGAAATGTACAGGCACATTCCTAATCAATCATGTGTGTCCGGTCCACTTGAACCTTTAACCTTAATTGCAATTGTAATTTACTATTGATGGAGAATCTGTAGTAAAGAAATGCATACGTCCCATTAATGTTTTATCCCATTAATATTATAAATGTTAGAAGATATGAATGATCAATATGCAAAATGATACCTATATAAATTTGCATTTAATTTATATAAACGTACTTGAACAATTTGTGCAATATCTGGTTAATTAAAACATTTAAACATGCCTGAATGTCACCGCATAAAGGGCAAAATATCAAACTAAGTGGCATCTGCAGAAAAATGATACTAGAGCTCTTCTTGCTTAAAAAAGACGTGTTTGTGCTAATATGCTTGTGTTGTTTATTGCGGTTGCCAAGAGAGCTCAATGTGCTGCAACTGAAGAAAATGCATGCAAACAGAAAAAACATCAGCAAATTAAGAAAACATCATTGCATGCTGCAAATGTTCTCAACGCAACCAAGTACGGAAACACGCTGAAAATACTCGCGCCACACGTGTGATCAGGATGTTAAAATGAAAAAAAAAATTACACCCTTCAGGTCACCGTCTACACCACTGACAAGTAGACAACAATAAGCATGTCCCAGCCAGGTTCATCACTTGTTGGGGTCCCCTTGAAACAATTCTGTTGTGGTCTGTGCTATTTGCAGCATGTTTCTGTATTTGGTTGCTTTGTGAGCATTTGGAGCACTTGTGTTGTCAAACTGATGAATTTAATTTCTTTAAGTATTTAATGCTTTTATTGAGGAAGAATGCATTTGATTGATCAAAAGTAAATAGATTTATTATTTATTAATGCTAGAAAATATTTCTATTTAAAATCAATACTTTTCTTTTGCACTTTCTTTCAACAGTGATAATAAGAAATATTGCTTGAGCACCAAATCAGCATATTAGAATGATTTCTGAAGGATCATGTGACACTGAAGACTGGAGTAATGATGCTGAAAATTCAGATTTACCATCACAGAAATAAATTACATTTTAAAATATTATAAAATAATAAATTATATATTATATAAAATAAAACATTTATTTTAAATTGTTGTAATATTTCACAATATTACTGTTTTTACTGCATTTTTGATTAAATGCGACCTTGATGCCCTAAAAATCTTACCGACACCAAACTTTTGAATGGTGTAACACTTATTTTATAGTGTGTTTGTGTGTGTCACAGACAGACAAAAACAACTTAAAAGTGATCTCTTCTGCTCATTTGGTTGTGATGAACTAATGAAATCCATGAGGATTGTGTGACCACAGTATGTTGGATTTGTTTGAATTGCAATCTAGCAGATTCCTTTTCTTGTCATTTCAGTTCAAACTCTGGCTCAACATACTGAAGTACAATTCTAATTATTATTTTTCTTTGAAAATTCTTACATTCAGAATTTTGCTGCGCCCTGACTTTACTCTCACCTGTGCCATGCATGTGTGTGTGTGTGTGTGTGTGTTCAGTGCTGGAGGAGGCTGGTGGTGGGTTCCAGTGGTCGGACCGATGGTGGGAGGTGTGGTTGGGGCAGTGATCTATTTCCTAATGATCGAGCTGCACCATCCTGAGCAGGAGAAGACCCTTGAAGACAACAACAGCGTCAAAGATAAATATGAGTTAAACACCGTTAACTAAAAAGAGAGGGAAAGTATTGTATCTTTTCCTCAAACAAGAAGCTCTCTTTTCTTCTCTGTCTTTTCCTCTAGATCTCTTTTCTGAGTCTTTTTGCCAAGTACATTACGTTAAACCAAGCAGCTAAAGAGTCAGTAAGTGTTAAACAGGCATAATTCTAGCTATTTTTCTTATTTTTAACAGATGTAGAACTATAGAGAATGCTCAAAGAGCACCATTTATTCCATCAACATGGAGCAAAGAGAAACAATCAGGTATTTAGGGAAAGCATTCACAGTTTCTTTACTATCAACAAGTGTCACACCACTGCCAGTAAAAGATTGCAGGTGCTAATAGATCCTCCAAATTATTTACTCTGGATTGTATTTAGAAATAATCATGATTTCCATGGTTTCTCAGGTTTCCTTTTTTCATAAGATAGTCAATGCAGTTTGTTCAGACTCAGTGAGAGAGAGTTGAACTACTCTAGGATTGCACCTATGACGTCCTTTATTCCTGCTGTCCAATCCTACTATGTCTTCTTCTCATATTAACTTTCACAGACATCTGACAACCCTATAACTTGCCATAAGCAGATACATGTTTGTTTTTCTCTCAATTAAACGAAGGAAGAGGATACTTTACTGTCCACTCTGTTTACTCAAAGACGAACAGTCCTCATTATCTGTAAACAGTTAAGTCAGGACGAATCAGTACAACATGTGAACTAACTGCATGCATAACTGCTGATAAGGTAACATGCATGAGGTAACAGGATGAATGCTGCAATGCATGCTAAAAATAAACCGCAGATGAACTATTAATTATAAGCGTAAGAACATATAAATGTGTATTTATGCTAAAGTGTGTCAAATGTAATTTAGGTAAGAAATGAAAGAAGCAGTACTGTGTATAATACTACATTCAGACATGTACACATTTCAGGCATAGCATGCTTAATGTGATCTTTTTAAAGCATCAGTCACAGCTTTAGGTATTTCATAGCTCTTGTTTATGAGAAAATGTTTCATATATGTTTTTTCTTTTTTAAAAATTATTTTAGTAATTTATTTCTTGGCTTTTGAATTAATAGTTTGTACAATTCAAAGAGATCATAATATAAATTTTATATATATATATATATATATATATATATATATATATATAGTCTTTTTTATCATGTTATTTCAGTTTCAGATTTTTTTTTACTTTTTACTCTCTCATACATGAAAAATTTAGAGATGAATTTACCACATTCAAAATGTTGAAGACAGTAGGCCTACTGTCAATCTGCTAATAAAGTAAACATACTGTTATACATAACTCATGTCTGTTTTCCTGTGAATGAGGATTTAGACCACAGCTTCCAGATCAGTTCGTACACATTTTACGAGCTGTATAATTTGTACATATTCATGTGATTTGTCTAAACCCCAGTGTCACTGTACAGGGTAGGTTTAGGGACGGGGTTAGGGGTAGCTCATTCGTACAAATTCATACGAATTAGCCACCTCGTAAAATACGTACGAATTGCTGTGAGATCGGGTTTGCAACCATTATTGGTTACCATTAACCATTAACCTGTATTCTACAGTATTGCATCAGTCAGTTCAGTCCTTCCTTATGATAGACACAGCTAAACTAATTTACCTTCTTAGATAATGATAATGGCCTTCGCAAACATGCACAAATGTTACTGAGTTCACTGAGTTTATACATACATACGCCCTCTTTTTCTGCTAATCAGACTGTAGCTGTTCGTCAGCCAACCGTAGGAAACAACAATGGCTCGACATGAAAAAATATATATATAAAGTTGAAAAAATCATCATCAACATCATTATCGTTGGTTAGAATTACTTTCACTATTGGCATTTTAATGTGCACCCATCTTGACTGGTAGGGACTGATCAGGAAAAGAAAGGGTAATAGGTGAACCTCTCTATTTACTCAAATTTCCTCAGATTCTATAACAGTGAATAACACAGATGTTCTGCATAAAAATGTAAAACAGTCATTACAATGCGCTTGTCAGTGAACTATATGATTACATCTGAAATTCAACATGTTTGTTGGTCCAAAAAAAACCATAAAATGATTAGATAGTGGACTATCAAAATAAAGTGTTACCCATACTTATTTGTAAGCATCTAATCTAGTAAATAATAATCCAAATAAACCAGGTCTACTAACAGGAATGTAACTAGAAGTACAAATGTAGTAAGTTAAAGCATTACTGAACATCCATTTTCTCTGAATGACATTGTATTTGAGTAGAAATGTTATCATGTGCTTTTTGAACCATTTCACAAATTGACAAGACTTTTTCCCACCAATCGAAGCTTCTTATGTAACAACATGCAGCCAATGAGGCTATCATTTGGCTTCAAAACTACAAAAGGTTTCCAAGCTCAACAAGAAGAGTGAACTGCTAACATCCTCATCTAACTTTTCATCTGGGTTCAGTTCCATTTGAATATTTACTGATCCCTCCCATTAGACAGTTTCAAGTTAGACAGTCACGCAGTTCTCTCCTTTCTTACCGGAGAAAAAGAGAGGGAGGAAATATTTGGATTATCTGTCACTGCTCCTGAAGTGGCCTAAACATGAAGACTCTTACTAAAATTGTGTCTTTCTGCTTGATCATCTCACAACTGACAGATGGAAGGAAATTTCGGGGTAACAGAGCAGGTGAGGGTGAATAAGGCTTACAGTTCTCCCACAAATTTAAATTCTGGAAATCTTTCCAGACAACATGATTTTTTGAACCACATTGATTACATGGGCAAAAACAGTCGAAACTTTCCTCAAAATATCTTTTGTGTTCTGCAGAAGATATTTACACACATACAACATATTGATGAGTAAATGACGACAGAATTAAAACTTTTGGGTGATCAATCACCTGATCTTCTGTGTATCTTTTTAACAATGAAGCATGTTTTTTCCACCTTTGGGGTATTGTTAAATGCGCTATACATGTATGTAACAATGCTATGCAGAATGTGGCACACAATGAAGCTTAGTAGAAATATGCTTGCAGAAAATAAATATAAATGGAAACAACAAAAACACCAGGACTTCTAGTTATTATTAAGAGGAAAAAAGTCCAATGTGTGTAGAAATAAGCAGAATGTGCTACTGACAGTGCTTGAAATGGGTCGCAGTAGTTGATCTTTAGTGTACCCTCACTTTTTCTTGTGTACATATTGTCATTACTCTGATCGCACACACAGAACCAGAAAAATAATTAATGATAGACACCACACGTTCAGAATTTTTATACTGAACGGACTAATTATGTGTGCAATATGACTGAAGCCCAATTGTTTAATTTTGCATTATAGCACCATTCCTATCACGACGATGATAAAATGTCAACCCATTTGAATTATATTGAGAATGTACCACTTTAAAACACTATCCAATTAGCATTCCACTGTAACACCTGTAGTACAAATACCATTCAAAAGAGAATGCTGAGGGGCTATGGAGAGTCAAACATGATCTAAAACAGCCACAAAAAAAAACAGAAAAAAAGAAAAGAGGGGAAAACATCCTGCAATTTGGAAAGTTTTTTAAATTGTGTCCTCTAGGCCTTCTACTCAGAACCACTAAACTAGAAGTTCTTTTGTATTAATTGTGGTAAATTTTGTCTTGTTGCAGAATTTATAATAGATGATCTGTTTATCTTCAATAAAGTATTATATTAGAACTGTGGCATGTTGTGGCTATAATTTCTAAATGTGTAGGTTGCTATTTTTCGTAACAACTGCAATAAAAAGAAAAAGAAAAAGAAAAAAGTTAACATTGGCCTAATGAGGAGCCATCATTGGTCCTACCTGTAACAAATGCTATCGTTAAACAATTGATGACAGGAAATTATCATTTTTCCCACTTCAAGCACTGGCTACTCTATAGAAAAAGACAACTATCAAGGAGGATTGAATTTATAGTCATAGTCAGTATTAATTGTTCGATTTAATCCCCACTGGTGTTAGATATATATATAAGCTTGTAGTATAAATACCTATAAAAATTGATAAAATCACATAAATAATTTCCCAGATTGTGTGTGGAGATCAAAGATGAAAATATTGAAAGAGAAATAACCTTGACATTTGCATGTTGGCCTTGCTGAACATGCACATTTTTCTCAAGGAAAAATGGCATCACTGAATCGGAATCTTAAGGTGAAATTTCATTTTGATCATTACACAATTTTTGGAGGGGTGGATGCTCTGGCCTTTCATAAAATGTTTACAAATTGCTAACCTGGCAGTGAGTTCCATTCCTCAGTCAATGAATGCAGAGACAGCCAGAGAACTTAATGTTTGCACAGGTAAAAAGATCAAAACAGTGTGTCAATCTAAGCCAGCATTGGTGTTTTGTTTTTTACAGGGGTGGGGTAAACTCATGGGTAATAGTCAGTTTCATGAGCCACTCCATGTTATGTTGATGCAACTTAAAGGTTTTATGCATATGAGGAATCCAGCATGTTCATTTAATCAGCAAGAGTGGTGGGTAAACATTTTATTTGCATTGACCTAAGCCCAAAAGATCAAGGTCAAAGTTCCCTGAACTACAGGATATAAACATGCTTCTCTCTAATTTTCACTTCTAACATTTTAATTCAAGATTATTGCATTGCTGTTAATGCACAAAAATAAACAGTCCAGGACTATTGTTCAACCGACAACGATGTAACTTTGATCAGTTTACAACAACAGAGATGAACTGAGACTTTCAGTTTGTGTATGACCATTCTAACAGACACTGAGCCTGGAAAGAGGATGAAGATGTCCTATGAACCTAAATCAGTCTTCAGGCTCTACACCGATGGGGAATACATAGAGGATATGTGCACAGTTGAGCTCTTCCAGCCTCACACGCTGCATGCTTGTGGTTTCAATAGCAGCCATCCTCTGGCTATCATCATTCATGGCTGGTCGGTATGTTGAGTTAATTGATTTAATAGAAAAACAGATCAATAGTTCAAATGTACAAAAAGTCAAAGAGACCTTGGCATGCATTGCAAACAGCGAAATTGACTTACAAACAAAACTGGAGAGCAGCAGTTCTTTAAAAAAAAAAATTAAATAAATAAATCTAATTTTCCTCTCTGTGCCGTAGGTGGACGGAATGATGGAGAACTGGATTTCCCGGTTGGCATCAGCACTAAAGAGCTCAGAGGGAAGCATCAATGTGGTGATTGCAGATTGGCTGACTCTGGCACACCAGCACTATCCTATAGCGGCTCAGAACACACGCATAGTGGGACAGGACATTGCCCATCTGCTGAGGTGGCTAGAGGTAAGGCTTACAGCTGTCCTTACTTCATGGAACAGAAGGTCTTTCAGTGGGATGTTCAAGGCAGAAGGGTTCAAAGGTTTGGGGTCGGTGAGGTTTTTTTTTAATGTTTTTGAATCAAGTCTCTTATGTTCACCAAGGCTGAATTTGTCTGATTTAAAAACAGTAATACTGTGAAATATTATCTCAATTTAAAATAACAGTTTAGAATTTTTTAATACATGTTAAAGTGTCATTTATCCCTGGTGGATTGTTTTAGCATCATTACTCCAGTCTTCAGTGTCACATGATCCTTCGGAAATCATTCTAATTTGCTGCTCAAGAAACATTCATTATTATTATCATTGTTAAAAACAGTTGTGGTCCAAAATATTGTTGTGGAAATCGTCATGCTTTTTTTCAGGATTCTTTGATGATAGAAAATTCAAAAGAACAGTATTTACTTGAAATAGAAATATTTTGTGACATGTCACTTTTGCTCTCTTAGAATTAGAAGTTCTTTACTGGCATTGATGGTTCCATGAAGAAACTTTAACATCCATGGAACCTTTCACCATTATAGTGGGAAAAGGTTATTGATATAAGATTAAATGATTAAAATATTCTCCACAATAAAAAAAGCCCCAAATGGTTCTTTTAAGAATTCACCTAAAGGTTCTTTAGGAAACGTAAAATTGTTCTTTCATCATTGCAAAAATTGCATCATTTGTATCTAATGCATGCTTGCTGAAGAAAATAATCCATATCTTAAAAAAACAAACAAAAAAAAGATTTTGAACAATGGTGTACAAAGCTTTGTTGACCAACTGCAAAAATTTACGAAAACACATTTACTACTTGACACTAATCTGTGAGTGTCCACAACAGGATTTCAAACAATTTCCTTTGGGAAAAGTACATTTGATTGGCTATAGCCTTGGCGCTCATATATCTGGATTTGCTGGGAGTAACCTAGCTGTGTCTGGGAAAACCTTGGGAAGAATTACTGGTGAGATATTCTTATCTTATTCAAATAAATGGTGTTATAAAATATCTAAGATCTTAATTCTCAGATCATGGCAAAAACTTGCATTAATTTCTGGTTACGTGTAAAATATGTCTCGTATGTGTATAGGTTTGGATCCTGCAGGTCCATTGTTTGAGGGAATGTCTCATACTGACAGACTCTCACCTGAGGATGCTAGGTTTGTGGATGCCATCCATACATTTACCCAACAGCGCATGGGACTCAGTGTGGGCATCAAACAGCCTGTTGCCCACTTTGATTTCTACCCCAATGGAGGATCATTTCAACCAGGGTGCCAGCTGCACGTGCAAAACATTTATTCACATTTAGCCCAGTACGGGATTATGGGTGAGCTGCATGGATGAATAGATGGATGAATGGCTGGATGAATGGACAGAGAGAGGAAAGGGGCAGGTTCATCCTCAAATGAATACCTTAAATGTCAGATTAGGATGAGATACATTCAAAACATCCCATTAATGACACTGTGAGAATGGCTAACTACTAAAGACAGCTTTCCAGATGAAAGGCGTAGACACATAAAAGCAGCTGTCATCCTCACAACTTAATTATTCCAAATCCATCTTCGTTGCTGCTCTCCTACTGAGATATGCCTCCAGGCAATTAAATATCCCTATGGGAAAAACTGAAGCAGAAAGACAGGCCCGAAATCCTTCATTTTAAAAACTACATACTGATGAGTGCATGACTCTGACAGACACACTGCACTAATGTAACTGTAAAAATTAATTGGAGACAGACATACATTATACACTTCCTTTCTAAAGTCTGGGGTCAAAGATTTGAATGTCCTATGCATGTATTTGATCAAAAATACAGTAAAAACAGTAATTTCTTATTATTATAACCGATGAAAACAGTTATTCTGCTTAATATTTTGTGGATTTTTTGATGAATATAAAATTATAAATGTCTTTGCAGCCATTTTTGATCAATTTAATGTGTCCTTGCTGAATAAAATTTATAATAATCATAAAAAACAAAAAAATCATTGAGACTTTTGAGTATTTGCATCACCGCTAATTCACCACAATGCACATTTAAATCTAGACACATCTAGACACAGCAGACCACACAAACAAATGAGAATGAGAAGCTGAACGTCCGAGTGAATCTATGATTAACTGCTTGTTATTTAGCGCAAAAGTCTCATGTTGTGTCCATCTAACTTCAGGATTTGAGCAGACTGTGAAGTGTGCCCATGAGCGCGCTGTGCATCTTTTTATTGACTCCCTGTTGAACAAAGACAAGCGGATTATGGCCTACAAGTGCAGCGACAACACAGCTTTCGATAAGGGCTACTGTCTGGACTGCAGAAAGAACCGCTGTAACACTTTGGGTTACGACATCAAGAAAGTCCGCACTGGAACAAGCAAGAGATTGTTCCTCAAAACCCGTTCACACATGCCATACAAATGTGAGTGAGCCATCGCACCCAACGACAAGTGTAAAACAGTCACTTCTTACTGTAATGTACTGTTCTTACTGTTATGTACTGTAGTCCAAAATAAACAAGACAAAATTACTGATCGAGAATAGGATTTTCGAGCAATTAATGTTTCTAATTAATTGTGTTCAGCTGATCAGCGCTAATCTACCATCACTTTCCTTCCCCATCAGTGTTCCACTATCAGTTCAGGATCCAGTTCATCAACCAAACTGATAAGATCGACCCCACCCTCACAGTCTCTCTAACCGGGACGCTGGGAGAAAGTGAAAATTTACCCATAACACTGTAAGTGTGCAATTTACATTGATATGAACTCTTAGATCAGCTGAATCTTGAAACAACATCATCTCAGTAAAGTGTCAGTGAGCATCACCTTAATGAGCTTTGCAATGACCATATGGATGCTTTTGAGGTTTCCACTATTTAAAAGCATTTCTTGCTGTTAACCACCATCTGAATTAAGCAAAATATAGCCTATATGAAAAAAGTATGCCTTTGGTGGTGTGATAAATACAAGAATATTTGGATATATAAATAAATTCACAAGTAGAGTTAATAACTATTGTTGTGTCATAAGTAAAAGTTCAAATTAATGTGACCGTAGCAGAAGCTCTCGATTTAACAGTGAGATACAGATTCCCTAATGAAAGACTGCATGATAACATCTGAGATGAAGAGCATCATTAATGTTTCATGTTCTGGGCTCTAAAAGCTCAAAGTAACCTGCTCCGCTTCACGGGAAACTGCTCAATTTAGTGTTCATTGCACACAGAGAGCACTCATCAGAATAAGTCATTTCGCATGAATGAATGAAATACATGTGTGCTGGGAACATGAAACAGAACAGAAATGCAATGGACAAAAATAGCATTTGGAACAAGAGCGTGCACACAATCGCTCTCGTGCAGGCTAACATACGGTGCGTTTCCAGCAAACTGTGCTTGTTTATTATAGGAATCCAAAAACTGAATGAAAACAAAAAAATCACTCTCCTTAATTCTTCCTCCATCTTTTTCAGAGTTGAGGAGATTTCAGGTAACAAGACCTTTACGTTCCTCATCACTCTGGATACTGATATAGGTGACCTGATGATAATGCGCTTTACCTGGGAGGGAAGCCCTATGTGGGCAAACATGTGGAGCACGGTTAAGACCATGATGCCTTGGGGCAAAAGTAGCAGAGGACCACAGCTCACCGTCGGGAAGATTACTGTGAAATCTGGAGAGACCCAGAGGAAGTAAGTGTGAGAGGAGACAGATAACATTTAGCCAACACAGATGTTAAAAGACGATCGCTGTTAGATTGATAAGAGATTAATTACGAGGTCACATATTCTGAGATTAAAAGCTTGGATTTAATGATCAAACATTGTAATGTCTTATACAAATGGACATAATGAACAGATGAAAAAAGATGAGGAGAAAGTTATTCAATACACCAGAGGCATAATATATGCTTGCAGACAGTGTTTGACACTGTGAAGTAATACTGAAAAGAACAGTGCATTAATCTTTAAAGCTGACACCAAAAAGGTTCTGTTTTCATGTTTAGCTGTTCTAGCGACCTCTAGTGTTTGGATGAGGCATTTTGAATAAAGCAAAACAACAAAGCATACCAAGGCTGAAGCTCATAACTCTCCTTTCTCTCTTCAGAACTACATTTTGCGCACAGACAGATGACAGCATGTATATGGAGCCGTCGCAGGAGAAGGTGTTTGTTCGCTGTGTAAAGAAGCGCGAGGAGCCGCAGCAGCGGAGAATGATGAAGCACGGCTAAAGCATGCGTTCACATCCGGAGTTCTTGTAATATATTGATTTTCATGTTTTAACTTGTATTTTTTTAAGAGAAATTAAAGAATGGCAAAGTGTATAAGGATGTTTGTTATGAAACATTGATAAACGTGTATCGGATATTTACATTTCTTTCATGCTAACCTGAAAGCTACCACAAACCCTCAGTCCAAAATCCTGCCCTCAAATGTCAACAAACAGCGTTTTTACTGGCTGGAAAAAGCACAGGTGTTGAGCCCAATTTCTATTTACTGTCAAATTATTACCCCCCTCCTTGAAGTCGCTATCTTATTGCCTAATCCTAAACCTACCAATACTAGAACTGCGGTCACGCCATCCGCGCTTACAAATCACTGCGCGTCTACACGAGGTTGCGTGGTAGGCTCAATGTGTATGCGTTTTGTTGTCGGCAGACTTTTTAAAAGATATTCATAATAAAATCAAATTGTTTTCTACAAACTCCACCAGATTCTTGTTCTACATCTCACAGACTACCACTGTGGTAATTTTCATGATGTTTTACTGTTTTATTATTTAATAATTAACTGTCAAAGTCCTATACTGTATATCTGGCATTTAATCAATTCATAAAAAATGCAAATCAAATTGTTTTCTGCAAACTCCACCAGATTCTTGTTCTACATCTCACAGACTACCACTGTGGTAATTTTCATGATATTTTACTGTTTTATTATTTAATAATTAACTGCCAAAGTCCTGTACTGTATAATATGAATTGATTAAATATTGCTATATAGCCAGGTATACAGTACAGGACTTTGGCAGTTAATTATTAAATAATAAAACAGTAAAACATCATGAAAATTACCACAGTGGTAGTCTGTGAGATGTAGAACAAGAATCTGGTGGAGTTTGTAGAAAACAATTTGATTTGCATTTTTTATGAATTGATTAAATGCCAGATATACAGTATAGGACTTTGACAGTTAATTATTAAATAATAAAACAGTAAAACATCATGAAAATTACCACAGTGGTAGTCTGTGAGATGTAGAACAAGAATCTGGTGGAGTTTGTAGAAAACAATTTGATTTTATTATGAATATCTTTTAAAAAGTCTGCCGACAACAAAACGCATACACATTGAGCCTACCACGCAACCTCGTGTAGACGCGCAGTGATTTGTAAGCGCGGATGGCGCGACCGCGCTTGGAGACAGCGCGGATGGCGTGACCGCAGTAATACTAGAGGGGTAATAATTTGGTGGGGGTAGGATTTCGGCACAGCACCGGCGCTCTCTATATTGCTGTTGATATTTTGCTTCGTTCAAAATATTTTAAGAGCCGGTAATGTTGCCAAGTTCGTGGTTTTCATGTGGAATTAAGATACTTTTACATTTTTTTTTTTTTAATTTTTAGCCCCTGGAAATCGACTGTGATTGGACTGACTGGCTGTGATAGGGCAGGTTTTGTTGTGCAGACCTGGCAACCCTGAATTTGACCCATGAGAAATAAGCAACTACTGCAGAAGTGTAACAACTTACTTGATACCTGATATAGCACTTGAACACGGTTACGAGCTGCAGTCTCTGTCTTTTTTATTTAATTTCCCAACTAGGCAGCTCCTTGGTTTTTTTGGCATAGTCTACCCACACCAGAGTGAACATTGTCCCATTTCTTATAATTCATAATAGTCAGGAATCCTTTAAGGATTTGTGAAGGCCTTGATTTTCTGCAGCAACATAAAACATCATCTGTGCATTTGTGTGCTGTAGATGTTTCAACGTAAACAGCCTGTAATAAAATATGTTTGAAGTATGTGGTGTGTACTTGTGTGTTTTCAATTGACCCTTAGCAAACAGTTTGATTGACAGGCGATGTGACCAATCATAACCCTGAAACCGCCAATTTGACGTTGGTGAATTTGAACCTGAAAAATTGTGTGTACTCGCGTTTTTCCGCGCTTGAAACAACATTCCTTCTGATGTCCATTCATGTTTATTTGATGCTATAAATGAACTAGTATGAAGAGATGTTGGTTCACAAAATGGTTGGTTCAAGTTCACCAATGTTGATCTACCAACTCCCTTGACTGCTTTGTCTGACAAAATGGCAGATTCGGGGTTATGATTGGTCAGGTCGCCTGTCAATCAAACTAACATCAGGATCAGGTGCATCATGCACGTTTATTTATTTTTGTACGAAATGAAATTTGACCACAGTACAGCCGTTTATTTGGATTGAAAAGTAGCCTGGTTCAAATCCTGATCTAACATTGGGGAAGATGTATGACTGGACCACTTTCAAGCCATTTCTATGACTTTACAATATAAACACTTTATATTTATCACACATCCTGAAATATTTTTAGCCATATTATTATTATTTCTCATTTAGAGTACAATTTCTAGCCAGTCCATCCTTGGATTAAGTAAAAAGTAGACACAGGATGTACCCCCTCTATAAAATTGCAACTGAACTTGAGAGCAACTGATTATTTTTCATTGTATGGAAATGTATGGGTTGAGCAGCAAGAGAGAGGGTAGTTAACAACAAAACTTTCAGTTTGAGAAAATTATTTGAGAAAGGTGCGACTCAATTCAAATTTAACATCAATGGATGACATGTGACTAATGGCTTGTTGAAGACTTCATCAGCTGTTCTTTTGAAATATATTTTTATACACAACAAACCAATTTAAAAACCATGAACTACTGTAGATTCACAGTGAATATACAAGCAATTAATACTGTTTACTTCAACACATGAATATATATTACCAGATAGTGAAAGAAGCTTCTGATCAAGACTATTTTATTAATGCATTTTCAAGTACTTCAAAAATTACATTTTGTTGCACAATACTTTTTGCAAAGTACTTAGTAAAAATTTTCAAAAGTGAGCGCAAAGAGAAGAGAAAAAAAAACTACAAATAAAGCAAAAGAAAAAAAAGAAAGAAAAGATACTGTATAAAACACAGCGGACGTTAAAATGAAACAGTAGTATTAGACATGTTGTTTTTCATACTCCGTCCACACACCATGCTTACATATCAGTGCACATTCTTTATGAACTTAAAGCAAGACAAGCAAAAAATTATATATTTTTAAAAAATTAAATTCTAGGCCAAATCCCCTTATAAATTCAACCAAACCCATTTACCGCAGAACAACACAGAAATGTATTAATTACTTAGAAACCAATTTCAGTCAGCAGTTAAGTCAAGCTCACTAAAAACCCATTTCCCATTAACATTTAAAGAGACATACAGAAACAAGATGATGATTAGTTTAAAAGGAGGACTGATAGCCAGGAATGCTCATCTTCAAGAAACAAGCAAATCATCCATATTTTAAATGCATGCCCTTAAAGAATGCAAGGTTATTTGAGAAGACAGACTTTAAAAACATTGGACTTTCAGTCACGCTAATAGGATCGTATTCAACAAACTGAAACAGAAGACAAAATAATCCTGGTCTGCTAAAATACAACAACAACAACAACAAAAAAAACATTGAAAAAGACATTTGTAATGCATGATTTGTTTGTAACCTTTGCAAGAGTCGCACACAAAGAAAATCCAAAACACATTTCGAGAGAATGGAAAGACTGCAACGTCAGTGGTGTTATTGTGTTGAAAATAATTAGCATGGGCTGGTTTAGATACACTACATAGGCAACACAAGGCATATATATTGATTACATAGGCTGCTAGTCTGGATCTTTTCTTTTTTAGCTAATGACTGAAAATTGATAAAAGTCTCTTTGTATAAATATCGACTGGTGTGTAAAAACACTCTAAAGTCTCCACAGCTTGCTTCTATCATCTCCATCTCATCCATTCACTAATGCACACCACTGAGATTTTCTCATGTGTGTAACTCCACACTTTCCTGTTTCCTATATCTAATTGCAAAAGAAAAACCTTGTATTCTATGTATTAAAAAAAAACAAATCTTTCCTGATGTTGCTGTGCTTATATTCTCGAGCCTATCTTGTCTTCTGTGTACAATATCATTCACTGTGTATCAGAACGATCATTGTGTTACTGGATGAACATAAAATAGCAGTGACTCTCAGCAGATCAGGACACTTACAATCTTTATTTAACCATCCTCCCTCTCATTAACTCCCTCACCCACATGGAATGAAGAACTGCAGTTCTTTAGTGGTTACCAACTGGAGGAAAAAAAGCAACTCAACCAGGTGAAAGTGCTCTGCCAAATACATACATCCCTTTCAGCAAAATTACTCTGGTAAACTAGATAGAGATAGATGTTCCACCAACAGAAACTCTCTGTGCTGTCATTTCTTATTATATCCTGAGTGTCAATCAAACATCCTTAATTATCACTCTCCAGCACGACTGAAAAAACCAATGCATTTTGGGATTTCTGTACAATTGCACGCAGGAAACAATGAGAAAGCTTCAGAAATAAAAGCTTTTTAATCCTTTGCTTGCATTTTAAAAACATCTTAATTATACATTGGAAAAGGAGTCTCTTTAGGAGTCTCTCTCGGCCGTCAATGATTGGCAGAAAAATCTGACTTCCCATCATGCTCATCTCCACAGGAGGGTGGCAATTCCAAAAAATAATGATAAAAAAGATAAAAAGGCAAAAAAGAGGGGAAAACTTTAGTGGAGAGAACAATGGTTTTAATAACTTGAGGAAGAAAATAAAAAGCAGGAAAAAAAAGAACAAAAATCATTGATTCTGTCCTCTTGCTCATCGCCAGCTTCTGATTTTTTCTCTGAGCTACGCAACAAAAGCTTTGCTGGCTCCCAGAGCAGTGGTTTCTTACTCTTTAAAACAGTTGTTTTCTTAAGCATAGTCCTTTGAAGTCTATTTCATTTTTGCTCGTTTCTTAGTTTGTAGTTGGGGCTCATTGATTGATTCAGGTAACTCTTTGGAGTGAAGTGTTTCCCACTGTAGGCACTAGGAAGAACCAAGGCAATGAGAAGGCTTATTCAGCGTCGCATCTGGCCCATCTGGTAGTTCTCTCTCGGCTGGCGTTGGCGCTGTGGCTGAGTCTGTGCAGCTTGATGCTGGGCTCTATTTCTCCTCAGTGTGCCTAGAGAATAACACACAACGGTATGATTAATCACCCTACCTGCAGGGGTTAAATTGGGCTTCTGGAGGTAGGGGGACTCTTAAAATACCGGTGACATGACCTGGCTCTACCAGAGTCCATCACTATAATAAACCTTAAATGTGTTTTTCTGGCTAGGGTAGAGTAAAAATATTTGTCTTTTTATACTGACCTTTAGACACAAGTCTTCTGCAATGTTAGTGCAATGTGGCTTTGCGCCTTGTATTTTTTTTTTGGGGGGGGGGGGACTAGTTTGTCCATTGTATTACAGCAGATAAAGAAACAGATGAGACGGAACAACAACAAACTACTGAAGACAACAATGACAACTGACGACAGTGTTGACGAATGCTTATGCGAGGGGATTAAGAGATACCCACAACTCTAGTTTAAAGTACTAAAACTTTTTTATTGGTCATTTTTATTGGAAAAGGATGAAACTTTCTAGTATACATGTGTTGAGTGCCTTTGTTCACGCAATGGAGTATACTTTGAAAGGCTATGCGTTCAGCTGTAGTACTTGGTAGAGGGTCAGAGAGAGGTCATTTCAATCACTTCTGGTGAGACACTCTGCTATTAAGTGAAAAGTTGGAGGCAGGTGGTATAAGGTGAAGAACATTCTCATTCTAGGGAGCATTTAACTGGAGAAAAATCAGCTCTGATCACTTTTTCTTGCTGGTTGTAGTTTGGTAGGTAATTTGGGGTATATGGTGGTGATTTATGGTGCTTTTCCACTGCATGGAAAAAGCGTACAACATACAACTCTGCTTGGCACATTTACTTTCAGTTTGCTTTCCCACTGCAGTTTAGTTCTGCTTCAAAGTGGGTGGGATTATAGACTGATTGTATAGTTGTGCTGCCTTTACTGCTGTGGATCTGCACCTCGTTTACTGACCACGGTACAGTCATTTCTTTTTTCAAGTTGCACACAACGGTCGTTTAAAGCAATTCGTTTAAAAAAAGTCACGCAAACAATACAGCGGTGGCTGTTACTGACTATTTAAATATTGCATGTTTGGTGTCTCTTGTTTCAAAACCAATGATGCTGGTAGTGACGTTTCTCTCTGACCAATCAGTGATCTGCAGTGTCTACACATCACATTTAGTGTCGGTATGGCACGCTTGCGACCTCCTCAGAGGTGCCACTATTTAAGCGAGCCGCACAGTGCCATACTGAACAGTACCATGCCGTGAAAAAGCGCCTTTAGAAAGGGGTCATTTAGGGTACATTACCTGGCAGTGGTTTGGGTGGGGGTAATTTAGGGTTGCTGCTAGGTGTGTGCACACTGCAGATCTTGATAAATCCAGCCATCAGCATGATGAGAGCAATGCCCATTAAGAGAACCGCCCACCAGTGCTCCTGAAACATAAATATTCAACATGAGATCAACATCGAAAGAGACAAATAATACCGGGCAGCGAAATATCACTTCCCATGACGTTTATAGTGATTAAACCCACAAAAATACGCAGGGAACAAGTATTTAGGGATTACATAATTGAGACACTTGCCACTATCCACTCTGCGATGCTTGAGTAAAGCTCAGGGTTAAAGATGGCCTTCTTAAGCCTTGCCAGAGGGCCATCAGCATCCACCAGCCTACACCTCATAAAGACATCACAGTAGCCTTTGAAGTCATTACAAGGAGAGCCAGGCTGTAACGTGATGACCTTTCTTTCAAAGAACTTAGCCCATCTATCTGAGCTAGTGCTGCTGCAAGTGTTGGGCTGACCTACAAAGACAAAAAGAGAGAATCTGTAAAATTTCTTTAGGAGGAAACTGTTCAAAAATGTTTTAATGACAATGTTAAAAAAAAGCTGTGTTAGGTGCTGGATATTTGTTCAGTTCTGGATTGCATTTTTGAGAAAGCTGTCAGTGATGGCATGTGTTTCTCACCCTTCTCCATACAGCACACATGGCACAGCTCTGTTTCGTCTTTCCCCTCCTCAGTGACACAAGTGCAAACTTCTAGATGATGCTTCTGACAGATTGAGCCAGAGCAACCCTAAAAGAGAAAGAAATTCAGACAAAATGTCCTCAAAACAAAGACACATATTACACAAACAAATGCACATATACAGAGGCCGTAAGAAAAATTAAATGCTTGGAAGTCTTTGTGTGTCTTAGCACTGAAACAAAGGATTTCATTTGGGTCAACATAAAAATATTCTTTAACGCCAAGGTGAAAACAAATTGGTCAAATTGTATTTTAGTTATTAAAACCCAAAATCTAAAAAATGTAATTGTTTTTTTTTACAGCATTGTCAGAGATTTGGTGCCGTAAACAACAAAACATTAAAGTCCAAAGGGGTTTAAACATTCTGTAGGCACTGTGTAAAATAAGCACACAGGTCATGATGCAGAACATACCCCATTAATGCAGACTTGGGTATTTGAGTGGCAGGATGTCAAGTTTGCTTTGGGCGTTGAGGTGGGGCATTGGGCGGTGTTTCCATTGCATTTGCCCTCAAGAGCACATTCAGATTCATCCCTACACTTCACATCAGTGTTCTTAAATGTACACTCTGGTGTGCAGCATGGACCCTGGCTGGGACTGCAAGAGAAAAGTTTTGAGAAATTAATGCTTTATGAAAAACGTGTTGATAACAAATTACTTAAAACAAATTACTCTGGTGTTACATAATGCAAATTTAAGACCAGAGGTTATAGTAAATATAAGTAATATATAGTAAGTATATATATATATATATATATATATATATATATATATATATATATATATATATATATATATATATATATATAAATAAAATCTTTAAATAAATTTTTATTTTATTAATTTTTTTTAGAAATTGTAGTATTTAAACTTCTTCCTTTCAGTTAGTTACCAAGGCAACATTTCTAATTTTTCATCTAATATTTATATTTTATATTGTTTCAACTTTATTTCCATTAACGAAAAATTATTTTTAATAGTTTTAGTTTTAAATAAAAATAACAACACTGGTCATAGCAGACTGTTAATGTTCTTCTTACGCACCTGCATTTAGTGTTTGGCTTTAGTTTACACTTCAGCTCATCTTTCTCATTGGCATTATAGCAGCATGCGTCCTTGCATTGATCGCTATAGCCACAGTCACACTGTTCATTAGCCTCAACCATACCATTTCCACAGATGGGCTGTCCAGATTCTGGAAAAGTACAAGACAGTATAAGAGAGGGAAAAAGGGAGACAGAAAAAATAACTATTGTTTTATCATTGCTGCATGATTAGGACTTTTGCGACTTTGATGTAAGGTTGCCACAGAACAGCACCATGAGCTCATTACAGTGACAATCCTCCTGGAGCAATCTCAGGTTGAGTGCCTCATTCGAGTCTATCGCCGTGATATCCTATGGCTCACTCATGGTTACCAACTATGAGCCTTAAACACTATCATGTGCCATTTTCTTGTAGGAGGTTAAAATCTCACCGACAAAGCAGCTGAATCTCTTCTTATCCAACACCTGGCTGATGTTGCGAATGCTGCAGATAGAGAACTTGTTGTTGTTGAACTTGTCTCCTGATGTGGCTCTGGCATACATGATGTAGTTGCCTTTTTCTTTCTGGTCTTGACCCTTGGCTTCTCCTGGAGTGCAATCAATTCCTGAGTCATGCTGGAAGACAGAGAAAGTGAGACAAGCATAATCAGCAACACGCATACAAACACTTGAAACATTGACTATCATTCCTGCAGCGCTTGCCTGGTTTACTACTGAAGCTAAGAAAGGTTGGAATTGGAAACCTGGTCAGTACAAGAATGAAAAAGAAATACTAAGGTTGCTTTTGGAAGTGTTACTATGGCCAGGAGGGGGTGCTCACTCTGCAATCTGCCGAGGCCCTATTGTAACATAACGGGGATAGGACACTATACTGTAAAAATGATGCTTAAATTAAGTCTTGATTCTCTGTGATCATTAAAACTCTCAGGGAACTCCTTGAAAAGAGTATGCTGGCATCTCTTATCATTAGAATGGCAAATTCTCCAATTGTCATATTTCCCACGCATACAGGTTGGCATCCTATTCCTGCCAAAAACCTGATTAAACCAGAATAAAGCTGGTTTGTTTGTCCTAGGCTGGTTTCAGGAGCCTGGCCTGGTTGGTTTCCCAGGCAGGCCAAGCTGATGTTTAGCTGGGCAGCCTGACCTGACAGAGAGCAGCTAAAACCCAGAAAACCAGCTTAGGTTGGTTGGTTAGTGGTGGTAGCAGATCTCTCACATTATCTTCAATAAACCTTTGAGTCTGAGAAAAGTGCTTTATAAAGGTAACTAAATATCACTATTCGAAAAATATTCTCCTCACAGCTGAACTATATGTATTTGGCAGACGCAAGAAATATCTTAATTGGCCTGCAGCAAATACAAAACTAGACTGAAAATATCCAACACTATTTTTCAGTGGGCCATGGGCCAGTTCTTGGCAATTGCTTTTAAACTGAAACGAGTTACAGAGGATTGAGCAAATACTAGGTCAGGATATTATAACAGTCTGGCTAGATCGATTTGAGAGTTTAAAGGCCTCAAAGGAAGTACTGTAATGTGTGCTATGAATTTGTTCATAAAGGATTCAGCTGAGGTGTGTAGTCTACTGCTAATCTGTCTAGAATGCTGCACATGAATTGAGAAGGACTTACCGGAGAGCCAAAGTTATGTCCGACCTCGTGAGCGAAGGTGATGTGGGAGACTTTAGGGGGAACGTGTGAAGCGTAGTTTTGCACGGTGATGATGCCGGTGTTCAGAGACTTCTTCTTTCCATCAGAGTACTGTTTATTCTTCTCACAGATCCCACCAGAGCTGCCTGAAATCACACATAAGAAAAGCGCTAATAAAATAAAATTTAAATAAAAAATTAAATAAAAGAAATCCAAAATCATATAAAAAATATTTATAAAACAATTGTGTGTGTGTGTGTGTGTTTGTGTGTGTGTGTGTGTGTTTGGGGGGGGGGGGTGTTTGCAAAATATTCTTTGGTGACACTGGTGTTTAAACTTGATTAAATAGTCAACACTGAGAAATGTAGAAATGAAGTGATTTCACTGTAGTTGTGGCTCAGATTCCCACAAAAGCAGCAAATAGCACCAAATACAATTGACCAGCTTAGCATATACATAGAGGACAAAGCCATGACACTATTACCTGTAAAAATGTTCTGACTGAAAGTACTCCTACACACCTTCTGTTCAAATATGGCTAAAGAAAATAGTGTTTGGTTGGATGAAGTAGTATAGCATAGTAAAGCACGTGCTAGGTGGGCTACACATCTCACATTGAGAATCTTTATCCCAAGAGTTGAGAATCACATATTTTTTTTAAATTTGTCATCTCAAGCCAATGTTTTTAAGCTATACAAAATACATTATTTGTATAGTTTAACAGCATCAAATTGTAAGCATGTGTGAATGAATTTTCTGGGTTATGTGCCCTGAATAATGACACAAACACACATGCATACAAACAAAGTTCGTTCACTCAGCTGTGAGTGGTTCAGCAAGACAGCATTTGCTGTCGTCCCTGGTGATTAGCCGAAGTGAGATCAAAACAGCAGACTTTGATCTCAAACAATGCTAATTTACCTTTATTGATTGACAGGAATTTTTTTTTGAGTATTTGAGTGTGTGTTTCCCCTCAAGAACAGTATTAAAGTGTAAACGTAGCATTGTAGAAAGCTTTTTACTTTAAGTGCAAAGAAAAAGACTTCTTATTTGTGTTGTTCTCTGGGATATTTTATTTTCAAAGTGACACTGAAAAAAAAATGTTATGTAGATATGAGCTTGTTTTATGCTCAAAAATATCCGTATCATGAACTAAAAACTGAAATATGCATAAGCATGCAGTCCCATCTGATGCAAAAACTCAATTGCTCTAATGAGGACTCAACTGCCTTACAATAGGTCCTACAAACAAGACAACATAAATCAATACAGAACTTTTTAATAAATTAACCAGAAAGTATGTGTTTATGCAACAAGCGTCCGTACAAAAGGCAGAAAACTGAACTCCTCAGAGTGATCTCACAATATGAATGAGCCAAAGAGGTGAGAGGGATGCACACCTCTCTAGCAACATGAATACATAAATAGAAATGAACACAAATTAAAGGTGAAGAAATGAATCTCTCACTTCAAGGTGTGCAAATTTGTGTTAAACAAAGGCAAATATGTGAAAACACTAATAGGGTTTTTAATCAAGCAGAGCTGAAAGGCAAGTTTTGTTTAGCTTTATGGATCTATTCTGTATGCAAAGCTTGGATGCCGCTCTGCCCTTGTCTCTTTACCTCGAGACTAATGCAGCTTAGATAACAAAAAAGTAAAAAAAGAAAAGAAAAAAAAGATTTTTTTTTACAGTATTTAAGTTATTTTACATGCAATTCACTATGATTATAATTCATTTAAATAATACTTTTTATTTTTTATTATATTAATTAATTAGTTTTTCAAATGCAGATGTCCCCAAAGGACACATTTAAAAGGACAGAATTTTAATTTTTGGGTGAACTATCCTTTTAACTAAATTCCGGGGACAAACGTGTACACGTGCTGTGGGCCTCATTTATCAATCTAACGTAGAAACGAGCGCAGAAATCATCTTACGACAGGGCTCACATGTCATACAAACATTTGTATGCTGGGAATCCTATTCCAATCCTATTATATGTTAATAAATGTGGCGGCTGAAACCTATCGTCATTTAAATATCATGTCCCTAAAAAAAAAAAAGTTTGGAAGCTTCGCCCCTAGAGTTTACGACACAGAGAAACGTAACCTGGCCAAGAAGAGGAAGTAATCTCACAAAAGAGAAATTCATTTTAAACCAAAAACACCCGTTAACCTCGTAATCGCAAACAATTACATTAATTTATATGTATATACCGGTAAAAAAACTGAAACATTCATAGGCCTACTGTAGTTCCCTCCACAACAAAACCTTCAAGTTTAAAGGTATTTAGAACAGAACAAGAATGTAAAATTATATACTAAACTATAAAATAAAACATAAATTAGATAGTCATAGTGGCATTCATTATAAACAACATAAGTCAAGACTGACTGACTTTTTTTTAGGCTAAAGCGAAACGACTGATGACTGAATTATTATTCATTATGTAAACAATTAAGGCTTCAGGTGCGTGATGTGACAATGTGTGAATCCTCACGTTCTTTTGTTTATGCTGCTATTTGCGCTTGTAAAGCTAAACCCCTGAAAAAAAAGTTATTATTTTTAATTGGTCAAAAACACACACCTATTCTAATTTAATGTAATTTCAATTTGACCTTCTAATCTTAACAGTTTATGATCGACTAATGAGCTTTGGTTGTTTGCAGGAAAAAAATCTAAATGATCAAAATGCTCTCATTACAATTCTCTACCAGATTTTCTATGCTGGACGCAATCTCACGCTAACTCGAGACCTGACGAGAGAATTGATCGTAGCCACCGCTCACGTCCATATTGATAAATGGCAAGTTTTGTGTACGCACCGTTTTCTTTCTTATGTTTATTTCATAAATGAGGCTCAGTGTGAGGACTTTCACTGATAGATTTATCGTCAGGTTTAGTTTAATGGAGACGACATGACCAGTCCCACATTCAAGCATTAGCATTGATACTCATTAACATCACGTCTGATTTGCAGGTCTTCAGCCCTGCCTCCTCTGCCTCATCTCCCGACATGCATGCTGATTTCATTTTTGATGAGCAGACACTAGCTCACTCACACACACACAGAAAACCTCTCAGGTTATAAATTATACACGAGGCCCAGTATGTGCAGCTCCGATCATACCTGAAGGAGCCCCGACCCAGGCCAGACCCAGGACCCCATCATCAAAGTCTCTATCTGTGAAGACGTAGGCTAGGCAGTAGTCATCGTGATTCTGCTCCGAGTTGAGCTCTAGAAATTTCTCAACACCGATGTTGGCAAATCGGAAAGGGTTTGAGCGATCCTGCTCATCAGTGGTAGTGTTAATCTAAAATAGAAACACAAACAAATTTCAGTTTAATATAACAGTAGAGTATTATTTGTACAATCTACATGAGAATTAGGATGGATCTAACATTTTGTGTCCTCCTTTGTGCTTTTTCATTTTTTTTTTCAAGTCACTGACTTTTTTCACTGTCTCGTTCAAGAATGTTGCGTTAAAACACTGTGTCAAGTTAAATTTTGTGCCTCAAAAAAATACTTTTGTCTGAACGCTGACTCAGTATTGGCCGTATGCATGTGATGCTGACGGAGGAGCCAGCCAATAATGCCTGGCGTAATGATGACCAGAAAGGCTGCACTGCGTTCACTATGTCAACTGCGCATGACAACAGTTCAAACTGTTAAATTAAGTAGTTATTTTTGTTTTGTTTTTGCGCACAAAAAGTATTCTCGTCGTTTCATAACATTAAGGTTGAACCACTGTAGTGACATGGACTCAATAGGTGCAATGACGTTGCTGCCTATGTGTGGTTACGAAACCCTCAGATTTCATTAAAAATATCTTAATTTGTGTTCCGAAGATGAATGAAGGCCTTATGGGTTTGGGACAATATGAGGGTGAGAATTAATGACAGAAATTTCATGTTTAGGTGAACAAACCCTTTAAGCAGCAAAAGAGTTAATTGTAGTGCAGCAGCCCAGGACTAAAGAGCTGCAGTACATGGACTGACAAGCTTTTATTGGCGTCTGGTCAATACTGAGTGAGATTTGTAACCCTTCTGAACAACTAACATCTTGAAATAGGTCGGTCAATATATAACTAGTATTCTAACCAGTTAATCATGATGGTTAAGAAGAATATCATGTTTAAAGTTCACATTAGATTAAATGTGTCAAGAACTGGGCTTGACATTCTTACAGGAATTACTAAACACTCTCAATGCATATTACAATTACAATTTAGACAATAGGAGTGCATGCCCCACATCTCAAAAAAATCTGGACACATCTCAGAGATCAGTTTTTTGTAGAAGGAGAGAAAAGATGAAGATAACAGTGACGAGAGAAACACATTCACCTTGATTCTCTTCACCATGAAGCTGATATTGCGGATGCCCTGAAAATCGGTGCTTTGATAGATGGAGTCAATGGCCTTCACGTGACTGGAAATCTGCATAACCCGAAAGAACAACCCTATAAATGTGTAATATAAAACACAGCAGGCACCATTTGTCATTAAGACAGGTGGTTTAGGTGTACCTGTGCGATCACAGCCTCCCTGGTGCCATAGTATCTGAAAAAGAGGTGATCTGTTTGGATGAAGAGCTGACAGGTATTTTTCTCTGGCTGTGCTGCACGACGTTTCCTCAGGATCACCGGCCCATCAGCCATCTCTTCATCAATGAAGTGGTTTGTTTGCTGCAAAGAAAACGGCAGGAAACGTAAGAACTTAACTAAGAAGAAAGACTTTTTCGGCATTTCTGGCAAGGTATCAAATTGAAATCTAAACTTCAGAATCATGGGAAAGAGGAAATGTTCCAGATCTCCCTGTGTGGCGGGGTTTCTATGTTTGTTTGTATTGTGAGATCAGAATCGTGGTGCTAGTTGGTGATATCAGTGGTTCAGCTGAATTGTATAAAGGGCTGTTGGCGCTGACCTGGGTGGGCTCCTCCACTGCAGATGCCTGGTATTTCTTCATCCTCTCAAATACAGAGTGATCTGCACAGCCACCTTCTGCTCCATACTTGTGAGGGTAATCTGGGAAGAGAAAAATCAAGAGTTAACAAAAAGCAATGCAACCCAATGCTTGTGCATTTCAAAACTATATTGTTAACATGTGCAGTCTCTAATTAAGCAGCCTGCTGCACTTAACCTTTACTTCACTGAACTTTAGTCATTTAATTATACCCTTTATTTAGACTTAATTTTCCTAACTATTTTAAACCTCAATATTTCACAACAGAATATGATAGATAACTGAAAAGACACTGAGCCACAACTAGAGATTTATCCTGAGGGGAAGCCTCTCAGTGAAGATACAGCGTACTTTCACACACAGCTGTTTCTGAAGTCCATCTATTCCTGTTATTATAATGGGAACAGAACAAAGTGTTACTGATATTTGATGTCTCACCCTTTTTGAAGCAGCGGAGCATAAAATAAATAAATGAACAATAATAATAAAATAATAAATTTACAGCAAGTATGCATGGTAAGAATTATTTTTGACAAAGTTCATTCTGGATCCTGCTTTCACTGCTTGCAATAACCAAACATCAGCAGAAATGAAAATGAGAGTATAATCAAGTGTCTCTCTAGATATTGTATATTTTGAATGGAAAGTCTAGATTGAAATTCTGCCAGCAACCATAATCTAAAAGCACTTGCTCGACTCAACCGCAGTGATCTGCTATATGCAATCTAACTTTCGAGGGAGCAGTGCCTCCAAAAAATGCAAGCCTTTGCGTACGCGCACACACAAACACACATTGGGTTTCCATGTTTTATGGGGACTTTCCAAAGACATTTTCATACGGTACAAATTGCATATTTTAGTTGTAACCCTAAACCTACCCATCACAGAAAACTTTCTGCATTTTTAGATTTTCAAAAAACATAATTCAGTATGATTTATAAAACGTCATCACCATTTTTGATGATGATGATGTCACCAGTATGTTGAGCACCTCTGGCCTCAGCCTTACACTAATGCAAATTTAAAGTGACTATTTCACGCTCCCAGGCCTTTTTATAACATTCATATCAAAATGTAAAATGCTGTCAGTACAGAAAGGAATATTCACTGCTCTAAAATTTGGCATGGGTGTCATTCTGACAAAAACTCAGCTCATCATTGACAGAAGACTGATGACCAGAGGAGTATCTACCAAAATCACAGATTAGATAAGAACAGACTGTAAAGAAATGATAAAAATAACACAATGGATCATAAGCAGTGTGCATCTCTTACACACCAGTCTAATTACCCATGACGGGTTTATTCTGATGGTTTCTCAGTCCCAGGACTGCCAGACACTCTCAGAGAAAAAGAGAGTTGGTCTAATGAGACAGCAGAGCATCTATGAGAAGCCCACACATAGACACTGAGGATCCCACATGAGTTACTCTCCTAATAATATTTACAAATTAGCATCATGTGCATGACATACTGAAGCTTCTGGATGAGTGGAACTGCTGTATTAGCCTGTCCGAAAGATGTACAGGAAGTGTGAAGATACTGAGCTTTTGATGTGAGACAGCGCAACTAAAAACAAAAATCTCTCACCCTCCAGAGAGAACTTCAGCAATGTTTTCTTTAAGCGGAAAGTGGCTGTGGTGGAATAATGTAGCATGTACAGACAATGAGTCATCGCTGTGTCAGGTGATATATATGTTGTTGAAAGTGTCTTGGTGGTAGTTAGGGAAAAACTGACACTCTGAACTCTGATCAAAACAAGTCCATTTCTTCTCTGTGAGGTTTTTATTGTTCAACACTGAATGCAGCCCCATTCAAATGCAAATTCTGTTGGGCAGAACAAGAGAGGCATCTGTCAAGAGGAAACGAGTGCAAAAGAAAATGACAAGTGCCTCAAAGAGAGAATAGAAATCCATCTTCTGAGATGAGAAAAGTCTCTGACTTGTCAAAGTAATCGAAATGGAAGCATGGCAAGCTTTTAGCTGAAATCTCAGATACATATTTTTGCTCTTGAGAAAACGAACACAAAAATGTGGATTGTTTGATTGGAAATTATTCATGTACTGACACATTTTTGCTAATGTAAAGTAATGAGCAGCAAAACAACAACACATAAATAAACTGACAAACAACCCCTCAGAAACACGAGACTAAACCCAACTGTTGTGGTGACAGGTTGTGCATGCCTCAAGTGGCGAGTGTACGGTTTCAGTATTAACAACCCATACTGCAATAATACCAGCTGTAATTCTCAGAAAACTCCAATATGGTGGACCACAAATTCCACTTTTGCTGGTCCTGAAACAAACCCAATGTGAGGAGGCATCATGGGAATGAGATGGTTAGAGGCAAATGCCAGATGCATAGGAACTTTGCCAGCCCTAATCCTAAACCTTTATATCAGTTACCCATTAATTTGCATCAATAAAAGTACAGTAGATACAGGTGTGTCATAAACTGTTTGTTTCATGCATAAAAAACTAACCCCCAAATAAAAATGCCTATTATTATTTATAATAAAACTTTAGCGTTCACTGTAATAATTACTACAATGTCATCATATCCAATTATACTTTTGAATTATCAAAGCGAGAACATACATTATTAACGCATTTGTCACTATTCCAAAAAAGTCCTGCATCGATTCAGTCTTTCAAAAATTTTTTTGTAGATTATAGAAACAAATCGCCTTGCGAACACCACAGGGCGAACTGCACCATATCTCGACGTTGTACAGTGCATTATGTGAATTTGTGAACTGTTCTTTTAAGTCCTGCAAATCTACCGCCCTCCATTACCTAGCGTACGCTGAGTTCGGTCGATCAGTAAAAGTCCTTTTAATAGAAGACTCAGTTTATATTTTGTAAAATTTTGGACGGATCTCCTTAAACCCCTGCTCGCAAAAAAACCTATGGTTTTGCATGAATCGCCTAGTCTGTGTAACATAATTTAGCTTCAAAACTAAGAAACTCCCCAAAAGGCAGCAACAACGGGACACTACTCGTTTTGTGAATAACGGATATCAATAAAACATGTTGTCAAATTATATTTGACAGGATTATTGCTGCTTCACTAGACATCAGTTAATATTTTACAAACTATAAATGTTTTTTTTTTGCTGGAACTCAAACATTAGAAACGTTAAAATAAACATATAATGATTTTTCAAATGGATGTGTGTGATTCTGTGGGGTCTCTTTTCTCATCCGCCTCCAGGAGTTTGATTAAAGCTCTGCTGAAGCATTAAATTACTCAAGTGTGAATCATTACCCTAAAGTCAGAGATTAAAGACAACAGCCCAATGAGACAAATATTTCTAGGCTTTCCTTATTTAGACAAATTGATTGAAATTGAGCCTAAATATGGTCAATTACATTGTTCACAATTTTTGATTTTATCATTTAATGTCAGTGAGGTTTTTCTGTAAGTGGATGTTTCAGAAGGAGAAACATACCCACATTTCTAAGCCTGGCATGAGTCAGTAAGTGACCCAGAGTTCACTCTCCTCTCCTTCTGACCTCTGTCCTTATGCTTCAATAGACCACTGTCAGTCACAATTAACTCTTTCTCTTTCCCTCCCATAGATACAAACTCACTGTCCCAAACTGACCTCATCCACTCTCGCAGTGAACATACATTAGCTCTCTTTAGTGATGACAAACTCCCTCTCACTTATTGTGCATGTGCACACTTAAATGCAAACTGAAGTAAGCTGTATCAGTGTCTTCAGCAAGGCTTCCAGTCATCCGACTATTTAAGTGCATCTACAATGCTGTATGTGCGTAAGCTAGAGTTAGTCATCCTATTTTTCCTGCAACCGATACTCATATTGAGCACTTCACCACTTCACAGAACTAGAATGACAGCTGTGCGGAAAAAACACTCCATTTCCTCTTGCACCTTCACATGCTGTTAACACCAGGAGTGCGAGTTCAAATTACTCATGGTTTGGTTATCATCACAGTTTTAGGGCCACAGTTTCGGTAAGGTTTGGTGTGCATGCTCAGGGAAAAAATTACTAGTGTCACCAAAAAAAAAAAAACCTCAAACAAGTAACAGCACAAATAAATACAACAGAACAAAAATAAACAGTGCTTTTTAGATATTTGAATGTGTGCTTCAGATGAGTGCTTCTTACAGAATAGTAGATCATTCAGCACTCCTATTGAACAAAGTTTACTGAGTGACAGTTTTATCCACCTATTGTATTGGGAAGCCAGAATGTGTATCCAATAGCCAAACTCAGTTTGTCTGTTTTAGGCATTGTTATTTTCAAAAACCATATTGTCAGATTTAAGATGAACTGGGGTGCAAGTGCCGAACCGTTTTTTTTTTACTGAGAAATAGGGCTGTCACGATTATGAAATTTGGCTGACGATTCATTTTCTGAAAAATAATTGCGGTTATGCCGATTAATTGTCAGTTTTAGGGCTTTGTCATACATTTTTGTGCGCTTCATTCATTAAATAATTGTGAAGAATTTAATCCTTTGCGAGTTATCAGTATCAATTCAGTAAATAACTGAAACATTAAAAACTAACTGGCCAATCGCAGAAAAGGTGATTATACAGAATATGAATGAACTAATGGCCACTTTTTTATTTATTAAACACAATCAAGAATCCACTAAATACACACTACCTCATTATAGAGAAAAACAACATATTAATAAAAATATATAATATAATCATAAGCTATGAAAAAAAAAAGTGAGTAATTCAGCAGCATAAAGTAATTCTTGAAAAAAAATCTTTGGTGCAGAATAATTTTATAAAATCTAAACATGTTAAAAAAAACAAATGTAAGATACTTCTTATAAGATACATTCATCAATGGTACAATTTATATGTCTATATGAATGTAAAGAATTAGCCTACAATATATATCCTATATATAGATCCTATAAACACACACACACACAGTCAAATAATACAAAATTTAAAGATGCTTATTTTAAATGTATTGTGCAGCTTTTTAATGGGGCAAAAAGATATGACCCATACGATAGAACAAGATTCATTTAAGTTTCAGCTCACAAAATCATGTTTATATGAAACGTATATCAAATGCTTCAATACAGAGTGGCACAAACCGCTTATGTGCACTCCGGGTGCAGAATTATGTGCTTAAAGTAAGTAACAAAGTCACAGTGCGCAGCGCTGCGCCAATACGCATGAAAAAGTTCATGGCAAAAAGAGAAATTTTGAGCGTATGATCCTAGTGTATATCTGTCCAACAGTTTATTGAACATTTGTTTTTTCACAGTTTTAAAATTCCAGTTGTCACATTAAGCTATGGAATGACTTCGAATATATTGCATGAAAACTTTGGTGCTTGTCTATTTCTAGTCCATGAATCCCCCTTGTGCTGTAGGCCTAAAAGAGCACAATAATCGCTGTTGGTTAGATCAAATAACCACAATCAGACGGTTATTTAATAATTGCGACTGGCCTACCGAGAACTGTTACACCCCCAACACCATACTTTATAAATCAGCAGATACCAGTTTCCTTGTTTCTTATATATATTTTAAAAAGCTATATTGACCAATCAGCATCCAGTACCAGAATAATACACTTTACAAGTGCATGTACACTACTACGGTTCAAAAGTTGGTAAATTTTTGTTGTTTTTGAAAGTTTTGTTTTTTGAAAGTTGGGAAATATTATTACAAATTTAAATGTTAAAACTATTTTAATATATTTTAAAACATAAGCTGAATTTTCAGCGTCATTACTGCAGTCTTCAGCACCACATGATCCTTCAGAAATCATTCAGAAATCGGATTTGGTGCTCACAAAAATCAAAGTTAAAAATGGGGAACAGTTATACATTTTTTCTTGGTATTAATTTCTTTAAAAATGCTAATAAAAAAATCTTACTGCCTCCAAACGTTTGGACAGCAGTGTATATAAAGAAGAAAGCATACCAGTTCACCTCTTCAGTATCACCTCCTTGTACATGAGGATACTATAACAGTGATAACATATGCTAGTATTTAAGAGGCTTTATCAGACTGATTAACAGCAAAAGTGCACCACTATGTTTGATTGAGAGGGTGAGTGAATGACAGAATGTAAGATAGGGAGAGTGAGACAAACCACAGTAAAGTCTAGTGCATACAATACTCAAATTTGTTGCCTATGACGTTGTAGTCTCTATGCCTTTTGCTGTGTCCTAACTGGTTTATTTGTGTGCCAATGCTTTATATATTACACTAATTCACTCAATTTCATGCTCATGATCCAAAACATCTTTAGTATAGGCTAATGACCATCATAATGTGCTGTGATTCCAACATTAACAGCACTTTTCCATCCAAAAGCAATCAAAACACGCAATTTGAAACCAATTCCATAATCCAGCCATTTTAACAGCTCTTATCACACTCAAGAGAGTCTCAGAACATCAGTGATTGGAGACAGACCCACTCAGACACATTCATTTATCAGTTCAAAAAAGAAAAAAAGAAATAAAAAAATCAGCAAACATGATATGTATCTTCAACTATGTAAAAACTTGATTATACTGAAAGCAGTTTATTTACATTTACAGAATCTAAAGCTGACTTGAGCAACTAGCTTCAAATTACTTTTATTTATGTACATTACCCTTCAAAGGTTTGGGGTGAGTAAGGTTTTTGATATTTAAAAAAAAATCATGTTTATTCAGAGAGGATGCATAGAATTGATCAAAAGGGACATTTGTGAAATGTTACAAAAGACTTATTTTTCAAATAAATGTTTTTTGTTGTTTTTAATTAAAAGTATCCTAGAAAAAAAAAAAAAATATATATATATATATATATATATTTTTTTTTTTTTTTTTTTTTTGTATGGTTTGTAAGATGTATGGTTTGTAAGAATAGAACAACATTTGGGTGAGATACAACAATATGAAAATCTGGAATCTGAGGGTGCAAAAAAAAAAAATCAAAATATTGAGAAAATCGCCTTTAAAGTTGTCCAAATGAAGTCCTTAGCAACACATATTACTAATAAATACATTTGTTATATATTTACAGTAGGGAATTTACAAAACATATTCATGGAACATGATCTCTACTTCATATCATTATCATTTTTGGCATGAAAGAAGAAAAAAAAATTGATAATTTTGACCCATACAATGTATTGTTGGCTATTGCTACAAATATACCCATGTGACATATGACTGGTTTTGTGGTCCAGGGTCACATATATCATTCCACAAAAATATTAAGCAGCACAACCATTTTCAACACCGAAAATATTGATCCCCAAATCAGGATATTAGAATGATTTCTGAAGGATCATGTAACACTGAAGACTGGAGTAATGATACTGAAAATTCAGCTTTATCACCATCACAGGAGTAAAATTACATTTATTTGTTATATTAGATTAAAAGAAATTTTGTGAATATTATTACAAAAACAATTTAAAAAAAAAACCTTACCGACCCTAAACCTTTCAACAGCAGTGTATAAAAAGTTTGTTTGCTAAATATATCTCAGCAAACCATAAACTATAACAATACTACCTACAAAACTCCAATCAGTAACCTCAACACATGCATGGTATGAAATAGGAGATTGTAAGTACAGGAGTGATAGGTCACTGCAATGCTAATATTAGCTCACCGATGTCATCCTCATGGTAGATGACTGAATGGTAGGGCACACTCTGGTCTTTGAGGTATCTCTCTGCAGGTTCTACGTAGTACGTTCCTTGATGGCTTTTAATGAAACCCTCAAACTTCCCATCCACGATAGAGCCATGGGTCAGAGTGCCCTTCTCACCTGCAAGATAAAAACAAACCAAAGGTTAAAGACCAAAGGCAATTTTAAAGCTATTCAGGGCACAGAAAAAGCCTTCTCTTTATGCAGGCAGACAGAGGGCATGTCATGAAATATGACAGAGGGAGAATATATAAAGAAATGCTTCCATATTATGGTCTAGTGATTCATCTCCTCTATCATAAACACCACAAATCTAAGCTCTTGACCTTTAGAACCGTAATGAGCTCAGCAACCTGGCACCGTCTCTGACAATCAAAGGAGACCTGTTCTTCATCTACAGACTTTAGAACTTCATCTAGAGCTGTTCCACAACAGTAGGCAGATGGACATCAACATTTACACTGAATCATTTCGAAACTTCTTTTATTCAAAGTGACTAACAAATGAGGACACAACAAAAATGAGTAATAAGGGAGGCAGTAATTGTCAGAAATGTTGCAAAAATACCAGCCAGAACCAAGAACTAAGCGAGACAGTATAACATTGGTACAAAAATATTTACATTCTTATTTTATGAATTACTGCACTAATCCACTAATTCCCAGGTTTGTTCCAGAGGTAACTACATTACAATTATTTGCTTATTTTTTTCAAAACATATGCAGCTGTTTTGGGATATTAAAAAACCTTACAATTACAGAAAAAACAATAACACCACCTAAACCATTTAACAATATACCTAAAACAATGAAAAATATGACTAAAATACATTAAAAAGTGTTAAGCAAAAAAACCACAAAAAAACTACAAATCACTACATACAGTATAAAAGAAGGTAAACATCATACAGATCCGTTTTAAATGGGTTAACAGTCAAGTACTCAGAGAAGACATGTCTTTAGACATTTTTTGGCAGTGAGGAACTGGGAAAATTATTTTACCATTGAGGAACAGTGGAAGTGAACTACATCAAAATTTGAAATGCAGCACAGAAACAAACAGGGGAGTGGAGCTTCCTACACCGACAGAACATCCTGGAAAATTCTGCTTCAATTTCAAACAGATTGCCAAGTTCTACATGTGTGTGCATGAATTCTTAAATAACAAAAGATGGAACCAAAAGAACAAACCAACAAAAGAAGCAATTAATAATAGTAATAATAGTAAAAAATAATAATAATATTCTAGACATCTTAAGCTATCAAAATCTCAAAGAAAATTTTTGCTCATTTCAAATAATGGTCTTCTTTACGCAAGACAAATAAAAGAGACGCTTTGAATGTTTCACAAGACTTGGGACCTTACAACCTTACAACAAGCACCACAAGTGCTTTAAAAGAAAACATATTGCAATAAAACAGGAATTTATAAGAAGCTCTCTGCTATCACAGTTAAAAGGGAGTGGTGTGGTTTGTCTGTTTCTCAAGTACAGAAGAAGAACCTGCAATCTGGTTTGTTTCTTCAGAAAGGAACAAGCTCTGAAAGTTCTTGAACTCTTCATCCTTAGACTGATAACACAAAGAGGAGATTCACTCTCTCACCCTGTGTAATATTAAACTACTGCTCTCCTCCATCCCTCCCTGACCTTCTGTTCTCGTGTTCGCAGATTAAAACAACAGGAAAGCTGATGAGGTGAAAAGCATGAAGACACTCAAAAACATAAAACAGGCAGCAGCCAAGATGGATATTGGCACAACATCTCCAAATATTTAATTTCTTATGGAGTCAATCCTAATAAATGTACTGAATTTGACTAGGAGCACTCTGGTTGCTAATGAGGAGGACTGGGGTAGAGATGATATCCTCTTCAGAGTAAAAAGAGAGAGCAGAAAAGAGAAATGCTAATGAGAGAACGACTGTTAATGTCAATGTCATCGTCATTCCACAGGGAATTTGCATCCCTGCTTACTTCAAAATCTTTTTTGTGAATATTAGAGGTTACAAGATCTAGTACTGAGAGTTGTTTTTCCTTTAGAGAGCACAAAGACTGCTCACAGATAACAAAGGGGGAGAGAGAGTGCAAGAAATTTAGGGAAGTTTGAGAAAAGGGAGTGAAATGGTGAAATTTGGGAGTGTCAGCTTAAAGGGGTAGTTCACCCTAAAATGAAAGTCATTATTTACTTGCCCTGGTGTTGTTCTAATGTAGTATGCCCTTCATTCTTTTATGAACCACAAAAAGAAAAAAAAAATGTCCCACTCGAGCTTGACCATATAATGGCAGTGAATGGCGACCAGCATAAAGCTTTTTTTTAAAAAGACGCAAAAGTATCGCAGAATGATCGTCCACAGAATGAAGACTCAATTAGTGCCACAGTTCACTCTGTGTCACTCAGAAAAATAGCACAAAAGTCATAAGAAATCAAGCGTCATGAAACACAACGCCTAGAAACCCCGAAAAAGTATCCGTGTACTTTCTTCACAGAGTCAAATATCACCGGACAGGAGCTCCATTTGTCTGATGACAGAATTACAGTTGACCGATATCAACACGATAACTTCTTGTTACGATGAACACAACGGATATTTTCACCCAAGAAAAGAAGGTACATGTGTTGTATTTCATGTCACGTTTTTTTTTTTTATCTTAATTTCTCACAAATTGTGTGCTTTTTCTAGACCATACGGAATGAACTGCAGCGCTAACAACAGAGTCTCACCAATGAGCACGTCGTGTAGCCGTGCAGAGAAGACCAATGGCCAAGGTCAAGAATTCCATTAAACAATTTTTTTACCAAACCCTTTCGTACATCCACAGAACGCTTGGAATATATGGTACGTGTCGCATGGGATCATTCTGTGATACTTTTGGCTTTTTGAAAAAGCTTGATGCTGGTCACTGCCATTAGATGAACGAGTGCGAATGGGGCATTTTCTTTAAAAAAAAGAAAAAAAAAAAAAAAAAGAAAGAAAAGTTAAATCTCCTTTTGTGGCCCATAAAAGAAAGAAGGGCATAAGGCATTAGAACACCACCAGGGTGAGTAAATCATGACTTAATTTAACAGAATGCTAGAAGACATGGAAATGAGTCTAATGGACAGTGTTTTTGTCATAGTTGTCATGTATTGCATAATGCCATATGTCATATTTTGCATAATTGAAATGGCATATAGTCAAGGAAAATTCAAAAGAACAGCATTTATTTGACATAACATTATATCTATACTGTGATTTTTGCCTTCCTTGCTGAACAAAGTTATTACTTTCTCTTCAAAATTATGAATCACAGTGTATGTACAAAATGACAAAAAAAGTGCCAAACTGTAACAGACCAAATTTTAACCATGTCATCAAACATTTTGAAAAATGTATAAACAATCTCCAGATAAGTTTGTAAAAAACAACAACAACAACAACAACAACAACAACAACAAAAAAAAACCAATACTTTATGCATTTATCAATTTAAAACAGTTCTAGTGCATTGTTGCAGTGTAAATCGTGTTCATTTCTTTCGGTACATTTACATTAACAGTAAATTTTAAATAAAACAGTTTAATTATAGTCACAATGCAGAGGCATCTTGTCTTCAGTACTGTTGACAGACAAACACACACACAAAAAAACCCATCAACAAACAAAATGTCAATGAAAAATGTACAGTTTTCATCCTTAAACTAAAAAAAAAGTTTTAATCCGTCAACGTGTGGATTATCGTTCTCCATCTGTGGGGTGTTCAAAATCTGTTGTGTTTTAAAGGTGAGCGCAAGCATTATTTGTTAGTGTTCATTCATCCCCTCCAAAAAAAGAAACCGTTCAGAGCAATCCTCAACCACATACACTTCCTCAGGCCTGAAGTCGTCCAATCACCCTTATCAACAGATGAACGTCATCTCCACCACATGAACGTCATCTCCTGATAATACCCCAATACCAGTCATTATGAAACATCCTGTGGTGAGCAGGAAATTACATGAATCCATTCGGAGCAATTCAGAGGCTGAAAGGATATGTCAGTACTAGGGTCTGAGGAGATGCTCAGAGTCATTGAGACAAGGATGCCTGATCAGATGCAGGGAAGTAGTTTTCGTCCTCCAGTAGGCAGTGTGTCCATCATTTAAAGTACATGGGTAATTCTCAAATCTCACTAATGGGTGTTTATCGCAAGCTGTACCCATCATTAATCAGGTTCAATGGCTCACTGGTTTCAAAGTTCATTACAAAGGACATAATGAGAAAAAGGTGATGAGGCAGCTGTTCTGAAGGCATTCACTAATGTGAGGTCATGGTGTCAACTCAGAAGCCTCAGAAATGATCATACGAAAAAGAAGAGTAATAGAACATGACATTTCATTCACTTGTGCAGAAGATGAGGTCTGAAAACACAGACTCCAACTAAAATGAAAAATGAAAAAATATGTGCATTGACGGTGTAACGACTGAGATAAATCAGACACAAATATTTGTAATATTTAACAAATATTCTTAAAACCCCTTTTTGACTGCAAACCAAGGTGTCTACCCAACCTCCCCGATGTAATATGACTACATGCATTTTTACGACCCGAAAGTATGCTCCATAGTTTAGTCAGTATGAGTCAGGCAACAAGGAAGACACAAAGCCCGTAAAAAAAACTGACTCTCCTGCATTAATTAATAGATGAACTGATCAATAAATGAACATACATCCCAGGACATTGTGTTTAAAATTATGACTTGTGTTTAGCGTCTTTTGTACAGTATTTTGGTTTAATGCATACTTTATGATAAACATTACAAACAAACTACATCACATGTCTCCCATCAAATTGATGCTCATTTCACGACTTACATTATCATGTATGCGTCTTTCTCATCAGATGCAGTGTGTGTTTGTTGTATTAACTGGAGCATAAAATGGACACTAAGCCCAGACTACTGGATTGGAGCATAAAACTACTAAGCCCAGTTTTATCATGCTCTGAAACAAAAGCCGCAAATTCCCCCAGAGAGGAAGTTTCCGCTCAGGAATTCTTCTTTCCACCTTTTCATAAGTCAGCAAACAGTCTCCTCCCTCTCCCTTGCATCTTCGGCTACCAAAGACTGCTGCTGGTGGCCTCTCAGGCCAGGCCGGCAGGCGTCGACCTGCCTCCGATCATGTGCTTACAGAGGAGAGAGCGAAGGACTCAACAATGCAAGCTTGTAATCGCGCCTTCATTCAACCCTGAAGACACCGATTGCAACTTCAGCACCATCAGACCGAACTCAGGACTTACTACTGCAACTGTATATTCGGACACTCTTCCATCTCTGAGGCAGAATGCAAGTATCGTACGATATACTAAATTGCTGCTAGTTAGTTAAAGTTGTGAACCTACTTTGTTAACAAAGGAGCTTTGTAACGAGTTCTAATGATTCCTTCCAGGTTGTTGACTTAACTTCATTTCCTGTTCCCACTTCCGGTTTCACTCCCACTTCTCATTTTACCGATGTATGTGTGACTTGTATGTATGTATGTGATTGGTTCTGACTCCCTGTCTGCTGAATAAATTGTCACTTAAATGATTTTTGATTCTGTACATGCTCTTAAAGCACTGGAAATATTTTTCAGTGTCGATGGAAAATACCCTTTTCTTAGGATCAATTAATAAATCAATACTGAGTGTTCACAGGATGAACACTGTAATTTTAATGTAGCTACATAATCTGATTAACTGATTCAAATATTCATAATGAATAATCATAATGAGTTATGAATAATTATTATTTCCCCTTTGAGCTAATTTACTACAACGGCATTAAAATCAACAGTGACAGCAGACAGTAGAAAGTTACATAATCTAACATAAGAACAGGCCAATTATATTTGTCCAAGCATAGTATTTTTTTGTTACATATTTAAGACAGAGAATAAGACTAAGAAGTGTTTTACATAATATTAATACCTAGAATTTTTTTAAATCATTTTTAACAAAAGATACATGAAATTATTTTGTGTCAGAGGATTTAAGCAGAAATTTGCTCAGTGGGTTAAATAAGAGATAAATGAGATGTGCAGTGGTCACACCCATGTGAAAAATATCATGACTGCATTGACATTTGCCTTCTTTTACAAACCCAAGAGAAGAAAGAAAGAGCCAGACTCTACAGCTTTTACAACCTTGAAGGATTAATTCACTTTCAAATTAAAATTTCCTGATAATTTACCCTCCCCTTCTTCTGGCAGAATTCCAGCAGTGCAGATACTATTAAGTGTATTACTGCGCTCAATATTAAAGCATATCAATATTTTTAATTTTTTAGAAAATAACAGATCGTTTCACTAGACAAGACCCTTATTCCTCGGTTTGGATCATGTAGAGCCCTTTGAAGCTGCACTGAAACTGCAATTTGGACCTTCAACCAATTGAACCCCTTTGAAGTCCACTGTATGGACAAAAATCCTGGAATGTTTTCCTCAAAAACCTTAATTTCTTTTCGACTGAAGAAAGAAAGACATCAACATCTTGGTTAACGTGGGGGTGAGTAAATTGACGTGGGGGTGAGTAAATTATGGCTTTTGCCCCCAAAATTTGAGGCATTTTTTCTAAATCATAAAGCATAATCCCACCAAAAAAAGTAGTTTTATAAAAGAATATTCCCTTATCTCCTCTGTTTCTTAATTACTCTCTTCTTCACACAAGCTGCACACAATCACTTTACACATTCAAAAAGTGTACAAATACAAAATATGGAGGCAACATTTCCATGGCAACAGTGCAGAAAGTATATTGAGGTGGACACATGCCTTTATGTGCAAGTGTGTTATGAGTTATGTGCTGGAAAGGTGCAATGCTCACCATAAATTTCTCCAGTGTAAATGTGAGAGATGTCGTAGGGGACCTCTGCTCCAGAAACTTCCACCTTCAGATCAGGAGAGAAGAGAGAAGTGTCCCTCTTCATCCGAAGGTTAAAATGTCTGTTGGAAGGAGACAGAGAAAGAGAACAAGATTAATGGACTGTGAAGTTGCCCGTGAATGTACACAATGTGTCCCAACAGAGGTGGATACGGCACATACAAGACGCACAATATTTGAGATGCTGTGCAACAAACACCAATATTCTACTACTCTGAGCCAAAAGTTATGATTCAGAGCATTACTGAAACTATGAGGGAGGAATAAGATAAGTTTGCAAACTAGCATTTCTCAATGTCAAAATCATTATTTTTTTCCTCATTTACTAGCATTTATAATTATATCATCCCTTCAGATTACTCCATTTCCCATCAGCTCGTTAGGTCATTGGGATTCACCAGAAAACACTAGGTGCTAATGAATGACTCACAGTGATTCACAATGAATCATTTGGGTTATTAACTCGGGACGCTCTGACATGTAGGAATATGTAATGGAGCATGCGCTGGATGTCTAGGTAAATACAAGGTGGATTAATGAGAAGAAAACAAGTCACCATCAGGCCCAGAAAGAATCTGCGGACATATTTTCTGTACTGGAAATCTTTGGATCTGTCAAATGGATTTAAAATACTTCACTTCTCATAACAGCCAAAAAGAAAGATAAATGCTATAACAATAATCTTTCTTTGTTTAAAAGGTCGCTTGTTCTAAACAATAAAGGCGTAGCTTCATGACACTGTGAATGAGCGTGGAATCATGGGAGTTGTCGTCTTCACCTCCACAGCCGATGGAAAGTGATTTGACGGAACTCAGGCAGAAATCATGTTCATGATATTAAAGTTTTATTAACGTTACAGTGGTATAAAGCAGGATATGGTTGAGAGCCTGAGACATTTTACAGCTGCCGTTGTTGCCGCAGTCAGCCACTGCTGCATCTTCCTTTTTGTTGTTTATGTTTATTTTATGAATAAAGTTCAGTTAAATGAATTAATTTTTTAATTTAATTCTAACTACTCATTACTCTGCATTCACTCTGTGGCTGGTATGAGACACTTTTGCACATTTCAGTAAGCTAGATAGATATTAGAATATCATATTAATAAAAGCTGGATGACTTGTGATGCAAAATGGCATACAATTAATTATAAAATATATTGACTGGTGGAGAAAATGCTGTATTACTGTTACTACAAATAAAGCTCTTTCTGATTATGCCATGTTAGCCACTTAATAATGTTGTCTCTGAGGCATGATACAAACATGCTACTCACGGTAAATCAAGAAAACAAGAGATTCAAAACAATAAGACTAACCATGTTGAAATTTATAGCAATAATTAGTTTTCTGTCAATAAAGTCATCCAAACAGTTGCTCACCTGTCTAATAAAACATGTAATATATTAAAACGTGTATTTAGTGTTTCCATGGTTTCTACGGAAGTAAAACTAAAGGGGTAGTGTGGATATGACATTGACAGGCAACGCAATGACACAGGATGTTACACTGGTTAAATTTGCTGATTTCTCTGTTTTTAAACATTGCACATTTGGGATAATGCAAGTATTCAAGTCAACAAAATATATAACATTGTTCTAGTTGTTTTTGGATGCTTTAATCAAAAAAATTGTGCCTTTAACAGTTATGTCTAATCATTAAATAGACAGAACAGTTAAACAAAGACAGTAAACTAATAATGATGGAGGTCTCTTTATCGCTGTCAAAATAAAGGTCTGCCTCTGACACTTATCAGCCAAACATGTCACTCACCCAATAATTAAATTAACAAAACTGCAAGGGTTGAGAAACCTATATGACAAAACAAGTCTATTGATACCCACATTGCTTTCTGCAGAGTAATTTGTGTGCATTGTTTTGTCATTTGTTTTGTTGACAGTAGAGAAAGAAACGTCTTGCTGTGTTAAAATGGCCTTGGCCACCTGGCTCACCAACATTGACATCATGGACTCCCTCAGGATAAACGGGATCTGGCGTCAACCATGCTTCAGTGGTACTGATGAACCCCTGTGTGGATGTGTGTGTGAGAGAGAAGCTTTTGTCTCCAATTCACTAGGGACTAAAGGACTCAGAGATGTGGTCAAGATATGCCTCATCAGGGGAGATTTTAATAATGTTAGCTAGAGAAGATATTATATTATTATTATGTGTAAAATAACACAAAATTTTTACCTAATAATAAAACAAAGCTGAATTTCATAAAAGGCTCAGTACAGGAACAGGAAGACTCAGAGGCAAAGGGGTGGAGCCTGGTCCCTGTAGTAAACACTCCTAGTCCAGAAGATAACAGCTCTGTGCTCCACCTAGCATGGGTTTGGCCTTTGTGTCGGTGAAACTCGCAGCTAACATTCATGAAGAATGACATAAGGAAAAGGAGAACAACAATGTGAGAGAAACAGAGTTGAAGAAGAGTAGGAGGAAAAAAGAGAGAGGAAACTAAAGGACAGAGAGTCCTGGAGGGAAAATAGGCAGGTGGTGGAGGTCAGGTCATTCTCAGAAGTCTCTAATTAAAACTACCCATCACACACACACACGTTTGCTCAACCATCAAAATGAGGACATAACATAGACATCTACTGTTTTTATGTACAGGTAATTATATTCATTATAGACAATGCCTAATCTTACTCCTACAAGAAATCAAGTATATATAGAAAACCGAAAGCTTTCTGCATTTTAACATTTTCAAAAACACCATTCTGTATGATTTACAAGCTGTTTTCCTCATGGAGGACAAAAAATGTTGAATCATACACTTGTACATGATGAATAAGAGGAGTCATATTTACAAAAACAATTCATCACATCTTTCTGAGTTTTATTTCATTTCAATGACAAACCCATTTTTAACACTCATTTGAAACAATGTCAACGATATAGTCGTTATTGTAAACTCCATTTTCAAAAGGTGATAACTATTTTTTTGATCGCTACTGTAGACATTGGTATATTTGTATTTTATATTTGAACTATAAGCTTTTATCCCAGTACTTCTATGATCATTTGAACTATTGTTTCACAGATAATGATACTATGAGGTTGAAATAATGACAACTACTCTCTCTGGATCAGTGGCAGCGCCAAAACAGATCTGAATGTTACAATATGATTTTGTCAAAGGTTTAATAGTAGACAGACGAATTGTCATTTAGATTTAGATTTATTAGATTAATTGTGCTCTACCGTCTTATGTATAGTATTTGCTTATACTCGCTCTCTCTCAGCATTGATATCTGACGTAAAGAGTAGCATGAGGGTTTTTCAGTGCATTCATTATATTTATATTCATGAAGTGTGACATTGCTATTACAGCGCTTCTCCCACACATCACAGCAGAACTGCTTTCGGATCAGTTTAAATCTATTTGTGGTGGTCAATGTAGATATTGTAGAGTCAATGTTGATTTCGTTTCGTCATCTTTTGAAACAAAAGTGGGTAACTTCTGTCCACCTTGTCTATAAGCAAGGACTAAAATAAAGCAATTTAATTATTTGAATTAATATTGATTCTGGAATAAAAGAAATCAATTTTAAAACCGAAAACAAAAAAGTATAAAAGTATACAGAAATATGTCATATGGATTTAGACATGAGATTGAGTAAATAAAAACAGAATTTTCACGTTTAAGGAGGACGAAGTCTTTAAGATGGGAGGTTTGTGCGGCACACTAATTACAGTTATAATTACAGTTGAACTTGTTAATGTGGGAAACTTGCATACGGCAGCAAACATAACAACCTGCAATACAGATTCTCTAGTACAGAGGGACATTAGGAGTACCGTAGAATATACATATTTATACCATTCATACCGTGTCACTAACCCATGCTTTAACACACAAAAGACACGCATACCTCAGAACGAGCACTGACAGGTAACAATAACTACTATGGGGACAAAGTTGTAGAGATTCAAGGAATGGGCGTACTACAAGTTCTTTCTTGTGAGACTTGATAATGTTAAGTTCGATGTTAAGTAATGCAGGAAGTCCATCCTGACTCAACTGACAAAGTTTTCACAAATCACAGCCAGCGTCCAAGTCATTCTGCACAACAAGCTTGACTAATATACAGTCAATCATACACTTATGAGTCAATGATTATAAATCGGAGTTTCATCAATTAAAGAATTATACTTGTGAGGAGTTCAATCATTTATGTAGGTATAAACAAAATCAGACGGTTAATTTCATATTGTTGCAAAGAAGTTCATTAATGAATCCAGCTCGTTGTACTACTCAGTCAATCTTTAAATCACTGATTAGATCTCACTCAATGGCAGAACAATATGGGTGTTCGTCTTCAGAGAACCTCAGTCAGTATGTTACCACAAACAACATCCACCATCTTATCCAACCCTCAAAAGGAAGGAAAAACACTCAAACCCCACCCAAACACTTCACCCCACACACTAGCGCCATCTACGCCTCACTCAGTCACATGAGTCACAGTGGAGACCACAGAGCTCAACATTTTCCCCCAGTGGAGCCATTCAGAATCTCTGCTATCCATTTCAAACCAGTGCCAGACTTTTTAAATAGTGTTGATTTCTATATCTCCTCCTCTGGCGCTTCTGAGAGCGGAATGATGAAGCAGTTAAAAAAAATAAAAAATACCATCAAGCTAAAAATGATCATTATCATGTCCAAATGTTCTCAGCCATTAGGCTAATTGTCCTATGCCCCATTTAAAATGTTTTGGTTCTATCATAAAATATGAAAGAGAATGCATGCTCAACTACAAGGCACTGAGAATAAGAAAATGAAAGAAATGAAATAAAAAAACAAAACAAGTAAAAACAAGAACAGATTTCATAGTCATAGTAATAAACACGAGAACGAACCTCACTGGTTACGCAGCATGTTTGAGTTCCGCAAGAGGTTTGTTCTTGTGTGTCATTCAGGTTCAGCTGAGTTTCTGCTTCTGCTTGCTGATCAATGTTTATATGAGAGTAAAAGCCTAAATTAATTCTGTTCATTATAAAATGCGATTGAGTCTCTTCAGAAAATCTGACTATAAACAACTCAATACATATAGACTCGTTTTAAGATCTCTTTATGAACTTTTTGACGTGTCAAAGTTTCAATTATGAATGTCTATGAAGGGACAGAAAGCTCTCAGATTTTTGGGTGAGCTACCCATTGTCAATTTATTTGTATTAATAAATGTACTTATGAACAATTTTCTCATCATTTGAAAATCGAATTTTTGTTTTTCAAAAGCACTAAAATAAGCATAAACAAAACCATTGAGGTATCATTAAGAGAAATCAGAACCTGAACCAGAAAAACTAAATTCCTCTGAGATACTTTGTGGGTCGATGCAGTGCTAGATTAGAGTACTTCGGTCTCCACTTTTGCCGCCCAAACAAATTAGCAGCATTTCCACTTATTACTGCAGAGGGCTATATTAATCCCATGTGATGACAAGAAGGGAACATCTGGGATGTCTGTTCGCCATTAAATATAATTTGTCAGCAAACTCAGCAAATGTAAACAACACACGTATGCAGACAGAAAATGATGCCCACGCTAAAAAAATATTTGATATTTGTGAGTAAGAGAAAGAAAGAGGTGTTAAAGTTGCACAATTCAATTTGATCATCCCTAATATGCAAGCAGACGGCTGATCGTGATTTTAATGGGTCCCACCACCAACAGATCATTAGACTCGGATAGCACTCGACCTCAGAGCCAGAAGAGACAGCCCCCTCATCAGCTGAGCACCAGCAAGCCTTCATTAGCGCCATAGTGAATCACTGCATTTCTCTTGCAGTTGTCAAGCGCCCAGCAAACTCTTTTGTGTGAACATCCAAAAAGCCAAAGGGAGCCATCTGGGTTCCCACTGAGATCTTTTGTCCCCCGACACGTCACTTTCACCGCTTAAGTCAGTTCCGGGAATGTCCCACCCATCCACCCAATCCCATTTTTTTTTCTTCATCCAGCATGTGCTGTAATTACCCAGCAATCAACAATTTCAATTACACTACATTACAAGTAATGCAAATGAATGACATCCACCAGCTCAACCCCTTCATCTGAATATAAGTGGGTTTTTAATGCAGAGTAATGAGTCAAAAAAAGATGACACCAACTAGCATGACTGGCAACTACATATGTCTATGAGGACAGAGTGATATGGCAACAGGAATTACCGAGTACATAATACTTCCTTTGTTTACTACAGAGCAATAAATGAACCCTTTACTAGAGTGCTCCATGACAGATGGGAGATGGGGGCGGTAAACAACGGTAGGGAATATTGAGTGTGAGTGAGTCTGTGTGTCACAGAATGATAGGAACTGAGAATGAAACAGCCTTTTAAGAGCAAGCAAAGGAGAAAGGGGGGGGGGGGGGGTAGATAATATAACATTAAGCTAGTTAAAGATGACTGTGAAAGATGTCAGCTGAATTGGGTCAGGACAGAAGAGGTAAGCGCTAATGAGAAGAACATCCATATATTACACAACTCCATGACTCATTGACCTGATCTGGGCTCTACCTGTCCTGAACAACACTCCTCACCTTTACAAAAACAACAGAAACAGAGGAAGGAAATTCTAAATCATCGCTCACAAACAATAATATCGCTATCACCAGCAAACCAAATCTAATAATAATAATAATAATAAAAATACTATTAATTAAATGGTATTAATTAAATTTAACAAATAAAATAATAATACAAAATTAATATAACAACTCTTGCAATAAAAAAATGACTACATTAAAAATAAATTAAAAAAAATTATAATTTTGTTAATTGATTTTATTTGAGATGCCATAACATGATTCTTATGACAAAAAAAAAAAATGTAGAAAAAACACACTGATGATGCAATGGCCAATTCTGGGGTGATTTATCTGCATAGAAACAAAGCAGGAAAATTAGCAAAATTCACACTGCTAGGGAGATAACGGAGACTTTGTGAGAGTTTAGTGAATCACTGCAAAAATCAGGGCTCTGGTTTCTAGGAGCTGGACTTTGCCTCATCTGCCTCTCTTCTTTCATCCTGCCCTTCTCTCCTAAAGCTACCTATTTTTAATCACACTCCATTCTAAGGACTCATTACTGAGACACAGATCGGCCCATCTGGCTGCTGGAGGGCTATACACATGGACGCTTGCTCTACGAGTAAACAAAAACCAAGAAAATGGGGAATGAATTGTCAGACGCCAGAGAAGCCATTGATCCTGCAGTGCACAGCGGGCCTGAATCAACTTTCCTTGCCCGTCTGTCTGTGTTCAATGTTATGTGCCACACAGAATCAATACAACAGAATTAATTAATTGCAGACTGCACCACTGCGGGCAAGAGCAAAGTGCTGGTGAAAAATCTGATTCTAAGAATTTAAATGTGATTATTTAATTAGATCTTATTCAATTCAATTAAAAGGTTCATTGTATAAAACTTTTAAAAAAATATGAATCATGCTGAAGTAGCCTTACAAAGAATAGCGCCTTACAATCCCCAGTGAGACAACCAAAAGCAAGAAAAAACTACTAAAGAGAACTTAAAAAGAAATTAATACTTTTATTCAGTAATTCTTATACAAAAAAAAAATATAAATGTGTTCTTTTGAGGTTTCTATTCATTAAAAAATACAGAAAAAAAGGGTTTGAAAAATGAAGCAGCACAACTATGATTATTCAACACTAATTATAATAAATGTTTCTTGAGCACTAAATTAGTTTATTAGAATGATTTCTGAAGGATCATGTGACACTGAAGACTGGAGCAACAAGCTGCTAAAACTGGCAACACAGGAATCAACTACATTTTAAAATATAATAAAATAGATTTTACATGTATTAATATTTCAAAATATTTCTGTATTTTTGATCAAATAATTGCAGACTTGATGAACATAAGAGACTTCTTTCAAAAACATTTAAAAAATAAAAAAAACCTTACTGACCCCAAACCTTTGAACTGTAGTAATCTTATCAACTAAACGTTTAAACAGCAGTGTATTTGTTTTTGTAAATCATTTTAAAAAAAGCACAAAGGAAAAGCCATTGAGATGTTTATTTGCTTGCCCATTTTCTAGTGCACAGACGTCAAGAGTATTAAGTCTTAATGGAAGTCCTTATTAAAATATTACATGCTTGCATTCTTTGCTCTAACCAATATTGTAAACAGCAACCTTTTAATCCAATCAACCATCGTATTGGACATTGTTCTCAAACTACCACCTCCCCCTGCAGGAGCATAAACAAACACAATGGCAATACTGTGCACAGTTATGTTCTATGCCACGGTACTGTCCTTCCATTAGCTGCGAGCCGAAGCCAGAGTGATTAGTAGATTTCCTGCAGAGTGGCCAAGAGGAGGACCTCACTCCAAATCCAATTTAGAGCAACAAGACAAAAACATCAGGGACAAGTTTAGGCCACTGGAGCAAGAGTAACACTACAGAGAGAGTGAGTGAGGTGCAGATGAAAAAGATCACCAGTGCACCGCAGCAGAGATTCAGGTGCAGTTCACCCAATAATGAAAATTCATTATTTACTCACCTTAATGTCGTTTCAAACACGCAAGACTTTTGTTCATCTTCGGAACACAAATGAAGATCTTTTTCAAGAAATCTGAGAGCTTTTTAATCCCTCCATAAACAGCTACGAAAAGACACAATCGCTTTATACGATGAAAAGATTGAATTTAGGCCTTTATTCACATATAAACATTCATCAACTCACACATCAGTTGTGGTAAACAGATGCTCAAGCACGTTTGCTTGACGCTTGCGAGAACCAAATGAACGAGGTTCATTTTCATTGGTTACGCAGCTCATTTGAGCTTCTGGAAGAGGTTTGATCTCGTGCATTAAGCAGGTCCAGTTGAGCTTCTGTTCATGTTTACCGATCAAAGTTTATATTGAATAAAAGCCTAAATTTGGTCTGTTCATCATAAAAAGTGATCAAGTCTCTTCAGACAATTTGGACTAACCCGCTCAATTCATATGGATTAGTTTTATGATCTCTTTATGAACTTTTTGAAGCATCAAAGTATCAGTTGTGTAGCAGTTTATGGAGGGACAGAAAGCCTTCAGATTTCATCAAAAAGATCTTAATGTGCGTTTTGAAGATGAACGGAAGTCTTACAGGTTTGGAACGACATGAAGGTGAGTACTTAATGACAGAATTTTCATTTTTGGGTGAACGTATCCTGTCTGATGGAGAGGAAAGCTTTCTAAGAACTTTTCAGTACAAACCTCATAAAAAAACCATCAGGTGATGAGTCAACATCTCCACTAGCACATACCACTACAGAAAGGACATATTTGAACTGTAGAGATCACGGACATGATGATAAAATGTGTTTGTTAGGAGTGAGTGAGAGAGGGAGAGATCGAATCATTAGCAGTGCTTGCAAAGGAAAGCTTCAGTGTTGCTATTGTAACTCATCTCGCAGCAACTACAGACATGAACTTTAAATTGTGTAATTACTTTTCGAAGCGATTGGACTTAAAAAGATAAAAGTGGCAAATAAATCATTTTGGTTAACAGTGAATGAGGTCAAAAGATTTTTACTTCAAATAAATGCTGTTCTTTTGAACTTTCTATTCATCAAAGAATCCTGAAAAAATATATTTATCACGTATTATATAAATAAAGCGCAACTTTTTCAACATTGATAACAAGAACACCAAATCATGTACCTGGAGTAATGGCTGCTGAAAATTTGAGATGGCACTAAAATTTTTCATTTCCCTAAACCTACCCATCTCTACCCCTGTATCTAAAGCTACCCATCTCCACCCCCTAGATCTGGATCCAACTCCTCCCATTTTACATATCCCTAAACCTACCCATTTCCACCCCCTGGATCTCATGTTCTGCAGTCAGGGGCTGCTGGAAAATTCAGCTTTGCCAGTACAGGAAACATTTTAAAATATATATTGGAATTATTTTAAACTTTAATATTTCAAACTATTAATGTTTGTACTGTATTTTGCATAATAAATGCAGCCTTGCATAATACACATTCAAAAACATTAGATATAATCTTACCAACATTAAACTTTTGAATGGCATACTATATATGGTAAAGAATTTCAGAGACATAAGGTTGGGATCTTTTAAGCCACCCAGAGCATCCTTACACTTTGCCTTTTAAGAGTTCATTTAAAACAAAAGAAAAAAAAAAACAACATATGTTTTTAAAAATTACTCTTAAGGCCGTCACGCCATCGGTGAGCATTAGTTGGGATAGGTTTTGCCGGCGTGTTCCACACTTCAGCTGTAGACTGTCTCAAGTCGGCGGGAGTTCGCCTGCATTGGGGCATGGTGAGAGAGATCGCTCTGATTGGTTGTTCAGTTTAGCAAAAAAGTCAGTACACGAGACTAAAAAGTGATTAAAGCTAGGAAGGTCAAGACAGCACAGACTGAAGGCTATCCTTTTTTTATGCCATCTTACCTGAGCGTTCAAATATACATCAATATTTTCATAATAACATGAGCCGCCTGGAATAAAGAAAGTGATCAGCATGCTTGATATTGAAAATGATAAGCAAGCGCTGCTTTGTTAATGGTCTGTATATCTGCAGTCCTAGTTTCGGTTTCCCTTTTTGAATGACGAATGAGGACTATTGATACCTGCTGACATAGACAGTCATTTCCTAACACCAGGTGCACAACATGTCTTCGTTGACAGTTGCCTGTAGTCCTTTTAGCGTCCCCCAGAAGCAGTCGATGCCAGAAGTCAGCTTTTATCGCCACTATAGTTCACAACCTTTAAAGACTCAAATCTTCAGATAATCAAGTGAGTGTTTTCACATAATGTTTTGCATAAAGCTCTGAAATGCTCTAATAAAACAGGTAAATCCTGAGTCTGACCAAATTTAGGCTCTGTAAATATATAGCTCTTTAAAAAGAAATCAGCTTTAAAAAAATGTTACTTTAACCTCTGCATCCACATTTTTCCCATAAGACTCCCTCCAGAAAAAACATTTTTAATTAAAAACCTCATTAAAAAGGAGAAATACACGCATATCAGAAAAACATCTTGATCTCAATTACATTTATAAGAATTAAGTTCAATCTACTTCAGTGTGCTTCAATGCTTTAATGTGCTTCTATCCCCTTAACAGTGATCAATACACAGAAAGTATAGACAGCAGATGAAAGCCCTCAAAAATGTGAAACAGGTTTTTGTGTGGCAGGACCTTCATTGCAATGAAAAAAAAACCCTTCAAAAAGAGAAACACTCAGCAATGTTGCTCAGTTTCTCTTTTGCTTCTAAAACCAAAGACAACAAACAGTGTGTGTGCGTCATAGCGGTATTATTGAGCTTAAAAACTACTAGGTAAATCAGAATTATTAAAACTAATATTATTACAGTGAGAGAGGAAAATTTAGACTTCTCTCACAGACTTCTTATTTATAAGAAGGGATATGGGATCTTATTTTGATCACATGCCCAACACTCATTCTTCAGGATTTTCAGGAGAAATGTAAGGAGAGACTGTGTTCATTCTCAACTTTTCCTAATCTCTCTGTTCTCTGAGCTCACATGAGGGAGCGAGAGGGGAGATATGCATCACATGAAGTACATGTGACCCTGCCTTGTCTGTTTTAAGCAGAAGAAATGGCATGTTTGTCATACATACGCACACACTCTCTTTCATGACTACAAATAAAATTAAAAACCACAGGTCTCTTGCTCTGCATGATCTTAGCAAAGTTATAAAAGCGTGGTCTCATTACCACTTCTGCAATTATATTTCAATGGGAAAAGACAATGAGTCATTTTAAAATGCAAAATAGACATTTTTACAGTCATTTCGATATCTACTGCAATCAAATCTAATACCTCTGTGCTTATCTGTACTGACATAACGGTTTTTATTTGCACTGGGAAACAGCAGGAGGGGATGAGACGGGTACACAAAAAACATCACAATCAAAATTTAACTGTTGCAAAGTTCAGGAGCACTGGCACAGTGAAATAGTTGGTGTAATGCTATATATGCCGTGAAAATAAATTTATGCCCTTTTAAGGGTGGAGTGGAAAGTTCCAGTCGTGTTTGAATGGAATTCTACATTCAGATAGACAATAAGATTTGATTTAATCTGGTTTCAGCAACCATAAATTCCAACAATATTACAAAACTAGTTTGGGAGCGTGGCAATGACAAGAACTAAAACCTCTTCCTCCATCATAACCATTGCAAAAAAGTCAATGTCATGCACTGAAAGACAGGTGAATAAGAGACAGTTTCTAAGTGGACCTAACACATATTAGTGTGAATAGTCTTCAATGCCAGTGTGGTTGAAAATCTATTCAAAATGTGATCTGTCTACTGAAAAGAAATCAGTGACCCTGACTTACCCAAGCACCATTCACTCTCACACATAAAATGCCAGACAAAAACAAAATCATGTCAAATAACTTTTTAAAAATACAAAATAAAACATTCTGTAGTATTAAAATAACATTTCAAGAACATTCCAAACATTTTCTAATTTGTAAGGAGGATTGTAAAAGAATTGCACTATTGGAACTTATCCATCAGACCCTGACTACCCCGGAAAAGTCACTTTAAGTCTTTCCAGCTCATCTCTGAAGGTTGATTTGGTGGTTCTTTGGTTGTATTGAATCGATTTGATGGGGATCTGGAGACAGACTGTCCTTGAAACCGTAATTCTTTTAATGTTACAGAGTAGTTTATTATTTATTTATATTTTTGCTTAAAGCTCATTTAAGTTGGCTATAATCCTCTACATAAAATATTATGTAATCATGCAAATAATGATAAATCATTAATATTTTTTCCTAATTATGATGATTAACTCAGGGAGCCTAAATTAATTTTTTATACTTGATTAAAATTATCTTCAAGGCTGTTAAATGACTGAGGTCTGTTAAATGACAATCATTTTCCTTCAGAGGACAATTTTCATTAAAATTTCATTAGCAAATGTAATTCCAGCCTATACAAGTACACATGTAGTGTTATTAAAGTAAGGAATAAAAAGCTTACTAAGATATACACAAACACTCCTTTTTTATCTTTAAGGAAGTTAGACTAAAACAAATGTATTCTATTTAAAGTAACCACATTTCAACAAGGAAATGCTCTTTTTAAAGCAGTCACTAGCATAAGCTTTTGTCTTATAACGAAAAAACACTATTGTAATAAAATGCAAAAGAGTCAGTCTAAATGAAACATCAAGCACTGTACACTTAAGCATCATTTTATTTGAAAAATAAATATGTTGTTTGAATAAAAGAAGACATGCCGGGACTTAAATACAATCTTTCACAACAACAAAACATGGTGTTATTTTGACCATGACTGTGAAAAAAGGCCACACATACTGAGTTCCAACAGAGAATACACCTTATAGGCTATATATTAAGCAATATTATTTTAACTGCACTGACATCATTGGACGAGAACTGAACCGAGCTATACCATGATACAGTTTTCTGCAGAGCTGCTTTATAGCTGAATTGAACTTCCATAATTGATGAACACAGTTACTGAACAGAACTGAATCATTTACAGCAGAACTGAATTCTGCTTACATCATTATTTTCCTATTCATCACAACAACTTTGAAACAATCTGCATTATATAAAGCGGTATATAAATAAAGGTGACTTGACTTTACTTATACGATACTTCTGTGGGAAAGCAGGGCTGGCTAACATCCTGCAGTGAAGTGATACAGCATCTATCACTGAACTCTGGCAAAACAAACAAGTGAGTTCATCCACGTTATTGAGGAGGGCATCTGAAGCCCGGCCTGCTTCCTCTGAGAGCTGGAGGCCAGAGTCAAACGACAGAAGTAATTCTCTCTGAACTTCTCAGAGACTAACAAACCTCTTACTAATTCCACCTGAACAAGGCACTGAATGGAGAGAAAGAATGAGGCACTGATAGAGAGGAACAGATTTCAGAGGTACATCACATAAATTATAAAGCTGAAGAAGCAATTCTTCAAAAACAATAAAACATCTGCAATGATTGGAGCAGGTCCATCAGTCTTCAGAAAGACCTTCAGTACAAACTATACAAGAAAAGCAATGAGTGACATACTGGCAGAAGTGCAGCATCAACGTTTAGGAGAGACAGAAACATCACATCAGACACTCAATTAATAAATCTCTCACACAATTAATTAATGTGCTGTTTCACCCTGTGTCTGCTGACTGGTATATTTATGCAGTTGGTGGAGAGGAAGGAGAGGGAATTTCACAGTGATGGTAGCTGTGCAATCAATAAATTCCTGGGTAATATATACACTGAGCTGGTTTATAATCTCTTAACACCCTCGCTGTCTCGCAAGGTCTAAATCACTTTCTGATATACCACCTTCCCCTTCTGAGAATGTTGGAATTTATTTTCACAGCCTATCCTTACCAAAAACAATAAAGTTGGGAAATTGTAGTATATTACACATTGCAGTCTAGATATTAAAATTTTGGCAAATACCAAATAGCCAATAACCACAAATTAACTTCATTAATATACCATTTTGTGTAATTAAATTAAAAATAAATAGCAAAGTAAAATCAGCCATTTTAAATGGCACCAATACAGTATAATGTACACTATAAAAAAATAGATATTCATTTTGATATTTTCCGAAGATTACATTTAACAGTGTTACTAAATAATTAATATTTAAAAAAAAAAAAAAATAGACCATTCAAATGGTCATTCAGTAGTTTTTCAACTGCGTTAGCAACACCGTTTTTCATGTACTACCGATACCAGTTAGACGTTGAGCTGCCATCTACCAACATGGATCAGCATGATCGTCTTCGGGTTTTATGTAAATTACACTGACACTAGTGAGTTTTAGACAGCAGTCTACGCAATAATTAATTCCCTTACTTGTCCATCAAAAAAGAAGCAACTCGGGCATCACTACTCAGGATTTTTACACTCCGCTTACACTGAATTTTTTTTGTCTCCGTCAGTCTTTCTGTTTTCTGGCTTCAGATCTTTTCCACTTCTTCGACTGTACTGGTACTGATTCTCCCATGGTCTTTGCTGGAAAAGCATCATTAGTGTGTTCCAATGTCTAATTTTCCCTATTTGCATCTCCAAACTACACTATACTACACTAATAGCATATCTACAGAGCTGGTAGCCACTGAGAGTGAGGATTCTCTTCAACGTTTAGTGACTTTTACAGTCCAGTCTGAATAAAGGCCAAATAAATATATAAATAAATTTGACCAATCTATATCTAATGTGGACTGATGCAATGAGAAATAAAACAAATACTGTATAACTTTTATCTCTGATAATCTACAGTACTGATATATTCTGCATACCAATTACAAAGCTACTGACTTAAACACTTGTGTAAGTTGGATGCATTTATAAATCAAAAATAATCCCTGTTCATAGAACCAAATAACCCAAAACAGCAAATCACAGAAGGATTCCCATAGGATCAGACTGATGCGAGATGAAAAGCTGAAAAAGGTCAACACAAACAAATGACAAACAATCCTCCTCTACCTTCCTGCCATTTTGACTCTGACGTAGACTAGAGGTTAAATCACAAGCTCTCAGTTCAGATTTGTTTAGTTGGAGACTTTGTTTAGCAATTTTTTTTTTTTAGCATTTTAGTCATTTAGCAGACGATTTTTATCCAAAGCGACTTACAAGTGAGTCAATTAGGGGTTAGGTGCCTTGCTCAAGGGCACCTTAGTCGTGGTATCAAAGGTGGAGAGAGTGTTGTTTATTCACAATCCCCACCTTCAATTCCTGCCGGCGTGGGAATTGATCCGGCAACCTTCAGCTTGTATTTTTTGTCTTCCAAAGCCTCTCCAATACCTAAAGGGCTTGGGGAAGTTATGGGCAGCAGTGATACCTCAGTACACCATCATCAGGTTGCAATCCAAACCCTCATTCGTGACAGAGGAGAAAAAAATGGGATCTTATCGGCATTGTGCCCTTGAGCTAGACACTGTCTGTGTCGCTCCAGATGGACTGTGCTATAGATGATGTTCTCCGAGTCACCTTGGATTGGAAAGTGACTGCTAATGTAATGTAATGTTAATGCACTTCACACTATAACTTTGACATCACTTCCAAGTCATGTGTGCGAGAACCAGGGACACTGCAGGAGCACAGGTTGCCTCACTTTTTTTAGTGAAAGAAGTGATTAAAGTTGCAGACTGATCTGGTGGTGCAAGATGTGCATATCAGTATTTAGTCACCAGACTCATTCATGTGGACCCCCCCCCCATGAATCTCCTGCATTGTTAAATATTCATTCACTTGTAAGCTTCTCTGCTTCTGCAGAGGGGAGTGAGTACGGCTGTGGACTCACCTTGGAGAGATTAGCTCCAGGACTCATTCTGTTCTAACTCTGGCATGATGCTCCACTGCAGCTTAAACTGCTAATCCCAATAGGCAAAACACACCAAATGCACCACACACATGCATTCATTCGCTGCACTGCTTTCTTTCAAACAATACACTGCTTTTAGCCATGGACAACTGTTTTAAGGCACACCAGCACACCACTACACCCCACATGTGTCTGAACATACAGTTGAGTCAATGTCAGGAACTAAACAAAACAGCATTCAGTGATAACTGAGAACACTAAGGCCTATCGTATGCAAACTATCCAGCAGTCAAACAAAGCACACTAGCTTTTTTCATCGAGAGATGGGACAGAGGACAATTCGGGCGAGATAGAAAAGTACCTACCGAACAAAACCCTCCTTAGATGCACAGAAAAGCACTTCCTGTTTTATTCTTTGGTCTACAGGGAATTTGTGTGCGCAGAACTCTGCAGAAAACTGAACTGACTGTCCTGTACAAAGTTGTGTATGTCACCTGCCCCTTGTATATTCATTATAAATAATTTAGGGATCCACAATATATTGGTATCATGTTGGTTATTGGTATTGATTGATACATTATGAACAGTACTGTTTAATGGTTTGTCAGTAAAATTTTGTTTTTGAATGAAGTCTCGTGCTCATCAAGCTTGTGTTCATCAGATCAAAAATAAAAGTAAAAACAGTATTATGAAATAATAATATAATAACTGCTTTCTATTTAATATAGTTGAAAATTGTTGAATGTCAGTTGAATTTTCAGCATCATTACTCCAGTCTTCAGTGCCAAATGATCCTTCAGAAATCATTCTAATATGCTAATTTGATGCTTTATTATTAGTATCAGTGATGAAAACTTTTGAGTTGCTTTATATTTTTGCATCGCTGACCCCAAACCCTTGAACAATAGTCTATGTTGACCAAGATATGTTTATGCTCATTTTCCCAATTTATACTTTCAGATTACATTTGCCACTCACTTACAAACAGTAACAATTTAATAACTTAGAGCATTTTACAATTTACAGGGTTTTATTTTTGTTTGTTTAGACACAACAGGACAGAATTTTAATATCAGCAATTTAATAGTATCAGCCAGACTTTTAATATTTGTGCATCCCTGAAATAGTTTGGCTAATTTGATTGTTTTCAGAAACCAATAAATGAGTATTACACTAGAATATTAATATGTCTGGCGAAATGAGGGCAACTGATCTAATGGCAACTTATTTACATTTAATGACTTCTGTCCGCTCATTAGCGAGGTTTAATCAATCCCAGTGATTCTCCACCCTCGGATGATGAATCTTCTTAGAAGAACAGTAAAACATCTTCAAATTATTATCAAGTCTATTTTCCTTCCACTTTAAGTTATCAGACTTTCTCAGGTAGCTTTCTCACTTACAGGCAAATGAATATTTATGCCGTCATTCAATGACCAAATTCACCTTATTATTACATAATTAAATTTAGTATCAAAACATAATGAGGCTGATTCACGAATAATGTATATAAAGAAAAACACTCCATCACATGTGACAAATGGCCACTGCATATGCTGTGCCACAGTCTAGATTTCCTAAACCTCAACTTGACTCACACTTGGCCTCCCAGAATCCCCTTCACAATAGATGACCTTCATCGTGTTTAAGTACAATGGCTTCAAAAGAGACCTTTGAAGTCTGAAGGGAGAAAGGAGCCCTCTGAGCACATGCAAATAAGGGCCCTTTTACACCTGGTATTAATGTCCATCTAGGGTGATCATGACGAGACCGATAGCTGTTCACACCTGGTATTTACGTCTCAGATGAGTCTTTGCACTATATATATGATGCAGTCACATGTATTTCTGACTATTTAATATAGCATCCACTGGGGCATGCTCCCTCAGTGATAACAGCACTTCCTTTGTAAGCTCTTGTCTTCCTTTGGTCTCATTTCATGTGAAGACACACACATAGAGAGAGAGAGAAAGTGAAAATAAATGAACACTTGGGATGTGTTATTTTTAGGCCGCTGAACACATTCACATACATACAAGCAGGAAGAAAGCAGATGGTTATGTGGACCTGTGTGCGAGTTTTGGTGCGTTTCTTTGTTACTCCACAAAGGAATAGAATGGTATACGTGCATTCATGAAAACGGATTTACTGTCTCATCCTGATTAATGTTTCCAAAGAACAGAAAAGATCATTACTTAAAACAAGTAAAAACCAAATGCTCAAGATGAGGGAATTTGTCAAGATTTCAGCACTCACTCACAGGAATACACAGTCAGATCTGTCTCTTTGTAGGAAAGATTATGTCATTGTGCATAGCAGGCTCATATCTTTGGCTCTTGTTTATATACAAAAGGTTCAGAAAGGAACACTACTGCTGAGATAAGGGAGGTTAAGATAAAAGAAGGTAAAACAGTTTTGTGCTGTGGCACCTGGGGTTGTAGCGGTATACTGGTGTGATATCACCAGTTTATTGATTAACACATCGTACACGTTTGCTTATCTGCGGCATTGGGAAAAAAATAAACCAGATGGAGAATCTCACCTGTGCAAACTAGGGGTGTGATGATTTTCGGTAAAAATAAATAAATAAATAACTAATTGAGTCATACCGTTCTCCACCAACGTTGCGGCATGTACTTGTACCATGGTTTCTCTCAAATCTGATGATGCATACCCATCTACAGTTTGTTGAAAAAACCAAGAGACAGAGCGGGGCTAATGTATGTTTCAGAGAGACAGAGTTAGGCTAATGTATGTTTCTGTCAATGGATACACATTCTGGCTTCCCCTAAACTTTGTAACGCAAATGCTGTATACTCTAAAATGACCAGTCATTTACTCCGTCATCAGCCGGTTGTTGATAGCACACAAGCGCAGTTGAGACCTGAACACAACATGTTGCTATCGGTGTTTAAACTAAACTCATTTAAAGGCGCAATATGTATTTTTCTTCGCCACTAGGGGTCGCTAAACTCTTCAAAACAATAACAAAGGCGTAGTTTGATGACGCAGTGAATGAGTGGAACATGGAACTTGTTTTCATGCTGAAATAATGTTTATGGATGAGTGAATGGATGTTTTTAACATGACTGTGGTATGAAGCTGGACGTGGCCGAGAATCACGGGCACGATTACTAGTGAGAGTCAGATATCAGTGGCACACGCGAGACCCGGGGATAAAGGACAGAGGACATTTCAATCTACCGAACTACTCGCAAGTGCTGAAATACTGCTCATACAGGTCAGTTTATTTGATGAATGAAAATTGTGAGGTAATGCAGCGCTGTTTCACTTGATCATACTAAACTGTATTTGAGTGTGTTGAAAGTTGTAATGTTATTCTGTGTATTAGTTTGTTGGCTGTATGAGACTTAACAGTAAGCTAGATCAACATTAGAATATCATACTGATGATATTCTAACACTTCGTCGTGTTGAGCTATATAACATTGATTAGTCTTATGTAGCCTATATTTGGATATTTTAATATAAAAACATTACATATTGTGCCTTTAAGCCTTGTCAATTTAAACATCTGAGTGTGTACTCATGTAAAGCACATACACGCAAAGCCGCTTCTCAGACCGTGTGCAAATATTGAGTTCTCTTTCAAGTCTTGAGCTTGAACGGACAAATTCACACCAATTGTCAACATGCCTGTCTTGGAGAGTATCCTAACAAACATAGTAGGTTGTGTTACTTAAATTCAAAAGTATTCAGTGAAATACTGGTTAAATTAATACTTAAGCTCTGTTAAAAGGCATTTGTATAATATTACAAACAAAATAATTTTGATGCATGCCTTGGTTTATAAACACAAAGAAAAAGGTTCACAGTAATGCAATGTACTTACAACGGAAGCCTGTGGGGGCACGTTTAAAACACCAAAAATAAATGTTAAAGTTAATGTATCATTGCTCATTTGCATTTAGTTGAGCTCTACTTTGTTTCTTTGCCCACGGTCTCTTTTGATTGTGTCAATCGAAAAACGCAACTTTTTTTAAAAAATGAATAATATCCTGTCGCTTTGCTTCTGCAAATTGCTTTCAGTATGAGCAACCCTTTGGACTGTAAGAAACTGTACAGAAGTTATTTTTTAAATGAATAATTCATATGCGAGTTAACAAAAATACAAGCTTTACATTTCTGCTTTTTAAACGCCACGATAAATATGCACCAAAGGCTTTCATGTGGAAAGGCTGTACATGTTTAATCATTTTTATTCAGTTTGAGGTACGAGTCTGTGGTAATCTGTGGTCGTCGACTTCAAGCTACAGATGCTGCAGAGGTTAACTTGCACTGAATATGCAATATTTCTTTCATGAAGAGCCACTGTAATTTCATCAGTCTCTCTACTCCATCAGAGACTGAAAAATGAATCTCTCTAAACTGCCTGTACTGAAATAAAGACTACAAAAATATAGGGAATACAGAGGGAAATGCTGGCAACTGTATTAAACTTACAGTGAACTATGAACAGTTAATTAACTAGTGAGATATTATGTCATTAACCTGTAAGGGAAGACAGTGCCTGTCACGGTAAGACAAAACCTGTCATCAAAACGATGAAAATCACATCCTGTGTAAATGCTGACTGGGCATATTACTACACTGCCTCAGGTGTAATTATGTGGCACCATTCACACAATCCGAGAACAGAGTAATGATTAAAGACATGCTCTCACACCACAGAAATGGAAAGCTTTCTGTCAGCGGGCTCTTTGCCAGACTTCAAAGATCTAAGCATAATCAATTTGTTTCCACATTGCCTGAATCACTGAGGGTCTCTAATACTTTGTAATGCTCTGTTAAAAAAAAAAGTGTAATCTCAGGTAGAACAATCCAGGGTCCAAAAGAAAAAGAAAAAAAAAAGACTTAAAAGCTTGTTTCCCATCATAAATGCTCAGAGGATGAGCATTAAACCAGAGCATCCAGTTTTCCAGAAAAAAACAACAACAGATGAATAGAAAGAGCAAGGCAATTTTGGCTGACCTGCCGTGAGCATGGAAGTCCAGGTGGAGGAACTGGTCCTGGTGAGAAAGAGCTCTCTTAGCCCTCTGATGCTTGCTGTGCAAGAGGTCCGTGTCGTAGGTCAGGCCTTCGTAATGTCGAATGTACTTGCTCAGGGACTTCTCATATTGACCTATGGAACAAAAGAAGGGAAGGAGAGAAGAAAAAATAAAAATTAGGGACAGATCGTGATCAGACTAGCTGATAATGAACACAAGACTTGGTGCAGAAGGTTAACAGGCAAACTGTGGTGACAGAGTATGAATAAACTTGACGGTTGGAATTACACGATGACTCATTATCTGTAAATTACAAGGCTTAGGCTCCTTTCACATATTCTGCATCTGCAGCATGCAAGCAAATTAGCATTACACCAGCAACAGCAGGGTCTTGAACTTTCAAACCGAGTTTCTGCTGTGTAATACATCTATCAAGGCTGTTTTATGATGGCTGACAGAGCACGTGCCCAAAGGCAACTAGAGCTGCACGATTTATTGTACGATTAAGACCGTAATCTTAATTCATACACCCATGCGATCTTATTCCTTAATGACAGCGTTTTGACCATGTCTATTAAACCTCTGACAAATACAATCACAGCAAACATTCAAATCTGTGTTCTCGCTGCCACTGACCCAGAGAGCACTAGTCATGTATGAAAAAGATACAAACATTTTTAAACCACACAATACCATTATGTCCGTTTTCCAATAATTCAAAATTATCACAGAAGTACTGGAATAAAAGTTTATAGTTTGGATATAAACTCTGATGTCTATGGTAGCGATCAAAATAGAGTAAGTCACATTTTGCACATAACTTCACACTTTAAGTATCAATTACATCAATACACCAGTAAGTGCCGACAAGTGACTTAAAAAAAGTCACTGAATCATTCTTTGAAGAGATTGTTCAAAAATCTAGTAATGAAACTTCAGTCTTCATGAGTGAGTCATTGAATCATTCATTTACTTTTAATCATTTGGCAGACACTTTTATCCAAAGCGACTTACAAGTGAGGAAAACGAACAAGCGATTCTTCATGAAGAGACACAGGAAGTGTTCACAATACAAGTTTCATACATTGCTCAGAGTAACATAAGCTAGAGTAGGAAGGGAAAAAGAAAGGATAGAATTTTTTTTTTGAAGGGGTTAAGTGCTCACAAAAGACATGAGTTTTCAGCGATCACTTGAATATTGCCAGGGATTTTGCATTCCTGATGAAGGTCGGGAGATCATTCCACCAGCAGGGAACAGTGAACGAGAATGTTCTGGAAAGTGAATTTTTGCTTCTCTGTGACAGTACCACAAGCCTTCGCTCCTTTAGTGATTTCCAGAGGAGCACTGGCCCCCCGACTAAGCCTGGTTACTCCCAAGCTTTTTTTCTCTCCATTTTTTTGGAGTTTTGGCTCCTTGCCACTGTTGCTTTTGGCTTGCTTGGTTGGGTACACTTGGTTGATATTCAGCAGTGGTTTTGGTTTTTGGTATGCCTGCATTGCCGTCGTTTTGTATGCGAGCGGAGCTGAGCTGGACGATTACATCACTGTTTTCTCCAGTGCTGATATACATAAATTAACTAGACTAATAACTATTGATCTTTGCAACGGAATGAATCAATATAAATATATAGAATAAGCTGGACAATGACACCATTTTCTTTGGGAGCTGCTGTGCAGCGAAAAGTTATTTGTCAATTATTGCTGTAAAGCTGCTTTGCCACAATTTGCATTGTAAAAAGCGCTATATAAGAATAGTTGACTTGAGTTCTGGTAGGGACATAGAGTTGTAACAGTGAGTGGAGTTAGGAGGGTGCGTAGCCTGTGGTGGATCTGTAAGATCCATCTGTAAGATCAGAAGAGCATTGCAGTAATCAAGCCTAGAAATGACCAGGGTCTGGACGAGAAGTTGTGTTGCATACTCAGTCAGAAAGGGCCTGATATCCTGATGTTGTGTAGTGCAAATCTGCATGGCCGTGCTGTCTTTGAAATATGGTCTCTGAAGGTCAGTTGGTCATTGAAGATAACTCCAAGATTTCTGGCCAAATTTGATGGGGTAATTGCGGATGTACCTAACTGGATGTTGAAATCATGTTGTAGAGTTGAGGTGGCAGGGAAGACTAAAAGCTCAGTCATTCACACCGATTTTTTTTTTTAATAATTCAATTAAATGTTTTAAATAGACTGCAGAAATTAATATTGTGTCAGAAGCTCTAGTAAATTACATGTTAATTTGTTTAGTTGTCTATTTAGAATCGTGGGACAATCGTGATCTCCATTTGAAAAGAAAAAAACAAAAACAAAACGTGATTCTCAATTTGTCCAGAATTGTGTAGCTCTAGGAACTGGCCAAACTTGAAACAAAATGATAAACTACAAACCAGTCGGTATTATCTGGCCATAAATGTCATTGTCCAGCAAAAGTGGTAATGAATTTATTTCTGCTTTGCAGAGTTATGCATGATAATAACTAAGTCTCAGCTGTTTTTGCTAATTTTCTTAGTTAAAAAAAACCATTTGACGTACAAAAATAAACATTTATTTATTTGTGTGAAAAAGTATAGTAAATCATATTAAAATAATTTTTAAATAAAAAAGTATGAAATGTACAAATAATACATTTGCAATTAGACATTTAAAATGTAAATATAACATTTTAATTTCATAAAACGCACAGCCAAATAGGCTAAACATATGCAGTATGAATGCACTGCAATGTGTAAATATGGACACTACATTTTTTGGATTATGTGTAAAGCTGGCCTTATGTCATAAATATTAAGAGGAACAGAAATCAGAGAAAGAGCAAAAAAAAAAAAACTAATGTCACATGTACATGAGGGCACTTATATTTTCCCACTTCTATTGTAGGAAAGTACAGTATTCATGTTATTTCCTCCCATCCTTCCTCAGACTCAAAAAGTGACTTCCTGGCACAGTAGCATTTATGCTAAGAATAGCCTGACCTTAGCAGGGAGCGTTTACTCTGTCACGACACTATAGTATCTGCTACAACAACAGTTACACAAGTAAATTACCCACAGCATCTTGACATGATGATGACAGTCATATACTCCGTTTATTTTGGACAGAGCAATGTAGTCTGACATGATGCAGAACGAGCCTAGAAGATAATTCAACCTCTGGTTGATGTGTTCTCAGAGAAATAATTTTGTGGGTTGTGCTAACAGATGGAAAGCCAGTGTCAGAGAACCAACTTTTCCTGTTTTGAATCAAACTCTACATCCCCTGGGCTCCAGCCATATCTGCTATGACAATAAAACAAACACCAAACTGGCTTGAATGGAAGTGTTCCTATTTACTCTGAGAAAAGAATTATGATTCTGCAAGAGGGCCATCAGTGCAGACAGGTCACGTCTGGAGACTGCCTGAACCAATTTATGCCTCTGTACAACAAAAACAGTAATTGGCCTGTGACATTCAGTGTTAAAGAGTTGGCTCAGAGCTCTGTAATGAAGCATTTTATTTTTTTCCATCAACGCTTTCAACGGTTTACCAGAGCACATAAATACAGCGAGTTCACAAAAATGCTTTAATATGTATTATACCACAATAAAGAGACAAAATCTGCCCGAGGCTACAAAGGGAAGTACAACCAAAAATGAAAATCCTGGTAGTAAAATCTTTTGAATGTGCATCAAGGACATATCAATGAACAAATTCAATTTCGATCTGTTACTCACACAGAGGTACTTAAGGCAGTCATATTTTCCATTATTTAGTGATTTTTTTGTGTGGACAAAATACCAGTGATTTCAACAGGAATCCAGAATTTTGCATCAAGGCAAAAGATTTCTCCATGCAGCGGGTTCAATTTGGTAATACAATTTTGCCTCACTGACCACACAAAAAGATGCTTGATGTGAAAGTGACTTGTGTATGACTGTGCTTCATACGTCAGTATTGACAACAGACAATGGACCTTTTTGCCCCCAAAATTCCACAAACATTTCGCTAACGTGAGTGTACTTTTAAGGCCAGTTCTCACAGAATGCGTTTTTGCTGTTAAAATGTGAGATGCAGGTAAGTGTAACAAGGTCTAGAGACACTTTTTTTTTTTTTTTTTTTTTAACTACTTTAAATTGAGAAAAGCATTTTTAGAATGCTGTGACATGCATGAAATGCTGCAAAAGATGTGAAATGTGAGGGCAATGGTTAAAAATGTCCATCTAGCGTGTTTACACTGAAGAACAAATGAAAAGTGGTGAAAAAAAACCCTGTTCTACATTTAACATTCTTCCATGTTATCCATGAAAAAGAAAGGCATTAGATAATGGTAGTTTAAGAAAAGTAAATTACCGAATTGCCATTTTATGGTGAACTCTCCCTTTGACAATAAACTACTACAAAATACAAGAACATCACAGAAAAACACTCTTTTCATCACTACCAAATCTCTTCAGATTGGTAAAATGTGGAGACATTTTGGAAGATGAAGCAAAAAATTCTGCATGGCAGACTGCCATCAACCAAAGTGTCAATCTGAGAAAAAAATAAAAAAATAAAAAAATCAATGTCTTTTCAATGGAAAACAAAAAAAAATAAAAATAAATCAGCAGTGCAGCTTTCTTCAGCAAACAGCTTCTGTTCAGCTTCTAATAAATGAGGTTTGACAGAAGTTCAGAAACACCCGACCTGATGATTTGTAGCTTTGTCTGATACACCATTAATCATAAACACAACTTCTAGATGACACTTTCCTTATCCTTAACAGATGCTCAGGTTGTGATATAAAACAGTAATAAAAGAAATAAAATACATGGACAGAAACAAACTGCACAAGTGCCAGAGAGTGATTGGGTGGGAGACCAAAAAGTGTGTGTGTATTGGGTGGGAGTGTCAGTGTAGACCGTTTGTCCACCTGTACAGCAGTGATAAAATCCTCCTCTCATCTTGCTGTGGAGAGAGAGAGAGCAGAAATCAGAAGCAGCTCTGCCACAGAGGAGCAGAACACTCAACGCTCATTCCAATTCCACACACATTAGTGCTCCACCTCCACAACTCTGCTCTATCCATCACACTCTCAAGGCAAGGCTCTTTTTTTGGCGCTCTTCATTCAACGCACTGTATGTATGAACATTGAACTGTTTGATAACATGACTTCATGTCATTGGTTACCTTCAGTTTAGTAGGTTGGCATGGTTATCAGACCGGTCTGGAGTGCTAAATATGATTAATGTTACACAGTTAGCTTATGAAGATATTAGATTTTTTTTTAATATAAATTACCAAAGTCCCTTAGACTTAAACTTTGAGACTAAATTCTATATATAGAAGATATATGAACTAGCTGCTTTTTAATTAGGTACTTTCACACTTGAAACTCATTATGAATCACAGTCATTGTACAACATCTGCTTTCACAAATGCAACAGTTTTCTGCTTTATTGCCATATTACAACCGTTCAAACTAAAACTGCTAAATAACTTAGGTTATCAAATGAGGTAAACAACCGTAAATAACCGAGGTTATTTACCAGAACTGACCTTTAAACAGCTGCTTCATTGAGCTTCCCTCCTATTCTTACCACAAGCCAATCACGATATTTGATTGACCTGTCACAGGCTTACAACTAAACAGCACAGAGCTCCTTCAGAGCTGTGTGATTGGCTCAAGCTCTTTGACAGTAGACTTTTTATGTCAAAGCTTAAAAATGTGCATTAGTTTGCAGACAGATGAAGTCTGTGAATCCTCAAAGAGATTATAGAATGTTTTTTTAAGTTGCTGTCAACCTATAATGACTTGATGTCTATGAAGACAGCTCACAAACTTTAGAAGTCAATATGTTGAGTGCACAATACAATAATAACACGGGCACAGGGCCGACTTGAATGACAAGTCATGTTTTGAAAGGATATTTATGTGGACTAATGGACAACTGTCTTTATTTTGGTCTTGTTTCTATAGCAACTTGGCACTTTGCTTTAAAAAAAATGACGAGTAATTTGCTCGCTCATCCTTAGCCCTATAACCTAAAACTAGAGTCAGCCAGAGAACATTTGCAGAGAAGCATGTGTAGTGAAATGATGCTTCATCAGAAGTAATAGGGGCCAATTTGGCTCTATTAGCTAAAGGCAGAGAGGTGAGTCAGTCCACTTTAAATCAGCATTTTTTTTTATTCAGCTGCAGACCTGAATGAAGCCATGCATCAAAAGTTTTTATACTCGTTCAAATGAGTTAAATGGACTGAGCATTAGTAGACTTAGGTATTGATGTTGCATTGTCTTCATGGATGGACACAACAACAACAAACAAACATACAGAACTAAATACTTTAAATTTATTAATACATTTATTAAAATTAAATTGGCTGGTTGTTCATATAAGAGGCTCTAGAGGAGGAAGAGACCAGAGAAGTGGGTAAAGCATATAAACAAAGTCTCTAGGTACACAAGGTCTTCATATAGATCACTTCTGCTGCAGTGACAAACTCTATATAATAATTGGGAGTTATTATATTACTATAGCTATTAAGAGCACATGCATTACCAGGAAAGGCCTGAACAGAATTTATAGATAATGACAACATATTCCAGGGTAAATCGAAAAAAATGCACAGACTCAGAGAGAAAGGCATGACTCTTTGAAAGGAGGGTAGACACTGAGCACTTTTGTACAAGCACAAACAATAGCTGCCTCATTTCTGCCTAAATTACCCTATATGTGGGGACAAAAGCGCCAGACTCCCACACAAACATAACCGCAGAGCTGTCAGGAGTAATGCACGACACCACTGGATGAGAAGAGTGGACGATCTGAACACTATTGATCCTGGAAAAGTTCTAATATTTAGTTGTCGAAAACAGTGAACAGCAAACGGATGTTATATATGACAGCCTGTGATTAAACATCTTTTACAGCAGCCACCACATCTTTAATCCGTTGAACTCTGTTTTGTTAAACTGAGCTGCTCTCATTTACCATCAAGCTGGGGAAACGCTCAAAACTTTTGTTTGTTGTTCCACAATCAAGCAAATGTATTTTCAATGGTTACTGCCTCCATAACAGAAACACTACCATCAATCAGCGAGTATTTGGTCTAAATCTAATATGAGTAATTCAAGAGTAACACTTCACAATAAGTTTCATTTGTTAACATTAGTTAATGTATTAGCTAACATGAACTAACCATGCATGAGCAATACATTTGTTCTTCATAGTTTGTTCATGTTAGTTCACAGTGCATTAACTAATGTTAACAAATACAACTCTTGATTTTAATAATGCATTAGTAAATACTGAAATTAACATTAACAAAGATTAATAAAAGCTGTAGAAGTGCAGTTCATTATCAGTTCATGTGAACTAATGAACCTTATTGTAAAATGTTAGCAATTTAAGCTACCCAAAATACCATACTGTTCAACAACTTGAAATGAAATGAAATGAAATGAAATGAATAAATTTATTTTCTTTCTTTTCTTTTTCCTCTTCAGAACATGATCATTAGTAACAAAACATATTTTAACAAAAAATAATAAAAACAAAAGTCTCAGCATGTTCAAAAGAAAAGAAACAAAAAGAAACAAAAAGGGAGAAGGAAGAAGCTAACTTATATTTGCCTTCCCCTTTTACACATCTAGCTTTGAAACGGCTACTGTTTACTCTTTACAAAATATCATAATTTATCCTTATTGAGAAAAAAATTTCATCATTTGAAGTACATTTATCTGGAAATAAATCACACAATACAGTATATAAAAAATAGAAATAAAGAAAAATAACAATAATAATAACAATTTAAATATATACAAAATGGCAAGAAACAGACTGTATTGTAATTCAACTCGACCTCTTGAAGAGGAAATGAGACATTTGTACCATTTATAGTTAATAGTTATGGTTCTTTTTATTTATACATATTCCTTCAAAGTTTTGTTTCCCTTTTCTTTCTTCTGTATTCTTTGTTGTAAAAATTTAAAAATTCACAATTATGTCTTTTAATTTCCACTCAAAAAAACAAAACAAACAAAAAATCTATTTTCTATTTGAAACAGAAATTATTTGTAATAATGTAAACATCTTTACTCTCACTTTTAATCAGTATAATGTATCCTTGCTGGTAAAATACTGATCCCAAACTTCTGAATAGGAGTGTACACTGACTGTCACGAAAAAAGTCAATCTTAGCACCTACTTTGCACCCGTTTGAGGCAAAAGACTGTCTGTGTTCAAGTCTTAATTCTAGAACATTCAACAGCACAAAATATGAAGTCTTTCGACAGAAAAAAAAGAATAAACACAAACAGCCAGTTTCCTCTCCATTGTTTGCAACTTTAGAAAGAGTTGAGTTTTCATTTTGAATGGACCACAAATCTTGAACACCATGCTGACTGATGGATGAAAACTACTTCTCAGCCATCAGAACATCAACTATTTAGAAAATCATCAGCTTATGTGAATTTCATATTGCCACCAACACTACTGACTGAACAAATTTAATCGAGGACACAAGATGAATGCAGGATGAAACATTCCATGAAAAATACAATCAGTACATCACTTAAATTAACTTTGTATATCCCTAAACACTGAAGCATGAAGTTGAACTGGGTGGGACAGAAAGTGACAGGAAGTGGAAACAGCTTGGCTCATGATTTATTATGCTGCGGCAGGGTTCATAGAGCCCGTTGTGAGGGGCCAGCGACCTTTACACTCATGTTTCTACAGCCAACGCCATATAAGAGGTTACAGTCAAGGTTCTGTGGAGAAACCACACCTATGACAAATGCAAACTCAAATTTACAGTTAACACTTCAAATGGTATAAAGACAAAAGACAACCCAGAAACTGACTAAGACCCTTCAAAGCGCAAAGAAAATTAGAATTAGAGGGTTTTCAGGCTTTTAAAGCTATTCTTCAATAACCTCTTCTCTAAAAAGTGATACAATTTATATCAAAATATTCTTTACAAAAGGCCTACTCTGTATTTTTCCCCATTGTAGCTATGAAGGTTGATTTGAACTCATGTATGGACTACGGGTCAGACAGGCATGGCAGAAAATGACACAAATCAGCTTTTGTTTTGCCTGAGCTGTGGGCATTCGATGGTGGGTGTTTAATAGCATGAGGCATTGTTTCTTCTCATGCCAAGATCTAGACTACACTTATTGCATATTTAATAGGAGCTGAACTGAACCACTGGAAAGATGCTCTCCTCTTCATTTCTGTCAACTTTGAAAAACACCCCACTTATTTTCAAGTAAGTGAGCAAGTGAGCCTGGAACTCAGCAGTCAAATAATCTCCACTCTTCACAAAGAGCTTGAGCTGGCTGAAAGTGATACTGTGGCAAAAGGGACTGGCAATTTGTCCCTGGAACACAATTACAGGCCTATCAGACAGCATTATATTGGTTCCTTTCTCTGGTCAGAGTTTACTTCAGACAGAAAATACAAGTTCTGAACAGCAGAGCTTTACGGTGCAGAGTGTAAACAGTCCTGGAAAAGAGTTTTTAAAAAGTCAAAATGAATATACTATAAGGGATGAGGTGTGAACACCAGACTGGGTCTTTTCATAAGGGCACAGGGCAAGAGAAGAGAAGCTAACCCATCTGTTTGCCAACATCGCTCATGAAAATGGTAAGAGGAACAGTAATCGGATTATATATGCAGCACTATTTATAGACAGACAAATGCCAATAGTCTTCTTAAACAGGAATAAACTAACTGTAAAGAGGTGTATTTATCAATGTTTGCTGGACAGCACTTTTTTCATAGCTTACACATTCAGAGTGCAATAAAGTTACAATCATTAGTTTATGACTCTGGAAAAATGTCCTTTCGTCGACAGCAGTTTTTATTGGCTGATGTCAATGTAATGCCAATTTAAATTAAATGTAATAAGATGCACCCAGAATTCTCTCTCATACTGTACATTTAAGCAATATCACATAAGCAGGAGTGTTATTGTTTTGAATATCAGCTCAACTGTGATTTGGCCTCATGGCACAAGACTGTAAGTAACAGCTGTGCTCATATTCAGTACCATATTTCATTTCCTGCTGGTTATGCACAGCTAGGTCTGCAGCCTGCAACAACAGCAATGAAACAGAACAGAATGGAATTACTCTGTCCCGAGTTGCAGCAACTGCAAGACTATGAGGCTGTGTGAGCATTTTTGTATTACTTTTACATTTTTACACGCATTACACATATGTATTTGACCGTTGAGCTCGACTTTTGTGTCTTTTTCAGCGTTTTGCTCATGGTAGAGAGTTTTAAAACTTAAGTTAAAATAAATTCATCTTAAAAATCACTCAAGTCCTTGAATTATTTTTTCCACTCACATGCATTGGGTCATGTTTTTAAATGGGCCTTAGTAAATAATGCTGAAAAACTTACAATTAAAAGTACACTCTACTTTGCCACAAGTTGTTCTTTTAGGTTCTCATTGTCTTCAAATATTCTCTTGTGTTGTATATGAAACAACATATAGTGACGCTTGAAGTTAACACTGACACTGGGAAAATATCATTTTGTAGAGGATGGCACTCTCTTGGCTAATTTATTGACGTCACAAACACCAGATGTCACAATCGGAAATCTACCGTTAAAAAAAAAAAAAAACTTCTCTAGTTGGTAATGCCTCCTGGAATCTCTTTACCAAGTAAATAATGAAATCAACAAACAATTACGAGTAATGAGCGTCATCTGTGCTGACTGTGGGGGTTTGGGGAGCTGAAAAAATAAGACACCAATGCAGCCTGAAAGGAACTGATATTAAATAAAGTTATCTTTCCTAGTGGGTGTGTCATTTTGGCTTCTCTCAAAACGCAAACATGTCACAAATATAGGATCGACTTTCTGTGAAACATGATTTCAGTAAAAATAATCACACAATTGTGGACAGGCATCCTTGAGCCTGTGTCTGTGTGTCTGCTCCTCTTCTGCCAGAACAGTGGGAAGAGCACAGCTCATAGAGTGGTGCAGGGATGACGTCAAAACCCGGAAGACTAGCCAATTCACCACTGCTTTCCTCAAGATTTTCCTATGGAGTTTTATAATGGGGCTTTTCCAATTTGAGTTAAATAAGGTCTGTGATAAACATAACTCGATGATACTTGAACGTTTTGCTCTACAACATAAATTGCACTGCACACACTCTCAGCCCAAACGTTCTTATCTAGATATGTTTATTTGAGAAAAAAAATAAATAAATGTATACTTCTAATAACAGCTCCAAAATATGGGTGTGTGTATCATCAACTTATGTTTACCGGAGACCTTATTTCACTCAAAAATTGAATAAACCATTATAAAAAACCATGGGAAAGTAGTCTACAACTTGAATTCATTTTTTGGACACACGATGCAGTTTAGTGGTGATTTAAATTTACTACATGATGACCACATGCGTGACACATCTCCAAACCAAAAATGTCCTAAATGATGGACAAAAAAAACTATTTCTAAATATATAATCTACTTTAAAATAAAGCAACTCTGATAGCACTGGTTGGAGAGACTGAGGAGGTTATCAGTCAACTCTGCTTTGTTATTCATTATTCATATCCAGCCTTTGGTAAAAATAACACCCAAGTTAAACATACAAAATGTGAAAATGCACAGCCCTTTTCAAGATTCGATTTGCTTATTTTGCAAAAGCAAGACAACTTCAGAGCTTTATAGAAAAGAATATCCTACTACAAATGTAAAATATTTTAAATAAACAAATAATGTTACTTAAATCAAATCTTAAAATTAAATAAATTTAAAAAAAAAAAAAAAAAAAAAATCAATAACCTGAACTGTAAATAAACCTTCTAACCCTCAAACACAAATTCACATTTTTTCTTCAATTTCCCTGCTCCATTCAAAAGCTTATCCTGTTATTACATGAAAGGCCATTGTTGTCTGCCACTGGCGAGGAACCCGTTTCCTCCGTAAACCTGTGTTCTATATATTGCTTTGATAAAGTCTCAACACAATCTTTTTCATTCTGAAACATCTGAAGATGATCTCTCACTGTCAGTGAGGCCTATCCAGAGTCCAGAATTATTATTAGAAGGGGTGGAACAGTACACAAAAATGACGGTTTGGTGCGTACCTCGCTATTGAAGTCACGGTTCGGTATGGATTCGGTACAGCAGAGGGGAGAAAACTAAACATAAGATTGATTTTTTTCCCCTGTTTTATTAAACAGTGCTTTATTGAACAAATTGTGCCTCTATCTTTAAATCAATTTAAATATATATTTTCTTAGGAATAAAAAAAAAACAAAAAAACATCTCTGCTAATGTTGTAAACTATATACAGGGAGCACTTTCTTGCACATTACTATAATATTAAAAGGTTACAATTAATGCCCAAATTATTAAATTATTTTACATTTATTTTTAGATATAATAATCAACACTCACATAAAAAATTTTATGCAAATATGTAAATTCCATATAAGGCAGTTTTTGCATTCAATTTGTTTGTACTCCAATTCATTGTTAAAATATATTCATTTTCACAGTGACCATCATAACTTGTTTTCATGACAGATTTATTTAAACATACATTAAACATTCATTAACACATCTGGCACTGCAGGATTTGAGTCCCTGGCAGCGTAGTGTTACTGATGGTAGCATTTGATACTTTGGTCCCAGCTCTCTGCAGGTCATTCACTAGGTCCCCCGATGTGGTTCTGGGATTTTTGCTCACCGTTTTTGTGATCCCAGCCCCAGATCGAGGGAGATTATCAGTGGTCTTGTATGTCTTCCATTTTCTAATAATTGCTCCCACAGTTGATTTCTTCACACCAAGCTGCTTACAAATTACAGATTCAGTCTTCCCAGCCTGGTGCAGGTCTACAATTATTTTGTCCTTTGACAGCTCTTCGGTCTTGGCCATAGTGGAGTTTGGAGTCTGACTGTTTGAGGTTGTGGATAGGTGTCTTTTATACTGATAACGAGTTCAAACATGTGCCATTAATATAGGTAACGAGTGGAGGACAGAGAAGCCTCTTAAAGAAGTTGTTACAGGTCTTTGAGAGCCAGAAATATTGCTTTTTTGTAGGTGGCCAAATACTTATTTTCCACCATAAGTGTACCTATGATGAAACTTACAGGCCTCTCTCATCTTTTTAAGTGGGAGAACTTGCACAATTGGTGGCTGACTAAATACTTTTTTGCCCCACTGTAAATGTAAGGCATTATTACTATTATTTTTAATGGTGGTTAAAAGTGGTAAATGGGCTACAATTCTGTATTCGTTGTGTAGTCGTGTACCGAACCAAAAGATGCATATACTGAAAGCTCTCAGTACCAATACATGTACCGTTACACCCTTAATTATTATTATTATTAATATTTTTTGAAACATGATTTACATATCTGACTATAAGACAATGGAATTTTAATTTAGGGCTCATCGAATTTGTTGTTGTGTTTACAATTACGGATCCCACAATTATGTAATCGTTCAAAGGCACAATTACAAAAAAAAAAAAAAAAAAAAAAAAAAAGAGACCACTTACATTATTCTGTGTGTTTAAGGTGTTTTTTTCTTTCTTTCTACAGGTTATCTTACAGGTTTTTTCTCCATTGTTTTACTTTTAGTATATTATAATACCATGCATATTTTTACTTTTTTTTATTTGAGGAAGAAACCAAAGCAAAAGATTTGACATTTGAGGGTTAATGCTATAGAAAGCATTGAAAGTTTTCAGGATAAATGTTTTCGGCTTGTTTATTTTGATAACAATATGGCATGCCGTTGCTTCAAACAATGGCATAAAGCTATTCAAAACATCATTCAATGTAAATTGTGATGAATCGCAATTACAATTTTAAGGGAATAATCGACAATTATGATTTTTGTCATAGCCCTAAAAGCAAAATTAATATCATGTAATCTTACATTCTTACAGTGCATCTGTCATAACCACATTAAGATTTTGCACTTCCACTTCATACTTTTGTTTTGTTGGTTAAGTTATGGGAGGAATTTTCCACATAAGTGCAATGAGTTCTGGGGAACAACTCAAAAGCTTTAGGTAACCTATATAAAAACCTTAAAGTAAATTTTTCCCTGAGGTAGAAATGGCTTTTAGCACTCCAATCACTTACCAAAAAACAAAAAAAAAACAAATGGAGTTTTGTTTTGTAACACAATTTTCACTGGTGACTGTTACTGCTAGACTCTGGGCACATCACACAGGAAGGCATGTTTGTGAGAGGATCAATGAAGCAAGTTGAAAAACCCCCTAACCACATGAAAACAACCAAAACCATGTAACATTGTAAGGCGGCCTACAAAACAATTTGTGTTATGCGTAGTTTAAAGCATGAAGAAGTATTCAAGTTGCTCAACAACAAGCCATTTCATCACTGGATGGTGTAATATCCATCAACTTCCCTCAGAACACATACAGCCCACCAAACAGATGACACTACGTAAAGAGCCCGACTACCATTTACCTCAGACTTAATTCACTGCATGTAGGACTCACAATGCTGATGGAAAACAGCTCTCTAATGTTGTTGATGTTGCAAGCACAAAACATGTTTGAGTTGATATCCGAGCCAAAAGGGATGCCAGCAAAGCTCTTTATGTACAATTGTTTTCACAGCTGGCTAACAAAAGCAACAAAGAGCAACATCAAAATGTATCCTAAACATTTAAACACAGTAATGTGGCCCAAATATAGAGAAGTAAACTTGTTTATGATCTAAAATGGCTTGAAAATATTCTTGAGAATGAAGCTTTCCTTTTTTCTATATAAATAAATATTTCATGGGAGATGTAAGAAAACTGCACATCTCAAAGATCACTGAGCATGTGAGACACCATTGGGATCTAGGCAATTAGTGACAACAACACAGAGGAAAATGGCAGCAGAGTATGTCTTTAGCCCAGGTCAACGAGAACTAAATGAACACCAAATGCATTAGAAAACACAAAATCCCATAGCAACAAACTCAGGGGGGTATTCCAGAAAGCAAGGTTAACTTACCGTCACATATACCCTGAACTCTCGGTTTATTAACTCAAACCTTGCTTACTCCAGGTATGCTGGTTCCAAAAACGCATCAGGGAGTAAGTTCAGCCAACCCAGAGTATGTTCGCGGTTAACACACAAGACATTCTCAACCGAGCGACGAATTGATCACCGTGGAAAAAGACTCAAAGAAAAAGCACGCCGTTCCACTTCCTCCTCCTTCTTTTGTTTAATGGCGATTTGCATAACCTATTAGTGCACATCACCAGCTATCTGGTGGTTGTGTAATCATTTTTTTCAGTGTTTTTATTGAATAAGTAATCTTTATTCACTGAGAATAAGAATTATATTGTTTGTTTGATGCTAAATATTTAATAACATATCATATGTATTTTATTATAGAAATTATAGTATAGAAAAGGTTGTTATAAAAATGAAAAAAGCAGATCCATGTGTGAGATTACATTTAAAAACGTTTTAGAATTGAATAAACGTTTAAACATTATAATACTGCTATATATATATATATATATATATATATATATATATATATATATATATATATATATTGTATTATATAATATTGAATATATAACTGCAACTATGTAACAAATTTAGTTACATTAATACAACTATATTAATTAAATAACACACATCTGAATACCTCTAAAGCAAACTAACCCTAGAACATAACCAGATCCAGAGCAGGTTATGTTCAGAGAGTAAGTTGCTATGGCTACTTACACACCCTGAAAGTTACCTTCGTTTTTGGAACCGAAAGTGGATGCTATTGGCTTGCTTACTCTTAAACTTACCTGGGTGTGTCACATAACCTGCTTTCTGGAATACCCCCCAGTTGAATAAAAACAGATCCTGTAACACAGCTGAACTTCCAAGAAAGCTGACTAATAAAGGAATGCACAGTATTTCATTCAGATAAATCAGGCTATTGCTACATATTAGGGGTGGAGCGGTTCTTGGTTAAAATAAATAAATAAATTGGACCGTACTGCTCTCCCCCCACGGCTCATCTTAAATTTGATGATATTTTGCATGTATAATATGGTTTGTTGAAAATAGCAGCACGTTAAACAGACAAGACAGAGTTTGGTTAATGTATGTTTCTGTTGATGGATATGCATTCTGGCTTCCTAATATGTTACAACAGCGAGAATCAAAAATGTGGACAAAACTGTCACTCTTAGAAACTTTGTTCACTAGGAGTGCCACATGCTCCAATATAATGAGTTATTTAGTAGGTTATGTCTTAAGTGAACAAACAGTCGAGAAAGACAACGCATGTGTATAGTATTCATATATTGGATCTGTACATCATATCTTAAAGTGACAGCAGCCTAATATTCCTGCTGTCTGTGTTTTTAATGTTAATTCAACAAAAGACAAGGAAATAACTCACTGCTCATGACTAAATAGCTTTTTTAACTATAATAATGACTAATTTTTATTTAGTTTATACAATGAAGATTAACCTATATGCAGTGTTATTTTACATTTGATTACTTTATTCAAATTCTGTACCTGAAAACTTCTGTTAGATACCTAAATAACCTGAAAAGCACTTTTTATTTTATTTTTTGCTATATTGTATGTGTGCTGTTACTTTTAGTTTAATTATTTGTTCTTTTTTTTTCTTTTTTTTATTTGGTAGTAGTCCTTTTTCCCCTGAACACAGTACATACCGAACCGTTCCCCTAAAACGGTGATAAAAACCGAACCGTGAGTAATTTGAACCACTACACCCCTACTACATACAATAAGTAGGACTAGTATAGACACGTTTAAACAACATGATTAAAAACAGAATTAGTTAGCTTCAGCATATATAAAAAAAAAACCTGTTTGTGAAGAAGTGACAAACAGCTAAAACAGGAGGAAAGACTATGATAAAGTTCACAAGTACTGCTCGAATGTCATCATTTCCTGCCTGACAGCAAGGGCAGGGTATGTTTCAGCAGAAATCTGAACTTCACCTCAACAAGCTGAGGTGAAATTCATCCCTTGGAGTGTCTGTAGTAGCTCTGTTGTCTGACCACACAGCCATACTTATCCAGCTAGCTAAAATGGGACTTACAACAGATTCCTATTGTTGGTAAACAATGTTAATTATAGTTACAACAGACTAATCCCAACCCAAACTCTAATCGTGAACTTACTTCACTGTAGAACGTAAAGGTTGTCAAATGTTGATTTGTTTCTGTTTCTAACTTTTAGATGGATTTTCTTGTAAATTTGAATGAAAAAAGTACAATCTCACACATACTTTTGTAAAACACAAATGAACTAAACTAGACACTCGTCTGTGTTTTTTTCTGACAAACATCGCGCACTCGACAACGCACCTCTGAAATAACAAACCAAGAAGGCAAACCGAACAAAAACGTTCAAATTGAACAAATTCAACATCTATCTCCACTCCTGAATACACTCGACAAGTTAGCTAGCTGGGTTCCCTTTGACAGCTAGCTAGGACATTTATTGTCATTCTTTTGAAATATCCCATTCAGAGTCATTATTAAAACTCCTCACCACACTGTCTATTAAAAAAACGTTACTATGTGATTAAACCTGAAATTCCACGTGTTTAACTGTAAAAGTTCCCTATTTTTAGTGTTTAGTTTTACTTCCGCACTCCCGCTCAGTCTCTCTATGCTCACCCCTCCCATACTAGCTCACTTCAGCTAAAGCACAATCCGATTAACCGTCACTTTTTCCAGAACTAAAGCAAAACCCACTTACCTTTGGTGTCGCTTAAGCAGTATAACAACATCAAGAGTTTGAACAAAACCATATCGAGTAAATTCATCGCTCGCACATTGACACCGAGGCTGGTTTGATTGTTAGTTTTGCGGGTCTTAAAGGCGCAGTCGCCCTCGGTGAGTGTGAGTGTGAGTGTGTGAGTGTGTGTGTGTGTGTGAGAGAGAGAGACTGCTACTGCTGTGCGGCCTCAGTTCCGCGCTTATGGCAAGCCGCTTTAACATTTAAGCTTTGTTCTGACTATCTATTGATATATTTAAAGATAGTAACAATTGTATTTTGATGAGTATTAATAATTCGACTAGTCAGAATGACAATTAGAGATATCTGCAATTATAATTGCACTAGTAAGAAATCCGATTTGAGATATCTGTAATATATATTTTGACTAGTCAAAACTCCCTTTCAGATATCTGTAATGATGTCATGGATATCTTTAAAAGACGCGTCATTTATCTGCAAAGGTAATTGGACATATCTGTAATTTAATTGCCACTAGTGCAAATTATAATTTGAGATATCTCTAACTAGGTTTTGTCTAGTCATAATCAAATTGGAGATATATTTAATTACAATTTCTACTTGTCAAAACTCATTTGTAGATATCTGAAAGTATTTTCTAATTGAAGTCAATGGAAAAATATGACTAGTTATAAAAGCATTGTAGATATCTGGAATGTATATTACGACGAGTCAAATTAACATTGTAGATATCTTCAATGCATATTATGACTAGTCACAATCACATTGTAGATATCTTAATTGCAATTACGACGAGTCAAAATTGCAGAAGAGATATGTGGAACTGGAATTATGACTAGTCAAAACGGATTTATGACTAGTACGGGAAGCAGGGCCGGCGCCACGGGGGGTGGGCGACGACGCCCCCTCACCGGGACTCTCCCGCCCCCTCAGATCACCATGAATGTAAAAGTAATTTTAATGATAAATAAAATATTTTATTTAAAAAAATTACATTTGCCAATTGCCCTTTCTTCCAGTTCCTAGAGTCAATATTAATCTTAAATAGCAACATTTTAGTAAAGAAAAGTCTGTTAGGCAAAGTCGAATTTTGATTGGTCCTGTCGTTTGATTAGCGCGCTTCCCCACCCCCACTCTAACGTCACATTACATTTCTCGCGCACCAGAACATACACAATTAATTAAATTTTCGAAGCTGTTTATGTGATGATTATATTTTAAATAAATGCTGTTTATGTGATCACTATTCTTCTGACATATTCTTACGTAATCTTATGTGATGTCCTGTTCACTTTTCAACGTAAATGAAATTAAAAAGTAACATTAGCCTATAATATTTAAACTGAAACTAAAAACTTGTTTTAATGGCTACAAGAAGGCTAGGAGCGCGACAAATACCGGTGCGCGATTCATGAGTGAAGCTCCTCTTTGCTTCGCTCATGCTCTGGTAAGGCTGTTTTTTTTTTGCATTCTTATTTCCTGTCCCTGTGTAGGCTCTTTTATTTTAGGCTATATGACTGTGTAAACAGTTCAGCAACCCTTTTATTTAAATGTTTAATGTAGGCCACACACAGTCCATTGCATTATGATTGCAAGAAGAATCAACATTGTGAAAAAAAGTGTGCAGTGAAATGTCCCTGTGTGTATGAAGCTTCAACGAGTGTTTTTATCAATATATTTGTTGTACTTTAGTGTTTTCTAGACTCGATATTGTTTATTAAAATTAAAAAAAACACCCTGTTTATGTGATCACCGCCTCCTTTCAGTATTTCACACGCCCCCTCTTCAGGACTCGGCTGGCGCCGGCTCTGACGGGAAGGAGTATTTAATGCTAAAACGGCTTGCCATACCGCGCTTGTCTCTAACGGACTGACGTCAGGCGCAGGCAGAGCGTGAAGCCACACCTCCTCACAACAACCACAACACTAGAGACATGAACGCGCTTGTTATTGAGATTGTAGAACTTAATTAAATAAATTATATTGGACAGCTATTTCAAACTAAAACTATAATCAACATTAGTTGTTGTTCATTGTGATCCTTATGCTCGATACTTTCACCGACTGTTAGCATAATTTTGATGTAGTTTGTATGCCAATAAATCAATAATTAAAAACGAGTGTCCATGCTAGAGTTTTCTTTCTTTACTTTGCCCTGAATCTGAAAACCAGGAAACATTTGCATTTCATATTTTACTTTAATATAATTTTATTTTAAATAATAAGCCACTCGATCTGAATGCAGACATTCCATAGACTTCTGCTGTATTTATGCACAGCTAATTATAGACTGGCGCAATCACTAACCCTTTTTTGTTTTTTGCACTTTTAGAATAGAAATACTTAATTTACACATACATATATATATATATATATATATATATATATATAATATATATATGTATGTGTAAATTAAGTATTTCTATTCTAAAAGTGCAAAAAAAGGGGTATATATATATATATATATATATATATATATATATATATATATATAATTTTTTATTATTTTTTTAACAGAACGCTACATGAGTCTTTTGTCAAATTTAACTCTCACGTTAAAGGGTTCGAAGAATTTGGAAACGATATATAAGTCAACGTTGCCATCATGCGGTGGATAGAAACGTTGCTCGATGTGTTTGATGTGAAGTGTACTGCGTGACGTCACAACAATTGCCATGAGAGACCTACATTCTCTCACACGTGACCACGATATATGTGGTGAGGAGAAACTCTAAATCCACGAAAGATTACAGTGTAGATTAATTTTGTGTAACCATCACGTGTAGATTAACTTTGCGTGGCAGTCACCAGGAAAGACCAAAATCTACACATTATTCATTTTCTATATATACTTATTTTATCATGTTTTTAACATAATATACAAAATAAATGATACGCACAAAGCAACAACGATAACAACAAAACAAACAAAATAAAACCCAAGAGGAAAAAGTGTAGGGATCAGTATTGTGTTAGCCCACTTAAAATCCAATCCATGAAAATCCATAAAGGGCTGCCAATGAAATTGGGCTCCAAACACATTCTTTTTTTTACGGTTTTTTTCCCTTTTGAAACCTTGAAATTTGCAGAAATAATTAAAAAAAATACTAACCAATATAAAATGTATAATGTTGTTATTGGGAAAATGTTTGTGAGCATACAGAAGTCGTATATGTTAAAAAGATAAACGTGATGTCATCATTATTCGTGTGAAACACCAAAGAAGATGTTGGGCACAATGACAACGTCCCCATTCCATTCAATTCCATTGCCTGAGGCTGTCAGTCAAACATCTCCTTTTGAGCTCCGCGAAAGAAAAAAAAGAGTAATACAGGTTTGGAACAACATGACGGTGAGTAAACGATGACACAATTCTCATATTTGGGTGAACTATAACTTTAAGTTGCTAGTAAAATGACACATACAGTCAGTCAGCGGTTGTGTAAAGTCGGGCTCGGTAAATAAGTGTCTATGGAGGGATGACGTCAGAGGTGGAGATGTCATGGCGTCGTCGGAGCTGAGACTGGAGCTTGCCATCTAGTTAAAGGTTGTCGTCGATGCGTTCAGCGAAATGGAGAAGAATGCAAACCCTCATCGAGACGCAGGAGGAAGTGTCCTGTGCACCGCTATTCCCACAGAACCCGCAGATATCAAAACAGTAGGCGGAATGAAAGATGTCTGCGAGAAGAGAGAGACTTTGAGTACTTGTGCAAGTGCTAGCGGTGCTAATGCTACACCCTGCACACAGATATCAGATGCTGCTGAGACCCTCACCAAGAGCGCGCGCCCGAGCGCTGTACCAGAGACACTGTCGCCTGATGCGGCGGATCAACTGAGCAACGGGATGGGATGCGAACCGTTGATGACCACTGCTGGGAACAAGGAGGGTGGCACCTCAAAGTTAGTAAACAACCTCACGGGAGAGCAATCCGACGTCAGTAATGTACAAGCGGACGGTTTGGATGGAAGGACGCAAGAAACGACGAAGCTGGCCAAACCTGCTTATTTGTGTCCAGACAAAGCAAAATCTGCGAACTCGAATTCAAACGATCACACCGTTTCCGAGGGTCCTCCGAGTGGGAGCGAGCCCAGCATCGCCGGAGAGTCCCGCAGCTTTGATTCACTAGAGTCCTTCTCCAATCTGAACTCATGCCCGAGTTCAGACCTCAACAGTGAAGGACTGGAGGACAAGGGACTGGCTTTGGCTATTCAGAGTGAATACGGGGCAGAGGGAACGAAAATCCCCTGTCCTAAAGACAGGGTGACCGGTCAGTCTTTGTACCACATCAAGTGGATAAAGTGGAAGGAGGAGAACACGCCTATCATCACTCAGAATGAGAACGGGCCGTGCCCGCTGCTGGCTATCATGAATGTCCTGCTATTGGCATGGAAGGTAAATAAGATGGGATTGTGCTCGTTTGACAGGTCACAGTACCACCCAAGTTACAGTTTATATATATGTGCAATTGCTTTGTTTTGCCCGGTGTTTTTTTTGTGTTTGTCTACTTAGTGGTGTGTCGATGCACTAGTTGTCACTAGTATTAAATAAAGGCACATTCATAAGTAGTTTTCTTATTAAAAATCTGTTTTAAAATGAAGTGCACACACATGAGATCGTCTCATGTTTGTCTTCTAGACGAAGGTGTTTTATTCCGCACAGTGCGGGTCGCCCCCTCACGGGGGCTGCCATGTTGACATTTCGTGATGACCCGCTGTGTACTGCGTTTACAAAGGACCAATGATAATATCAGTGATAATAATATACATACTTGTAGTGATGGTATGGGAGTGATTTAGACAGTCCAGTAGAATGGGTAAAATATCTAAACAGTCTGCTTGAGTGATGAAACAAACTGCAATGCAGCTTGCACAGCAAGCTCTTAGTAAAGAAACTTAATGCATCCAGGCCGTTAGATGTCAGTGTAAAGGCTGTATCAAAGGGTCCATGACAACTATGGAGCCTTTTCACATTTCCGAGGCTCTCAGAAGCGGAAGTTGTCACAGTTGGGTAAACTTCTATAGTTGTGAATGGGAGACAAAAAACAGCAAATATTATCTTTCTTTTTCCATTTGCTCCAGTAGCAAAAGAAAAATCTATTATAGCATTTCCACGACTTCCCCAAAAAAGGGAAAGTCTGTAGAGAGAATGATTTGCCATCACTCCCTCAGCCATATCCCTATTAAACGGCCTCACAGCAGCAAACAGTAACCGTTATGACAGTTAACCGAGTTAAACTTTATTTTCTTTTTTCTGTTTGCAATTTACTGCCAATGTAATATCACACAAAGTATAGCATTAGAAATGTATGTTAAATCTTATAAAATTAAAAATGTGAAAGTCTTCACTCACTACATTTGATATGGTAATATCTGTGAAAATGCGTCATCACAGTGTGTGAAAAGGGTCCATTGGGATAAATCGCAGCCATTTCGCAAAACATTTACATACAGCTGTTTTTACAATGTTTTTTTTTTCCTTAATTGTTGCTGTGAATGTGACTTGTTTAATAAATTTTGACTTAATTAAAAATGGTTCGTATAACTGCATTTAAGAATAGAATGCATCTTTTTACTCTCATTTGACAGTGTTTTGTAATAACATTTAAAAAGTTTATTGAGATTGACTTGAAATTCTGCTTGGATTCAGTTTCCATCTTCAGATGTGTCTCTCTATCTCCAGATTTTTAAATAACACCCCCTTTGACATGTATTTGTAGACACATACCAGTATCTTGGTTTCATCCTAAACAGTCATTTCACAGACACACCAGTAACTTCTGGCTTTCAGCCCTGGACTCATTTGCATTATAAAGATGACATTTAATTATTGGCTTTGACAGTGAGTTGGCAGGCACATGAAGCGCTATTTCAGTGCTCAGTCTTTCATCTTGAAAAAAGAGGCACTATGTTTTTCAGCTGTGACTGCTTTAAAAGCCACTGGCATCTACTGGAGATGACAGCCACATTCAGGCTGTTTTTAAGATGGGTGTTTTTTTGGAGGGGGGGATAAAATACTTTCTCTTCTCATAGTGTATTTATGCTGATACAGCAGTCCATTCAACACTATCAGGAAAGGGTGTGTGTGTGTCACATAGCGTCATTGTCGAAGGAAAATAGGTCTCGTATATGACCAACAATTTGTCATTTAAACTGGTTTTTAAATGATTTCTCTCTGATTTTTGCACAGGTCAAGCTGCCACCAATGATGGAGATAATAACGGCAGAGCAGCTGATGGAATATCTGGGTAAGCATTTCATTTGCATTATAAATGTGGACTCTTTATGTGGTCTTGTTGACACAGTATCCATCCAGTGGAGGGTTCAGTAGAAAGATGTTTGAAGAGCTAATAAAAAAAGATATATAGAGATGCAAAGTATGGTGGGCTCACTGACAACACTATAATGGGAAAGCTATGCTTGTCTTTCTGTCTACTTCTTTCCACAGCTTCATGTCACTAATTGCTAGTTCGTTCCCCAAAAGAAAATTTAAATTTATCCTCCGTAGGACACCAAATTATAGTAAGAATCATGTAAAAGCTAGGCATGTCATCCTAATTATAGGATTGTGTAATGTAGTTTCAACATACTCTCTCTGGTTATTTTCTGCATGTACCTCTTTAAGAAAATCTAAGCTTTTCCATGGCTTCATAAAGTCAGTCTGTCAATCAAATTAGACTCTGTTGTGCATTCGTTAAACAGCCTGGTAAACATCGGAGAACCGGAAAATGTGATATGTCTTCAGGTGCTGATGGACAGCACCAGATCAGGGAAATACCCAGGGGCCCGTCCTCTTGTAACGTCACAGAATCCTGATTCCTATTTCCACTGTGGCATGTTGACCTGGAACACATTAGTGTTGCATTACTGCAGTGTGACAGTTGCCTGGACCTCAGTTTCTCACATTGCATAAGCTTTTTTATTACCAATTTAAAAAGTTTTTAATAGTTTTAAAGCAAATTGTCTCCTAGTCCTAAATGCCATTGATGGAATGTACAAGCAGATTGTTAAAGAAAAAAGTGCTGTGCCTATTTTAACCAAAGTTAGTTGTTACCCGGGAGTGTTTGATTTGGTCTGATTGTTGTGACACCTTGTTTTAAATCTAAGCAGTTTTATTTTGACTCACCATGCCAAGTATGAGATGAATATAGATATCAGCTCTGGAGGTGTTGTTCAGAGGTTGCAGTGGTTTCTCATAACACTCCTTTAATACCTTTATAAACACATTTAGTCATTTAGCAGATGCTTTTATCCAAAGTGGAACATCACAACGATTTATGAAATGCAGAATCTTTACTGGATTCAGATTGTGCTTTGCTTGGAATCTTTCTGGAAAGTAACTTTGCAAGCTTGTGCCTTGCTCAGCCTCATAAAGTGCAGTAATTGTGACCGCGGAGGATGTGGTCTCGAAATGTCATTTTTTACATGGGTGTGGTCACTGTGGTGTATATTTTCAGCTTTGAAACCTCACAAACTTTTGTTTGCATGACATTTATCCAGTAAGAATGGAGTATTTATTAATGAAGCATGTGTGTTTGTATGGCATATGCTGTGGTTAAAGATACACAAAATGTTAAACTTAAGTTTAGAAAGCCTAATAATGTTGTTTAATTAATTAAAATGGTTTATTAATATAGAATTGTATTTAATTAAATATGTTGTTTATAATAATAATAATAATAATAATTAATTATTATTATTATTATTTTTATTATTGCTCATCCCATCAGATGCTCTCACATTTTATTGCATTTTCAGTCAGGAATGAGGATGAAATTGAATAATTTTAAATCCATTATTTGTGTAGAAAGTTTATTAGGTAACACTTTATTTTACCTAAACGTACACGTAAATCACAAGTAATTATCCCTAAAACAAACCCTAACTGTAACCCTATAATAAGTACATGTACTTAATTAATATTACTCAATACTTATTTGAGTAAGTATAATGTATCTGTCACCTTAAAATAAAGTATAAGCATTTATTATTATTATTATTATTAATAATAATAAAATCTACGGATTTGCTCGATATAAATTGATATCATTTCAGCCCCATTCTTGTCTGAACTTGCAATATAAAGGTAAAGCATAATGTGCAATAAGATACAAGTGACAAGGGTACAAAAGCTTCAGGTGAGAAGAGCTACCCCCTTGTAGTTTGTGAAGTCAGTTTTGCAGCTTGGAAAGCTGGACTTCATTGAACATGCTTGAGGCCATACACACCCCATTCCCAGCTGTCTGTCTAGAGACCACTCTTAAGTATTCCTCATATTGCTGAGCTGTTGATAAGGACACCCACCCATGTGATTTTAGGCATGCCTGACCTATAGGACACAGAAATCCCCTAGATACAAAACAAGTCAGATAGAGAGTGTGCCAGCTGGGCACTTTTTACATTTGCTGTTGAATGTTAGTCTTTCTGAATGTTTCTTTTGAGGTACTCCCATCATGGCTTAGAGATGCATTTATTCAGAAGCATACACTCATTTATGCTCTGAGACATCCATGGTTAGCTACGCAGGCATCTGTAAATTGCTTTTCTCTTCCCTAGGTGCGGTAAGCTGTTTAACTCCATTAGACAGCATCTATCTCGCTCTCCCTTTACAGCACTGTTAGGGTTTCATTTCCAGGCGAAGTCAGTGGCCCATGAACAAACCCTGACAACTGCGCAGTCTTATCTGATTTGATCAAAGCATGCACTTCAGCTACTGTTCATTTTCTGTGCAACTACTACAGCATGTTTCCTAAATAACCCAGCAAGCTCTTTTACACCAAAGACTTGATCAATGTTCAATGCATTAAATTGATACAGAAGTATAAAACATTTTATTAGCATCAAAACAATTTGGCCAAAGCCTGATGACTTATTTTTTATCATTAAATGTTTTTGGTTGCCTGAAAAAATGATCATCATTCCAAAAATAAAAAAGACAATTGAAATTGTAAGACTTGGTGAAGCTTTGTTTTGTCTCCTCATTCCAAACTTGTAAAACTTTATGTATTTGTGGAACACATAATAAGAATTTTTAAAGAATTTAACCGGTCGCAGTTTTCCATGCAACTGCTGTGAACAGAGGCTGAGGCTTTCCAGCTTCAAAAAAATTGAAAAATCCCCATACAAGTTGGCATATTAATGTGTGTTTATATTCCAAGTCTTTTGGTGATTAAATTTGTGTGACAATCAGACTCAGCAAAGTCATTATTAGTCAAAAACTGTCTGTGTAACCCATGTTAAGTATTCATGAGAGTTAATTTTTGGAGTTCTTTTTAGTTTGGTTTTGAGAATTATCAAGTGTATAAAGATTTAAATATCACTCTGAATATTCACACATTCTTCAGAAGACTTAGAATATGCCGCACACCATCTTATGGACTATTTTTATGATATATTATAGTCCTTTTTTATGTTAAAAAGTCTCATCTCCATGCTGGCTGTTTTCAGTGCAATTGCAATTCTCTTTTTGTGTTCCACAGAAGAAACAAAGTCATGTGGGTTTGGAGCCATATGAGACAACAATGACAGAATCTTCATTTTTGGCCGAATTATCCCTTTACAGCTTGATGTAATAAAGTGAATTAGAGCAGTAAAGAAGTTTATAAAACAGTGGGACCAACAGCAGAAGCTTTTTAATGGGTTCTGATTAGGAGAGGAGAGGCCCAGTATGGGAGAGACAAAGAGATTGACTGAGGAAGAGATCAGCTGGTGAGGAACTGAAAGAGAAATGAAGAGGCGGGAGTGTTTTTGCTGAGCAGAAATAAGCGAAAGTAGCCCAAATGAACCTGCCTGTGCTGGGCCACATTCTTGGCACTGATCAGAGGAAGCGGGAGTCTGAGGGAGTGGGCCGAAAATAAAACAGCCGAGCTTCACGATTCTCTCTCACACGTTCGTGCTTTGTCAGAGCAGAAACATCTAGGCTTATTCTGGCATTTTGAAATTGCTTGTTTTGAACTACGGCAGGTGCAACCTTATAATTCAGTGTCGCTGAATTATTAGTACAATGACAAGACACTGGAAAGCTTTGAAAGGTAACAAGTATATGGGAATCAATGGCAGTAGACTGGTGTGGAATGGAGGAGATTATTTATAGTGATTTGGCCTTGATTTAATGGTCAGTATAGCCAAGCTGTGCTCCTGTACCTAGAGCTGTATGTGTGTTCAGAATGTTAATGAGACAGATGACAGGTGCTCTGGTAATAGAGCAAAAACAATGATAAATGCATAGAGGTCAAACGAAATGTTGAATTGAATACTGAGAGCCTGTTTACACTAGTGCGTTTTCGTTTTAAAATGGCGTTTTAATATGAAAACAATCCTAATCTATACTGTTGTTTCCACAATGTTTCAGAAACGATCCCCAATTACACTATATGACCGAAAACGCATGTCCCCTGACCGTTAATGCACACCAGTGCTGCCAATAGACCCTTACACATTTCCGGGTTTCTCAGAAGCAGAAATCGTCATAGTTGGGTAAAATTTTATAGCAGTGTATGAGAGATTTCATTAAATATATATATATATTTAACACTATACGCATTAAAACGCATCATCATCATCACAGTCTGTGAAAAGGGTCTATTTAGAGATTTTGTTGCTAGATTTAGCAACTTCCCTGCCCCTTTTGAGACTTACTTCAAAAGCCTTCCGACAAATCTAGTGACTTCTGGGACAAACCTTATCTAGATTCCATGACTCTGCCAGTGATCTATATTTACATTAATATAGATCAGTGGCCTTGCCAGTGTGACATCATCTAGCGACATTTAGTGACCAGCTTTAGCTACTTTCAGCTAAAAGCAATTGACCCGTCGCTGGCAGTTTGATTGACAGGCGATCTGACCAATCATTACCCCGAATCCGCCATTTTGTCTGACAAAGCAGTCAGGGGAGTTAGTAGATTAACGTTGGTGAACTGGAACTGGAAATTGTGTGTACTCACGTCTTTCCGCTTTTGAAACAACATTCCTTCTGATGTCCATTCATGTTTATTTTATGCTGTAAATGAACTGGTTGGTTCATGAGCCGATTGAAGGAGCTACAGCATCTGCCACGACACATTTAAGAGCCACTATACGGTATTTATTGTTTAAACTTCTTTAAAAAATTACAATGTTTTAAATGTGAAACTGTTTCATATGTCTGTCGACGCGTTGTCGGTGTCCTATTTGCTCAGCAATGTATTTTTCACTTCGTGAGAACATGATGTGTGGCATTAGAGTGCATGGCTTATCGGACAAAGTAACAGTAACTAAGGGGACGGGTCTTTGCGAAGGGTCAATTGGCAACACGGATACACACCTGGCATGCACATACAAGTGCAAACATTTGCCTCTTGCGCATATTGGCAGCTGCAGTATTAAAAAATGCAGTTTAACTGCACAAAAGCTGCTAAAAATGACAACAAAGCCAGCAAAGTTTTGTTTTAACGCGTTTTAAAACGAAAAATGCACTCGGGTAAACGGGGCCTGAAACTTTTTTTGAGGTCAGTTCCATGTGGGGAATACTACATTTGGGGACAAATCTAATAGCAAATTTATTTTAATTAATAACAATAAGAAGATATATATAAATATATATAAATAATGTGTGTGTGTGTATATATATATATATATATATATGTATATTTAATTTTTGATTATGCATTGCATCATCTATATATATATTGGACTGAAAGATGAATGTTGTAGCTCAACAACACAAACACCCTTACAAATGCACATGTAAACAAACTTTGTCACAAGCTCATTGGAACTTGTATGCCCATCCACTAAAACAGGTAGGCACTAATCACTGTCTTTGCCTCAGTATTAGCAGACATTCACACTAAAGCTGTAAATCCAGAAAGGCCGGGGTTGTAAATATCTACTGCTTTTGCTTTATTGGCATATGCAATATTTTTAATTGCAACAGGGTGAAGAGAAGAGCGACGTCTCCTGTGAGCATGTGTTTTCCATAAGTGTGTCTCAGATGTTTTTTCACTAACCCTCCCTTTCTTTTTCTTCCCCTGCTTTCACTCCTTCACAACAGGAGACTATATCCTTGAAGCTAAGCCAAAAGAGATCTCAGAGGCTCAGCGGTTGAACTACGAACAGGTAAAAGAAACTGCAGTTTTGCTTGAGACACACAATATACAAGTCTGTCGAAGATAGCCAGTCTATGTACATAACTTACGTAGTGTGTTTGTGTGTGATGGTGCGGTGCTAACACTCAGAACGAGGAGTGAAAGGTGAGGCCTGAGGCTCTGACATGACGGAGGAGAAAACATTAGCCAAGTCACATGTAGACAGACAGATATTTTTTGAGCATTCTCGCATCTCTTTCCAAAACATCCTTTTGTTCTTGTAGAGAGCATGGCTTGGTTCTCTGTCATTGAACAGCTAGTTATTCTCTGTGGGATTTCAGTGCTTTTAGGAAACAAGCTGTGGTACTCATCGAGATCAGCACCCGTCCATCCCAGCAGGAAATATGCATGGAATTGCCATTGAATTAAAGGAATTGTGTGAACTGGTCCATTCCAGTGTGGATTCAACTGTTTATATAATGGCAGGAGTGAATATCATCATTGTGTTGCATTGAGAGAGCATGAACCTCTCATAGATCTGTTCGCTCCACAGCGTTTGGCATGTAAGGAGATCGGGTCAAGGGACATGGCTCAGTTCTCTTCACACGTGGCTGGTATGCACTGGGCCTTCTCATTATTAGATTTTGTATCCTATAATATTTATTATACCACGAAGCCTGTCAAAAGTGAGCGAGTCCATCACCCCCCCCCCCCCCATTGTGCATTAACAAATGTTAGTCTCATTCTAATTACAGTAATGCAATAGAGAAATGCTGAATAAAAAACTATTGTATAGAATATGATTTTCACAGTAATCAGAATCTATTGTAGAATTAAGGTCAGTTGTGGTGAGATTGGTTGGCAGTTAAAGCTGTTTGCTGTTAGATGTCTCCACATAAAAAAACAAACAAACAAACAAAAAACAAGTTTGGGGTGAGTTTTTTTTTTTTTTTTTTAAAGAAATTAATGCTTTTATACAGCAAGGATGTATTACATTGATCAAAAGGTTCAGTAGAGGCTATTTATTCTTTCAACTGATTTCTATTTCAAATAAATCTTTCTATTCATCAAAGAATCCTGAACTAATGTATCATGGATTCCACAAAAATATTAAGCAGCACAACTGTTCTGATCTGAACGATTTCTGAAGGGTCATGTGACACTGAAGACGGGAGTAATGATGATGAAAATTTTCGTTATTACAGGAATTACTTTTTTAAAATATATTAAAACAGAAAAGTTATTTTAAAGTCTAATAATATTTCACTAAATAATATATTTAATAAATACAATATTTGATTAAATATTTTAATTTAAATTTTTTTTATTTTAAGCCTTAATAAGCACAAGAGACGTCTTTAAAAAAAAAAAGAAATCTTACCGACCCCAAACTTTTGAAAGGTAGTTTATTGTATATATTTTTTCTTATTTTTCTCAGTTGTTTTGGGGATGAATTATGACTCCAACATCAGGTTCTTTTTGCTATTCCCTCAGTATAATACTGCTAATAGTTTATTACATAGTTAATAATATAATACTGCCAATGTGAGACTCTTTTAATTGGCGTTATAATATATTAATTTTTAAATATCTCGCTTTCAAGCAGTTCAAAGTCAAGTCTATTTTTGTGTGTGAGCTTGAGGATGTGAGAATTTAGACAACAGTGTTTCTGATGTTCCCGAGTGTGTGTTCTTGTTTATTGGAGTAGGTGGAGGCCAACTGGATTCATGCTCCTTTACTGCTCTTTCAGCTTGTCTGAGATTTTACTTTGTGCTTGTTTTGATCTTGTTTTGTTTTTTACAATGTACTTATCTTAGTTTTTTTTATTGCCAAGACTGTCTCCGTTTAACTGAGCTTCATTCATGCTTGAATAATGCTGTTTCTCTACACTGTAGGTCAGCTGACTGTCTTTGACCAGGCTCTGTGTGTGTGTTGACAGTTTAGTGAAGCGCTTTTTTGGCAGTAAGAGAGAGTGAGGGACACACACACACACACACGCACACACACAAAAGGTCCGGAAGAACTTTAATGGGCCTGTCTGGTCTCTTTGTGTCGATCTTGGTGTGTTTAGCCTATTCAAACAATGCATATATAAACATGATTTAGGTCTGACTGTGTTTATCAGCTGTTTTTCAGTCTAATAGATGTTTTGATTGTATTAAAGCTTTTATAGCCATCTCAGTGAATACTGCTGGACTGGAGCGAGAGTAACAGAGCTGAAAAGTGGGTCAGGGCAGTGGAGTGGTTTGGAAATGCTGGCTGGGGCACGGGGACAGAGCCGGGCCACACACAAGCTGGGCGTGGGTGGGGGTCGGAAGCGGTGCCAGGCTCAACGGGACTGAATGGGAGCTGTGGGTGGATGGGTCTTGGCTGATCTGTCGAACCTTTAACGCTCATCTGACCCTGGTGCCAGTTCTACATGCTCTCATCCACCCACTGGCCATCGGGTCAGCCTGTGCCACACTGATTCATCCTGGCTCATGTTCCAGGAGAGCTGGGACTCATGACTCAGCAGTTCTCGGAAGGTGTGTAGTGTTGGTTTGGAAACATCATACTTTAGTACTGAACAGCGAGATGATGACCTGTGCTATTCTAATCCGAGTCAAGGTGACATGAAAGCTGTGCTCACTCAGTGTTAGAATACGGTTGTTAGATTTTGTCTCGTTTTGAGTGATAAATACAGTTTGGGACTAACAAAAGATAGACTGCTGTCTAGATCGGAAATGACTACTTGCAATTAAGTCATAACCAAATTTGTTTGTTTGTTTGTTTGTTTTTGTTTGGAAGAAAGCAGCGGGAGTTGCCTGAAATGCAGTTTAGAATTAAATCAAAGAAATTATGAAGTGTTTTAGTATTACGTTTTCAATCATTATCTGTCACTATGGTTATTGGCATCACTCAAAATTATCGCTAGAAGAGGAGTGACTTCAGTTACTTGACTTCAGTATTTGATCTGATCCTGTCTGTGTACAAGACAATGAGAATCACACCTATTAGTAAATACATTTGTAGATCCCAAACAATGACCGTGTGAACGTAAAGTGAAAATGAATCTGGGATGTAGTTAAAGTCATAAATGACTTGATCTGAAAAACTCTTTTATCATGAATTAAGTCAAGGATATTTGTTAGCAACCCATTTGACTTCACAATTTAGGATGGTCTTGACTTCCTTATTGCTTTGATAAAAAGCATATCTCATTTACCTCATTTAGTATACGTGGATCAATTAATATGCAAATTAGCCTAGCCTCCATCCGCTCACGCCTATCGAGAGATGAACTCGCTTAACTTACTGAGGTGAACGCTGCACAATGGCATCGCTCTTTACAACATCGGACACATAATGGTAATTAATATAATTCGCCTTTTACTTGACTATGTTATTAAACGGCTAATAATGTGTTAATGTTGCACAAACCATGTTCCCATTTGCCATGTCAGAGTCAGACAGCGGCCTTTTAACAATCAGTGTCCTTACAAATGCTTATAATACAAAACAACTCAGAACATCAGAAGAGAAAGGCATATAGTTCATCATAACATCATAATATACATCATACAAACAGTATATTGTTAAATGTACACGATTTTTCCATAAACTGGCTTCTCTAGAGACTCCCCTGCTAGTTCGCTGTTAATGATATGCTAAAGCCCTAAAGCACGTTGAAGATTCGTTACAAGGTTGTTTGTGATGTTATAGACACCAGCGATTTCAAACCGTGGGTTTTTTTTCACTGCAGTTTTAAACAGAAAATACTCAGCAATGGTGTTGACATGAATTTGGACATGGTTTGTCTTAAAGCATATTAAAACACCACATAGATGAATAAACGACATTAAAAACTTGATTTTCACCACAGGGGGACTTTAAAAACTCTTTTCAAATGAAGTTGAAATAAAATAAAATATAAATTTTAGATGAAAGCTTGAAAAAAAAAAAGAAGAAAATTAGAAATGTTGCCCTGGTAATGTTGAGCTACTAAAACTAAAATAAAAATAAATTAAAGATAAACCGAAATATAAAAAAAAACTAATAAAAATGACAAAGGCACAATAATAAAATGACCAAAACAAAACTAAAATATAACTGATATTATAAAAAAATAAAAGTTAATAAAAAATATGGATAATTACTAAAATAGTATATAAATAATACTAAAATAACACTGAATGCTGTTGACTTGTCAACGTCCAGAACTGGAACTATCCATTTTATACATTTAAATCAAATCCAGAATTCCAGCGAATGGGACTGAATTAAGTAAAAGTGCAAGGAAATCCCTTGTAAAACCAGAAAATGGCCAGGGCATAAATCTCCCAGAGAGAGAAGGGCAAAGATAATCTCACTGGTTTCCAAGGATTCAGGGGTTTGATATGTCATGTGGTTGTTACATGGTTGCGTTACAAGCTCTAATCCCAACAACTGTCCACACAAACTGTGAGCTGTGACCGATCAGCATAACAGATGGTCATACTGTGAGTCCTTAAAAATGAGAGCTGGACAGATTATTATTATTATCATAGGGTCTGGAACGTAATATCAGATGTGGAACACATGCATACGTTCACACTTTAACTGTTGAACTGCACTGGAGTTTGTAGCTTTACAGTGGCTTGTGTTTGTGAGTCTACAGCTGTGCTCTGTTTGAGGGTCAGCCGTGGTTCATTATGATCAAAACAGAAAGACAGGAAGTAAAGGAGGTGAACTCTGGTTGTTTTAGACCAGTGACTAAAGAGCTTTAGAGTTGTATTTTTCCTGCTCAGGGCAGTGATACAATTCATGTGGTGTGACTCTCTAACAGAAATGTGTGCATGTGTTGTGTTAGAAAAAATAGTTACTATTCCCTCATTGTTTTTGTATTTGCCTTTATAATTCCTTTTCTCACTCTTTCTCTTTCTCTAGAATATGAGTGATGCTATGGCGGTGCTGCATAAACTGCAGACGGGTCTGGATGTAAACGTTAAGTTCACAGATGTGCGGGTATTCGAGTACACACCCGAGTGCATCGTCTTCGACTTGCTGGATATCCCACTCTACCACGGATGGCTGGTCGACCCACAGGTCTGCACGTGGCCTTTGATTTCAAAATCTTACTCTACAGTAGTTATATGCCCAGTTTCACAAATACATTATATGTACTGTGAATTTAGCTTTGGTGAACTGTCGATCAATAAATAATTAATTACAAAATGAGAAAAAATTTAATTGATTTAATAATAATAAATATATGAAATGCTACTTTATCAAATTAATTGCATATATTAGTACTTGCTTAGAAAAACCCTCAAATAAAGATACACATTATTTACTTTTTTTTTTTTCAAATTAATCATTTAATATACATCACATAAAGTGGCTTTAGAATCAATATATTGTTGGTTTCAGTTTTGTATCATTGGACATAAGCTCATCACTAGCTGTTTCCATCCACCTATTTTTATGCGCATTTTGGGATATCGCATATTAAAAAAAAACACTGGATGGAAACGCCAAGATACGCGTAAATTCTAAAAATGTGCGTAAAAAAAACGTATCCGCTCAAATAAGTTGGGATTTATGCAATACGAAAAACATTTACATTTACTAAATAAATTCACATTAAAAAGACATGTGGCTTTGCGATGGGATGGTACGACCAGCCGACCAATCTCATTGCACAGCATCTTAAAGGCTGTTTTGGTCATTCTGTAATGTAAAGTGTGTCGTTGAACAAACTCAAGCATCTGAATGGAAGATAAAATGACGGTGTTTATTCTGTTTCGTCATCGCATTCTGAGACACACAAAAAGTATTATATACAGTGATTAAATGAAGCAAGTTCCATTTTTCTTATGATATTTAGCACCAGTTTATCAGGAAGTGTCAATTTTGTTTCCTTCGACTCACTGGACGGAAACCGTGCTTTTGATGCGATATTCCAAATTTGTGTACAAGTTAAATTTACAACTTTAGATGGAAGCACAGCTATTGGGCTACTACAACAATCTATTCAATTCAGTTGAGTTTGTCAGTTGATGTTTTTTTCATGAGCAACATGCTTTCACAATACCGTATCGAGTTAAAAACATTTCAGGTAAAAACATGCTGCGATTTGCAGGTACAAATTCAACTGGTTGATTAATTTAACACATTAAATTAACAGCCATGCTAATATTTTGACCAGCATATTGTCTTTCTTTTTTATCACTCTCTCTGTAGATGTCCGATATAGTGAAGGCAGTGGGGAACTGCAGCTATAACCAGTTGGTAGAGAAGATAATCAGCTGTAAGCAGTCGGACAGTAGCGAGCTGGCCGGGGAAGGTGGGTATTCACTGTTTCGTCTTCTCCTCCTTTTCCTTTCACACATTCATCCAGGCTGCTTCTTACAGAAGGCAACTGCTCATCTGAATCATTTCCCCTTACGACTGTAGTCATGCATTTGGATGTATTAATGTCTCAGATACATTTCTCCATGTCCTGAATCATTCAAATAAACAACTATCAGAGCGTGTCATTTAAGCACCCGCCTTCCTTTCACTGTTTGTAGCTATCTGAAACCCTCTCCTTTTCTTAGTGTGTTTGTGTCTAAATATATCATCCTCCTTTTCTCGCTCTTTCTGTAAACGTGTATCTGAATGCACCTTGTCTGTCTCTGTTTTTTTGTACTGATATGTGGCCTTTTCTCTCTCCGGCTGATTTTCTGCCTCTGCCACGTATGCTCTATCGCTGTACAAGCATATGTGACTCTGTATCGGTCAGGCTATATGATTTTGATGTGTTATATAGTTTCAGCTAGTGTGTGTTTAAAGGATTATTTCACTCAAACACGAGTCTCCTAAAATTAGTACATATGAGTCATACACAATATTCCAACTCTACCGAAGTTATATGATAGCTTTGTGTGAGAAACAGACTGCAGTTGAAGTCATTTACTGTCAATTATCATCACCAGTACTGCGACTGGAGCATTTAGTTGGTGAAATCAGTCAGGTTCGTGAATGAATCATTCAAAACAATTTCGCTTGTTTACAAATTGGACATTTTATTGCGACAATGGGGCGGAAATGAAGATTTTACATACATTTGTTTTGAGTCTGTATTGAATTGTGTGTCATGGAGGTCTCACACTGCCTCTTTCTTTTTCAGGATTTGTGGCAGAACAGTTTTTGAACAGCACAGCGACTCAGCTAACATACCATGGCCTGTGCGAACTCACCTCTACCGTACAGGAGGGAGAACTGTGTGTCTTCTTCAGGAACAATCACTTCAGCACTATGACCAAATTTAAGGTGTTTATATTTAAGTGTTACTTGTGCAGTGCTTTGAGATGGTGGATGCTGAAAGATGTTTCTGCGCTGCTGTGAATAAACACTCCAAATAGCAAAGTAAATTTGGTACATTTGTCTATATGTCTGTATGTTGGTGCCCTCCAGTGGCTAAAAACAGAAATTTGCTGATTTTGTGAAGACTAAAAATATGGGATACCAAATTACCACGATTTGGCATATTTGAAAGGTCAAGGTCTGCCCATAATCACATGCAAGTAAATTGATATGCAGTCACATTATTGAGTACTTCTTGAATACTTGTTTAAGTTGCCTTAGGCTATTGCAATAGTTTTAGTTTTCATCCCGTACAACACACCACAAATTATACTATCTGCATGTGTTGAAAACACCACAATACATCAGAAATATATATAATTTTTTTTAAACCCTCAAAGTCTGTTTAATATTTGATCCATCAAAAGCACTACAACAAATCAAACCATAATATTTGCTGACTATGAAATGCACTCAGAATTTGCAACTTCTGTAACATCAATAGATTATTATGTTTACAGAATATATATATATATATATATATGATTTATTTTAATGTTCATAGTTTTTGTTAACTAACCGTGAATACTGATCACTCATAAACTGAATATGAGAGTCACAGAGAATTTGAATTGTTTTGGATGTTGACTCTATATAACCCCCCAGCTGTCTTATCAGTTAGACTGTAGTGTAGAGCATCTGTCTTTTATCTGGAGGAAGTGGAGATGTTCTGTAACAGCAGGACACACTTCACCCACAGATAAAACTCTTCCATGATCCTCATGTACACACTTCAGAACTTGACACCACTGCTGCTCTGGCTGCAAGTGCTGAAAGATTGATGGTGAGAGTGTTTTAGGCCGCTGAAGTGTTTTTATGAATGCTCTCTCTCTCTGTTCCTCAGGCCCAGCTGTACCTGCTGGTGACAGATCAAGGGTTTCTCACTGAGGAGAAGGTGGTTTGGGAAAGTCTGCATAATGTTGATGGAGATGGGAACTTCTGTGACTCAGAGTTTCATCTGAGGCCGCCCTCTGACCCGGAAACGGTGTACCGTGGTCAGCAGGATCAGATCGATCAGGTCAGGACTAGTCACTCCTCAGGAGTGCTCAGTGTTCAGTCATAAACACTGAGTGCTGTAATTGTCTCTCAGGGTGACGTCTTAAAAGAACGTTTGCATGGCTCCGCTATGATAAAGCTTGTACAGTGGGATGTCAAACAATACACTGGGGTTGTTGAAGTTGTATGTGTGTAATTTCAGTCATCTACACTACAGTTCAAAAGTTTGATGTCAGTAAGATTTTTTTTAAAGTAATTTGCCGTTTTATTCAGCAAGAACGCATTAAATTGATCAAAAGTAACAGTAAAGACTGTTACACTCACTGTTAGAAAAGGTTACACAGGTTCCAAATAGATGCTGTTCTTTTAAACTTTCTATTCATCAAAAAATTCTGAAAAAAAGTATCCATGTTCAACATTGACAATAAGCAAATCATCATATTACAATGATTTCTGAAGGATCATGTGACACTGAAGGCTGGAGTAATGATGCTGAATTTGCTTATCTATTAAAATAGAAAAAACTCATTTTAAATTATAATGATATTTCACAATATTACTGTTTTCGCTGTATTTTTGATCAAATGAATCCAGCTTTTTTGAGCATAAGTGAGATTTGGTGAGCTTTCAAAAATATTTTTTTTAATTAATTTTTTTATTTAAAAAAACCGACAACAAACTTTTGAATGGTAGTGTAGTAGACAATGATATGCACACTGCAGCTAAATGAAGTTGTCACAATTGATTTTATTCCTGAAAATGACACGGATTAGCAATAATTACTAGCAACTCTAAATGTTATAAATTACAGTGAATTATCACAAACACTGCTGTCTTTATGCCATTAAGCAGACATTAGACAGGGTGAGTTGGGAATTCAGGTGGTTACTTGTCCCAAAACTTTTTAACACATTATAACACATTTTTTAACACTCTTTTAACACATGTTCTGGGTCTTTTCAAGGTGCTTGTCTTAAAAGTATAAAGCTTAAAGTCCAGCCCTATGGTGATAATTACTTTTAATTATTACTTTTTAAAGATCCAATCCTCCAAAGCCTTCAAATGGTTCCTATGCTTCTGGATTTGAACATTTCAGTTCCTGATGTTTTGTTTGTGGTATTAAAGTAACCACTCAACCCTAACTGTAAGTCCTCAGGAAATATGCTCCGTGTGCCAAATGGGGTGACATCATGACTGTCCAAATTCACAGTGAACCTCAGATAAAGGCAAGCTCTGGAGACTGTTACAGTGAGTTCAGTGAATGTTCACACATCCAGTTGAGACTGGGCTTTGTAGCGCACTGCTGTCCTCTAGCACCAATTCTGCTCCATTGCCTGCTGGAAACTCCTCAATTATTGATGTTAAAAGCTCCCAAATCCTTCCTCTGGCTCTGTGTAACCCTCCCCCTGTGCCTTTGGGAGCCTTTAATGCCTGATGACCGAACAAAAGTGCCTCACGTAACACAGATCCTCTCTCTTTATTCTGCTGTTGTATTGGCTGCTTTATAATGAAGAGTCTATGTGAGTAAAGGGCTTGGAGATCATCATACAGTTTTTACTCTAATGTAGTCGTTGTAGTGCTGTGCATGCGGTCAGTCACATAGAAAATTAAATGGTCATGGGCCAACTCTCAGGATATACATGATGTAATGTGCTCTTTTTTTCATAAAATATTAAGCTCATTACTACTGTAAGGTTTCAGGTTAAGCTGTATTATAATGCTCTATAGAGAGTAATAGTTCACCCACAAATTGTCATCTACTCGCTCTCATTATGTTCCAAAGCTGTATAATATTTTATTTCCGATTTTTATTTCAATTTTCATGTTATTTAGCAGAGTCTAAGAGGCTGCACTTTCTCATGCAATAAAGGACCAGAGAGGGCAACTAGTAGTAATAATATACAGTACTTAATATTTTTTAAATGAATACATCTATTCAGTAAGGATGTATTAAAATAATCAAATGACTGTGAAAACAATTCTAATTTTTACAAAATATCTCTATTTAAAACAAATAATGTTGTTTTGACGTTACTATTCATCAAAGAACCCTGAAAAAAAATTTTAAGCAGCACACCCATTTTCAACATCGATAATAATAAGAAATGTTTCTTGAGCACTAAATCAGTATATTGAAATGATTTCTAAAGGATCATGTGACTGAAGACTGGAGTAAAGATGCTGAAAATTACTTTGGTCATCACAAGATTAAATTGTATTTTAAAATATATTAAAATAGAAAAAAATTATTTTAAATTGTAATAATATTACACTATATTTCTGTCTTTATCAAATAAATGCAGCATTAGTAGGCATAAGATATTTCTTTGAAGAACATTTTTTTAAAAAACTTACCGACCACAAAATTTAGAGGATGGCTAATATAATATAATATAATATAATATAATATAATAATATAATATACAGTGGTGTGAAAAAGTGTTTGCCCCCTTCCTGATTTCTTATTTTTTTTGCCTGTTTTGTCACACTTAAATGTTTCAGATCATCAAACAAATTTAAATATTATTCAAAGATAACACAAGAAAACACAAAATACAGTTTTTAAATGAAGGTTGTTATTATTAAGGAAAAACAAAATCCAAACCTACATGGCTCTGTGCGAAAAAGTGTTTGCCCCACCTGTTAAAACATAACGTAACTGTGGTTTATCACACCTGAGTTCAATTTCTCTAGCCACACTCAGGCCTGATTACTGCCACACCTGTTCTCAATCAAGAAATCACTTAAATAGGACCTGCCTGATGAAGTGAAGTAGACCAAAAGATCTTCAAAAGCTAGACATCAGGCCAAGATCTAAAGAAATTCAGGAACAAATGAGAAAGAAAATAAATGAGATCTATCAGTCTGGAAAAGGTTCTAAAACCATTTCAAAAAGCTTTGGGACTCCAGCGAACCACAGTGAGAGCCATTATCTACAAATGGCGAAAACATGGAACAGTGGTGAACCTTGAGTGGCTCTTCCACTTGTTTGACTCCACAACAACATCCAAAGAACTGCAGACCTCACTTGCCTCAGTTAAGGTCAATGTTCATGACACCATAAGACAGAGACCATCAGAGCTCCAAGACGAAAACCACTGCTGAGCAAAAAGAACATTAAGGCCCATCCCATTTTTGCCAGAAAACATCTTGATGATCCCCAAGACTTTTGGAAAAATACTTTGTGGACTGACGAGACAAAAGTTGAACTTTTTGGAAGGTGTGTGTCCCATTACACACCGGTTCTACTAGCGTAAAAGTAACACCACATTTCAGAAAAAGAATATCATATCATACCAACAGTAAAATATGGTGATGGAAGTGTGATGGTCTGGGGATGTTTCGCTGCTTCAGGACCTGGAAGACTTGCTGTGATAAATGGAACCATGAATTCTGCTGTCTTCCAAAAAATCCTGAAGGATAATGTCCGGCCAAGACTTTGGAATGGCCTTGTCAAAGTCCTAACCTAAATCCTATTGAGATGCTGTAGCATGACCTTAAAAAGGCAGTTCATGCTTGAAACCCTCCAATGTGGCTGAATTACAACAATTCTGCAAAGATGAGTGGGTCAAAGTTCCTCCACAGCGCTGTAAAAGACACATTGAGGTTATCGCAAACGCTTGATTGCAGTTGTTGCTGCATATAAAATAAAATATAATATAATATAAAATATCAACCTAAATGTAATATTAATTTAAAAACCTAATTTACTTTTTTCTTTAAAAGAAATCGTTCTCGCCATGAAATCAGAAACAAACAAACAAACAAAACTAATTGTAATATTTAAAAAAGTATATATTATTGCCTTCTTCCATAAATTCTGGTACATTCATTATATAACGCTGTCATCATCCACTTGTGCAGCATGGACAATCTGCTAAATAACTCAATTTGTGTTTCTTGGGAAAATTTACTTTGGGTTTTGAACAAACATGAGGAGTGAGTGCATGATGACACAATGAAACTTTTCCTTCTTTGTATTTGTAGGACTACCTGATGGCGCTGTCTCTTCAGCAGGAGCAGCAGGCCTCAGACCTGGGCTGGGAACAGATCCCAGAAGGCATCAGTGATCTAGAGCTGGCCAAGAAACTGCAGGAAGAGGAGGACCGTAGAGCATCACAGTACTATCAGGAGCAGGAACAGGCGCAGGCAGCAGCGGCTGCACAGGCACAGGCACAGGCGAGTTAATAAACTGCACACTTACATTCAAAATACTAATATTGGTATATACACTCAACTAAAGGATTATTAGGAACACCTGTTCAATTTCTCATTAATGCAATTATCTAATCAACCAATCACATGGCAGTTGCTTCAATGCATTTAGGAGTGTGGTCCTGGTCAAGACAATCTCCTGAACTCCAAACTGAATGTCAGAATGGGAAAGAAAGGTGATTTAAGCAATTTTGAGCGTGGCATGGTTGTTGGTGCCGGACGGGCCGGTCTGAGTATTTGACAATCTGCTCGGTTACTGGGATTTTCACGCACAACCATTTCTAGGGTTTACAAAGAATAGTGTGAAAAGGGAAAAACATCCAATATGCGGCAGTCCTGTGGGCGAAAATGCCTTGTTGATGCTAGAGGTCAGAGGAGAATGGGCCGACTGATTCAAGCTGATAGAAGAGCAACTTTGACTGAAATAACCACTCGTTACAACCGAGGTATGCAGCAAAGCATTTGTGAAGCCACAACACGCACAACCTTGAGGCGGATGGGCTACAACAGCAGAAGACCCCACCGGGTACCACTCATCTCCACTTCAAATAGGAAAAAGAGGCTACAATTTGCACGAGCTCACCAAAATTGGACAGTTGAATATTGGAAAAATGTTGCAATGTTGCTGGTCTGATGAGTCTCGATTTCTGTTGATACATTCAGATGGTAGAGTCAGAATTTGGCGTAAACAGAATGAGAACATGGATCCATCATGCTTTGTTACCACTGTGCAGGCTGGTGGTGGTGGTGTAATGGTCTGGGGGTGTTTTCTTGGTACACTTTAGGCCCCTTAGTGCCAATTGGGCATCGTTTAAATGCCACGGCCTACCTGAGCATTGTTTCTGATCATGTCCATCCCTTCATGACCCCCATGTACCCATCCTCTGATGGCTACTTCCAGCAGGATAATGCACCATGTCACAAAGCTCGAATCATTTCAAATTGGTTTCTTGAACATGACAATGAGTTCACTGTACTAAAATGGCCCCACAGTCACCAGATCTCAACCATATAGAGCATCTTTGGGATGGGGTGGAACGGGAGCTTCGTGCCCTGGATGTGCATCCCACAAATCTCCATCAACTGCAAGATGCTATCCTATCAATATGGGCCAACATTTCTAAAGAATGCTTTCAGCACCTTGTTGAATCAATGCCACGTAGAATTAAGGCAGTTCTGAAGGCGAAAGGGGGTCAAACATAGTATTAGTATGGTGTTCCTAATAATCCTTTAGGTGAGTGTATATCCAAATGTTGCAATTAACTTAATACATTGTTTATATAGATGCAATTAAAAACTTGAAATTAATAATTCTCTATTGTTTTTTATTAGAATAAAAGTGGACGGGCTCTAATGCATTTTAAATAAGCTTTGCAAACATAACTTGAGATAAGTTGTCATTTCACCAGATTGAAAAAATACATTTTTCAACATTTTTATAAAAAAAAAAAATTGAGGTCAAAAATGAAACGCATGCGTAGATTAATCGTTTACAATAAGATAGGGTGAATGTTCTTTTAATTTCGGCTTTAAAGAGTTCAAATAAGATGATCATTTGTTCTCCATTCTGCAGGGACAACAACCAGCAGCGGGTGCCGACCAGGTGGACAGAGCGGCAGCTGCTGGAGCCTCCGCAGGGGGAGCCACGGCTTCTCCAAGCCCTGGAAAACAGCCCTCAACGGGGGAACGCAAACCCAAGAAGGAAGCCAAGGACAAAGACAAATGCATCTTGTTGTAACAGCAGTGGACTACATGGAAACATGAAACGGGCAGCAGTTTAATTCCAGTGGCTCTGCAATGCATCTCCCAGCGTGAGGTGGAGAGAGAACGAGCAGCGGAGATGAAGCGTGACGGACTTGCCATTCTCAAGCCACTTGTGCCTGACTTTAACCCTCAGTGCTCTGAAGATGCAGACAAGCGGAGAGGGGTGTCACTACAAGGACTATCACTACATCGTTCGTAGAGCTGGCCAAATGTTCTCAGCAGGAAAACCACTGCAGTGCACTATATTTGTGTGGGGTCACCAGGGAGGGTGGATTTTTATTTTTTAGTAAAACAAGGTAATGTACACATAGCACTTGACAACCCCCCCCCCCCCCTAAAAACACAAACACACCACTTTTTTTCACTATACAAAGCATTTTTTTTTTGTGGATTTCTGTTATTTTTGTTGTTTATAAGCTATTTTATACTGGTTTACCCGTATATATATGCATATGTAAATTTGTTGTATTTGTCAGTTTCTGTTGTTTGACTGAAGGATATCAGATATTTCAATGAAAGGCCGTTCGTTCACATGAGCAGGTAGCAAGCCAACAGGTCGCTTGTTAAAGGAGATGTCTCAGGACATGATGTAGGCCACTATAGTTCTTGCCTGGCAGTCCGATGCCAAATTGAACATGTTGACATTGTAGGAGTCACCTCCATTTTAGAGAGCGTAATCCTGAAGAAACAGATGAAGAGAGTTTTCCTTTTTAAGCAGTTGAAATTCCATTTGGTTATATAGATGTGTACGAAAATGATTTTGCCATTAGGACATTTTCTGTTAATATCAGTGAACAACTGACACTACTGTTAATGTACATAGCTTTAAAATATCAAAATCATTAGGTTATATAAAACACATTGCCACTTTTTTGCTTCACCCCACCCCTTTTACATTTCAGCCAAAAGTCTGGTTCATAATTGCCTTATGAAATGAAGTATATGAGTAGGATCATTGTCCTGGCATTGTTGAATGATCAACACTAATGCCCAAAAACCAAATGGTTATGGAAATCTTGTGTTTTATCTCAATAGTTTGTGTTTTCCTCCCGCTAGAGGTCGAACAGTATCGGTTTTACAGTGGGCCGATACTGAAATCTGCAGAGCAGGTTGGCCGATTCCTGATAGAAATAACAAGAGGAGATTGAACGCGTCTGATGATCGGCGGACACTGTTATCACCCAATGCCGAAAAATGGCTCAACATCGGCCAAATAATCGAACTGACCGATTTATCGGTCTGTCGCTAACTACAGCTGTAATTTTCACACTTTCATGTACATTGTACAAACTCATATATGCTATATGGATGTAAGGTAGGAAAGGATTTCTCGAGCCCATCCTGTTCCAGTGCTGCCTCCTGAGAGTCAAGGTCTTTTCTATCCAAACATTCCAGCTATATGCCTTGAGCTGAGCATTGTGCCGAGCCGCAGACTCAGAGAAACGCTAACGTTGGGCTATTTTCCCTGTTGTTCTGCTCTCGCAATGTACGAATGAAGAAGTCCCGCGTGTAGACGAGCTCGTGATGGTGTAGTCGTAGAACAAACCAGTAGAATCCGTGCTGGTGGTGGGCTGGAGCTGTTACTTTGACGTTTGGTCCCTCAGCGGACAATACTCTGTATATAAAAAGCCTTACAATATTTGCAGTATCTTTTATACCGACACAAATAGGTGCAAGACAAGACTGAGACAATCTGTAGACCTTACCATAAGACAGAAAACCGCACAGGCCTTCACAGAAGGAACATATCCATGAGTGTCTTGCAAACAGTTTGACGTGTTTTAGATTCCTTGATAGAGGATAGATTCAAACACAGGGTTTGATTTGAAACAGTCCCCTTTGTTGAGGTCCGTTCACACCGAGAACGATACTATAAAGATAACTAGATTAGCGGAAAGACTGATTAGCGTCCACACCAACGGACGATGACGTTCTCTTTGCTATAACTGCACTTAAATTAAAATGCACGAGCTCTAAAGCCGAGTGGATTCTGATTAGCTGTTTGTGTTTTTTGTTGTTGTTTTCTCCAAAACAAAATCGTTCTGAAAGTCGTTCCTTTGTGTCGTTATAGCTGTAGTGTGGACTTCCTTATTCTCACAGAATTAGAGCGCTTATTTAAACTGTATCGTTATAGTTATCGTCCTTGGTTTGAATGGCCCTTTAACTTTAACTTAACTTGAGGAACTGGGCTTTTAAGTCAAACCATGGCTCTTTCTGAAGTTATCTAAGGTGAATTAATAATATTGTGTTTAGCCAGAGTGCAAAACACAGCCTGTGTTAGTCTCTATTTGTCATATTTTTATTGTTCCCCCAGAAAGTAATAGCATTCACACTATCATTTCACACTACAAGAACTATAGATTTAAATTTATAAATGTCAGTGAGCTTCTACAACTGGCGTCATTTGGAAGAAGCACAAGTTAGTGTTGGGAGAGAAATGTCTTAAAGGGTTTGTACTGAGGTTATTAGGGGTGACATGAGATATATATATATATATATATATATATATCTGTAACTGGTAAATCATCCATTTTAGCTCAACTTGAGAACAAACTTGGTTTTATCATTATTATAAGCTGACGCTCACTTCTGATTCAGTTCATTGGTGAAAGAGTCAAATACTTACTCAACTGCTGTTATACTTGCAGATGGACATTCCATGGTGCTTTTGATCAGTGGCATGTCTGATAAAAGAGTGAAAGGACAACGTGCATCAGACTTCTCCAGCACATATAATATGTACCCACTGTGCTTTAGCTTATGTCGTTTGTATTGATTGCCAATAACTTTATTCTTCTGTAATGTGCTTCAGTTTTAACCATTTGCTTCTAAAATGATCTTGCTAATTGCAGATGTGTGAAACATCACAAGAACTTACATGTTAGCAGGATAAATACTCAATGTCATATTTATAGATGGGGAGAAAAGTGGAGTTTGTGGGTGCACGCTCTATTAAAAATGAGAAAGCCCATTTCAAAGAGAAAATAGGTGGAAAATGGCTTGAAACTGTATAATATATTTAGCTAAATCTATTCTTGACCCCCATATAATATCAGTAAATATTCCAAGGCCTTGTCTGCTTAGTTGGCCGTTGTTTTGCAGTTCCCATTGAAGCTCCGTTATAGGTCATAGACCATTTTAGTTATTTATGCACTGTTACATTGAATGCACTAGATGAGAAATATACCTCTTTTTATACACAATTAGAATCACCAGATTTTGTCTGGTTACAGCTGAACCTGTTTCATAGCGCCCAATAAATTCCATGTTTTGCAATAAGGCTTATATTTATGGAACTGAACATAAGGAACTTTCTATTGGTTACATTTCACCATTAATGCTGCCATTTAGATTTTATTTTCCTTGCCCCGTTTTCAGATAGAGTTTGCAAGACTTCCCATGAATATAATTTGATGCTTCGTTTCTTAGTGCCATCAAAGGATATGGAAATAAAGTTGCAATCAAAGAGAAGGCTTTTGATCGGAGTTGATACAGGGCATTACCAAGGCTGATTCAATATAATGACACTGAAATGCTGAACATTACATGCTTTCTCCTAATGATGAGAACTGGGAAGGTTTCTCTTGAAGTTTCAATTTTACCAAGTCAGTCCATAATGGAAATGCAGTTGTGATGCACGTTTAAAAGCTGAATACAACATGTACTCCTAAAATCATTTCAAGGAACAGTCCAATTACAATTTCTATTTTATATCCTTTATACGTGTATATTTACACAAATGATTTTAACTTAGCAAAAAGAAAAATGACAAAAAAAAAAGGATATAATAAGGGTCAACCTTTCTATTGTGTGTAAGGTTCATTAATGACCAAAAACATTTATGTAGCCCAACAGTGTCAAAAAGTAGATGAACAATTTTTCTGTAACAAATGCCTTAGATGAGGGACAATACATCTGATTAAAGGAAATCTGGTCAGTGAGTCTGTGTGATTCTTCCGATTGTCATTCAGATTTGCTTGAGATTGGTTGAGTTCTCCTTCCACAAACTCAACTGTGGGCAAATACGGCTGCACTTACAGATGCAAACTACACAGAGACCATCATAATCCACATAATTTAATATGAACTTGTAGAATCATCATAAACAAAAAAAAAATAAAAAAAATGGATCACATTGAAATGCTAACGGAATTACAGATGTGTCCAGTGATGCACACAGTAGTCTGCCCAAAGCATATGAGAAAATCTGGAACAAGATTATCTAAGGTTATCTAAACAAACACTGGTTAAGAAATAAGCTGTACAGTCGCACCAACACTATGTCAGGAAAATGTATGTGCACAAAAGGTTGTTTACAGGGCACCAGAGTACAGTTCAGGAAACAAAACCTACATGTAAAGCCTTTTACAAAGAAAAAAAGTGGATCTTTACAATTCTCTTATGGCTATAAGTTCAGCCAATTAAAAACATCAGAAGTTCAAAATTTAAAAAAAGAAAAAAAAGGAAACAAAAACTATTTATATTGTTTGCTGTGAAGAATCCGAAGCTAGAACCTTCCTTTAAAGGGCTTGAATCCTCCGCTGCCACCGGCCATGGGAACATTAGTGATCTGCACAATTCTGTTTATACCAGTGGAGGAATGACTGCAAAAAGACAGAGTATGCATGAAAAGTGAACATTCAAGTTAAAAATGAGAGTTAAAATTTAGGTGGACAGGTCTGGTATACATAAAAAAGGAACATATCAGATTGAAATATGCACTCTAGATGGAAACAAACCTGGAGTGTGGTGCCATCAAGCCAGGCCGACTGTCCCCCATTCTACGGTTATCTGTGAATCCTCCGCTTTGTGAGCCTGCTGCCCCGTGCCAGTCTTTCCTGGGGCCCTGATCGCGTCCATGCCGCTCCACCACCACCTGCCTGCCACTGCCAAAGTGCTGCTGTGGTTAGATGGAGGGTATTTAGTCTTAGATTTGCAGACCTGCAGCAAAAGGAATGTGTCAGAGGCATGTTGTGTATTTCACCTGCTCTCCCATAACCACAGGTCTGCCTCCGTCTCGGCTGTTGAAGCTGGTTCTGCCACGGCTGGCTGTGGACACCCCTCTCATTGCAGGTCCAGGACCTTCTCTCCCAGGACGTTCTGGACGCATTCGCACGGCTCTGCAATAGTAAGCAGCAATCACAGTTTACCAGGAGCTCAATGAAAGCCAAGCCTGAAATATCAAAGAAGTCAAAAACTGATTCAATGAGCTGAGTTATTTGATAAGTTGCGACTTGAGACTGATTTGAGAGTGGTTTTATTTGCGTAGAAAATACGGTATACGAGCGTTGAGTTTGGCGTATATATTAGGATTTTTTTCATGTTTCAGCCTTTATAAATATTGATTTGTTCCTCACTTTTGACGAGATGAAATTCAGAAATTTAGGATCAAATTCGATTATACGTGCTTTCATAAATGAGGCTGGTGGTTATATATTTGGGTTTATTTTTCATGCCATTAAAAATGACAAAAAGCAAAATGTTTTTATTGTAGGAGCAAATATGCCCCATAGTGAATTTAAAATGTATTCTAGCAGAGTGATTATTTTCTGACATTGTGTGCATCCTTTATAGCTACTTCTGTATTTCATGACAATAATGCGTTGTTAAAAGTAACAGTAATAATTGTTTTAGTCTTGACAAAACGTTAAGTGTTGGATGCAAATGGATAACATGCTGTGATTTCATGTGATTTCCATTATGAATGGTAAAAATGATCAATAATAAGAAAGAGGCAAATACTTAAAATAAGATAAACGGTAACATGCTGTCAGAGTTAATGTTCTGTCCACAGTGATGGAACAAAGCAGAAGTTCAAGAACTGCTAAATGTAAATCAATTGTCATGAAAAAAATCATTTAATTTTTTTTAACAGATATTAAATAAGAACCAAAATTTGATTCCCAACCCTAGAGGACAGGGAACAAACAGAAGCTCATCTGTACCTGACATCTCCTGGTTTCGTATTCATTCCCCCATCAGTCTTCCAACCAGCATGGCTGTTGTCTCTGGGGGTGCGGGAGTGAGCAATGGCAGGAGGTGGCGCTCTTCCTCCAGCTGGTCGATCAGGTATGGATACCTGCCTGCGCTCATCACGGTCACGGATCTCTCGACGATCGCTGTCTCGCAGCTCTGTGCGAGGTGGAGGTGGTGGCTCTGCTCTCCGCACTGTTTCGAAGTCTTTAGGATAGCGGTCAAACCCAGATCCTTCACGGCGTGGAGCAGGACGACTTTTCTTTGAATCTGGTTCATTGTCAAAGCGGTTGCGCCTGCAAAAAAAAAAAAAAGAAAAAAAAAAGATGAAATGCTTGCTGTTCATTTACAGCTTGTGCCAATTTGGTATGTTAGCGCTACTTGTATTGTGTTCTCCCTTGTTCTCAATGGTATAAGTGTCTGTGGAAAAGTACTTAACTTTATACTGGGCAAAATCAGTCTTGGGAATTGCATTCTTGTTCATGAATACCTACCTATCAAAATTGTTGGACTGCCCGGCTGATGTCTGTGGGTATCGGTTCCGGTCTCTGGGATTGAAATCATTAAAACGGTTCTGTTGTCGGCTGTTATAGTCTCCAGCTTGACTGATCCGGCCTTCTGGCTGAGTTTGCAGCTTTTTACCGCTATTCCAGTATGGGTCTTCCCTCCTGCACATACAGAGAAGAAAAAAACGTCACCATTTTGAACCACAGAGGTCACTAGACCCCAAGAATAAATATCTACCAGTATTGTTCACATACCTCTGGTCAACATCACGTCCCCTCTTTAAGTTGTTTCGTTTCTCCTGCTCGTAACGCAACTGCTCCTGTTGCCGTCTCAATTCCTCACGTTCACGAGCCAAGCGTTCTGCTTCCTTACGTCGCTCCTGAACACACAGACATTTTTAGCACATCAACAAAGTCAGAAACAAAATCTCAGCTTTGAGTTTCTCAGATACAAGTCGTGGTTGTACCTGCTCGATACGGATCCGCTCCCGTTCCAGTCTCTCTCTCTCCATTCGCTCGCGTTCGAGTTTCTGTCTTTCCACCTCCAGTCTTTGGCGCTCTCTCATTAGGTTCTCCCTTTCCTCACGCTCACGCATAATACGGATGCGCTCCCTCTCCCGGCGCTCTCGCTCTGCTACCTCACGCCGTCTGGACGTCACACCAAAACACCATTACAGACCGAAGCTCAAGCACTTTGCAGTTTTGTGTGTGAATGTAAAGAGCGTAGACCTACCTGCGCAGTTCCATAGCCCTGCGAACGCGCTCCATCCTGACCATGCGCTCACGCATGCGCTGTTCCTTCATCTTCTCAAATGGCAGGATGTCTTTGTTTCCGCCTTTGTTAAGCATGGGGCGACCTTTCTTTATCATCTCCATCTGCAAGTATGTTACAAAAAACAGGTCAAACAAAATACTAGAGAGAGTATATATAGTAGAGGTCGACGATTCATCCGTTTTGCTGCTTAATGGGCACAGATAACCGATTGGTGTTCGTTATCTGCAAAAATCCATACCGATAGTTTTTTCGGGTTGTGTCCGCTGCTGCAGCGATTGACAAGGATGCGCTTTTATTACAAAATACGAGAGTGCCAAGAAGGGTCTGCTGGCATTACACAGAACATGAGCGGCCTCTAGAGGCAAAATAAAAACAATCACTGACACCTCGTGTTGTTTATTATAACACGTGAGGCAGCGCACTACAAGGAGAGCGCCATCACTTCAGATGCGCGTTTTAAACACAGTCAGCAAAACTGTATTTACTGTTTTACCTGAGGCCTGTTGCATGAAGCTAGTTGAACAAACTTTGAGTTTCAGAGTAGGTTTGGAGTTGACAAATCCATATAAATCCAACCTAGTTTAGATCAGGCTCAATGGGCTCACAACACTCGGTATAAACATTCTCTGTCGACTCAGGTTTAATCCAGAGTTTGCGATTAACTCTGAAGCGCATGCACCTTAAAGCATGCCACATGCAGCAAACAGCCAATCACATGGAACATGGAGCGCGTCCGTTTGATCCACTTCTTGCGAGAGAGCCACGCAATTCACTTAAAGGTGGGGTATGTATTTTTCTCAACAACACTGTTGGACAGTTGATTTTTGGCCCAACGTAGTTATCGGTATTAGTAAAATCCACTATCGGTCGACCTCTAATATATAGTCTTACTAATTCAAATCGTGTTTATAGTGGTTTGTGCCTTGTGAGTAAGAATAAAGAGTTAACCAACCTCCTCAGGTGGTATAAACCATCTGGGACGTCTGTTCATTATGTTGGGTGGACCAGGCTGCAAATAAATACACAATCAGATAATTTGTCCTTCCTCATAAAAACCTTTTTTCATGATAATACAGTTCATATTGATGTCTGCAGTACCTTCTCAAACCTTCCACCCCTTCTGAAAGGAGGTCGAGATTTATTGAAGTTTTGCTCTCTTGCTTGATCGATAACCATATTACCTGGACTCTTTCCTGTGGACAGGAAGGGATGGATACAGATATTAAAAACAACTAAGTCTTCTTAAGTTCTTGAACTTAAGTGATAACCAAACTGTAACATACGTCCATGTTTCTTGTCATCTTTCTTTGCTGCGTCGGCTCCTGAATTGGAAGATGGCGCATCAGATTTGTTGCTTTTGGGGTCCTGCTTTTTTGCGTCTTTGTTGTCCTTTTCAGAGGGTTTGTCTGATTTCTTCTCCTCCTTCTTAGATGAAACCGGAGTCCTATTAAAAAATGAAGGAAGGAAAGTATAACCAGTGCAACGAAATGCTCCTCCTCTTAAAAACAGAAAGATTAAAATTGGATTACAAACTCTTACTTGCTGGAGGTTTTCGCTCCAGTTGGAGTGCGCTTTTCTCCAGAAATTTTACTGGAATTTGTCTTGTCTTCTCCCTCTTTCTTTGAGAAGTCCTTTTTGAACGGGTCAGTTTTCACCTGAGGATGATACCACGAGATCAAAGATCAAGTATGAAAGTACTGCTTTGTTTTCACAAAACCAAAAAAGTTAAAGTTCTTACCCTGTCCACAGATATCTGTTGTCCATGGAGTTCCGTGCGGTCCAGGTGAGAGATGCACCTGGCCACTTCAGCACTGGACGACATGGTAACTAGTCCATAACATTTGGCTCCTGGGCTACGAGCATTAGTGACCACTTTGGCACTAAAAACCTATTTTGTTAAAAATAATAATAATAATTAAATAAAATTTAAATTTAAAAAATGGAGAAAACATAAATCCCTTACAACATCACCTACACATTAATTAGACAGCCATTACCTTTCCATATTTGCCAAAGAGGTTCTTAAGATCAGCTGCTTTGGTATTGGACGATAGGCCGCTCACCCACAGATTACGAGTAGAGCTGGTACTGCTGCTGCCACTTCCTGAAGACAGAGAACTAGCTTTAGAAGACACATCGCTACTTTAATGACAACTTGAGCACCAGAGCAGATTAACTTCTTATTGTATCATGCAAATTTTTTCTGTTCCTCAAAAATGAAATGATTATGATTCACCACACAGACCAACTGCTGTATACATACATTAAACACAAATGAAATTCCAAAATACATACCTTTTTCATCTTTCGTTGTCTTTCCATCTCTGTCCTTTGAAGAGCTAAAATGTGAACATTATGAGAGCGACAAGAAGAGAGAAATACTTCAATGAGTACCAGAGCATGAGAGACGACTGGGCACCGAGGTACATTTCCAAATAAACAACAAAGGTTATACAAATGTTTGGTGCATTACAGAAAAAGGAAAAGAACAAAAAAATCCCCATAGGCAAGGCTTGCATACGGACAAAACTCCAATATGGCTTCTTTCTCTTGCTTTTCCACAGGAGCAAGGTGGGTCAGGTTTTCTGCCAATTTATTCCCTTGACCAATGACATCCTCAGGAGGGTGTTCAACTTCAGAGAGAATCACTTCACTGGACTGACAAACCCCTCTGACATCACTGGAACTATTGCACATTTTTTTTAACCCATAAGTAGGGACTGGAAAAGCAAGTGCTGGAAATGTGTGCGTAACAGACGTGTTTTCAGCTCCTCGTTTAACTCCAATTACCAAACTCGAAAAAATGGCAAACCAAACCAAAAGAGCAAACCAAAGGCAGGGATTAGGTACAATGAACAACTTGTTATGAAAAAATTCTTGCTGCTACCCACAATGCTGAGTTCTTATTGAGCTGGAACTTGGTAGTAGTATCTTAAAGAACTGACATAGAAAGACAAACCTCTTTGCTTGACCTGTCGCCCCAGTTGAAGAGGGGCCTTTCTTCCCAGAATCCTTTTCCTTGTCTCCCATTTCTCCTTTCTTCAAGGCCTCTCTGCAGTCTTTCTTGGCGGCGTCAGACTTCAGCACGTCATCCCTCTTACCATCCTTGTGGCCATCTATCGCTTCAGTCAATGAGTCCGTCTCCTGCCCCATCTCAGCAGTGGCCTCAGGCTCTTCGCAGCCCTTGTCTGCCTCAGAATCTGGAAGTTTCACATGTTTACCTGTTTCCAGGAGGTCATCACCATCCACATCCAGTGTGATGGCATCTTCAGCCTGGATGGTGACAGATATATTGTCATCCTCAACTTCTTTTACAGGTTCAGGAGCAGGTTCGCTCTCCATGGCCTCTATCGCTGGGACTTCAGGCTCAGCTTCTCTCTCGGCCTCAATCTCCGCATCAGGGTCGGGCTCAGGTTCCACATCTGCCTCAGTCTCAAGATCAGGCTCCACTCCTGCCTCAGCCTCAGGCTCTGCAAGGCCGTCTTCACAGAAGGTTTTAGATATGTCACGAGTAGCATCATCAGTATCAGTTACATCTGAGGGATTTAACAAGCATAAAACATGGCAAAAACACATTGTTTAACATTCACATCTCTGTGCTACGTGACCTAGAAAGTACAACAAAGAGCAAGTTTAGTGTTAGTGGTCATCGTGGGTGAGGAAACCACAGGTATACATAAAAATACATTCCTTAGAGAACAACGAAGAGGGTGAACAATCTTCTCGCTATGATGACAATCTATCTTGGTCCACACTTTGAAGGTCCCACAACTGGGTGACAATGACACTTCTGTTTTACAGACATGCATTCAGCCTGAGTGAAACTGCATATCTATACCATAACGCAAGTCCTCCTGCCAGATGTCACTGGGCTTCTTGTGGTCACATCGAGGGTCTTCTTTCAAATGTTTCCACAGACTGTCCATCTCGGTTTACAGCTGATGGAGGCGAATCAAAAACAGGGTGGCAAATCTTCTCTGATCCGTTGGAGAAATCTGGCTTTGTTCACAGCATTCTGTCCAGTAACATGGCTAAAAATGGATGTCCATTGAGCGGTGTCCAGTCTTTAATGAGTTCAAGCACGAGCAGTGATGTTGATGTCCACTTAAGCCTTGTCGGCTACACTGTAGTCAGAAAGAAGTGTCAAGCCTTTGGTGAGCGAGGTTAACATATCATGTTCTGACCAGTCAAAGGCATGCAGCCTGTTGCCGTCTCCATTTCAGGAGGTAGTCCAGACTCAACAGAAAGAAAGGAGGTGGCCTGCTGAACCTTTGTGGTGTTCCGAACGGAGGAAATTCTCTTTGATCGAGTGGGTGAAAGGCTTCCTCTTGCTGATGAAATGTGGTGGGCAGGGTAATGTGCTCTTGAACAAATTAGATGATGAGATTAGGAGCATCACTGATGTTAACACAAATGGTGAAGCGTTATCTGTCCTTTGATGCTGCATATGGTCCGGATGGAGCGTTTTAATGTCTGTGAATTGTTGCAAGACCCACGGCTAGAATGTTGAGATTGAAAAAAGGCAAAAGAAAAAGGAAGCAAGAGAAGTCCGACCTTCTGAAACCTGAAAAACAAATGTTACATCTCCACCCTAATGAGTGACCAGACATACCTTTTTCGGATTCCTCTTCCTCGGTCTCCTGAAAATAAAAGAAAAAAATATATATAAACATTTGTGAAGGTTTTCAGGTCTCAGCAGCTTGGTTAAAAAACTGGATTGCTTAGAACGGCTGGGAACGTTTCTCCAGATTTGTCATGGAAATCATTTATAAACCTACAGCAACACAGGAGAATACAACAGATATTTGAATTAAATGTTTGACACCCTCTGCATGCATTTTTTATTAAAAAATAATGTACACAAGTTTATTATGTATGTGTCATTATATATTGTATTGTACAATAAAACCATACTTTATTACTTGCTTTAGACACTTCATTTGAACCAATTATTTTTTCTTCATTTTTTTTATTATATATGTATTTTAAGTCATTTTAAAGGCTATTGTTCACCACGGTCTATTTTTATTACCACAAAAAATACTTTCCGATTGATCGTCAAAATAATCAACTAATTATTGAATGTTGAAGAATGTTGGTAGCCAAACAATTGCTGGGCCCCACTGACTACCATAGCATGAAAAATAAAGTACTATGGAAGTCAATGGGGATTAGAAAGGGTTTGGTAACCAACATTCTTCAAAATATCTTTTTTGTGTTCAGCAGAAAAGAGAAACTCATACAGGTTTGGAACAACGGGGAAAGGGAAATTCATCTGGGAACACAATGTGTGCCACTTCATCATATGATAAATCATTTATAACCCTAAGACAACACAGGAGAAAACATCAATATGTTCCTAAATATGCAAACTGTTCATCACAATTTCAAAATAAAAGTTTAAACCTTCACTCTGAGTCTTGCATGTTTTGATGTCCCCATATTCTTGATCAAGCAATTACAGTGGCCGTAGCATTTCTATCAAAGTTGCCAAAAATTAAAGATTAAATGAACATTTGAATTAAATGTCATTTGGCCAATATTAAAGAAGGATTTGATTTGTTGTAAAGTATAACTAGTGCTGTCAAAACTAACGCGTTAACACATGCGATTAATTTTCTCAGCTTAAAGTCAAAAATATTTAGTGCAATTAACGCAGCATCCATTATTTTCCATCGATTTTGTAATTACATTGTGATCACGCTCTTATTCACGCTAATGCTTTTAAACCATTCAAGTGTCACGACAAACGAGAATGTGCCATCTGTGAAATATCGTGTCTGTGTGACAGAAAGACGTGCGCCAGTATCAAGTTCTCCTTCACCCTTGAACAATCAATAACACACAGAATTATCCAGAATTAACAGTATCCTCACATTTAAATTAGTTAAATAACGTATTAGATTAACTAAGAGTTGTGAGAAAATGAGATGCACGTCAGATTTGCGTCATGTTTGGCAGAGGCAGGTCTTAAAGTCACAGAATTTCCTGTCACAGGTAAATATATTTATTATAATGGGTTTATGTGAAGATTGTTTTAAGTTCACTTGAATTAAAAGGGTTTTTTTTTCAAGCCAAACAAATGTTGAAATTAACTGCTTTCCGTATACTGTACTGTTGAATGTCTACAATTAATGTTTAAAAATAATCAATTTCATAGAGACATTGGAGAGTAACTGTGAAATTATTACAATATAAAAATATTAAAAACTCCAATGTTTTTAAATCAGAAAAATTGGGCGATTTTTTTCTTTTTAAACCGATTGTCAACACTAGTAACAACACCAGGCTGTTGGTGCCCTCTGCAGGCATTTGTAAAAGTGTTTCCCGTACATTGAATTATTTGCGGTGGCCCGCCACAAATATCAACATTGACCGCCACCAATAGAATTCGGTGTTTCTCCTTCATTAACTAGACTGTGGTGGCCCGAAGGGGTCATGCCACAAACCCCACTACAGGAGCCGAGGTCCACCCAACACAGTTTCACAAAATCCTGTGGGAAACACTGTATTATGTATATTATGTATTTTACTACCATTGTTTTCCTATAGAACCATACGGATTACTTGCATTTGATACTTTATTTGTACCAAATATTATAACCTCAATGTTATTATTTATGCATTTTAAGTCATTAAGGCTATCATTTGCTTAGGTCAATTTGAATTACCAGAAAAAATATTCGACTACTCGTCAAAATAAATGACCGATTACTCAACCACCAAAAGAGTCGTTAGCAACAGCCCTCGTAGATACACAATATTACTGTCTATTGGCACAAGCCTAGTTCATAAACATGCAAGTACAAGAACATAATTGTTTTTATAAAACAGTAGCCAAAATTCATTCAAATATAATTATCATTTAGAAGAAAACTTGCTCTTCGTACCTTAGATAAGGATTCCTCTTCCATGGTGGAGTCTGCATCCAAGTCTGTCTTCTTTCCTGAGGATGTGCAATAAAGTAATTCGGTCAACTTGTGAAAAACAGACGTAGTGAATTAAAGGAGTTAAGTCAGAGAGTGAAGATTTACCTTTAGATTTGCCGTGTTTTCTCGTCGGCGTGTCAGCTGACACGGTAAGCTCAATGTTGTCTGGGTCACCACCTTCATCCTCTATAGCCTACACACACAAATACATGACCGTTCAGTTTCAAACACTGAATTCATGACCAATGCCCATTCATATCACACTGTAGAACGTAGAATGATATGAAAGTGTGAAGTATGAAAGTACAGCTCTTAAAAACAAGGCATGCAGAAGCTTAGAACTGCAAAACGCATAATTTGTTTCAATAAATCTGAACTGCACTGAACTAAAAGTTCTGCACAATTAACTATAGTAAAACAATGACCGGTGCAATGCTGGTTTGCATCTCACAAGCCTAAATGATTTAATATCTAGTAAAATATATACTTATTTATATTACATACAACGGTATTACATTTGACTGCAAACTGTAAACGAATTCACACAAAGGCTGTAAATAAAGATAGAAATTTGTTTTTGAAATTGAAGAAACTGATCTGAGCTAATAGAATTTAGCCTACTTAACAAATCCTCACCATAAAGATTCATTTCTGAAAATGCTATTAAATATTTCATGCAAATTAAAGTTTTCATCACAACTTGCTGTTCAAATACGGGATTATATGTGTTTTTACAAAATGCATTACAAACGCCAGGAATACAATCGTGTTTCGGTATGAAATAAACGGATATGCTAACTCATTAGCCATCAAGCTAGCTCGCGAGCGTTAACCCCCACGTCATCGTAATTTGCCCTTTTCAATTAAAATTACCTGCTTCAATCTTGCGATTAGTGTATTTTTTACACCAGTAATATCCAAATTTCTTCTTTTGAGTTCTGATTTCAAGTCTACCACGCGTAAATCTGTAATCTTCTTAGTCTCCGCTGAAATGGCCCCCGACGCCATTTTACCCGTGTAACTGGATCTGTGCGCGCGAGCTCCACAGCGACACACTCAAACTAACACTTCACTGCACGAGCGCCACAGCACATCCAATCATATGACGTTAACGCACCCCTTGATGACGATTTTCTATTCATGATAATAAAAATACAAGACATTGAGCGAAGATTTCATTGCATCTTTTACGCTTTTAGTTACGTTGACGTGTCTAAAAACAAATTAGGCCTTCTTAAAAGGTAGTGTTTTCCCACTGCAACTATATAATAATTCTTCAATCAAAATACATTTATTTGGGAAGGAAAATTACAAGATAAAACGAGCTTTACAGTTGTGTTCTGAATGAGGAGGCAAAGTTTTTTTTTTTTTTTTTAAACGTGTTTATATATAATATTGTTCCCCATTATTAAGCAAGTCACAGTTCTGCAATATGGGGAGGAAGAAAGATCTTCCTGAAGAAGATAAGCTTGAAATGGTGCATTTTTTCAGTATGGGACAGTATGAAAATCCTTTTATTTCAGAAGGCCCAATCCTTCTTTTTATATCATATGGTCCAAAATGGTCAGTTTGTTATAAACTCCACATATCTTGCAGAAGACACTTCGACACACTCAGAGACCGTTGGGATGCTCTATCTCACTTCCCAATATTCCCTGGCTGGATCCCAAATCATCACCTCCACCTCTTCGACGTCGCAGTCTTGTTGGAACTGGGTTGCGACTCACCAACCATCCAGAAGTCCATCCATTTGGACCACCCATTGCCGCACAACATTCATCAGTGAATAAAACTATTTAAAATGAGTCTTCATGCGTTTCTACACCCAAAGCCAACGTTCTTTGTGAGTTTAGGTTAGGAGGGCAGAAATGCATCTTTTTACACAACTGACAGTCTGCATCAGAGTCAGAATCAAAAAGCTTCATCAGGTATGTTCATATACGAGGAATTTATTTTGGTGACAGAAGCTTCCACAGCTCAAACAGAATGACAGTGACAAGACACTGATAATAAAAAGAATAAAAATAGAATAAGTAATTAGGAAATAACAATCAAAAAATACACAATATAGCCTACACAAACTGACAATATGCGGTATATGCGTGTTCAATAAATAAATGTATGAACAGAGATGTGTATTGCACGTTTATTGTCAAGTGGGGGCATTTCGTCAGATGGATCGCCTGAGGAATGCTCTGTTCTGTAGCGCCGACCAGATGGCAAAAGGTGTGGAACAAAGCGTGGAGGCTCTTCGGACTCCAGAATACACCAGCAACCACAAATACATGTTTGCGGGTCAACACTGGCTTTTTTTTTTTATAGCTGTCCTTTTAATACCAATGTTATTTTTGACAGAATATTTAAAGGGCTAGTTCACCCAAAAGTGAAAATTCTGTCATAATTTACTCACCTTCAAGTTGTTCCAAACCTGTTTGAATTTCTATTTTCTGCTGAACACAAAAGAACATATTTTTAAGAATGTTGGTAACCAAATAGTTGTTGAGCCTCATAGACATACATATGGTAAATAATACTGTTTTCCTTTATGACATTGACATTTTTCGTTTAAAACATAAACTCATTTAATTATGGTAAATGTATCGTCATTTAAGAACGTACTAGAATTGTAGTAGCAAACCACAAAAATACACGTGTATGTGTGTATGTATGTATATATACATACATACACTTGTCACTGATATTGATGCAGATTTTCCATATTTACATATATTTACACACACTCACTATATATATATATATATATATATATATATAATGACTATCAATATGTTTGAAAGTGTGTAGTTCACACAGTCTATATAATAACTGCTGTAAATAAGAGAATCTGAAACAAATTTGTACAGAATACAAGACATGTGGAATGAGGTAATGACAATAGCCCTAATAGTTCCACAGTATTGATGCAAACTATAGTCCTCATGGTTAAATTCTTCAAGGGTGTCATGTCAGGTTCAAGGAGGCACAAAAATGGACACATAAAAGAGTTACCTAACTTTATTAATTTCATTACTTTAAAACTAATATAAATCCCATGGAATATCATCCTGGGGCCATTAAGTCTATGAATGCATGGACACCTGCCATTAAGCACTGCATTCCAACACTCCATTCAAAATTATTACAGTTTTTTCCTTAAAATTCAGCAATCAGAGTGGAAATAGACGGCCTCAGCACACTCCCATTCTCACAGCACTCCTGTCTTTTGTCTCTCATGTGCAAGTATATGCAAGTTAGCAAGTTGAGATTAATATTAGTGTTAGGATTTCACAACAGCAAAAAAAAAAGAGAAAAGGAAAAAGAAAAGGAAAAACAGTTTGCTGTAGAGTTGCAGAACAAATGCATGTTAATGATAATATCTGAGAAGAAATAATCAAGAGTCACTTTCTAGGTTGTTGAGAGAAATAAATGAAGCAGGCTAGGAGACCCTGTTGATATAATAAATAATCCGTTTCCCAGCACTTCACACTTGCGGTGGCTGTTTCTTCAGGCCCGTAATCCTCACAGAACAGAGTCAACATATCGAGCTTGTCTGAGAAATGACACTTTCTCCATTGCCCAATCAAAAAATCCAACTTCATTATACTATAAAAAAAAACAACAATCAGAATACAGAGAGGTGACATTCATTTTTTTCTTTCTCTTCTCTTTGAAAATACATTAGGTGAAGTGCGTTACATGTGACGTCAGATTGAGGTGCTGAGAGGGGACTGATGGAACACAACCGTGTGAATGGCGGTGAAGTGTGCAGTTGGTTCTCATCATGGCTGGAGCTGAATTCATTTCAAATCCATCAGTTCAGGATCTAATGCATATAAATTTTAAATTACATGTACAAGGAGCATTTGTTAAACCAAATTCCTGAATTCCGTTAGCACTGTTAATAAGCTGAAGGGAAATGGAATGGACTCCAGCCCAGGTTCCCGTGTTGAGAGTGAATTGGCGTGAGGGTGAACACTATTACAGCAGCTGATCTCTTAACCATGATCTTGTTTCCTAATTAAGGAATGTCTTGATTCACTTAAAAAAATCTATTTCAGATAGATCACATTGTCTAAAACATAAAACTAATCAACATACTGATCATAAAATTGAGTCCTGCAATGTTTTAAAATGGAGGTTGACATTCTATTCCAGTAAAGCAAGGCATCAGGTACGTAAAAATGCTTCTTTACTAGAGCAGCAATCCTCGCCTGCAAGTTCTCAGGCCTTATGAGGCCTATTTCATTATATGTGCAAAGAAATGCATTGCAAGGAACCATGCAAAAATAAAATACAATGACACTTATGAAAACAAAAGCTACATAAACCCTTTATAAATACAATACAATTCAAAACCTTTAATGAAGATGTTTTTTTCTAGCTGTACTGGTACTACATTTTTTTTTGTGGATTGTTGTTTTTCTTTTTTTCCCCATAGTTGCGCAGATATTTCATGCCATCTTTGGTTGAATGCATTACTGACAAAAATGAAAACAACAAATAAATGTCCAACAAAAGGGTTGCAAGAAAAATAGCATCAACTTTCTGAAGATAACTGAGCTTCGATGTCCACTCTGCAGATGGGGCATTTCTTGTTAGTGAGAAGCCATTGGTCTACACACAGTTGATGGAAGAGGTGCATACATGGAAGGCGCCTACAGGGGGAAACACACACACACACAAAAAAAAAAAAACACACACATACCATCAGATGACTTTAACAATTAGCAAAAAAGATTGACCACCATAAAGATAATAAAGAGCCAACACATAGTAATTCACATGTTCCAGCTACAGAGGGCAGCAGAGCTAATATTATAATATAAAGAGAGAGTATTAAAGATGATCTACTGCCTATGGATCTAAGTTTAAACAATTTATACGAAACACTGGGGAATCCCAAATGTGAAAAAAATTATAAAATATGATATATGATTTTCCATATTGGTTTTATATAGATAGAGAGAGAGAGAATCGTTCTCTACAACGGTTTAGAAAAAAGCATGAATCAGAATCATGTGAAACATACTACAATCTTAAATCCAGTGTTGTGTTTACCTGACATCCTCCCCTTCCTCCAGTATAGATAGACAGATGGTGCATTTCTCCTCCGTGTCTTCTTCTGCCCCCTCCTCTTCCTCTTGCTTACCATGCAGCTTTCTCTGTGCATGAGAAAAAAAGCATAACAACCATTATAAGTAGTATCACTGCACCCCAATTCTCATGATCTGTTGAGCAACACTAGCACACATATTAGCTCTTTCTGTCTTCTTTCCCCCAAAATATATACAAACAGTTCATTTGAATGTTTTTAATTGGGTATCTTTTAATAATAAGTGCTGCAGTTGATGCTGGCGATACAAAACAAAATTACCAAAAATGCAGCATAATACATGTTACATGAACATATAGCAACAGTCTTTTTTGTGTGCTGATCATAAACAACACGTCAAGCAGAAACAAAACCTAAATTTCAAACAATGCACATTTTTTTAAAATAAACACAGACACACATCTGTTGTAAATGTGCTCCTCAACTAGATTGACTAGGCCATTTTTGACTATTCCTGCCCCCGTTAACATCTACACAATATGTGAGCTAAAACATGTTTTCCCAAACTATTTGTTCACATTTTTTCTCACCGAGTTTGAGGTTGAGTGCATATTTTTCCCAACAGATGCCCATGCTTCAGGTGCTAACTGTTCCTCAGTGTCTCTCTCCACCACCTTCTGTATTAGGGCGGCAGGGTTTTAGATTACTGTTATTCAGAAATGTAATGCATTCTATCATCTGCATGGAACCTTTTCCTACATATCAGTGACATTTCAAATGTCTACACTACGCAGCTTTTGGCAATAAAAGGACTGGGTGAGGATTTGTGATGCAACTGATGATGACAAAAGTTCTGATATTATGGCTCCTGGTTAAGTTTTTTTGTGTGTATCTAACAGGAAGCCCCTATATTATATCCTCAGAGTCTTTTTGCAGACTGTCTGTCCATTATCACCAAACAGGACGTTATTTTGACCACCTCAGGCAAAACACTAATGTTTGTAAGTGGAAGTGTTCTCACCTTTTTGTATTTGTGTGGGTAGGTGCACCTCTCTATGGTTCCCTGAGAGGCTCCTCGGTTCACAGTCCCCAGTCGTTCTTCTAAATGCAGCAGATCCTGTTAAAACACACTACTGGTTACATCGTCAAAGAGCCAACAATATTCGAAATATACAATGCCAAGTTTTTTTTTGTTTTTTTTTCGGAAGCAAGCTAGAAAAGAAGAGAAATGTAGAGAAGATTTTTTTTGTAAATGTGTGGTTTTGCAAATCCATTGGTTTAAAGGGTTAGTTCACACAAATGAAAATGCTCATTCATTAATTTCTCACCCTCATGTCATCCCAAACCTGTAAGGCCTTCATTCATCCTTGGAACACAAATAAAGATATTTTGATGAAATCCGAGGCTTTCTGAAGCACACATAGGCATTGCACTTTTTGAGGTCCCGAAAGGTATTAAAGACATTGTTAAAATAGCCAACGTGACTACAGCGATTCAACCTTTATGAAGCGATGAGAATACTAATAATGACTTTATTTAACAATTTGAACTGTTGTAATATGCAGTTGACATAGTGAATGCAGTTCAAAGCTTTCATGTTCTATGCCAGATCACCTACTCAGTATTGGCCGGCTGCGTCAGGATCACATACATACATCGTGCTGCTCACATGTACAGCGTCGGCCACAATTGAGCCGGCGTTTGGACATAACACTGAAGCGCTGCACTGCGTCACTACGTCAATTGCTTATGACAACAAATTCAAATTGTTTATTAAATTTGTTATTTCAGTTTTGTTTTTGTACACAAAAAGTATTCTGGTCGCTTCATAACATTAAGGTTGAACCATTGTATTTACCTTTACTGTTTTAACAATGTTTTTACTGCCTTTCTGGACCTCAAAAGGTACAATGACGTTGCTGACTATGTGTGGTTCAGAAACCCTTAGACTTCATCCAAAATCTCTTAATTTGTATTCTGAAGATGAACGAAGGTCTTCGGGGTTTGGGACGACAAGAGGGTGAGTAATTAATGACAGTCATGTCATTTTTGGGTGAACTAATCCTTTAAGGGTATGGGATCATTAACTGGTTAAGAACTAACAATAACCAATTCCCACTTATGGGAAAGTCTGTGAACCGTGTGTGTGTGTGGCAGCTGATGGTCTACATTTCTAACTAAAGAATCACACCGTTAGAAGTGGGTTTCAATTTTATTTTCATTTTTTAACAGTCGGTGTAGAGTGGATCGTTCTGTGAATCTGTCACCGGCATGGCTTACAGCAGAAGTTGAAATATTTTCAACTTTTCAAGCACCAACGTACTCGTCAGCCAAATAGATTTATTATGCAACACCCGAGTGCAGACGCTAGCCAACTGCGCTCACGCAACACCAGAAAATACAGGAACATCAAAATGGAGGTAAAGCTTATTGCGGTTCTTATATATATATATATATATATATATATCATATATATATATATATATATATATATATATATATATATATATATATATATATATATATATATATGTAGAGGAGGCTGGTGAATCTGGTGTGTAATATGCTTGTATTGTGTCCGTGTACTCTGTTTATCGTTGAATGAAAGCTAACAGAACAGCATTTAAATAAGTTGGAAGTAATGTGATTGGCTATTGTCAATATGATAGTCGCGCTTCAGACAAGCCCTCCATCAAGCGTCGACACGCTGTGTGAATGAGTGAGCATAGGCAAATAAAAAGCTCAGGGCTTTTTACATGCAAAGGGGCGTTTCTTAAAGCTACAGCAGTCACATACATGTAATTCTGAAGACCAATGACAATGTGGAAAAAGGTCATTAAAGATTAACTAAATATGTAATAAATATAATTTATATATATATATATATATATATATATATATATATATATATATATATATATATATATATATATATATATATTCATGCTTTATTTGTCTTATGCATTCTTCAAATAAAGTGTTTTGTTGTAGAGAGGAAGCAACTTTAGATTACCAATGATTTTGGTCTTTTGTTCCAGATCTTACCTCATATGTGCGGCCAAAGGTCATTCTGGAGGAGATGTAGCGAATATGTGGATATGTCACCTCAGGCATTGAGCCAGTGTGCTGAAGGAAATAGAAACATGAAATTAGTGGCGACACCTAATGGGCAAATACACAGAGGGGCAAATAATTACTGTAATTTGGGCCCCGATACTTTTGTGCAGGCATGCCACTCAATATGATTCAAAAATAATTTTAGTCTTTCAAATATATCAAATTCAAATTTCACACTTGAAATGTCTAATGAGCTTCCATTATAACTTGTGATGCATAATTCATGCACCCATACAAATCATTCTGAAATAACAGATGTTGCGGAAACAAGGCTTGGTGTTGCCGCCATTAATCTGTGCCATACCTGAGAGCAAATCAGGGCTTTTTTATTCATGCAAATGTACGCATATATTTCAGCTGTTGGAGGGGAGCAGGGACTCACCATCAGCTGGATGGGGAAATGGTGCAGTCTAGGTGGAGGGTGATAGTGAGGCAGATGTGGGTGCAGGTGTCCTGAAGGATAGGGAGCTACAGTAACACCAGCCTCGATGCCCAGCTCCCTAAAGAGCATGAAGACCAAAATCAGTGATGCTAAAACAGTGAACAATATAATGCTTGAAACACCAACATATCATGGTTAGGACAGCACGATATTAGAAAAAACTGACACTGTGATATTTTTTTTTTTTTCAGCATAGAAAATAATCTTTCAGGTAAGTGTAACAGTATTCAGGTACAGAAATTAAATAAATCAAACGCAAAATGCATGAGTTCTTTCACATCTTTTTGCACTCAAATGGTTTAAAATCATTTGAATGTTTAAAGTGACAGCATTTAAAACGTGGTCCATAAGTATCAACTGCGATACCAATACTTGATATTGCACATCCAGTGACGTGAATATAGCAAATGCGCACATCACAATATCAATGCTAAAACAATATATATGGAGCAGTCCCAATCAAGGTATTACAGAGATGTTCAGTCATGTCAATTTGTAAGCCAACCAGGAAAACTTATTCACCGTTAACTCCCTTAAGAATATCTAATGGGTTTTTAAATGAGAGCAGTTTTCAGTTAATAGTAAAATAAGGTCAGTCTTGTCATTAGTTTGAATAAAACTTAATGATTTGTTCCTCAACACAAATTACTCTTACATATCTCAAATATAATTTGCTAAATAAAAACTAGCAATAATTAGAAATTGCTTAAAAAAAAATTATTTAAAAATCAACTGGAAACTCCTGAAGGAACCCATGGCTTCAAACCATCTGAAACATTAAATAAGAGAAACATTCCACTTTGTAATATACTCTACCATGTGGTCCTCTGGTCAGCCTGCCGAGGGTGCGATGACATAGTTTGCGGGACGTGAATGTGATGTCCGTGACCATAGTTAGGATGCATTCTATGGGGATGTGGTGGGGGTCTCTCATGTGCTCGCCTTAAGGAAGGAGGAATACAATTTGTTACACTAAAGCAGGACACTATTTGCATGGGCATTAAAAGAATCTCATTGAAAGTTTTAAATTATTGAGTTTTTTAGAAAAGCTTCTTAACACACAAGGCTTAGGTTATGTAAGCGGTATGACAAAAAAAAAAAAAAAAACTATCAACTTTAATGGTATATACACTACTGTTCAAAAGTTTGATGTTAGTGAGATTTTTTTAAAGAAATACTTTTTCTCTGCAAGGACACATTAAATTGATCAAAAGTGACAGTAAAGTTTACTATTTCAAATAAAACCTGTTCTCTTTAAACTTTCTATTTATCCAAGAATCCTGAAAAAATAAATATCACAGTTACCACAAAAATATTGAGCAGCACAACTGTTTTCAACATTGATATTAAGAAATTTATCTTGAACACCAAATCGGCATATTAAAATCATTTCTAAAGGATCATGTAACACTGAAACACTGAAAATGTAACATTTCACAATATTATTGCTTTCACTGTATTTTTGATCAAATAAACGCAGCTTTGGTGAGCAGAAGAGACTTGTTTCAAAAAATTATGTAACACGAATTAAAAACAAAAGTAAACAAATATCATAAAATAAATAGGTATCACACAGCGACTCACGTCGGGTGCTGCATCATTCTACGTCTCTGAACCTCCATCCTCTGCAGTATGTCGTGCTGGTGGAGCCTCTGGACAGGGTTTGGGCCCAGAACGGGCAGGTGCTGCAGTGCCTGGTGCTCAGGGGGAAGATGCTGAGACAGAGGGGCGCTGGAACCTGGTAGGTGGTGGGCAGGCATGGGGGGTGGAGGAGCAGGGGGCACTGAGTGGCCTGGGGCGTGAGAAGGCAGGGGGGTGTGGAAGGGGAGAACGGGATGTGGGATGACATAATCACCCTGTGGAGGAGGCTGTTGAGGGGGAGGGGCATTGCCGTGCGAGTGAGGACAAGAGGAGGAGGACTGGTGGTGCAGGGGGCGTGGCAGAGGGCCATCTGGAGGAGAAAAAGCATAAATGTTAGTAACTTAATCTCTTTTTCTTCCTGAATGATACAAATCTGTCATAAATGTCTGTTAAAAACTGTCAAAAACAATGAAATGCTGATGGTAACTATTGGGAGGATGGAAAGAGTTTCATGGGAACTACACAATGGATACAGGATGACCTGATATGGCCCGGGAAAGTGTGATTACCCTGGAGTGGATGAGTTGTACTGTTTGCTAAGGATTTGACAGACAGAAGGGAATGAGGGAGAAAGTAAAGAAAAAACAAAGAAAAAGAATGACCGCGAGATACAGGAGATAAATATATATAGAGAGAATGGGAGAATGTGCAAACAGGTGCTTCAGTGAGCTGTGTGTGGCAATTACTCCACTAAATTCAGGCCCACCAGGGAGCCCTGCCACGCTCATTTATATTCCACACAACACTATTGTGAGCAGAATCGGCAATTAAGTGGGACTGCTGGGCACACTACCTGCAGCACTTAACACATTAAACATCAGGTGTTTCATCTAATTACCATAAAGCACAGGCGCCAGCATCACAGAATTTTCATTCTCACTCACACACAACAGAACACACAGGCATCATCTCACATCAAATTTTATTTTATTGCCTTCTATTTAGAGCATCTAATGAATTTAGGGTGCAACGGTTCAGATTCCTCTAGGCCCAGGTTGTGATCATTGTTCTGTGGCCTCCTTCTGATTAGGTAAATACTTTGGAACATTAGTATCAGGGGTGTAACGATTAGATTATTCGTGGTCAATACAATTCATATTTTAACAATGATCAGCCATTTTTTATCTGACTGCTGTAATTTTTAAATGTGAAATTGTAATGCATTAAGTAAAACTTAAATGGCTTAACCTATGCGATTCTGAAAAATGCAGCACACTTTAAAATTACACATAAAAATGTTTTGTGAAATGTTCTGTTGTCATTTTCCAATAAAATATTTAAATTATAATTAAAATTTTTGTTTTCAGAGGAACTGTTATACATGAAATGAACAGCAGAACAAATGACAAAAAAACTGTCATTTCACCCCTAAATCAGCATAGGGTAAAAAATATTGAATTGATACGTTTAAAATAGTATGGTAAAAGTGCATACAGGGGGGATGCATGTAGTGCCTGCAGGAAGAGAGCTGAGGAGGTTGGGGCTGAGGCTGGGCCACTATGGCTGAGCTGAATGAGTCGGCCACAGTCTGCTGGCTGGGTCCAGGTGCAGCCTGGGAAACGTAAGCAGAAGGCCGGGAGGCGGAGCCTGGACAGCAGGGGTCAAAGGCAGACGTGCCGTGGAACCCTGTGCTGCTGGATCCACTGCTACGCACTGCACTGCTACTGAGATCCACTGGCAGAGTTTGCTGCAATCGAGAGGGAAGACAGAAACCAGCAGTTAATTTAATTTTAAAACAAAAACATCTGTGTCATTAGCATATGGCTGATAAACTGATTCTGAAGGAAAATACAAATGTACTGCTTTGGGGTTGCTAGGGTGTTAGGGGTAGTTGCTAAGCAAGTCAAATGTTGTTAAATGTTCACATCTGAACATTTAGCCAACCTGCCATTTTTTTAACAAAATATTATTTTACTATATATAATGTCATTTCAGTTTCTAGGGCATTGTTTTTTTCTCCAAAACATATCATGTTCTGGCAATGGCTTCAGACAGAGGGAAATATTGATATTTTCAGTAATTTTAGCTGTTCTGATGAAATGTTAATAAAATGGCACGAGAGGACAATAAATGATTGCTGACAAAACCTGAAATGCCCGGAATGCAGCATTTGTTTATAGAAAAACTAAATTAAAAGTCTGACATGAACTTATTAACAATTTACTTAAATGTGCTATAAGCGATGTTTTAGGGGGGTGAACTCCATATTACCTGGAAAATAACACGTCATATATGGGGGGCGAGGATGTGACACTGTAGTTGAAAAGGATCATTCAGCTTCATAAGCAGCTGTCAGTTTGTCAGATTATCTTGCTCCCACTGATTCTCAAAACTTTGACAGCACTGAAATGTCGTGCTACTGCTCCACCTTTGATTTCAACAACAGTACCGCAATATCTTTGTAGGACAGGTTTGTGAAAAAAATTTGGAAGCTCCAGAATGACTAACATCTCTTACAACACCTTAAAAGTATGCAAAGTTAAGTCCTGCAGCAGACATTCACATGCTCAGATCAAATGAGATTTGTGTTTCTTATTATTTTTGCGGATGATGTATTCACAACAGACTTCCTTTATTCACCTACATAAAGTTGTAGGGTTAAGGAGTTTGTTGAAGAACGTGCAATAGCACCACTAAATGACCTGCATATCTCAAAAATAATATCTTGCACATACTTTAAACAATATACACATCAGGTCCATATTTGTAAAAATGACACTAGCCAAAGAAATTACATGGACAAAAACCAAAAACAGTATTAAATTCCTCTTGAAATGAGGGCATTCACCCCAAATCTAATCCTTTACACACTTTGATGTATAAAAGATGCCTGACATCACCTCGTTTCGGTAGCGCCTCCTGTCTGCGCATATCCGATGACTAGCTAACGGCGATTACAGCTCATTGCCCCATCATCAAAGGCCACAATCTTTCTCTGAACGCATTAAGCACAGAAGCACTTCTTTTCATGCTAAACCTCCTGATAGCCCAGCATGTGTTGAGACAAAGTGTTATGGCATAAGCAACAAAAATTGCTCAAACAACTTTTTTTTGGGACACACACAAACTTACTTATTACTTACTTATTCATGCACAACATTCACACACAACACTTCTCTATGCTGGTAAATAATAGAATTCAGCAGCCAAGACAATTAGTTCAATGTGAATTATTCAACAAGACAGAGGATGGCCTCAAACAAACTCCCCTGTGGAAAAGCTTAGCTCCAGAAAAATTATTTTTTCATAAAGGTGCTTTGGATTTTCCTTTTCATCGTCAAAACACGAAGAGTGACTTAGTATTTCATGAAGGAAGAATCTTAAGTAATTCCAAACAAAAACATATGCTGTTGAATGCAAACCATGTGTAAAATGAAAAACAGACGTTTTTTTCAACAACAAACATTTTGCTTTGCACATTCATCGTGGTATTTTGATTTTTTTCCTCCCTCAATTTATGAAGTAAAAAGCATACAAGGTTCTCAAGAAGCTGACATGCAGGTATGAAGGTACCTGGTCGTGGTACTGGATGCTGCTGCTCACCCCTCCACAGGGTGCAGGCATGGCAGTGGGCCTTTCCAGAGGGCAGCTGGACTCTGGGAAGGCTAAGGAAGAAGGGACAGGGGTGGCGTGGTGGTGATGGTGAAAGTGGTGCGAGTGACCGTGGGAGTGCTGGGTGCCAGACTGCGGGGGGCCTGACTGCTGCGTCGCGCCACCCTGCAGGCAGCCAGAGTGGGTGTGCCCCAGAGAGAGGTGCCCTGAAGATGGTCCACTGCAAGGGGAATGCTGGGGACAACAAGAGGGTAACCTAGGCATCGCCACACCTCCGTTCTCACCCGACAAGTTTCTTCGGCTGTCATCTGATTGGGGCAAAGAAACACATAAAATTAAAAATCAATACAAAAAATATCAGTAATCAATGTCACTGTCACTTGCAGCGTCTTGATAGTGTACCTTCAGTGGCAGTGGTGTTGGTGGTGCTGGGTCCTGGCAATCCACCGTGGCTCTGAGCAGCCAGTGTGCTATCAGGGGCAGCCGCTGAGCAGCTACTGGAGGGACCAGGACCCTCCTGTGGCGATTCTGAGGTACAGGCATTATGGGAAGAGGAAGAAGAACTGACCGGCTGTGGATGTGTGCTGTCAGAAGTGGTTGGCACGACTGAGAGATCTGAAGAGGGATCAGCACAAACAAACACAAATGGTAAAACTTCTGACTAGCAATGGAAAATACATTGCAATCTGAAAAATTCTAATATCGACAAATAAACAATTACATAAAGTTAGGGCTGGGCGATATGGCCAAACAAATTGTTAAAAATGTTCATTCCAGTGGATATCAATAATTAATCGCGATATATATCAAATCGAAAAAAACAAACAAACAAAAAAATATAGTAATATTGTGAAATTAAAATTAATTAAAAAACCTGTTTTCTATTTTAATTTATTTAAAAATGTAATTTATTCCTCTGATGGCAGAGTTGAATTTTTTTCACGATAAACATATTTGAAAGCATTATCTGAAATAGAAATCTTTATGCACCATTACAAATGTTTTAACTGTCACTTTTGATCAATGTAATGTGCCTTGACAGAGAATAATTAATTTCTTTCAAGGAAAAAATAAATAAAATAAAATACTGACCCCAAACCAGCACTATGTATGCATTTTTCATTCTGTGTGGAGGTATCTGAATTTGCATGTGGCATTTAAAATGACCAATTTCAGTTTGTGTTTTATTTTAAATGATTAAAGAAAATTTATAATCAGTACGTATCAGCCAGAATTGTAAAATCTTTGTTTCCATATTTTTGACGAATTCTCACTGAGATAGTACCCAACAGCCCTTAAGTTAAGTACACTGTTAATAATAATTACAAGGGTTTTAATAAGGGGTTTTGTAACTTAAAAGGGGTTTGTCGCAACTGACAACAGATGTTTTCCCCTGCTCTAGAACATCAGTGTCAGCGTACGTGTGCATTTTCACACTTGCAGACTTTATTCACGAAGTGGCCCGCGAGGATAGTTACTCATTAACATTCCATTGCGAGTAATCCATCTGCTTTTTCCTTGCAAATTAATTTCTCACTCCGTCAAAAGAAATGCAAATGTAATCATATCTCGGCCTGCTCTTTTACCACCCCACCAGCTACAGACCCCCAGAGAAAAAGAGACAAACAAAGAGACACTATATGACAGTAAATCAAACGAAACAATGTAAATGAGTTTTCCTTTGACAAACCTTGAGATATGGGAGCATATCACAGATTAATGAGATAACACTACAAAGATTTTATTTCCTTATCCAGAATGGCAGTTTAATTGGTTCATATAACAGTTCTCTCTGAATCTTTGGGGCCAGTGGCTGATTGCATAACAGACAGACTTCATTATAGTGCCTGCAAATGAAATTAGAATTAAACCCAATTATACACAATAAAAGGGATGCTTTTGGTGTCCATCACTCTGTGGCTGTGAGAAAATGCTGTGCAGCTGCAGAGGCTATTTATGCTCCTGTGCATGGTGAAGCGATATAGATTAATCATTATGAACGGAGCCTGAACACACAGTCGAGATGCAGCGCTAAACAACACTACCCGAATTTATCAGATTCTTTCCTCCTCCCCCTCATACACAGAGATACAGCTCAAAGAGAGAGAGGGAGGACTGCTCACAGTGAAAGATGAGCAGATTAGATGTGACATCTAATATTTCCCAAACCCACGCAGTGTTGAACTGGGTGATCAAACTCTCATTCCAGACCTTAAGACCATCACTAAAGCACCAAGTGAGGAAGACGCTCATTGAATACTCAACAAACCTGTTACATTTCAAATAATGGCTGACACACACTCCCTTGATTTCAAGCTCGGTTAAATTGTTACTTGCTATGGTTACGCAACGCATGACTGTTGTTTTAAAAGTTGCGGTTACAGCTCATGTATTTAGAGCATTTGAATTTTAGCGGGAGAAGAGGTCATGACCAGAACAACATTCAAAAGGCACTTTTATGTTCTGAAATGAGAGGATATTAAATTCCTGTTGAGTTCCTATTGCTTTCTCCCTTCAACTCACTCTAGTAATAATCTAAAAGGATGGTGGTTTTCAATGCTGGATGCAGCCAGTGATCATGAAAAACACATGGATCCATACACTCTTGCTCCTTTACATCTAAGGCTTTTGAACTTTACATTATAATGACTGAAGCAGCACAAACTAAGAGAGAGAGAATGAAACAGAGAAGGCACAAATGAGAATATTTAGTAGTGGTGTAATTATAAAGTATTTGAGTAAAAGTAATTAGTCACTGTACTTAAGTATATTAATGGATACTTTATACTTTTACTGAGTATCAACAATATCAGCAAGTTTTACTCTCTACTTGTATACATTTTTGAAATTTATGTACTCTACTCCAATACATTTGTGATGAGTAAATCAAATTACACATTACAGTTTGTATGGCACCTAACTTTTTCTGCAGCAGTTTATTTCTGCTACAAAATAAGTGATATCGCCATCTACAGGGCACTGAAGGCACTATATCTTGTGTGTTTTGCCCTTACTCACCCAAACTGTTAACAAGGCTACTTTAAGTGAATGTGAGTGCCTGGTTTCACAGACAGGGGTTAAATTAAGCCAGAATTAAGCCTTAGTATTTAAGTATTTTTTTTAAATGTGCCTTAGACATTACTGGTGTGCATCTTGAGAAAACAATGGCACTGACATTATTTAAGATCTGTTAGTGCAAGTTGCTTTCAGTTAAAACAGCTCAAACATGCATTTTAGTCTGGGGGTAAGACTTATGTTGGTCGTATTGGGACTGGTGACTAGTAAATGGAGTCATTTTCACTGTAAGGTATTGGTAGTTTAACTCATGTATGGTTTTCAGGTACTCTTTATACCTCTGATAATTAGGGATGCCTAATACATTGGCACCAGATTGGTTATCTGCTAATATTAGGTGTCTTAATTTATCAATATCAGTCTATATTGGATAATTAATTGAGCATGCTCATGTCCACTATTTTTACATTTAGATTACATTTGAGATCATATAACACTCACTTAAAACAATTTTAAAAAACACCAATAATTTAATAACACTGTTAAATGTAATCTTTAGCTCGTCTCAAAAATAATATAGATTTTTCATATTGGACATTATAATGTTGTGATGCCTATTTACCCGTAGCATTTAAAACCATCGATTTGTTTTATTGTTTAATTTAAAGATATTTCAGACAAAATATATAATTTAACATTTGGCATAACATTGCAATTATTGGCTTATCACGTCAGCCAGATTTTAATATCGGTGGATTTAGGGTTGCCCCATCAAAAGATTTTTGTAGTTGACTAGTAGTACCTATAGAGAAAATGCCCCTTTCATGTGGATTACATAATCAGTATTTGTTTTCATTTTAATTGGTTTGTATTAAAGTAGACGTTTAAAGCTTTCTATGGATATATTTCTGTGAGGCAAGTAGCCTGATCGATAGCCTGAATGATCACGTTGGTGCCTCCATGTCGTTTAGTATACTTTATACTGGAATTCCTGCCCGTTATACTGTAATTACCACAAGGATCCGCAGTTAATTATCTTTCCTTCATAGACTTCGCCATTTCCTGTGGAGTTTTTTTTTTCTGCAACTAACCGGCTAATAAAATCTTGGTCAACTAAGCCTCTTCTAGTTGACCATTAGGGAGCAGCCCTACTGAGCCCCACACCTGACATGCAGGGATAAAAAAACAAGATATCATGGCCATGAAGTAAAAATTTGTTCTCACAATAATTCATTTATTCCCTCATTTTAAGTAAACCATGAATAAATGTGTTCCCCTGAATTTAGTGGCTACTAAATAGCTAAATAAAAACAAGCTAACAAATTAGTATAATGTGACCGTGATTTACCTAAAATAAGGCAACTAATTAATAAAACATGACCAGGAATGAATAAGTCATGGGAACAAATTCTTAATTAATGACCCCTGTATCTAATTTTTCCCATATGCTCTGTACATCATGCAAATAAATAGAAAAGGTCTTCTCACCGTCCTCGTCTACGGTGAGGTCCACGACCTCTCCAGCGCTCTGCCTGAGTGGCTGGATGACGGTGGACAGGCGATGACGGCCACGCCCCTCTTGAGCTCTGCTCTGGGAACAGCTGGGACCCCAGTGCATCCTGCCATGGCTCCCTACCGAACGCGGCCTGTATAACACACAGAGGACAGTACACATTAACATAAATGTAAAACTATTTGTAAATGGGAAAACTCAATCTGGCCAGTGATCAACCTGACTGATTGAGGACAGAACAAATTTACTGCAGGAGTAGACCTGTGCTTGAGGTTTGGACTTTTGTTGTTTGGACTTTTGTTGCATTAGAGCAGCAACTGGAATGATCAGCTGGAACGTGAATAAGAGCCAGATGACATGAGAGCTAGAGCGCTTTACACACACATTATAAACCTATGAGAAGATTCATGAGAGCACAACATATACATATTTCCCACATATACATAGAACTATGACTGGTGTCCAAAAAAAAAAAAAAAAAAAATTCACAACATAGCCTGACACAAACTATGGAATCAACAAACAATAGGCTAAACCACTAACAAACCCCATGACCTGCCACACAATCCAAGACCGTTGAGGAGAATGCATCCGCAAAAATATATTTCATGAGAATAAATTCAGGAAAAAGAGAGAAATTGAGAACATGAAAGCTATTTTGTTTGAGCAAGAATCCAGAGGAGGGCCACTCCTCAAAGCCTAAGCTCCCTGGTGTAAACAGTGTGAAGGGAGGGGAAGAGCTTGTGCATGGTAGAAAGGGGAGGGGCTTGTGTGCAGGATCTGAAACACAAGGGCTGATGTCATTAACTTTCATTAGAGTCATATCACAGGTATTACAGCACTAATTTGATGCACGATTCTACAACAAATATTCTTTCAAATTTCTTATTTTTATTTCAGTGTTAAGACAGCTGCAGTTTTCTCTTATGCAGCCTGTTTCATGTAACAAGTGTTATTTTCAAACAAATTGAAACCATGACCTTGGTGTTACTAGTCCTAGGCTCTACTTTTTGAGCTACAGGAATTTATTAAGCAAAGGCAGCTTTAAATGTATTTTTATTATTAATAAAAATGCACCATTTGGGTCATGAAGAGCAAAAAAATTCATCAGATCTGGTCAAAGACCAAAACTGGATCTAAAATATATGGATGACAAAAATCTTATATTGTAGTCTTTGAGAGTTACAAGAACCACACATGAATTGTGACAATTAGTAATGCATTAACATAACATAATATCACAATTGAGATATTTAACAGTGTGTTTCTGATTGTTATAAACTCCTGGTGTGGAGAGTTTAGTTCCCTCTGGAGAGTTTAAACAACATGGTGGTTTTCCAAAATTCCAAATAAATTATCCTGGAATTCTGTAATCACTCTTGGAATTCTACCCCTCTGTGAGGATTTGATTCCATAGGAGGGGCGCAGCGGCCCTGGTTGCCGTAAAGCAGTGTGTGTCTGGGAATTGAGTTGTTCTCCAGGCTGGGATTTAGCGGCCCCAAGCCCCCGTGTCTGGAGAGTAGGGAAGCCCCCTGCCTCCCAACCCAACACTGGTGAGCCCGTTAACCACAGATTGCATCATTAAAACATCAAAACAAAATGATTACCAACAGGCTTGGAGGGCAGAGGGATTCTCTTGAGACCAGGGGAGTGACTCCAAAATATTCAGTTTCCTTGAGAACGCCTCAGTGAGTGCGTTTACATGCACAATTTTGCACCGATTACGCTTAATAAACCGTCAAATATGTAGATCACATAGAAGTGTTTTTTTATTTAAGGTAAAAGAACATAAGGAGTTTAGGCAAATTCAGTTTGGCACATATTTTGCCCATTACCCCAAAACACCTTTACCAGTGTTCTGGCGGCTTAAATGTGTGCATGTCTATTTATGACCTGACATAGCTAGTCATCTCATTTTCACAATTAAATAACTGACTGTCTGTATACAACAAAATACTAAACAAGATTTGTTATTTTGTTACTGATTTGAAAACATTTAAGGGAGTAGATCAGATTAAACAATGTGTTCTCAGGATCAGTATTCAGAGCAAACACTATTAGAGAAAACATCCCAAGGCATCCTCCAGAACTGTACTCAGAGGACAAATAAGACAAATAAAACAAACAAACAAGAAACAAATCACAAATTCTACATTACCATAAACACTTAACGCACAATTCCTACTTGCTTTAATTCAGTCAGAATGCAATAATATGATGTGCCACCAGCATGTCAACATATGTATTTGCATATCTCCGCACAATGCACATGCACAAACAGGTCGCACCGCAACAATTATTTGGAGATCCCAAAATTGGAGAGCACTCTGAAGAAACGATGGGATCTTGTGCTTTCACAGCTAGCTTGCTATTGTTAGCCTCTCAGAAATTGCCTACCATACCTTTAACAATAACAGTGAATGAACAATTTTGTTTGTATAGAATATAGAATAAATATAGAATTCAACAGATGTGCAGTCACATGTTAAAATACTTGCTATTCTACAGTGGCTTCAAACAAGGCTCATCTAATTAGATTTTATATAAAGAATTATCAATAATAAAAATACAAAAACAAAAAAGAATTTAAAAAATAAAATCATGCCCAAAATACCCAAGGCCCCCAGTTCTTGAGGAAGCTTTGAGATCAAATCTGTCAAATCAGGCATGGGTGCTGGGGAATACCCGAGGCTGTGTGTGACACTGCTCTTTAATTGGCAGAATCACAGGTAGAGCCAGAAAAATCACCCGAGACCTGTCTCTAATTACCCACTAGCAGGTCTGGGATTATTTTGTAAATTACACCAGCGTGGCATTTTGAGTCAATGGTTGGGACGGGCTCTTTAAACTGATAGGGTGGTACCCAGGAGAAAGAGGAGGAAGGATTATTTTGGAATTTGAAGAATTTTAGATCATTGTTCACACTACACATTGCCTTATTTGTAAACGTATTGTTGGAATTATTCTTCCTGTACGTCTTACACTAGCTTACAGTGGGCTGGATCAACACTAGCATGTTCCTGAAAGTGGTGTAAAGGTCAGGTGAGGGGCCCTGTGCAGAATTTGAAAGGGAGTCTTGACATTTCTTCAAGGAGTTTTTTTTTTTTTAATAGCCAGCCACCCATTTCTTTATACAAAACGACAGAACAGAAGTCCATGCAAAATGTGTCAAATGCCTCAGGATGCCTGTGTGTGTGTGGGAAGACGTCTGCCAAGTTTTGCAAGCTTCTGCATTTAGAGACAGTGTGCCGTGATGAGGTGGGGGAGGGGTGAAAGAGTCGTTGGAGTGGCTAACCAGCCAAGCAAGTGACCATGCACAACCATCGGATAGAATCTCGCTTTCCAAAGATACAGAAACATTTTCAGGAAAGATGACGATGACAAGAGCAACAATTAAAATGCAGAACGCAAACACACAAATAGCCACAGCTGCTTGTGCATATCGAGAGCTCCACCAAATCCCAACCCCACTCCAGAATTAATAATCTGTATCTATATAATTTCTTACACTCATACTTTTCCTAGCCAAGTATATATATGCACTATAAACAAAGGATCTTTGAGTGGAAGAGCGTCATTGCTCATCCTGCTGACCTTAGACACCCAGAGCCCCTCCTCCAGCTGAGAAACACTCAGCATTCTGTTGCAAGTCCAGGCACCTCGGGGAGATGGGAAAGATTAAATGAGACCACTCTCACTAGTCACTACAAAACAGACATCCAGTTCTTGGAAATGCTTTCCATAGGCATGAGTTTAGAGTAGAGGAAGGGACGAGTGAAAAGAAGGAAACAAAGCGAGAGGGAGAGCAAGAAAGCAAGGAGGGTAAGAGAGAGAAAAAAAATACTGAAGTCAATTGAACCCTGTTGCCCTACACTACGACTTAGTGAAGAAAATCATATTTCATATTCCACCAATGAACTATTCGATTTATATGGCTGACTAGTTTATCAAGATCCATCCAGATGTTTTTGAGTATGAAGCCTTTATGAACAACCACAACTAAGTGAACTTAGTCCCCACTTGTATTATTTTAGATATTAATATAATGTAAATGTGTATAATATTACATTAGAAAATTCTAATAATTTAATAATATGTTGCAGGAGGGAAGATAAAGCACCATTCCAGTCTAACGTGTTGTTATTTATCAGTATGACCAGAAAAGCTGTCTCATAGAACTGAGAATCTGCCATATTTTTAAAATAATTAAATGTAAATTTAAAAAAAAAAAAAAAATTCTAAATGATTATGCATTTGTTATTTTGCAATTAACTGTGTCAAAAAACAAGTGGCTGTATTTCTGTGGATAACACTGTAAACTACACATATTCACAATGTGTTCGAACGTGCACCCCCATTTTCCTCTGACCTCAGCCACGTGATGTTTTCCTGAGCTGTAAAGCCTCTCCCTCCCCCTTCACTGAAGTTCAATCCAAACCACAGCACAGTCCACAGCAGATCAGCATCGAGTCACAAATACACAAGCCCACATTCCTGCACACTATCTCTCTCCCATCCTCACGCTCCATACTAAAGCCATATAACGGCAGGACCACATGATTTCAGCTGCATTCCAATGCTGTTGTTTGAACAGAGATAATAGTCCTCATGACCTTTAGCAAAATAAATGAGTGAGCTGTTCTTACTGATGCAGAGAAAAAAAATGTGCAAGAAGAGGAGGAGGGAAAAAAGTATATAACTGCTCACTATATAACTGGCCAAACTAAAACCTAGACAGCAAAATCTGCAGGCGAGTCAGACTTTCTCAAGCTTCTGCTGCAGGATGTGCCTCAACACCCAAGCACAAGCACATGGCTGATAGGCAGGACATGAAAACCACACACAGCTCTCATCATCTGTAGGGATAGAGGGAGCATTGGCATCCTTCATGTGACTTTACCAATGGAGTCACATTAGTCTCACAATTTGGCTATGTTCAGAATAGAAAACTAATATACTGCTAACTGTATACTTATTATATACTGTTCAGGCTAGTCGATATGAAAAGTGATCACAATAAAAATGTTCTTATCAGTCAATATCGATAATTTTTATGATAAATGTCAAATCTTTATTTCTGTTGAGATTAAAGCCAGATTTTTGCTCCGAAAAAAGTTCTAGAAACCAGACCATTAATTGTGGTTTTAAACTACTCTTTATTTTCAAAACGTAACAAGCATTTCACTTTTTTGAGTTCTTTACATTTTTCCAGTCATTTCTCCTAAAAATACATAATAGAAAAATGTATTTCTTAGTTTTTTGCATGTGCCAATGGGTGATATTGTTTCAAATACGAAACAGGTTTGTGTTGCCTGACTGCAGTCATATTAAGTCATAAGTCAATATTAATAGTATAGTCTCTTAGAAATGCACATTTGACAGTAGCTTGAGTTAGGATGTAAATGTATGTTTATCAATAAACAGTAACATTAGGGCTGAGACAATACATCGATTCTTGAATCGTGATATAATGATTCTGGATTGATTCTGAGCTTAGTTTGCTCTAGGCTAGTTTTTAACCACACACTCAAATGCTCACAAAGAAGAGTACTGGACAGCGATCTTGCATTCGGCCAAGTCAAATGGTTAAATATACTTGCACCTCAGCTCAGGATGGTTTTATGATGCAAGATTAAAGTAAACAGCCCACTGCGAACAGACTTGTAATTCACTTCAACCATTTCAAACTTTATGAATGATTTAGGTTTAAGTGGTGTGTGTAAAGGAACTGGAAGCAAGCAGAGTATGGGTGTTTCTAAAGCATGTAGTGCCATATGCAAGAGAGAATCGTGATACGTTGGATAATATCAGAAACACTCCAGATTCGAAAATTGAAAATCAATGTATTGTCTCAGCCCTAAGCAACATTTGTAAAAAAAATTGTAAAAATTTTTTGCGATCCTGCATAATTCACCATTTCACCTCAAAATGCAAGCCAAAACTAAAAGCTCTCACAAAAAATATATAATTAAAATTATCAAAATGAATTTATTCCTAATTTAACTAAAGCTGTAATACATTGTTTTCAGGAGCTATTAAAAGCACAGTATGCCGCAAAAAAACTTAATTCGGTACTGGCATACTGACCGGTGTCAGACTTGCTGCTGATTTCTGTGCTCATGCTTGCCGCCTGTCATTGTGCGAGTGCCAAATTTTGTTCTCTTTTGAGGCTTATTGCGCTTGAATGATCAAATACACTATTATCTCAAAATGTCTGTTTTGGCAGTTATATGTTAAGTTCAGTTTGAGTAAAAAAAATATATAGTAAATATTATAGTAAATTGAGTAAATATATATATATATATTTTATATATATATAAAAAGTTTGGGATGCGTGTCAATATTGAATCTTTGCATGTAGGTCTTAAGGCTCAGATGTACTTGATGTGACATCTTTTTGAACAAAATCAGGCAAAAACGAAGTTGGTTTGGGAGTTCAAAATAGCTTTACAAAGCGAATTTTCCAGAAAAGTTTGCTAGGTCTAGTAAACACATTTGTACTACCATTGGTCCATGACGATATTGTAATAGATAGGCGTGAGGAGAGGCTCTCAGCAGTGCTGGTGGCGCCAGATGTGCGCTAAAAGTTTATCGATGGACATGTATTTTGAACTTTGTTTTACCCCTAAGTGAATAACAAAAGAACTTTGCCGTGAGTATATTGGGGCATTTAAAGTGAAAGCAATCTAATATCCGCTGCTGTCTGTGTCAGGAGAAGAAAAATTAACCTAAATTTAACACTTAGTTTGTAGGATATTTATTTGTCCCATTGTCATTTGTTTCTTTGTTCTTATTTTACTACTAAATGTAGAAATGGGAGAGGATTTGTAAATAGTGGGAAGCAACGCAACTCATATTGTAGGTGAATGAGAATGCCAACATGGTGGATGTAGTATGTCCAGATGGCATTCATACTAAATACTTTGTTATAATAGTTGATGTGTGTGTTTTAATGCAAATATGCGATATGAGACAGCCATTGTCTAATTCCAGTTGCAAAAAATTGCGTTTATTTAGTCGACTTTAAGAGATTTTTACATGTTTGCTATATATTTTGTATAGTATGTATATATTTGTAGTGAAAAATTAAAAATAAACACAAAAAGAGTCACATTTTGTTTATATAAGATTAACCAAAAATATGGGAAACTTCAAGAACAAAGGCCTCGGAAAAAGTGAGTTGGCACTGTTGCACTCTTTAGTAGTATGTTACTCTGAACATAGCCAGCAAATTCATGACAGGCCCACCTGGTTTCCTGAGACCAGCACAACCTGAACCTCCACTTAGAAAGCCGGCACCCATTACAACTTTACAGCTGGCAACAATAAAATTACTTATCTTTGCATGCTAAATAAACATCCCTTCAGGCTTGACTTAACTGTGAAAACTTGTTTTTGACCTCATTCATACTGTCACAGATATTTATGAGCTTTAGTGAACACTATGGGATAAAACATGCAAACATGCACCAGTGAATAAACAGCAAGAGGAGTTACTCCTCAAACTCTAACATCAACGATTTAAAAAAAGAAACAACAACAACCACCGATAAACCTCCAATGCATTGCACACAATAAAAATTTGGTGAAAGTTTGGTATTCAACAAGCTTGACTGATTGACTTTGCTTACAGGCGTGTGGTGGCATCCGGCACCATTTCTGGCAGCTGTCAAAAAAGTAATAGAATCAAGCAATTATTTTCAGCTCAGGAACAGATGCCTCAATAACAATTAGGAGTGATATGGGACACAGAAACTAAATCAAGCAATGGGAAGAGGCGGTGCAGTTCGGACAAAAACCATATCATATTTGATTGAGTTTAGCACTATCAGATTTCAAAGGGGAGGCCTGCTGAGAGCTCTGTCTGACATAGTTTGGGTGAAACAAGTCAAAATACCAGAGGCTTTAGAGTTAATAAAATTGATACGCCGTGCAGCAAGCTGAGAATTGAATTTAAATGCAAAGTTTCTGCTGTTCTGTGAACTCAATGAAAATCTTCACAACACAAGCAGAGCAAGGATCGAAATTGCGACCATCTTGGTCGGATATGCTCTCGAAATTTAATCTGACCGCTCAAAATATATTTGGGAGCATTTATGGAAGTGCAAATAATTGTTGAGGTGCGACCTATTTTCATTTCTCTACAAGATGTTCGCTATTTACTGCACAGTATGTGCCTGCTGTGAGCTGATCTATCACACCGTTCGATCACATAACCAATTAAACTTCATCTTTACGTTCTTATAGGCCCACTGAAGTGCCTTGGAAAGCGCAGCTTTTTTCATTGTGTTAACGTAATTTCCAACGAAACAGGAAGACAGGGTGGGATATATCGCCTATTGCGTTTTGCCTAGATCACAGCTTGGCCAGAGCCGTTGAGCCGGTAAAACCCAATTTTCTCCTCAATCTCTAACAGGTTCTCCTCCATACTGCTTTAAAATATAGCATTGTTTGTAGAATTCAAATGTGTCCGAACGTTTGTGTTCTGTGCCGACTCACGACTATGACCCGCTCTCGTGTCTCTAGAGCAGACTGTGCTTACACTGCAGCGGTTCATGGGACACTAATGGAATAAATGACTTCATTAGCATCAATGGAAAGCATATTTACACTGAATCGTTCCCTATCCTCAGTCTACATAGTCCACTATTTGCCATTCACCACATAGAAACTAGTAAATGTGTGAACCAATGACCAATTTCAGCCACAGGCTCAGAGTCTGTTTATAGTGTAGGAGGGGGCGGGACTTCAGATTCAAGAGCATTTGATTGGACAGAAGATTTGATGAGAAGCTGAAGTCCACGGTGATGTCATGAAAATCCATGATCCATTTTAAGGGAAGTCAGAGACTAAGTTTAAATGCTTATATCTCCTAAATGTGAATTTTGTCATTGTTTTGGAACACACCAGCTAATTCATAATCTTAAGGCTAACATTCATACAAATAGCTAAAAAATAAAATTTTATTTCAGGGAGACTAACTTTAGAGCAGATTTTAGGTTGTTTAATATTAGTCATCAATCACTCCCTTTCACTGTATTCCATTATCACGTGACAGGGAGCTAACTAGCATGCAAAATGTAAAGAGCTGAAGAAAGAAGATGAACAGAAAACGGTTACAATAACATCACATACCCAGCACTTGTTTGGTCCTGGTTAACTAACACTAAAACGCTCCCAACATGGTACTTTTCTTTCCTTCCTTATGTTTTGTTTTTAATTCCCCTTTTTAAAATTTCTCTAAGATCTTTTTTGCCTCCATTACTGCTTAAACAAGTGGACCCCACAACTGCATAGCTTAATGAGAGCCTGCAAATTAGTGTGAGACGAAAAAACAATGTTGGAAAACACTTTTACCAGAATAATTTCAGTATATTTTTATTTAACACCATTTAAGCCCTGAAGGCATTTTTAGAGTTTTTTTTATGAGAGACATACACAAAAGTAAAGACTAACTCCAAAACTATAGCACAAAGAGTCAAAAGACAGGTATGGACAGAAAACATTACATTACTTTTGGACATTCTCATGCTGAGAAACTGCTGATAAAATACAAAAAATATATATATATATATAATTAATTATAATTTTACATATCTTTCTTATTTGACACGCAATACACAGGAAAAAAATTAAATAGAAGGATTTTTTTTTACTCTACATGTGCGCTGTGGTGATAGAATAAAGTAATAAAAAATTGCAGCATTTGGAACAAAGGAATTAGGAATATCTTCTGATAGTCACAAAGGATTATGTTGATTTTGGAATCATTTTAATCGTGAGAATCTGCTGTAAATAATGTGGCATATTCCACGGTCGGAGAATGTTTCATGAAGTTTCGAGCGAAAACGTGACCTCGGCTGTGTTTTAATCGGTGCTATATAAATAAGACAAAAATAAATGCTGCATCCGTATATAATTTAAAAATGGGTCTTGTGGGGCCTCACGTACAAAAACCCGCTCAATTTTAGTCAAAGCCCAAATCAATTAAGCTTGTATTCTACTCCATGAGACCTTTTAAATTACATATGACACATTACTATCTAAGCTGAATGATGTTTTTGACATATTACAGTACATAAATTATGAAAACATTTATTTTATTTATTAGCAAATAACTTTGAGAGTGCCAAGTAGAAGAAATGCTGGGGAAAGTGTGTGGCAAAGAATGTGATGCTCCTTAATTTTTTCTGGTGCTCCTAACTTTTAGAAGCTTAGAGCATCGGCGCTACCAAGTTAAAAAAAAGTTAATTTCAAGCCCTGCAGAGGCAGTGTACTAAACTCCTTTCACAAGAATAGAAAATCCTACAGGTGACAAGAACGACCCCCCCCCACACACACACACACACATACAAAAAAAGGGGGATTATGGTGGTAATGGAGAACCTTGTTTGATTTTGGTCCACAGAAATAGGAAAGGGAGAGAGGGTGTTCTCTCTGATTTGGGGATCATCCTCAAAGAACACGATAACAGCTGGAAGTTCAGTGGAATGCCTTCATAACACTGGAGACTGCCAGCTTCATGTCTAAACCCAGATGTGTGCCCTCTCATCTGAACTGGGGTACCAACAGCTCTACACTGGGTATTTCAGAGAACTGTAAACAGCCATGAACCTCAGCGCAGTTCAGATGAGTTTCATTTAATGGCATATGAAGTAGATATATCTGCTTCACCAGCTGTTCTCTGTAAATAATACTTGCTAAAATCCAGCTATAATGACATACTGATGAGTAATCTCACCTGAAGGCATCGCCCACAATCTCCACTTCACTGTCCGTGGAGGTGACGTTGATCTCCTCGCTGGCAGGCACTGCAGGTGCAGGAGTCGCTTCAATCACAACCACGTCCTCATCCAGGACACCTAATTGATAACATGGAAATTAAGCTCATTAATGCTAACATTCAAGCAACAGTGCACTGAAATCTACTTGTACAGAGCAAATATGCATGATTCAGGTATGGATACTGAGCAATCAATAATCTACCCATTTTCTTTCTAGTATTTGGCATTCCAAATGTGCTTTCCACTTTTGGCCAAAGCAAGTTTATGTATATAGCACATTTCATGCACGATGGCAATTTAAAATTAAAACAAATTAAATAATTTGATGCAATCAATGCAAGTTAGCTACTGCAAACGCCAAATCTGTGTTGGATGATTCATAGTTGATAAGCATGGAGTTAGTAATATCACCAAACAGAATTGCAGAACTACTAATAGGCCGTGTTTTTTTTTTTTTTTTTTTTAAAAACCCAATAATAATAATATTAAGGAATATACTTTTTCATGTTTTTTTTTTTTTTTTTTTTACAAACTTTCTGACTCCAGAGCCTAGGGATGTTCATAGATTATTGATAGTAAGACAAGATGATGTTAAATTAGAATTATTCATTTAAAATGGATAAGTGACCTGTGACTCACATATGATGATGATGTTTGATATCACAAAAATATCCAGAACTTGAATCAGTGAATGGCTCCTCTGGTAAATGTTTATCTTTGAAGTATAAATCAAAATACATTTTGCGTATTTAAATATCTAACAGAATCCCTGCGGGTTTTTGATGATAAGCACATATACACACTACCATCAAATATATCTGCTCATATTCTGCCTCAATCTGTACTTTCGCAGAGTTATCTGAGCTCCCCAAGTCTTCCGAAAGCTACACTAGGCCACTCATTAATCTAGAGCAGAAGCAATATAAGCCTCAGTAGCTACAGCTGTTTAATTGATGATGGTTTGGTGCAGCAGTGGAGCCAACCAATGCTTCAGGCAGGCGTGCTTGTGTGTGTGTTGAGGAAACTAAATGTAGGTCAGTCAAAGATGTGCTTTGCAGTGTGCCGGCACAGGCTTTTGTAGTACAATCATTTATCTCTCTTCTGATTGGCTCTCCTGCTCAACTTCTCATTCCTTCTTTAACTCAAGCTCTGCCTGGATTTGGTGTCAAGAGGCCCAGGGTGTGTTCAAAATAAAGCTTGCAAGCATAACTGGTACATGTCTCAGAGTGACAGACAAACAACTTCTACTCCATTTTCTACAGAAAATTACAGACTTTGATTTGAATTACAGTAGTGACATGTTGTATAGTAGTATAAAGTTTTCAGCAAGAGATCTCAAGACTTAATTGAGGTTCATTATATCAGACTTCCACCATATTTTTTTTTTAATTCTTTTAATTTTAAATCAGAATCAAACCTTTGCTTCTCTCATGAGCATTGTGGCACTAGTTAGCATGTGCACCGATTGCACAATCTACTGAATACAATATGTTAAAACAACTCTACTTCAGCATCGTAAGGTTGTTGTGCTGTACTATCTGTGTTAGGCATGTTTGTGCACTGAGGCAGAAGCTCTTGGCTCGGGAGATTCATCATCATTCTCTAGGGTGTGTTGTTAAGGTCGGCTCTCCCACTGAGTGCTGCTGCTTAGCACCCCGCTCTTAACCCGTTCCCCATGCTGCCCACAAGAAATGATCACACTACCGAATATAATTTCAGTTTACAGTAGTAAACACGCAGCCATACTCTGTGTGTTCAAACGTGCACTACCATACATTGTTACAATTCTGCAATCCTGTGGAAATGTGCCATCATAAAAAGTGTTCTTTGTTACAATGACTTGGTTAACCAAGTTGCATGATTCTGGATAAACTGAAAATCACAATTTTTTGTTTCAAAAAGAGATTGCGATTTTCCACGATTTTGAACAAACTAACACGTAACTTAGAGGTTCTGACAAAGTTAACTGCTGCAGTCTAATAAAAAATGTTTAATTTTTATAAAGCACAGGTACATCACAGAGATGTCTATTTGATGTGCATGTTTTCATCTGGAAGACTTTTTTTTTTTAGAGTGTTTCCTGTCCGATGTAAAATAGACATTTAAAAAACGTCATGATTTAAAATGTATGTAAAACTGACTTTTTAAAGTTTATCAGATGTTTGTACACAGCAGATGCTTTCCAGGCGGAGTGTACTTTATAAAACATCCTGGAGACGTATGTGGGTTCATTTGAATGAATTATTTACAAAAAAAAAAGGTCAATGATTCAAATCACTTATAAATACTTCACAGGTTTCAATACTGGATGAATCTGAGTTTTTGAACTAATCACTTGAATGAAAGATTCAATGACAAATACATTTTTTAAAAGTCACTTGTCGCCACCTAGTGGCATAATGTACGATAATCTTTATCTGAAAGGACTGTCTAAAGCTGTTTAATACCTATACATGGCTTTTTCTGACTGTTTTCTCTGCTGTGAGCAGCAGCACTAAAGCAGATTTGAAATATTCTGGTGTGCTTTTTTTTAAAAGGTTTAATAGACATAAAAGAATTGTTGTCATTTAGGAACAAGATTGCGTGGGTGTTTGAATTCGAGATTGCCATCTTTTAATAATTAATTGTGCAGCTCTAGTTAGTCGATAGGTATTTACACTATATGCCAAGTAAATGACATTAACAAAGATCTTGATAGCAAAAATGAGCTGTATTTTAACATGCATTGATCCTTGAGAAAAGAAAATCCCTTAAATCACATCTTGCACAGGGAATAAGATGTACAAACTCCAAACAAATTTGTCTAGTGGAAGCAATTAGGGTTTTTCATGCCAAAAATGTTATCCACTCAGTCATTTCCAAAGAAAATCTCTGCTTTCCAACCGATAACTATTAGGTTTAGTGAGCAAGCTCAAACAACTGACATGAAAACTGATATTCTGATTTTTTTTTTATGTTAAAGATTAAGATTTTTCAAGAGTTTATTGGATATTAGAAAACTAATTTTTATAGATATTGTAATAAAGTACAAATTAGTCTACAAAATACTTTAGAGCCAAGCATAACTAGAAATATCTACATTCACTAAAATTATAATGAATAAATAAACAAATAAAATTTCTGTCTTATGGAGGTCCGGAAGTCCTTTTAAAATTCTCAGACATTTCTAACCATGAGGGATCCATCTCAACCAGTGTATCTGCCTTTTTAGACTGCAACCAGTATTTATTGAGTGTTTTTGAATGGCAGACCACTCATATGTGCATCTGTAAACATGCTGGTGTGGGGGGGTGGAAGCGAGAGAGAGAGAGAGAGAGAGAGATTAAGCACTAGGCCACTGGTTATGTACAGCATGTCTTCCTCTGATGCACGCTTAGCTGCAGATATTTAACACATTTTAGTGGTTTTATGGGTATAATGGGTATTCAATCGAGTGGTTTAGATTTCTGTGAAAGAGAAATGTGCAAGGTCTAGGTAACCTTTCTTGGTACGGTAGAGAGAGCAGTGCCAGACTGCTAGGTGAGGACTTGCTGTTGCTCAACAGGAAACTCAAAAATTCTGCAGCATGCAACACACACTGAAGAGCTTGCTAATGCACTTTTCCATTTTATCTTCTGTAGCCACTTCTTCAAAACAGAAGATATGGCCATAACATAATACAGTAAATTTGAACTTTATTACATTTTTTTTAGAATGTAGCTATTTTCCCCCATTGTGTTTATATCCATTTTGCCACACATTCTTAAGGGGGACTGAGGGAACGAGACTTGATCAGATCAACAACTCCACTCGAATGTTCACGAAGGGTTAAAACAATCAAGGTCAACAGAAGTAGAATCCAAGAGATTTGCAGGAAATAGATCTGCCATTTGTGCTTTCAGATGGAGACCACATACAAAAAAGTCCTCATAAAACATCACCTTTCAGCAAAGAGAAAATAAAAATATACACTATTGTTCAAAAGTTTGGGTTCAGCCATTTAGATAATTCTAATGTGCTGATTTGGTGCTCAAGAAACATTTATAGTAATTATTATTATTATTATTATATTTAAAGATTCTTTGATGAAGAGAGTAATATATATTACTGACCCCAAACATTCACTATATTTATATCAACCAATCAAATCAACCAGGGTTTCAATTCAGGATGAGATTGGTCAATCCAGTGTTCCAGCAGTGTTTTACCTCATAGTTACAAAAAGAGCTTCGACCTGTTCACCTGCCAAACTCCTGTGGTGGATCGCCGTTTTTGGTGAATTGTGTAAATATTTACCTAAAGGTGTTTTTTTTTCCATTAAATACATAAAAGAATGTACAGATTCAACAGGAATAGAAGAAAAGCCAATATTCTCATTCAAACCAAACCACAATATGAACTAACAGTGAGCTCTTTGTGTCCTTCCTACAACTCCCTTCGAAAACAGTATGTAAATATAGCTGCAACAAGGCCTAAAATTTAGACTCGCCAAGCCACAAATGAGAATGAAAATCTGCATTGACGAGTATATGAAACGTTGTCACTTGCCAGTTGGCCATTAACATTTTTATGAATTCTAACCATGCATGAACCTCTCCCAGAAGGTCCGAGAGTCTTGATAGTGACTCCCTGACACCCGCATATTATATACAATATCCCGGAAATCGAGCAAACAAGAGAGAAAGCCTGTTTCCACCTCAGGGCTTAGGCCCTAATGATGTTAGGGTTATGGTAAAATAATAAAAAGTGTTTTACCTGAGGCCACAGCTGCATTGCTGGCTTGGCTGCTACTGCTGCTAACATCCACGTACAGCTCATCCTCTGCCTCAGTGGAGGAAGGGGAGGAGGAGTCAGAGGTCAGCTCTTCACTGGAACTGCTGGTACTGTGCAGGAGGGCATACTTCTTCCGTGCGATCACCTCTCGCTTCTTCCTCTGCAGCAGTAATCTCTCCTTCTGCTTTGGAGTCCGCTGGGCCCCACCTCCTGGCCCACCCTTCACAAACCGCTTCCTATGCAACGGCCTGCGTGAGGTGAGACATGGACGTTTCACATGATTGCTTTCTGGCTCAAGCCGCGCCCATTTATGCGACCTGCTGGCACGAGTCCGGGCGAGCAGTGGCCTCATGCCTACTGCCGTGCCTGTGCCGCCCACTGCACTGCCAGTGGAGGCAGAACCAGGAGCCTTGAGCTGCTGCTGCCTGACTGTCATCGCCCCGCCATCCTCCTCTGAGCTAAGAGTGTCCGAGTCACCAAACCGAAGGCTGGAGGAGGGCGAAGAGGCACAGTCACTCAATGAGGACTCTGGGTTCCTCTCGTCCTCGCTATGTGTCTCTAGCAGCATGGGCCTGTGGCGGGGCGGAGTAAGGGCTGCCTCACTCATTGGCGCATCCTTCAGAGAACAATATGAAGGCCCAGGCTGTTGGCTCTTGCGCTTTTTGCGTCCCGACAAACCTCTGTCACAGTCTCTGCGAACTCCAGCATCTCGCGAAGGCCGGTGCCTCGCCTCGGCACACAGCGGAGAAGGGAAATCACTTCCTGCTTTGCCGATCACCTCCATCTCAGCGGGGAAGCTCTTAGCCGTCTCCATGGGTTCAGGGTTAGCCAGAGGCCCCTTTAGGGGCTCCTGCTTACGTCGTGCATCAGACGGAATCTCACTCTTCATTGCGACTAACCCACAACAAAGTGCCACCACGGCTCAATATGTTGAATCCTAAGGTTCCATTGGAGATCCAGCAATCCTACAACTGGAAAACATAGAAAATATGCACAGAATGAGAATATTGTCCCCAAAAGACTGAAGCAAATTATTAGATTAAAGACATATATTTATTTATACATATAAATACTTTTTCAAACAAATGCTCTTTGTACTCTGCTTGTTTAGACCTTTTTAACGATATATCAAAAGTCTATCGGTTATGTACTATGATTTTACAGATCACATATTTATAAAGCAGTTATTTTTTCACGCCATGAAAAGAGAGCACTTCTAATACGTCATCAATTTTAAAAGCACTTGTTAAGTGATGGACAAGTAGTCCACTATGTTACCAATGCATAACCTAAGTCTGACTTAGACATGAATGTTGTTTTAGAAGCCATTTCTGGCTGTTATCCAGGCAGCTCTTGTTGGCGCTATAATAAAAGAAAGGAAATGGTGACTAAAGAAAGGTCACGTCTTGTACCGCACAGACAGAAACGAGCAACCACACATGTTTTAGGAGCCACTTAATACCTCCTGCAAAAGACTACACACATAAATCAACCATACACAAGATAATGCAGCTAGGGGTCATTATTTCCCACCCTCACCTAGTTTTCGATTATTCTTATGATAATATCATAGGAAAAGAGCAGTCCACATCTCATACACAATGTGATGCCTAATAGCAGACAGCTGTTCGTTGTTTTGAATAAAATGGTGTTCAATACAGGTGTATATGAAGAGCCTCTTCATCTTGATCCTTATATAAATGCAGTCATTTGAGCTGAAGCAACCTAATTAAATCCCTCTCAAATTAGGTTCCTGCTTGCTTGCATAATGGGTATTTATCCATCACTGCCTGTAATTTTCACAATGATTACCAACGTCCACAAAGCCTCTTCCTCCTCTCATTATGAAAATCTAACAATTCAGCCATTTTATTATTACCTCTTTTATTCTCATTTCACAACCATCTTTCCCTCTTTAATCAAAATCTTGCTGTGTTTCCGATCACTCTTCCATTCACCAGACTCCCATTACGCGCTAACATTCTTCAGCCTTCCCTAATTAACATCTCGGCACCCAGAGTGGGACCATGCCCCAAACGCCTTTCGCTTCACAGCAGCCACAGCAAGGCCCTGAGTTCCCTTACCTGTAAATTATGAAAGTAGCCATCTGTTTCATAAGGCATAGTCTCTTTTTGAGTTGACTTCTTTTCTCAAGAGTTACTTTCCTGTATACAGCAGGCTAAAGATGAAGCATTCCAGGGGTTAATATCCCCACACCCTTTTCAAAACTCACACAGAAAGGATTGCCCTACCACACCTACTAGTTTTAAGAATTAGCCTAGACTGTTTTTAACCATTTATTACTATACTATGTATATGTATTGTGTTGTTATTGGCACCATACATGTCTAGAATGGGGCATATAAGTAAAGGATCTAGAGCTGCAACTAACGATTATTTTTTCTGTCGTCTAATCTAACGATTATTATTTTTCTGTCGACTAATCTAACGATTATTTTTCGATTAGTCGACTACTCTAACGATTATTTTTATTAAGCTTTTTTTTTTTAAATGAATCTAGAGATGTTTTTTTTTTTTAAGTAAGAAGTTAGAACTAATTTAGCAGTTTGTTGAGGTGTAGAAACACTGGGACACGCCATTATGTAACAATACGATTTGATTTTGATTAAAAATAAGCCACTTATGTGTGGTCGTCCAGTGGTAGACATTTGAACTTTAAAATGAAGAGTGTCAAAGACTTTCTATAAAGTCTTAAAAGGAACTTTGATAGTGTTCAAGCCATTGAACAAACGTCTCCTGAACCATGTAATTTCCGTAATGCCAGGAGTCTTAGCGAGCACGCAGGGCGGGTATCAGGAGCACGAGCAACTGAAATCTTGCACGTGCGAAAGAGAACGTCCACGCACATCCAAATAAACTTCTTTGAAATGCAAAACTGATTTTCGTTCGCTCGAAATATTTTCTTATTTGCGAGACGAAGATTTTCTCCTCGACTCAGCAAAGGGAACAAAGGACCATTTTATTTGGCCTCTGTTTAAAGTAGTCCCATACTTTTGATAATCATGGTCTAAGTTTTTGTGATAGAATGGAACTTTCTCCATTCCCAGGAGCAGAAGCCGCCATTACGCGAGATGAATGTAAACAGTGTGACGCGTCGACGCAGCACTAAAAGGATCAGGATACGATACCATTTAAACGTTCGCAGTTTGTAAGATTTTTTTTTATGTTTTAGAAAGAAGTCTCGCATGCTCACCAAGTCTGCATTCGTTTGATCAAAAAAACATTAAGAACAGTAATATTGTGAATTACTACAATTTAAAGTTGCCTCTTTGTCGCCATCTCTGTTTGAAACCTGCAATTGCAGTTATTTGCAGAATTATCTTTAAATGGGTTGTGCATCTGCATGGTTGCTCAGCGTGGATGAATCTAATATTTGTTGTCAGTCACCACATCGGTGCGGATACTGTACTTCAGAACCATAGATTGTAGTCTTGCAAGTATGACCAAAATAAGAATTTTCAGCAGAAAATGTCATCTGAACAAGTAACGTCTGCCAATTTTGTTCTGACCAACTGAGAAAATAGCATTACAACAGATTGTGCTACCAACGATGATTAAATCTAACGATCACTTAGCTCATATCACATCAAACCGTGCAAACTATTATTATTGTTACTTTGTTCTCAAATTGTTAATGTTAACAACATCAGCACTGCATAACTACATGTATTTAGTGTGTATTAGCGTTACCTGTAGATTTCAAGTTAATTTGTCATACCATACAATCCGCCATCAAAATGATCATTTTAATTATTCCAGCTGCAGTGATAAAAGGCTATGAATGATCTGCAGCATCGTCACATGCCATATAGCCTACTAGCTGGGACTCGTTCTTTATGTAAACAGACGTGACATAATGACGCAAAAACGAATGGCAGCATGCTCGAATTTCCAGTGGAAACCCACCAGTACTGCTCTCATTAGAAAACATTATTACAAGCTTACCGTTGTGAATCAGGCTAAGGAAAGGAGACAGTTTTGAACTTACTTGCTCAAATTGATTTTGAATAATAATAATAAAAAAAGGTTATTGACTGCAGCTTTAAAACATCAATTAAGATATTATCGCACACCCCCAGCATCTTTGTTCTTAATTTTAATAACAAAGATAAAATAATGAAATAAATATTTTCACCTCAGCCTACCTCAACTTTGGCCTAAATTAATATCCCTAAGACAAGTCGTTCACTCTGCGGCCATCTTTGAAATGCCTCTCGGGCAGCTATTTCAGTCATGCAAGAGCAGCTCCTATCTATTTGAATGGGGAAACATCAAATTCTCCAAAGCTGTTCACCAAGCATTTGATTAAATTTCATATTTGATTTCACCAATGAAATCCGACCACAACGGTATCATAATGTGGTTTCTTGAGCTTAAATAGTATAAACAAAAGCTTATTTTACAGGCTGGAGCAGTCAATGCACATGCGCAGTCCTAATTATTGAAAAATATTTTCATGTCTGCACACCCCTACTCTGCCCCTAAACGGTCTGTCATTCTTTTTTCTTATGCATTTTGTAATCTTACTTATTAGTTTTGCTGTACTGTTCAGTCACTTGCAAAATATTAAAACCAACATGGTAAAATTATGAATAGTGATTTTCCTGAAACAAATCGTGATGTTTTTGCCATATCACCCACCTTTTCAAAAATTATAAATATCTTTACTGTCACTTTTGATCAACTGAATGCATTCTTGCTGGATAAATGTATTCATTTCTGTTGAAAACATCTTGATTTGACACCAACCTCTTGAAAAGTAGTGTAAATATCAGCTAAAAATCTGCCAATCACTGAAAGCAGTCTAAGCCAACACTGGGTGCAATCAATGTATAGAAAATTAATATAGAGTTAATATAAATTAGAAACTGTTGCTGTATCAGAAAACTGAGAACCAAAAAGACTTCAAAAGAATTCATGGGTCACTTCCGCTATGCTTGCCGCCATTCTTTGTCCGACATGGCAACGAACACATCAGCACTTGCACTTTATTGTACTGATGATCATCTTTAGCTTCAGCGCGAGCTCTCAAAACAGAAATGCAAAGCATTAATACTTAATATTGGAACTGTCATATACATAACATTATAATTGTATACAATGTTGTAATAAAACGTTGTGGATTCTTTTGGCTTAGCTGCTATTTCAGCATGTCGTTATGGGAAGAAGGATAAGTGGATGCCTTCTTCCCGTAACACGCCGAAACACAGCAACTAAGCCAAAAGAATTCACAACGCTTTATTACAACATTGTATACAATTATAATGTTATGTATATGACACCCCCAATCAGTTAACGTTTTGCGTTGCTGTTTTGAGAGCTCGCGCTGAAGCTAAAGATGATCATCAATACAATATAGCACTGCAGGTTATTCACTTCAATGTAACATCCTATAAACAACAACACAGAGAATCCACAACATTTTATTACAATAGTGTTCTCATTATAATGCTATGTAAATGACAGTCCCAGTAGTTATTAATGTCGAGCATTGCTGTTTGGCTGCCAGTCCCTTCTCATTGAAGCCAACCATTTATTCCGCCGATCTAACACCTTCGGGATTAAATACAATTGTAGTTCAGGGTTTCTTTGACGACTGTTGTTATAGCTAACAGCACAACATATCCCAGGCATACTGTAACCTTGTTGTGAACCTTCTAGGAGTGATTCGTTGATCTTCCTCTAGTAGTTGTATCTGCTGTGACCATAGACAAACAGATTGCGCAGCTGTGACCGGGCACAAAAACGGTGGCGATAAACCTGAGTGACGTCACATGGTCCTAAGGAGTAAAACCCCTAAAAAGGCCTTCCATCAAAGTAAATAAAGTCAAGTTCCAAGTAACTGCAGTCAAAATGTTTTACTGTAACTATGGTAATACTGTTATTCTATCAAAACCACTAATTTTTATGACCCACTGGTATTGAGCAATATCAAATTTCACAGAAGCAAACCAAGAGAAACTCTCTCATAATCTTTTAGACATCTATAATCTCAGAAAACATCAACTTATGCCAATAAAGCTGTGAATTTATATAATAAAGGGGGAACATTGAGAAGCTTTTTTATTTTTAAACAGAAAACACAAAAAAAGATATCCCTGTTATAAATATTATTGCTACTTCAAGACTAAGATGAGGACCCCAGACTTGCACCACATAAAAACAGCATGACTGGGCTTCTACTGCATGACTAAACTGATTTATTCCTTATTTATTAAGTTTTTTAGCACAATTTTCACTCTTCACTCCATTAAGAAATCAGAGCTCAAACTGTGTTGATCGACGTCCCTGAGCTAAACTGCTCTCCCAGGCTCCTCTGAGGGTAATCCTGTCAACCTATGATGTACCACTGTGCCATGCAACAAAGTGCACCACAGCACCTCCATATGAGGCAGCCCCAGAGGGCCCCATTGCGGCAGTGCCTCTTGACGCCAAGGTGGATACAGATTTCAGAAGATAGGGGATTTTAGGGGACTGTTTTAATTCCTTCCCCAAGGATTGCTGTGTATATCTATGCTGAGTATCTCCGCTACAAGCAATAGCATGACATGGCCCAAACAAAACTGTAAATATCACGACAAATTGACCACACAAATTAAGGTTCATGAAATGTAAAAATCAGCATTTTGTTTTTTAAAGTAAACAATAATTCAAGTTACATCTGAAAGGCCCAAAACGTAAGTACGTTTTAGACTATTTTTGCAGTCAATACACATTTACACATACAATAGTATGCTCTCACTTCACGTCATGGAGCAAGGTAATGCAACGTTACATTAAAAACAACTTGTGCGCCCCAAGATTCATTTTCAGGGGCATTTTTCTGTCAGCTTCAATACCTATCAATTTTTTTCCAAACTTCAGCTGAATAATTAAATGGAACAAAATTCTGAACAAATTAGGTCAAATCTGACATACAGTTGTCAGATGAATACAGAAAAAACAGAAGTATTATCTTTTATTATTATTATCTTTTAGAATGTAAAGCATTTATCTATCAAGCTCTAAAAACGACTAATACTTATGGATACTTATCTTACACAAATGCATCATTCACCTCAAAGGGTCTTTGCTAACCCCCTGGAGTCGTATGGATTCATTGTTTATGGATGTATGCCTTTTTCTTGTCTTCAGAATTTGAGCTACCATTCACCATCATTATAAACCTTGAAGGACTACGGATATGTTTAAATATATCTCAGATCGTGTTTGTCTGAAAGAAGATGGCTTGAGGCCGAGTAAATCATGGTATAATTTTTATTTTCAGAAGTATCCCAGCGTGGGAAGCAAGTGCACGGTTTATTTTAATGGCGCCCTGGATCGTGTCAGAGGAATATGTTTGTTTGGAGCATTTTGTTGTGTCAGTAAGACACGGTGTAATGGAGAGTTCGTTAAGAAACTTTTGTTGAAAGATGAAGCCGCCAATTGTATTGGATCTGACAGTAGCTTCATCACAAACCTTAAGTAAACAATTTTATGATGCTTTGTTTATAAATGACAGTTATATACGGATAACGTAGGGCAGGAACAATGCATCAATGTAATTGATTATGCACTGTTTCATCTCTAACCCCCTGTCATGTTTCACACAAAAATCTAGAGCAGATGCTAATGGCTAGTATGACACTGCTGATTAAGTTTGATCACAATTGACCGCGCGTTATTAAACAATCGAGTCCAATCGAGGGGCGCGAGTACATCCATCAGATACTTTAAACAACCAAAAAGGACTTTAAATGCTTAGTAACTGACAGCAGAGAGTACACTTCAGCTGCGCACTTTGCCAATACTGTGGATGAACGCAAATAATTTTTCTGTCTTGTGAGTAACCTAAAGCCATCATGATTAAACAGTTCACTCTTATATTAAATGACATGGTAGACAACTAGTTGTTCAGTGAGTTTCGGTTCATTCAGTGGAGGTTTGTCAAAAATGCAGTTGTGAGTCCTGAAAATGTGCAGTTCGGTTACAGAATGGGGTTGTCATGCTCGTTAAAAAAATAATAATACAAAACACTGTATAAACAACTGCATTGAGCGGCGATGCTAAACTAGCCATTCGCATCTGTTCTAGAGTGTAAAACATCACAGGTTATTAGGGATGAACATAAAGAGTGCATAAAGAACACTAACAGCAAGCGTGGACACTGTTTCCTATGCAATGAAGTTAAGCTTCGAAGCAGTGTTTTGAAATCAGCCATCACTAGATTGTTGAAAAGTTGTTATTTTGGTTTTTGGTGGCCAAAAAGTATTCTCGTCGCTTTATAATATTAAGGTTGAACCACTGGACTCACATGAACTGTTTTAAATATGTTTTAGTAGCTATCTGGGCATTGAAAGTGTTAATTGTCTTGCTGGCAATAGAGGCCTCACTGAGCCATCAGATTTTACCAAAAATATCTTAATTTGTGTTCCGAAGATAAACGGGTGTCGAACGTCAAGAGGGTGAACTAACCGTTTAATTACTCATCCTCCTTTCGATCCAAACTCATAAGATCTTTACATTGGTTTAAAGCAGTGCAGAGCTTCTGTGTTGTACGTCAACTCAGTATTGGCCGGCTCCTGCGTCAGCATCTCACGCATTAGTTGTGCTGCTCACGTGTACAGCATCGGCCAATACCAAGTCGGTGGTCAGACATAAACATGGAAGAGCTGCACTGCGTTCACTGCATAGGAGACTGACATGGAAGACAAGAAATTGTTGAATAAAGTCGTTATTTTTACGCACAAAAAGTATTCTTGACGCTTCATAAAATTAAGATTGAATCACCGTGGTCATGTGGACTAGTTTAACGATATCTGTACTACCTTTCTGGGCCTTGACAGTGGTAATTAAATTGGAGGAGTCAGAGCTCTAGGAGATTATAAAAAAAAATCTCTTAATTTGTGTTCCAAAGATGAACAAAGGTCTTATGAATTTGGAATGACATGAGGGTGAGTAATTAATGACAGAATTTTAATTTTTGGGTGAACTAACCCTATAATTTCAATTATTCTACAATTTAAGTGAATTAACTAAAAAATATCATCCAAACCACTGTGACAGACAGTCATTTTCCTCCTCGATGTTAGTATAGCCGGGAAAGACCATTAGAAACATTCAGATCAAGCATTACATTAAGAGGTCTGACAGAAAACAGCACTTTTTTCTCCAGGCAGGACTTCTTGCATTGGAAAGCTGAAACACTTTATTATTACATAAATTAATCCTTTATAGAGGCAGATGACATAAAATATCAATGAGCCATCAAAACAATGACAGCGATAGCATTTTCATATCTGGATGCAATATGAAGATGACTGCACTTGGGAGCAGCAAAATATGCAAAACTGCTTCATATTTGTTAGGGTTTGTTTTTCAAAACAGATGATGGAAGTGCACCATGAAAGAAGATTCTTTGACCAAATCACTGATCAGTAGTTTGAGCCATGGTGACATTAATAATCTCTTTTCAGATGTCACTGATTTATGGAAGTCAACAGCACATATGTCATGCTCCCAGAGGGGGAACACTAGAATGTTAATGTAAATGCACAGACTGGAATCTGATCTAGCTGGCTGTTCAAGAAAACAAGAGCTGCTGACCAATTCCATATTAAAATGGTCAGATGAAACCAGCTTTTCCGTTTCCAATCAAACAACAACGTCGGTTCAATAACAATCCAATAAATCATAACACAAAGGCAACGAGGGTTTGACAAACAACAGAAAAAGAAAGGCACCGATGGCATGTTGATGTTGTTGTTCTCACTTTCTTAAACACATCAGCTGACAGCACTACAGATTACAAAACACATTCTAAAACACGGTTAAACCAATAGTGACAGCTAATGTTGTGTATCAGTAGTAGCCCATTGGGCCTGGATGTGCTGGGACAAACATCTCTACTGAAACTGCTAGCGGCGGGCTATTAGCCTCTACAGTTACTCAAACAATAGCTCATACCAATTTAAACGTACCATTTTAAATATAAACAACGCCACTTACCTCTATGCACGTTGGAAAACTATCCCTTTTGCACTTAAGCCCCTTTCCAGTGTACAATTTTCGTCGACAAAAGTAGAAAAGTATTGGGGAAGCGAGTGAACGTCAGCGGAGGCTTGTGTGAAATTGACAGTCACACAAACCCGGAGAGGGAGGGAGATAGAGAGAGAGAGAGAGAGGCCCAGCGCTTTAGCCTCCCCGCTAACTGACGGATATTTCGACGATTTCGCTTTAAATATATGAGAATACGCCCGCGAGTTACAGTATCACTCGTTTAACGTCACGGCGAGCTAATTGTACGGAGAGGACATTTTATTTAACGGTCATATGTGTTTCGAATTCCTCCCCGTTTGCTCTCGGGTGCGAGTCCCCATTCCTGCCTATCCGCGGCGTCCATTAGAGCGCTGCTATGTGTGTGTGAACAGCCCTGCTGCTACGCACACACGCGCGCGGGGGCCATTTCGACATTTTACGACATTCTCGCATCCTTGACGACTCCCCGAGACAACAACATCACTTAAAGGCTGGTCTGAAATGATATATATTGGGAATAACTGTTCATGATCATAGCGGCTTGCTACCGACTCTTCTGACTCTAAACAGATATTTTAGTGTGGTTTGTGAATACTGGCCAATGTAACTTACTGCGTTGCATTAGGCAGTTGAGTCCGTCGTCTCATGCTCTCTAGTGGCAGAAAGTGCAGCTCTTCATGCTCGTACTGCATACAGCTTGTATGTTTTTATGGGGTTGTCTTTCTTTAAATGCATACATACACACATACATGTATGACAAGTGAATCTTTTTGTGCGGAGAAATGAACAAGAATGATTCATTCACTAAAAGATTTGTTGATGAACGAGTCACTATTTCTGTACTTTCTCATTACATTAACGACACGTATGAATTTTGCTTTTATTGTATTGTTCTAAACCATTGGACTCGACACAATTAATTTTCCATTTGTTTGTGATTTATTAAGGAGGAAGGAATTTAAAAATATTTTTATTCACAATTTTTACTCAATAATTTTAAATAAAAATTGACTTTAAAAAGTCACAGTAGGCTACCTCATATATCCAAGTTTTCCAGGACAAAAAAACTGAAGGACAAAAAAGTTGTGAATTAAAATAAGAAATATCTAAGATTTTAGTCTTTTTAAAGCTTATTTTAATGCCAGTTTTTATCTTAAATTAACTTAAGTAATCATGAGGCCCCCTAGTGGACCCCGATTGATGAAAACCACTGTTTTATCTTATGCTGCAATGGTTTCATTCAGAATGTTCCATTTTAAAATGTAAATGTCTTTGACCAGCAGACACTATTATCAACTCTATGCTACATAACTACTCAACCAACAATTACAAAGGAATCAGTCAAACAACTTTAAATGAGTTCAGTTCAATGTCGTCGTGTTTTACAGAGCCATAGATAAACAAATCCATGAGCAAGAGCTACGTGTGAAACCGGAGATGAGGGATGATTGATAAGCGTCCCTTCCCTTTTCAACCAATCAAAGTTGAGTATTCCGTGAGGCAGTGGCCAATCAGACAGCACGGTGCGGTATTTGAATCACCAGCAGGCCTTTGTACTGTACGGTTTGTTTTGGACGAGGAATACTAAGCGAAGCTGAACGGCTCGGTTTTTAATTGTTTTTAAGTTTTTTATTTCTAAGAAAGGCCTCTCGAAAAGCGAAAAATTCGGCATGGAAATGCACGCTTTGGTGAGTATTTAATGCAGAAATATGTGTTTGTATTTATCTGATAAGACTTTGCTAGCGTCAAAGCAGTTTCGTGTTCGTTAGCTTAAGTTGCTGATAGTTGTTGAAATAGCTTGTAGGTGAAATTTTTACCTTTTTCGTTCCAGCGCAACGCAAACAACCCTGTTTTTATCGGTGGCAAAGCCGGTCCTGTAAACGGTGCAGCGAGGAGGGCTGTGTTTGGCGAACTGTCCAACTTTGCCCACAAACCGGTTCAAACCAAGGTAACGTTACGTGTCTTTATTTAACGCCATTCAACTTGTGCATTTGGGCAACAGCGTGACGCCACACATTTTCCTCCCCCTTTTTCAGAAGGTTCAACCTGTGCCGTCTATAAAACCGTCTGCCCAGACAGCAGTTGTGAAACCCAAACGTGCCCAGGTACAGCACGAGGTCGTCCAGCCTGCCCCAGCTTCACCCCCTGCTCGAGCTGACGTGAGCATGAAGGAAGAGGAGCTCTGTCAAGCCTTTTCCAATACACTCTTTCCAGTTGAAGACATCGATGAGGGGGATGCAGACATGCCTCAGCTGTGTCCTGAATATGTAAAGGACATCTATGCGTATCTGCGAAACCTCGAGGTACCTGCGGCTTGTCTTTAACTTTTTTTTTTGTCCCAATTCCTTCCCCTTTCGGGCCTCCCATAGCTTCTATGCTGTTGTTGCAGGTCCAGCAGTCGGTTCGTCCCCGTTATATGCGTGGTTATGATATCAACGGACGAATGCGTGCTCTCCTGGTTGACTGGCTGATTCAGGTGCACTCAAGATTTCAGCTCATGCAGGAAACCTTGTACATGACTGTAGCCATCCTTGATCGCTTTCTCCAGGTGACAGTTACAGCCTTTATTATGTTTCTTTTTTTGTACTTGCAACAAAAACAAATCTGTATTCCTATGCTATATTGGTGATAATTTGATGTCTGATTTCTAACTTGGATTTTAAAACCTTTGTAACACATGTTCTATATGATCTGAATAGTCTACTGAAATCTCCAAGTATGGAATTGTAAACTTTCTCTTTCAGGTTCAGCCTGTGACCCGTAAGAAGCTCCAGCTAGTTGGGGTTACTGCAATGCTGCTTGCTTGTAAATATGAGGAAATGTATGTGCCGATGGTTGGGGACTTTGCCTATATTGCTGATGATGCCTTCACCAAAGCCCAGATCAGGGAGATGGAGATGATGATTCTCAGTGAACTGAACTTTGAGCTTGGACGTCCTCTGCCCCTGCACTTCCTGCGGAGAGCCTCAAAGGCTGGCAATGTAAGTACAGGTTTTATAATCCCTGATGTGGTTTAGCTGGGTTTTTTTTTTTTTAAAGGTTTCAGATGTTATGTTTGCCTCCCTTTGAATCTTCCTTCTAGGCGGATGCTGAGAAGCATACACTGGCAAAATATTTCCTTGAACTGACACTACTTGACTATGACATGGTCCACTATAACCCTTCTGAGACTGCTGCTGCTGCTCTGTGCCTCTCTCAACTTGTGCTTGATGGCCAAAAATGGGTATTTATTTTTCCCCCTCCTACCATTCTATTAATCTTTTTTTTTTTTTTAAATGTATAATTTTTTTTTTTTCTTGCTCCTCCAGTCACCAACCCAGCAACACTACTCCACCTATGATGAGGCCCACCTAAAGCCTATCATGCAGCATATTGCAAAAAATGTGGTTTCAGTCAATGAAGGGATCTCGAAGCATGTGGTAAGTGCATTTCTGTTAGATTCTTTGACTTGCACATGCATTTGGCTGATTCTTAATCAGAGCAACTTGAAAAAAGGGAACAAATGGCATGTATGAATGCTAGGCTGATCTAATGTCTGCCTCTTGCAGACTGTGAAGAAGAAATATTCCAGCAGCAGGTTAATGAAGATCAGCCTCCTTCCCCAGTTGAAGTCATCGCTTGTGAAGGATCTGGCTTCTCCTCTGCTGTCCAGCTCTTGAGGATTTAAGTGTGACTGTGCACTAAAAACTGCACTTTATTGTGTCAGCCATTTTGAGAGCTGGACTGCTGCTTTTTAAACTGATGTAAATACTTTTGAACTTTATATATAAATGTTTTTTTTCTATTAAACTACAATTTTACTCTGAGGGTTTAAATTGGGGTTTTATTGTTTCTATGATCTTGATGGTGCTGTATCTGCTTTACCGCTTAGTGGGCAAATTGTAGCTGAAGTCATTAAAATCCAAAGATTTAATACCCTTTTTTTGACTTGTGTGTTAATGCTGACATAAGTTTAGGATTTGTTTGGGACCCTAAGCTTTTTCTGTTGGGCTTACACCCAGAGAAATGATTGTAGAAGTGAGTGGGCATTTATAGACCTCTGCTTGCTTAATGCCAAAAAATTTGTTGCTCTGTTGTGGACAAAGCTTCACAGACCAAGTCCTAAATAAGACATGTTGTCAAGCCTTACATTTAGAAAATGAAACTTTCATATTAAAGGTTAAATGGCAAGTACTTGAAAACATACAGAGTTCTTTCATTAAATTAAGGATTTGGATTTAACAGATGAAGTGGATGACTAGTCATTGTGGACCATGTGGCTCCAGCCTCACAGACTTGGTGAAATAAATGCAAAGTGAAACATTGATTACAAGTCAATTTTGAATGGATTACCATTGGCTAAAACAGGAGCATTCTTGTGCTGTTGGAGAGGAATTTGAAAATGTATGCGAATTCCAAAGGCTGCATTTCAAAGTGTTAGTGAAAATATTGTAGCGGTAGTCCTAAAGGTTTTTTTTTTTTTTTTTAAATGTATATGGTTTGTTCCACTTATTTAATCTTTGTACAAAAGTTAAATTCGTTAGAGAAAATGTTTGGTTGCAGATTTCATGCACAAATGTTTGGTTACACAGTGATTGAAACCTTGTCTTTGGTCCAGTGGGCATTTATTATGCTTCTTGCTAACTAGTTCAATCTCTTAATTGGTCTGAGATTGAAATGTGAAATGCCAGCAATAGTCAAGTAAACTATTTACAACACAGGCTGGATTCATTAAACATTAAGAATTTTTTTTTCTTTACTGCCATGTGTGTACATTTTGTATCCCCGAAATACTTATGACTCAACTATGAGAAGATTGTTTCTGTCAATGAAAATAATCTATGATGTTCTTGGGAAAATATGAGAACTGAACTTTGGAACATTCTTGCAGACATCTAAGAATTTTATCTTTAGAAGGTTAAACTCATCTTAGAGGGATTGACTTCTGTAGTATGGAAAAAAAATACTATGGCAGTCAGTGGGGCTCATCAACTGTTTCATACAGGTCTGGAACAACTTGAGTGACAATTTTCATTTTTAGGTAAACTATCCCTTTAAGAATTTTGTAGATCCAGCCCGATTCATCTCTTCACTGACTAGCACCTTGGCAAATGTTGGTGTGGATGACCTGACCAGTACATTTGTATGATATTTTACTCAAAGTGCTTTGTAACTGTACAGTAACAAAAGTGGTGAATTGTGGGGAAACATCACTGCAGTTTAAATTTAAATTGTTGGAATCTTTTGCACAATGATACATTCAGCATTGTTCTGAGATTATGAACTTAACATCAAAAGCAAGCAATCTGTAGTTTTCAAGAGCTGTAGTGCAGTTCATACATTAGGGTTTCTCTTAAATACAATATGAAAGGCAACAACATGGTGAAACGTTCCTTAGCAGCAAAACATTTCCCACTAAAACCATTGATTTAGACATGACTTCAAGAAATTGAAAAAAAAAAAAAATCAAAAACAGCAGGTGACTAAAGCCAAGCACCTTAATTTACATATAAAATCTATCCATTTCAAAAGCAAAATAAAAAAGCCTGTTCCCACATAAAATGGCTACTTCATCTCTAAATGAATTAAGATCATCTTAAATATCAATGACAGATGAACAAACCACATCAGAAATAAACTGTAGAATGCTGTAATATAAATACAATAAATAGTTTTGATCAGTGCTCACAGGGACAGCTCAGTATTCAGCGCCCTGGAGAAAATTTTCATGTCCGGTCAGCGTCTGCCCGCATGGCCTCAAGAGTCCGTGGCAAAGCTTATGCAATCAGCCACAGCCATAACACTCCTAGCTCCTTCCTTCATTATCTCCATTTTCCCTCGTTTCTTTGTCCTTTTCCTTCGTCTGACAAGTCTGCTGAGGTTCAAATCTGGTTTCCTCCTTAACGGCAGAAGAGGTTAGATCTTGGTCACGTAGTTGTTTGGGAAAAGGCCTTGTTTACCTCTTAGTCTCCCTGTCCACCATCCAGAGGCGTCTAGACAAACAAATAGTGCATAAATATCAAAATTACTAAAACAAAACAAAAACCATCACAATGTATCTGAAAATGGTCTGAGATTCAGATATATGTAAAAATATTCAAGTAAACTTTACAAACAGGATTCACAAAACATTAAGAATAACATTTTCATATAGCTGCCATTTTCTAGCTTAAAGTTATAAGAATTCTACCACATTAAAAAAAATATATTTATTGTACACAAAATTTTGGGTAGTCGTGGCCTAATGGTGAGGGAGTCGGGCTTGTAACCTGAAGGTTGCTGGTTCGATTCCCACGCCGGCAGGAATTGAAGGTGGGGATTGTGAATGAACAGCACTCTCTCCACCTTCGATACCATGACTAAGGTGCCCTTGAGCAAGGCATGAAACCCCTAAATTCTCCCCTTGTAAGTCGCTTTGGATAAAAGCGTCTGCCAAATGAGTAAAAAAAATGTTTTGTACACTCTCACCTTCCTTAACGATGTCAATGATGTCATCTGCATTGAAACTGAGCTCATCTGTGTCCTGGGCGTCATATGCATAAAGGGCTTTACATTGAGGCACTTGGGGCTTCGGCTTGGGCGCTGGTTTGGGCCGACCACCTCCTGGAGCGGGCCTGTTGGTGGACTGTCTGTGGGCCCTTGGAGAAAAGCACAGACGACATCAACTGATGGAATTGCATGTGACGTTTCTAACATTGCAACAACCATGGGAACATGCTTTACAAGTGAAGGTAAGTGTGAAGTCAACTAGGTTCTTGAAGTACCATATAGCTGTTGTGAGAAGGTTAGCTGTCTGATTTTGTGGTGTTAGTTCATGTGTTCCCCAATAGGTGGCGACAGATTCACATTTATCCATAGAGGGACCATCAGTCTGAACTAGTCTACATTTCCAAAATAGACTTCATTCAATTGATCCTCCACCTCACTCTTAAAATCAGAAATTTTCCCCCCAGCTGTTGCAACGAAGGGCCATTTGTTAGCCCTTCGGCCTTCATGATGTGTCAAAGTCGACCCTCATCATGACTACAACAGAGAAAATGGTAGAAAATGCCCAATCCAAAGTCCCTAACCTTGCTCAAATTAAAGGGATTAAAAACTCTCATATAAATAGCAGTTCACAATCTGATCTCCATTCAGTAACACGCTATTGTTCAAAAGTTTGGGGTGTTGTCAGATTTTTTTTTTGAAAGAATTTAATACTTTTATTCAACAAGGATGCATTAAATTGATCAAAAGTTACATTAAAGACTTAGATTGTTAAAGAAATTCAAATTTTTAAATGAATGCTGTTCTTTTATCAGGGTTTCCCCAAAGAAATTAACTGTTTTAACTGCATTGATAATAATAAGAAATGTTTCTTGAGCAGCAAATCAGCATATTAGAATGATTCCAGAAGGATCATGTGACACTGAAGACTGGAGTAATGATGCTGAAAATCCAGGAATAAATGACATTTTAAAACATTAAAGTAGAAAAGTGTAGTAATAATTCACAATGTTACTGTTTACACTGTATTTCTGATCAAATAATTGCAACCTTGGTGAACATAAGTGACTTCTTACCAAAGTCTCAGCTCCAAACCTTTGAACGGTAGTGTACATTAAACTTTAATCTATAAAATTTGATCATTTTATGTAAGAAACTGGAAATCCAAAACAAGACTGCAAGGATGCAAGAGTGGATTTTAAGTTGGGCATCTCTGGTGTTGATTTATCGCTAGTCAAATGAACCACAACCACTGCCACCTAACAGAAACTACACATGCTCAGACTCACATTCCTCCATTGCCAGACGGTTGTCGATTTCTGCTACGGTAAAGAGATACATGCATGTTATATTAAACACAGCTCACTATTTTGTTTGCATGGATAATGTTTGGTAGATGAGCTTCAGCTATGCATCTAGCAATTAGACAATGTTAACCATGTTCAGTAAAGAGACTGTTGTTAGCTACATCATTTGAAATGTGTGTGCCGTTTCCTCTCACCCTGCAGCCCCTTGGTCTGGTACTTTGAGGAAATCCATGTTGGGTTGCTGGGGTGCCTGTCTGCTGCCTCTGTCCTTGAGCTGACTGACATTAGTAGGCAGGAACGGACGGGCCGAGTTTCCTGATGTCGGCCTCTGATTGCTGTGATGTTGCGAGTTCCTCTGATTGGCAGTGTGATTTGCATTCTTCAGCCCTCCATTTTGGTGAGCAACTGCAAGGAAACACACATGCTTACTACTGACTAAATTAAATAGAAGATGAGGATAGTTGATAATAGTACCAGTTGAGTGCAATAATATACCTGGAGGGCCAGGTGCGACTCGTGTTGGGGTGTGGTGGTGCGTCCTGGATGTGTTGGGGTGGCTTGGAGTGACGCCCTTCTTAGTAGGACCTGAATGAGGGTTGAATTTGGGTGTATGACATCTTGCATGGATAACAAATAACATTCGATGAAGTAATATCAAATTATATTGTGAATAAAACAACACGAGCCATCACTCACGTGCGTTTTTGGACAAACCCGGTCCAATGCTGACCTGCAGCATTTTGTTTGAGGGTCGCAGCACAGCTACATCCCCTTGACCTTGGATGAACTGCACCTGTCTTGATCCACCAGCGTTCCAGGGTCCCCATCCATCTTTCTTCAGTTTCATTTCCAGCCTGCAGGTCCAATCACGGTCATTTGTTAGCATAGAAACCGCAAAACATATTTGGATGAAAAGCTTGAATGTCATTGCATTCAAAAAAGCAAATGCCATTTATTAAAATAAAGATAATAATTTTATTTGAAAATATAACAATATAATAAAATTTAAAAACAACTAAAACATAATTTAACAAAAGAAATCTATTAGGCATGAACACTAGCATTCAAAAGTTTCAGTAAGATATTTTGAAAGAAATTATTACTTTTATTCAGCAAGGACATTTTTAATTTGATCAAGTGACAAAAAAGTGATTTTATAATATTACAAAAGATTTATATTCCAAATAAATGATGTTCTTTTGAACTTTTCTATTCATCAAAAATACTAAAAATGAAATAATATATCACAACATTAATATTTTTTTAATGTTGTGTTTTTTTTTAAACTTTAAAAAAAAATCAAATAATTATAGCCTTGGCTACTTTCAGAAACATTAAAAAAAATCTTACTGACCCCAAACTTTTGAACGGTAGTGTAAATATTAAAATAATTTATCAAATAAGTGAAATTGAAGTATAAAATTAATGATAAAAACAACAGATATACCATTGTAAAATTAAAACAAAGTATATGGACACTTAATACAGATACTAAAAAAGTCATCTGTATTAATGCCTTTGTTACGCCATTTTAAAGATATTTTAACCTACGTGGTGCTAAATTTGAGAGGTAGTTTTTTTTGTGTTCTCTCTTCGTATCTGCGTGCCAGTAAACTGATGAACTCCGTCTTGAATACACACTCCAGCAGGCTGTCATACTCCTCCTCGTGCAGTATCATGAAGTCATCCTGCATTGTGCTAAAGGAGAGACAAATGTCTTTTCAAGACCTGAAATTTCCACATTTGTTCGATCATTCAACACGAGCACAGCCTTTCAGTTCAGGTAACACATCTTAAGGCACTTTTGGGGATTTCCATAGACAAAGGTTGTCGGGTCACAAAAAAATGCAAGTGATACGGGGGCTGTTGGAGTTTCCGTCTAGGACGCATGCAGAGATGCCCTGCTTCACCCAATAAACTTAAGTCTTTTCTAATGAGTTTTTTACAAGGTATACTCTCCCTTCCCAGCAACACCTGGTTCACATTATTGACAACCCCCCACACAAAAAACTGAAGTATGCAAGGTTGTGGGGTGCTGGTACCTCTTCCTTTGTCCTCATTTGTAAGATCTTTAGGTTTCTTTGACAGAGTTCTGGATGTTTGATCATTTCCAGGGAACAACAACAACAACAATATAAATGTTTTTTTAAAAACACTTTGTAAATCACAGACCCTCTCGATTCAACATGTGTTAAGTAACACAGGGCAGACAGACGCTCTAACATCTAGACTGGACCTTTGATGTCTCTGTGCCTATAATTCTGCAGATGGTATTCCAAGGCATTATGGGACTGCATACAGGACTTGAAAATACAGGCTCTGTTTTACACATGGGAGGGAAGCCGCAACTCTTTTGGCTCCTTGTGGCTGAACACATTGTTTTTTAACAAAAGTTCCTTTTTAAATGATTGAAAATATGAGTGAAAAAGCACCAAATCACATTGAGGTTTAAGGTTTGTTGTAGCTTGCTATTACATTAATTGAACTGACTAAGCCTGTGTGGTGGTGGTGGTGGTGGTGGTGGTGACGTACCTGAAAGAAACAGCCAAAATCTTCTCTACGTCAATTTTGCGCTTCAGGACCTCTTTCACAAGCCCTTTCTCTGGCCCCTGCTTCACCTTTTCTCTTCCAATCAGGTAGACCGATTTAGGGGTCAGGATCAGGTCTCTCTTGATGCTCTGCGCAGATAAAAACACCCATACATACATATAAATGCTTCATGTCATGTGCTACAAATGGTCTCTGATACTGGCACATCTGTGTGCCAATTTTTGTATGCTCACCTTAAACCGCCTGTCAAATTTGTTGACTTTGTCTGCAAAATCAATCTTCTCCCTCTTGCCCACAAACTGCCTGAGCTCAGGCCGGTCATCCATACCCAAGTAATCACCCACAAAGTTTCTGTTCAAGCTGTGCCTTCTTCTCTCCTTCCTGTTCAGCAGCAGATCAGAGGCTGGAAGAAGAGAGAATGAATCTTCAGTGTTATTCTCAAAGAGTTTTAGTTCTTGTGCCATGTACACATTATGGGACATCAGTGACGATTAAATAAATGCTTAGGTTTGCATTTATGCAATGCATAGAGAAAACAAGAACAATTAAAGTAAATTTCATATTCAAACTGAATTTGAGCATCATTCACAATCAAGCTGTAATTTTATCAAATTATACAAAAACTGTGAAAATATTTAATTGTGAGTATGTAGGATATATGAAATTCTAGCTATGGGATTAATAGGAAAGGACTTGAAAAATGTTTAAATGTAATTTCAATCTCAGAATTTGAGATGAACAACTGGAAAAAATGATGGTTCAGCAAAAAGAAAAATACAGAATTCTGCTTGGTTTCATCTACACTACTGTTTAAAAGTTTGAGTTTGCAAAGATTTTTAATGTTTTTGAAAGAAGTCTCTTATTCTCACTAAGGCAGCATTTATTTGATTGGATGAATGTATCCTCCCTGAATAAAAGTATTAATTTCTTTCAAACTCTTAATGACTACAAACTTTTGAATGATAATGTATATTCAAAACTGGACACTGTAAGCTAAACTAAATACTAGTAAGTGTGTAAAAAGTATTTTAATAGAATTTTCACACCAAAACTGGGACAAAACAGCCTACAGCAGAAAAACCCAAACATGAACACTGGGTGTGAGATTTTTTTTTTTTCTTTGACTTTGCCTTTGTGTGTGTATTATTACTTTTAAACATAATAACAGTTTAAACATAATTCAGCTGAAAGCAGCAGTTGAGGTCAGACTCCAAAGATATACAGGGGAAAAGCCCATCGGTGACACATTCTTCCATGTAAAACAACACTGATTTCCCTTTTCTTAAAACATCTTTGTACGCAAGTGCTTTTATGTGACGTGTAGAACTTTAACCTCATTCAAACTATCCGTCTGAAGGTTGAACTCACCCTCTTCTCTCATTTGAACGTATTTCTTGCGTGCACAATATTTCCGCCAGGCTGTCTGAATGGTTCTGGCATAACCATCGAATTTGCGATCTCTCGTCTCCTCCAGCAGGAAGAGCTGTAAAAAGAATATAATGCAAGTTCAAAATCAAAAGTGCTCAAAAACTCACAAGGTATCTGTTTGAATCGGTCTAAAAAATATGCACTGAATCCACACTAAAATGTTAAGGAATTAACATCTGATAGTGAAAATAACAATAGTGAATAGAGCTACACAACCCTGTCCATTACATTAAAGGTCACTCGTCATTGGAGCTTATTAAACAGTCCAGGACAGACACGACCCATTATGACGCATAGTGGGTTCAGTCTGTCCTGCCTGTCATGCAGCAACTTCTCTCTTTCTATTTCAGATTTCACATTTCTCTTTCTCAGTAAGCAGCTGTGCCAAAGTCCCGTAATGCTCTGAGAACTGTGTGCTTCCTGTATGTCCTCAGAACACACTGACACAGCTCTGCTGCACAGTAGACTAAACATCAGATCCTATCATTATCACAGAGGCCTGGCACTGCCTCTCTCTCACACACACACACACACAAATGGCTGGCACAGGACGAGATAAGCAAATACAAAAAGAAGTCCCACTTTGTCATCCATGATACACACTCACAAACAAACAGACACAAACCATCCATTGATAATTATTTTCATGTTATTACCAATAACTGACAGAAGTGAATTCAGGTTGGACTTTTTCCAATTCATCTCAATGGGAAAAAAAGTGTCCCAATTACTCTGAATTCACCCTAAATGACAGATTTATACTAATTATTTTGTTTTGTTCAAATAAATGAAAAAAATAGATCATTACATAAATCATTTTAAATGCAGAAATATATTGTGCATCCCTGATTACAATTAAGTACTTCCAATAGCCGGTCCTGCATATACATATCATTCAAAAGTTTTGGGGTCAGAAAATTATGTTTGTTTTTTTGTTAACGTATTTTAATTTGAAGTATTTCTTTTATTAAGCCAAGACTACCTTAAGCAGCACAACCGTTTTCAGCTTTGATGATGATGATGATTATAATAATAATTATAATTGTTATTATATGACAATGGAAATAATAATAATAATAAAATGTTATTTCAGAAATCATTCTAATATGTTGATTTGGTAGTACTGAAGGTACATGAGACACTCAACAGACTGTAGCTACAATAATGCAAACGTTGAAAAAAATTCAGGTTTGCCATCACAGGAATGAATTGCATTTTAAAATATATGAATATAAATATTTTAATACAGTATTTCTCAATATTTCGCAATATTGTTAATCAAACAAAACCTTTCAAACACACACACACACACAAAATAATAAAAAAAAAACGACCCTTAACTTTTGAATGATAATATGTGAAAATATATTCCACAATTTATACAAATGTATAATATTTTTGTTCCAATATCGAGAATGAGATTCTTTTTTCACTACAGATGACAAATAGGGAAGGACGGTTTAAATGTGCTTAACTGACATAAAAAAAATGATCATAATGCAGAAACCTTAAGATATCTGGAGCTTAATTGTCTTAGTTAATGTTTTTTATGTGTGTGTGTGTGTGTGTGTGATAAAATAGCAGGACATTTCTAAACAGTGTTATGAAATTAATCAGTCTGTTAGGATGTCTCAAGCAAACACCATAAGACTCATCTTCAACAGCTCTCAGAAGGATCAAAGAGTTCATTTTGGCAGAGCAACTACTACAACTACTACACACTCTCTCTCTAACTACAGAAATTCCTGTAGTCATTAACTGATTACTCAGTATCTGCACCTCATCTCAGAAGGAGTTTTGTTTTGAGAGGCGAGGCGGTTCAAATCTGGTCCCTCCTATATTTAATATCACACACACCCTCTCACACACACTGAAAAGGCCACGTTTTAAAACCTACATGCCAAAGTCACACATCTCTGGATAATCTGGTGCATTCATGCCGAGCCAGAGAGCCTTATACTGTGTCTCTATGTATACGTGTGTACATCTAAATGTCAACAGTGAGATCACAGCACATCCACAAGCAGTGCTTTCATAAGCAAGCCGAGAAAAAAAAGCAGTGGAAAAAGCAAAGCTGTCTTGGACATAACAGAAGCAGCTTTACCACAGCACTGCAGTTGTGTATCAGATCCAGAGTAATGTTGACCTAACGGTGCTGACGTGGGACCGGCCCAGTGTCCCTCCTCCTTCCCTGCTGACTGCCCACTATTCATCAACCCACTCTGAGCCGAGCTGATGTCTGCCAGACAAAGGCTGACTCTTACACTTCATCTCTCTCCTAACATTACAACTCAACTCAAATGTTAAATCTGGAAAAACAATGTTCAACATGCGGCTGATAGGAAGGCTTGTGTCAAGTGTTGCTATCTTTTTGCTAATACGATACATTTTATCTTTAAACATTTTTCTGAAGAATGCATATTGTAGAGCAGTCCAAAAGCATATGGACACTAAAGCAACATTTAAAAATGTATCAGCAGCACTGTGATATAATGAAATATCAAAAAAGATGCATTTACACTACGGTTTAAAAGTTTGGGGTCAATTATTTTTAAGAAGTAGTAAGTAATATTTTTATTCAGCAAGAATGCATTAAATTGAATGCCTATAAATTGAATGCCTATAGAAGTCTTTACTGTGAAAAGTGAAAATAATGGCAATTATTACAGAATTCAAAGAATCCTAAAAAAAAATGGATCAAGGTTTCCACAAAAATATTAAGTAACAACTGTTTAGAACATTTATAATAATAATAATAAAAAAGCTTTTTGAGTACAAAATCAGCATATTAGAATGATTTCTGAAGGATCATGTGTCTGTGTCATCAGGAATGTTACATTTTAAAATATTATAGAAAACAGTTATTTTAAACTGTTCACAATATTACTGTTTTTACTGTATTTGTCATCAAATAAATGCAGCTGGGGTTAGCATAAGAGATTGTTTTTTTACTCTTTTTATTGAAGCTTTTCAACAAGAAATTTTAAAAAAAGAATTAAAATTAAAGAGATAAATCAGCATTTATTCCATCTTCAAACCTTTGAACGGTAGTGAATTTTGAAAAAAGTTGACAAGCCACTGTTAAAGCAAAACATGAAAAAAGAGGTTTAGTTTTTATTGATATAACTATACTTTTTGGCTAGCTATGGCCACATTAGACTGTGTTACATTCACTTTTATTCCCAAGTATGTGAATGTGGGAGAGTCGGAGCATAAAAAAGTGCACAGAAGGTTTGAATTCTGTCATGTGACGTCTTGTAGTGAAAAGATGTTTCACTGACAGAGGATCCAAATGTGAAATACTGACTTTTCAAACAGGAGGAGACATTGTATGGGACATGACATCATATCCTATTTCTGAAAAATGTAACTTATCCAAACATGTCCGGTCTTACCGACTCAGGGGCTTTGATGAAGATTTTGGTATGTCCGAGTTGATACTGGTCTTGGTCCATGTTTACGGAGCGCAGAAGATGCAGCACACCCTGCTTCTCATCCCCCCGCCATGTTGGCCACGACTCTTTTGTCAGAATAGCATACCTGAGATACAGAACAAGAGTAAAGAGGAGGAGGAAGTTTTCACCTTTCGGAGAATCAAATTATATATTTTTCATTCATCTAAAAGTAGAAAATGCTCAGTTGAGTCTTCTGAAGTGGAGCCCTGTGTAAATATCCTGCAGTCTGGGTGTGCAAGATAAACACTTGCAGGGTGGAGTAAAAAATAAATAAAACCAATAATATTAACACACCAAAAGATGATTCGGGCCTTTACTTTATGTAAAAAGTTAATAACCTAGTGATGCATGTGAAGTATGTAATTGGTGTCATAATGGAAGAATTATACCCTTAAACAAACACTGTGACAGAGCAAACTGTCCAACGATTGTCCCATAACAGAAAAGGAAGCAAAATTCATCAACATAAAAGTACTATAACACACTATCAACTCAGAGATCTCCCTTCATTCTCTTTGTGAAGCTGTGAAAACGTGGTGTCTTCTCATTGGATCGCAAAATTGTAATGCCAGATATGAGCAGATATGTTCTCATTCTATGATGGCTTTAAGGACGATTTTGAAATCAGTCTTTACCTGTTCAAGAACTTGCGGAAGATTCTTCTGTAAGCATAGCCGGCACGCCTTACTCTTATATTCTCTTTCAGTCCCAGATACTCCACTTGATGCTTCACTCTAGAGAGAGATGGAGAGGAAGGAAGGAAGGAAGCTTAATATTTACAGGAACAAGTCAAAAAAAACCTTTACAGTAATTCTTCTCAGCCTGTCGCAATTTCATAGACAAAAGGCATTTCTGGTGGTTTTTGGTGGTTTCTCCATCAGTGTGAGTGTGAGTGCTAATTATACTGCCCAAGATGAACAATGCTCACGAACCCTCATAACAGGAAGACCATTAGAGCCTGAACAATACAATGTGCCGGATCAGAACATTTCATTCCACATTTCATTCCAAAACAAAAAAAACTATGGCGAAGGAGGAAAAAGGCAGGAAAAGTAAACAAAAAAGGTGAAAGAACTGTCGGGACAAAGAAAAACCATGCTGAGAAATATAATTTGAATCCATGTTTCTACTTAGTTCTCATTTTAATTTACACTACAGTTTAAAAGTTTGTGGTCAGTAAGATTTTTTTTTTCTTTTTTTTTTTAGAGAGAGAGAAATGAATGCCTTTATTCAGCAAAGATGCATTAAATTTATCAAAAGTGTCAATAAAGACATTTACAATATTATAAAAGAGTTTCTATTTCAAAAAAAATGTTGTTCAACTGGTTTCAACACGGACAAGAACAAATTTTTTCTCGAGTACCAAATTAGTATATAGGATAATGATGCTGAAAATTCAGCCTTGCCAACAAAGAAATAAATTTAAACATAAAATATATTAAAATATAAAACAGTTATTTATATTTTATATTTATATTATTTTATATTGTATATACTTTTTTACAATATTACAGTTTTTTCTTTACTTCTTTTTGAATGGAAGTGTAAACTGTACAATACATACATGCATATATTATATATAAAAAATAGGCTTTCCCTGAGAATGTTTCTCTGTGATTTTCTGCAGAAGTGCAATTACTTGTCAACAAACAAGCGCATTCCTCAAAGGCAGAAGCTACTTAGTAAGGATGTTTTCCTCTCAAAGTATTGTTTTTTTTACTTAAATATGAGTAATGGCCACTTTAACAGAATTTAATAATTTAGTAGGAAATCTCAACTATATCCATTATAATATCAGTTTCTTATATAATTGTAAAACAGCACTGACAAAGATTTAAGAGACTTCACAATGGATGTGCATTCAACTTGGCCGTAAACTCTCACCTGCTCTCCTCCCAGTCTTTGGGCTTCTTGGTCTCATTGGGTTTGATACAGCGGATGTAGTGAGGTGTACACTTCATCAGGGTGCTCACCAGATCATTGGCTTGTTTCTGCCATTAGAAAGAAACGGAGAAGATGTGAAAAAGTTAAAGCAGCTTACAGGAAGAAAACATTACAACTGCAAACCATTTAATCTACACAGTCAGGCAACCAGAAAGTGTGAAAACTGGTTCAGTTATATGAGGTGAAACCGAGAGCCTGCAGATGAGACTCAACTCACCTTGATTTTACTCCCTGCAGTAGTGGGTCTGCCTTTTTTCTCTGCATTGAGGTTTTCTGGGAACAGGGCACGGATGAAAGGTCTAACGAAGAGAATCAAACCAGACAGGAATGAAGAATACAGCATAAGAAATACAGACTGTAACAGACAGGAATGTTTTGAATCGTGTCTCTCCGCTGCAGACCAGGGTCACTTGAATTCCTGCAGGCCACAGTGCACATTGTTTAGGACTTCATCATCACTGAGGCAGGGTAAGAGTTTGAATACTTGTGGTTTTTAATCTTTGGTGCTCACTAACCGTTAGCCTCACTTGCTCCTGAATGAACTGTTTACTAAGCTTATAGATTGCTTGGTTGGTGTTTTAACGACATACCAGGCAGCTTCTTTGGCTACTTTCATGACAAATAACAAGTTGTAGTATAAAACAGCGATTAAAAAAAAAAAACTATAAATCCGTTTTATAGGTTTTCATCTAATACAAACTTTAAAAACATTATAGTGTTGCCTCTGTTAAAATTTCTTCTAAATTGTTTGCTGAGTAATAGAATTTTCTAAGAGAACTTAAGCGTATTTTATTAGTGATTATTATAGTCCTGGTTTTAAGAGATACTGGACTCTAGCATGAGGAGAGTCTGAGCTCATAGAACTAAATGCTTAGTGTTTTTATTGGGTTTCAATATTCATAAAACCCTATTAGTATTCATTCAACCCTATCAGTTTCTGTGCTCTCTGTACCAGATGCCAGCTGGTAGTAAAACAAAAAATATAGCATCCATTAGTTTTCTTCTTCTTCCACCATGGAAGTCTATGGCAACCCTTACTTTCAAAATGTAGCATGTATCGTGTATTTTATGGTCTATATCAGTGCGATATCCTGACCCTTATTCTTCTATTGAAAGCACATTGTAAAAAACTTTTAATAAGAGATTAAGAGAGAGATTTTACTATGAGAAATTATTATCAGCCAACCAGGCACTCCACAGATGCAGTCGATAGAGCTCAACTGAACTGTACCGAGCCGAGTCAGGGATAATTGTGATATGAGTAATGAAAAGAACTACATTTTTAAAGCACTTTTCTCTTCTAAAACCAGAATATCCACGTAGTTATGTGATGTTAACTTTGCTTGCTTTGTTCTAACCTCTCAATGGGGGTGGAGCTGCTGGGCCACATCTGTGCAAATGGACAGGAAGCCCTGCTTTGTCACTGAATTGACAATTAAGATTTCTCTTTCTTCTGTTTTGTGCATAGGACCTGCTGGCTGGTGCAAAGGAAGTTCCCCTGCAAACTCTGCATGTGTGTGTGGTGCGTACATATGCATGACAGCACGTGTCTGAATGCCGTCTGAAAGTGGACCCCCGGAAGGCTTCACAAAGGGCTGCAGGAGGAGACGGTTTGCACAGATGGCTTCTGGGGCCCAAAAAAGGCCCAGGAGCACATAAGAGTGACGGACACGGTCTACAATCCTATTCCCTTGAGAGATAGAAGGGCCCTTTGGACTCAGAAACAATGATAATCTCTCGCACACTTCTATTATGGGCCCACAGCCTTCAGCCGGCCTGATTATATCCATGATTTACATATATTAAGATGTTCAAGTGCTCATAGTGACTGAGGTCTCTCTGAGAATCTGTTACAAGCAGCTGTTGAACGATCAGAGACTGGCTGTCGTTATGAAGGAGGACTGACACTTACATTTCACTGCTCTGCATCAGCTCAATAAGGTCAGAGAACAGCACATCCCTGTTTCTCTCACAGAAACCCTCTGCATCATAAGACACCTGGAGGGAAAAATAACAGACCATTAAATCAGTTGTGTGTTCTGGACAGGCTTAGAAACGCAAATCATTGTTTGAGCCACGGTAAAGCCAATAAATGTTCAGATCAATGTAAGTTCAACCTATCAATGACTTACTTACAGTCTTTGCATAAACAACTGGGTAATAAAATATACATACATACATACATACATACAGTCCCAGCCAAAGTTTTAGACACATTACTATTTTAATGTTTTTGAAAGAAGTCTCTTATGCTCATCTAGCCTGCATTTACTTGATAAAAAATACAGAAAAAAAATAGCGATATTGTGAAATATTATTATTACAATTGAAAATAATGTTATTTTAATATACTTTAAAATATAATTTATTTTGGTGATGCAAAGCTGAATTTTCATCAGCCATTATTCCAGTCTTCAGTGTCACATGATCCTTCAAAAATCATTCTAATGTCTTTGAAGTCAGTCTTAGAAGATGCAGAATTTTTTTCCCCAATTTTTTATTTTTTATCATTTTTTTATCATGGGTTTTCCTTTGTCTGTTGAATGTGCTTATTATAAATCTAATGGTGCAGGATGTGGACAGGCCTCCCCTCAGAGCACGCCTCATTGAACACAGGGTATGTGAATGGTACCACACATACTTAACTACCTCAAGCCAACAAAGAGTAAACTGAGACTGAGAGAGATGGAGGACAGAAGAAACAGCAAGAGACAATGATATTTAGAAGCACAGGCAAAGAAGTACTAGAAAGGAAAATATTTATCAACACTATAGAAGAGTGGAGGGGAAAGAGATGTTTGAGACAGATACCTTGCCAGCATAATGATGAATTATGAAGCCTTGGTTCCAGCTGTTAAAGTGCTCGTGGTTGTTGATCTGCATTCGGAGCTTCTGTAGCATCGTCTGGTCTGCGCCTTCACCCTTCGCATGCATAGTTGCACACACATCGTCCAGTATACTCATGATGCCTGGAGGATTCTGAGAAAGGACACAAACAAATTATAGTGACATTTATATTGTGAAATGTATTCATATGTTTAAATCATTTTGAGATACATCTAATTAGGCTCCTATGAGTCATTTTATTGAATTTCAATTAATATTATTTCCTTTGCATTTTCAATACCTCTCGATCTGCATTTGTGGTATACAATTAAAACCTTAAAGGCATAGAAAATCATTTATGCACCCTCAAGTTGTTCCAAACCTGTATAAATGTATTCATTCTTCTGTACACAAAGGAAGATATTTGAGAGAACGTTTGTAACCAAGAGAATCTCGCCCCCCATTGACTACCATAGTATTATTTTTCCTACTATGGTAGTCAATGGGGGCGAGATCTGTTTGGTTACAAACGTTCTCTCAAATATCTTCCTTTGTGTACAGCAGAATGCATAAATTTATACAGGTTTGGAACAACTTGAGGAGGAGTAAATGATGACAGAATTTTCATTTTTGGGTGAACTATCCCTTTAATAGCAGTCTTATAGTATAGTATATAGTAACTTATAGTTATAGTAATATTTTAGTAGTAGTAATAGTTTAGTTTAGATAATGTATAGCATGTTGCATTGAGGGAGGTTAACTTTTACCCACATACAGTACACAAAAATTTTAAATTTACAAACATTTAAGTATAAAGTCTCTGAAAACGTTTTAGTCTACATTCACAGACCTTTCAAGCTTAATCAAAACTCGTAACACTAATTATCATACATTAATCTTTGGTGAAATCACACCCCTTCAGAAAATTCACACATCTCTCTGTCCGCACGGAGCACAATGAAGGGAAAACAGCTTGTAAATTTCACACAGGCAAGCATTAGTTTTTAGCAGTGACACAGAGGAGCACTTTCTCACACGCTGTCACACAGACATGGATGGTTAAGGTTCTGCCTTGTTGTGAATTTCATGGCTCTTTGCATTTAGTCTCTCTGTGAGTGAAGCAAATTGAATTTGGAGGCATTTCAAGCATTTTGAGGCCATTAGACAAACAGTCATGGGAAGAGAAAGGACGCTTGTGTGGATATGGATCTGAACTTCTTAGTTTGTTAATGTTAGTTTTATTGATTTCACTGCACTTTGCAAGGACAGATTTTGAAATAGACAGATGCTTGATTTATACAGTTGGCGAAACTTACTATTTTACTCTCGATGAGGTCACAGACGATCTTATTGTTGAAGTACTCTATGGGAGTCCATCGGATGCCTTCCTGTACATACTCCTCCTGAAGAGAGGAAAAAGACAGAAAAGAAAAGAAAAATGATGAAAACAATGGAGCAGAAGTACTTCCTGTGCAGCTAGAACTAGGTTAAGGGAAAGGTGTGACTTAAAATGACAAAAGTCTTATTCAGAATCCACATCAAAACAAAAATAAAAGCACAGGGGACTAATGAAGTGTTACCTGCTCAGCTTTCAGAGTCAGCTCAATGAAAATCTGCTGCAGCTTCTCATTCACAAAGTTGATACAGAACTGTTCAAATCCATTTTTCTAAAAAAACAAAACAAAACAAAAAGACAAATAGACAACTATGAACCAAAAATAATACCGGTAGTCAAATGAAAACAAATAAGATGTAAATATCACAAACAATGAGTCAATACTATTATTATCAACAGCATTTAAAAATACACAGTTGCTGCTCAAGATTTCTGGATCAACACAGGATCAAATTAAAAGGGTTGAATCCCCGTTATCCAGCTTTATCCTTCTTATTAAGGCAACACAGGTAGTTATCTTAATGGTCTCAATACCAGATGCTAAATCAAGAGATTATCAGATTAGGTCAAGCTCATTAATATGTTATCTGTTTACAGAAAAAAGAATCAATCCAGACAATTAAAAATCAGACCTTATTAGGTAGACTGGATAGCTACATCTCCTTATAATGGCCTAGAAAATAATCATTCAATTAGTGACTAGAAAAAAATATTTTAAATCACTAACCTGAAAAATCTCAAAGCCATAAATGTCCAAAACTCCAACGTTCAGCTCCTGATGGTCCTTAACCATGGCTTTATTGATTGACTAAAGAAAAACAGGAAACCATTCAGTAGTTATTTCTTCTGCAACTTGTTTTTTAAAAAAGGGATATAGGTGTATTTGGTCTGTACCTCTACCAGGTAGTCAAAAACACGAGAGTGCAGAGCTTTGGAGAGGGCATCGCGTGTGAAACACGCCTGTTCCACGTTCAGCGTTACGTCTATGGACTCTGACTTGCCACCCCACTTGCCGTCCATCTTACGGCTGGTGAGTTTTTCTTTAAGACGATGCTGATCGATGCCCAACAGGAAGGAAGGAAATGCCAGAACTATGAGAAGGAGAGAGAACAGTTTGACAGAGTTAGATGGTTACTGTTTTTTTTTTTTTTTTTTACAGAATGGCATTCATGAGTGTTTCTTAATATATAATATATACTACTGTTCAAAAGTTTGGGGTTAATAAGATCTTGTAATGTTTTTAAATGTTCTTATCCTCATCGAGGCTTTATTCCTGTGAAAGCAAAGCTTAATTTTCAGCATCATTACTCCAGTCTTCAGTGTCACATGATCCTTTAGAAATCATTCTAATATGCCGATTTGGTGCTCACTAAAAACATTTCTCATTATTATCAATTTTGACAACAGTTGTGCTGCTTAATATTTTGTGGAAACATTTTCTCAGTATTCGTTGATTAACAGAAAAGTTTGAAAGAACAGAATTTTTTGAAAATGGAATGATTTATAAACATAACTTTTCATGAATTTAATGCATCCTTGCTGAATAAAACTATTAATTAAAAAAAAAAATCTTACTGACCCTAAAGTTTTGAAAGATGAAATGACATGGCACAACATAACTTTCCTTTTTCAAAAAAAAGATAAAGGGAAAAAAGGGGGTATGTCATAAATATGACTCATGAGCATTTCTTTCTGTGTAGTAACAACAATAGATCTTCTCTGAGGAGAGGCATGGGTGAGACACGAGTCACTGACAGTCCCGATCCTCACTCCATTTCTGAGCAACCCCGCCTCATCACTGACTCACCTCCTTAAAAAGGAAACTGCCCTCATTCAGCCCTGATAGTGATACAGTCCGTCATACTTCTTAAGTATGGCTCATTATTCAGATGTACGGGTGTGGTAGAACAGAGCAGACAGAACTGGCTTTCCAAAAGCAACTATAAAAAGATCTGGGACTGTCCGTGGCTCTGAACACTACTATGATGTCAATCAAAGACCTCCAAAAAAAATCTATGGATTTGGAGCTTAAGATGTTATCTACAGAATTTATTTCCCAGGATGCATGAGCTCTTCGCATTTGGTTTTGTCGTAAGCGGGCAGCTGAGCAGTTGTGATTTGTGTGCTTTTTACATTGGCAAGCCAACACTAAATGTGTGAAAGCCGCTGGCGACAGACAGGAAGAGGGGTTGGGGGGGCTGGGAACAGGAAAGGCACAGATTAGCTTCGTCTGCTCCTAGCACAGCATGGCTTTATGCCACAGAAAACAGCCTCTGTCATTCAAGTGCATTGCTCCACCTGAGAGCTTTGAGAAACTTCGAGGGAAGGAGAGAGAGAGAGGAAATAGAGGGGTGGGCTGGAAGTATCACGGTGTAATTTTAGTGTGATGTAATATGCAGATACCATGCGCATAAACAGAGCTCTATTTTCTGGGGTAATTTGGTGTGGCAAGACATTTTGGCATGAGCTAATGCAGAAAAAATCTACAGAAGAACATAGTTCAAATGGGGACACCAAAAACAAGTGGCTACGCAAAACTGAGATTTGAAGAGTCTGGTTACATACACTCATCATTTTCTACTGCAGCATAATTCCCTGCTTCCCTAAAGTTGATGTTCCCAAGGTGAAGAATTCCAGCCACAATTTGCAGTACCATGGCGCGGTCCATCCCTGAGATACCAATCACGTCCATGGCATGCTGGGGTCAGACAGAGAGAGGAGAGAGGAGAATGGAAAATGGTTGTCATATTTGAACAGGTAAAATCTTCACAGCTAAACAAGACTCCAAGGAGAGCAGAGTCTAACTCCAAATACCAAACTGCCTAAATCATACTTACCAAGGTTTCCTGGAAGTCATGCTTGTCGTTAATGTCGTCAACTTTGTAGGAACCTGACTGGTTGAGGTAAGTGTAGTAATCCAGGTTTGTGATACCCAGACTGCTTTTCTGGTCTCCACTGGCTCCCTCTATTAGCTATGAATAGAGATGTATTATATATTACATAAAATTCATTTATACTACCAATCAGAAGTTTGGGGTCAAAAAGTTGTTGTTATTTTTAAGAGATGTTTGCTTTTATTCAGCATGAGTTCACAACAACAAAATTAAAAAGTCCTAAATAACTCAACCGTAAGAAAACTCTCCAAACTCGTGAAGAAGAAACAGCAGCAAGGAGACCTCATTAAGAAGAGGACAGACAGTGTCTCCCTGTTCCAAAGAGCTCAAGTGGTAAACTCAGAACAACGTGACCTGCTTTTCATAGCCAAATGGCTCCATCTTCCCTTTCCTGAATTTTACTGCGGTTATTCATTCAATTTTTCCCTCATAATGTGGTGTAATTATACTTCTGACGGTCACAGTGTCATTTCATGTCCTCATTCTCACCTGGTAAAAGATGTGGAAGCTCCTCTCCCCAGGATTCCTCATCACCACGCGCGATTTTTCCAAAAGGAAGTTGGAGATTTTCCCACCATCTGGCTCCCCACCGGAACTGAACTGAATCTCAAAGTATTTCCCCTGTCAGTGAAGATGAATGTTAAAAAAGACACAGTCGTAATATACTGCAGGTGGATGTGCATATGCCCAGAACAGAAAAAAAGGAAATGGGTGCTTTGACACACACACACACACACAAACACTCTTAACTATCATTTATGTGTCTCTATCTGTCCATTTATGCATGCTGTAGCTGTCCACAGTTACCAGACATGCACAGACAAAGATGTAATGACATTTCCAGCTCCTGTAAGCCACTGAGCTCATCGCAATGATTTTTCATCTACAAAACACTTCGATCCACTACATAATCCATTTGTATCACTTCTAAGTCATTCTTCTTACTACAAAACCACCAGTTCCAAGAGAACAAAAACAAGACTGACATGAACTGCAAGTAAATGTGGTGTACTTTATTTTGTAATGGCTGCTTTGACTTGTCAGTATTTTTAAGGGCAGTACTTGTCACGTTTAGTTTAAAGCCTTACAATAACATTATAATTATCAAATGTTCTTTTTGCAGCTGCAAAGCATTGTTCTTTCTTTCTTTATTCAAACTGGATGATCACCCTGTTTTTGTTGGTTCTAGTTCAACTGTGTTCCTCTCAAATTTATCTTGAGGAGAAGATACAGCCCAACACAAGACATCTGCGGTCTGCTCTCTTTAATAAATATATCTATGGGAGGATGAACGATGCTTACAAATCGACTGGAATTGTTGTTCCTCACAGTCTTAGCATTCCCGAAGGCCTCTAGAAGAGGGTTGGACTGCAGAATGATGTCTTTGACATGCTGTGTAGATAGAAACAGGAAAAAGAGAGAGATTGAGAGTTACGTTGACATTTGACACACTGTGGAGGATAAGTATAGCACCTATACTGATCTGGAACAGATGAGATGAGGTAAGTTTTTTAAGGGTTTTTTAGCTTTTATCTGTCAAAAGTGGCCAAAATTGCCTGAATCCACCATACATGCACATTAATGTCAGTACATGAGCACATTCCACACAAAATTTGCACAGCATATTCTAGTTTGAGCCATCTGACTCGGCAGCAAAGAGATAAACGGAAAGATGCAGAAGTTCTGGGATATCCAAAAACCATCACTGTTTATAACATTAGACTTCTAGAGACTGAAGTCTCCTCTTTAATATCTTATCAAACATATCTAGTGCACAACCCCATAAAGAGATTTAAAGGGCACCTATTGTGTTTTTTTTTTATTTATTTCACCTTTCCTTTAGTGTATAAACGACATGAGGGCGAGTAATTAATGACAGAAATTTTAATTTGAGTGAACTAATCTTTTAATTTTTCCAACAAAAAACACCCTCATTTGTAGTCCTCCCATCATTTCCTTGACTTTGCTTGCAATGCCACCCTGTTACACATTTGCATAATGCCCACCTACAGGCCTCTTTGGCCTGTCCTCAAAGAACAGTTGGGTAACTGATTTTATTATGTCGAGGAGACGGTGTTTTTTTCAGTTCATTGCACTTCTAATACTGAAGCCGTAATTACCACTTATAATACTGTTTACAGTGGCCTTGGAAGGTGGTAAGGGGCATAATATTTCTGATCATTTCAATCACAAGAGACTGGGCCAGCTGACCAATCAGAGCAGACTAGGCTATTAAGGTGGGGTTTAAAGACACAGGAACTAAAACAGAGCATTTCAGGCAGAGGGTGAAAAGAAGTACTGGAGCAATATATGAGAAAAATAATGTTTTTTGAACTTTAAAATCATGTAATTGCATTCTAGTAGAGCCCAAGAATAGAATTAAGACCGTGAAAAAAGCCACATTGCTGAAACAAATTAGAGCTGAGGGCTTGTTTGCATTTGCAATACCTGGAAAAACACACATGGATAATTTGCATATGGACAAAGAGAAAGGCTACCACCTCTTGTGCGGACCGAAAGAGTAAAAAAAAAAAAAAAACATAAAGAGGGAGATGAGTATCACATCACAGTAATCAATTTGTACCATCCAACAGTAATGATCACGAGGCACTGTGACATCTGAGGGATCAGACAAAGCAAAGCCACAGCAGAACAGACAGAGCAGAGGGGCTTTCTGTTATACTACAATACTCTACTTTGTGTAAGATGCCAACAAACTTACCCATTAAAACACTGGCACAGTTTCACTATCAAATCATTCGATTTCGAATCCACAGGGAATCATTTCATGATGGATATATTTTGTTCTAAAAAAGTACAGTGGAACTCAAATGTCCACATTGAAAAGTAGACATTTAAAATATAATTTAAACTAAGACGTTAATTCAGTGTGATTAATTACTTGAATGATCAGACAAAGGTACTCATAAAGAATATGATCTGCAGTGTTTTGACTTGTAAAAGCACTTTTTGTGATGTTTATTCAATGCATCTGCTTAAAACAATGGTGCAATGACTTAGAGTTCTTTATCTGAAGTATTCTGGGGGAGTATTGTTACGAGATTAACTGTGATTTCTTTGATGCATTGCCTCGATTAAACATTTTAAAATCAAACGATTTCTCAGGTCTTTGAGACGTTTTAAACAAAAATTATGAATAATATGAAACATTTCAGATTCTTCATTATTTCTAGGTCACTAATCAAATAAGCAAATTTGTGATTTTGATTTACTGTACAGAAGGTCACATGTTCTAGCTTCCAGTGAAGCTCAAGTTTCTCTTTGGATCATTCTCAAATCATGCTGGAAAACATGATCATCGGGTTTTAAACAAATGAATGGAGTTTATGCTGCTCAAGTGATGCTGTCTTTGAAGCAAAATGAGGAATAACCAAATGAAATTTTCAAAGTCATGTTAAGTTTCACTCAAAATGTTGTGCATAATACAAGCATTTTCACATTTTCAAGGGTTCATTCAGTCAGATTAATGCAATCAACAAATGTCAGTCCTCTGACTCTGAACTCACTCACATAGCTCCTGTAGGGCTGAGAGGGGGACACAGGATAGATCAGTGGGGGATTGTGGGGGACAGATGGCTGCTGGTGGGATTTAGGGGGATGAAAGAAAGATCATAAGAAATGGAGGTAGAGGGATGATGTCAGATGAGGCCAACTCAGTAAAGTCATCAGAAACAGGAAGCCATCGTATGTCACACCTTAACTAATCCTAATAGTTTCTCTGCATTTACAACAGTTTTCATGTTAGTTTATTCTGTGCAACCCACCTGAACTCTGGGACCTCCACCAGAAACTTTGGAGATGTAGCTCATGATGTACTTTGCTGCTACGGTCTTCCCTGCTCCGCTCTCACCGCTGTGAAGAACAAAGAAAAAAAATGTCAATAATAGATTCATTCCTGTAAAAATAAATGAATCAATAAATGAACAGTTATTTTAAATGTTACAAATATTTCACAATATTACTGTTTTTACTAAATTCTTGATTCAATAAATGCAGCCTTTCTGAACACAAGAAAGTACATTGTCCCAAAGACCTTACTGATATCAATCTTTTGAACAGTAGTGGTGAATTACTATTCTTTGAATAGTATACAGATAAATGTATAGATCTTAAAATCATAATATATATTACAATAATGATTGTTACAAAATAACAGCAACTGCATTTAATGTATTAATCAAAATTGTTTTTATGAGCATATTAAAAGTTAAAATTTTCCCACCTACAGCAGTTTAAAAACAAGAACAGGAGGGTGTTAACAAGCAAAACCAGCCTCTCATGTGCCCCACAGCACAATACTAAAATCTGCTCAGCAAGCCTTTAAGAGGGTCAGAGAGGGTTTAGTAGATTTTTATCCTCAATTAATACAGATCAAGTAGAATGGTGGTGTGAGAGGGGAATTCCTTTAATTAACTCAATATGTTTCCATATTACTCCATAGTGAGCAACAGTCTGCACTGTGTTGCTGGATAATGGGAAGCACTAGCTTATTTAAATAATATGTGAATGGCTTGTTTGAATACAGAATGCATATAAAACAACAGGTTTGTTTATGTAAACAGTAATTTTCTTATGAGACAATATGTATACATCTGAACAGTGAATGCCAAAAACAAAGATGAGAATCACACACACGCACACAAGCCGTTTCATATTTTTTGAGAAAACCGTGATAAGAGTTATAAATGACTTTATTTTCCCTTTTGATCAATTTAATGCATAGTTGCATTAAACCAAATAAAATACTTGAAAAAGTAAAAATAACTTTTGAATGATAGTGTATATGTACACCTATACGTATACATACAGCCAACAAAGCAGGAAAATTTGCTGATGAAAATGTCACTCATTAGTCGTGTTTGGAAACGCTGGCTCCATTTCTTTCCCTTCAGTTGCTTTACCCTCTACTTGCATCCTTCCGCTTGCCCTTTGCCTTTGGCAGAGCCATTCGCATTGAGATGTATGCGGTTTGGAAGATGATGACAGAAGGAGCTGGTTTATTTTTCTATATTTCTTCTATTACCCATGTCAGTAATGCCATTCTGAGAAGGCACAGCTGTGGCGTATTAAGGGAGGCTTGGGGAAGTGGTAAGAAGTCCATTACATCACACAGCAGTGGTACTAGTATACACCTTTAATTTCACCTCGCTCTATCGTGAGATGCAATACAAGCAGAAAAACTTCTTACAAGAGATTTAGTCTGCCATGTGGTTTTCATTCCATTGTCTTGCAAGTTTATATGCTCTCCACCTTAAAGGAAATGTCCCAGCTCGGATTCAGGCGATGAAAGCTCTGGGAACACACTCTCATTGTACACTGTACACTCAGTCCACTTAGATTAATTGTCCATGACTATTTTTAAACATGTCTTTGGGGGATTTGTAATTTGTATGCTGTAATGCTCATTTTTTAACTTCCTGCGTACGTTTGTTGACCAAAAATGGACACAGACAGTATGAAAGAGAGACACATCAGCCATTCAGTCTCATTCAGTAAACGACAAGTCATGAGACTGATTATTCGGCAACAGAAACATCAGCTCAGCAAATACAGCACTGGGTCACACTGATGGGTGAGAATGCTTTTGTATTTCATACGGTACAGTCCACTGGGTCTGCCATACTAACAAGATAATGAAGTGTTAATGATCTCAGTGAAATGGAACATTTATTTGTTCCTTAACACATGCAAAGCCTAATTTGAAAATAAATGGCTTCCTCTGTTGCTGGAGTGGCTCTGTTTTAATTCAACAGATTCTGCCACATCCTTCCTCATTGTTTCCACCAAACAATACTGATCTAACATCCCATTATGCCATCCTACACAATGAAGATTACAACATTCCAAACAAAACACCCCAAAAATCTTAGATTGTGGCAGGATACGCTACTGTTCAAAAGTTTGGGGTCAGTAAGTTTGTTTTAAAAATAAAATTAATACTTATTTTCAGTAAGGACGCATTCAGTTGATCAGAGGTGACTTCTACAAAATCTATTTAAAATAAATGCTTTTATTTTGCTTCTATTCATCAAAGAATACTGAAAAAAAGTATTAGTTTACACAAAAATATTAAACATCACAACTGTTTTCAACATTGATAATAATAAGAAATAATTCGGGAACACAAAATCAGTATATCAAAATGATTTCTGAAGAATCCTGTGACAGTGAAGACCGGAGTAAAAAAAAAAAAAAAAAAAGAATCACTTACTTTTTTAAAATATATTAAAATAGAAATTTTAAATTGCAGTATTTCACAATAGTGCTGTTTTACCGTATTTGTGATCAAATAAATCTTGCTTGGTGAGCAAAAAAGACAAAGAAAAAAAAATCCCAAACTTTTGAACAGCTAGCCATGTGAAAAGGACCTTTCCTTGATGCATAATGGTCTTTAGAAAAACCTGTGCCTGTCCTAACCAAAATACAGCTTGACCACAGGATGCCTGGGCAGCAATTTCATGGTTTTGTTTACTAATCTGGGTCATCACAATTCCACTTCCAGTCTCTTTATGTGGTCTGACTGAACTGGAAGCAGCTACCCCGCTATACAAACAAATGGGTGAGAGAAATGCTGAAACTGAAGTCACTTACTATGAAGTAAGCACTACAGTCACCATCCAGCCCACAGGTGACTATGAGATCTGAAAGAAAGAGCCCAGACTCAGCAGTGAAAATCTCCATCTTTGCAATTTCCCCTCCTTCACCATGTTTACCCATATGCCTTAACACTGGCAGGGTGAATTCAGAAGTAAAATGTTTTCTTAAACTAAGGTGGGCTAAAATTCCCAAACTTTTTTTTTTTTTACCAAAGCTTCAAATTAGTCCATTCTTTGCCAATTCCAGCACCACACCACTTGTTGAGCCAGAAGTTGATGTGCTGTACAACTCAAACAAACAGAGCAATATTAAAAGGCACTACAGAACCACATTGTTCACTTTTAAGAAAGTAAAAATACGAATGGCTTATGGTTATCTTTGTACATTGAATTGAGATCGACTAAAGTCTCAAAGTTGACAATGTCATGTGGTTCTGAAATCAAGATTCTTGTTTTGACTAACTGACTCAAGGTGAGAAACTTTAGCACTCTGATTTCCTCCCGTTTACAGTAGCAGATGGCCCCTCGTAATGGCCTTACAAGTGCATTTCCTGTGCTCTAGCCGGAAGCATACGTAACAAAAGCTCTTGTGCTTTGTGTCGCCTACATCCTGGAGAAAATATATACAAAATAAAGACCAAAGGATATAAAATTACTTTGTCTATTGTTATATCAAAAAAGAAGAAAAAAGAAGAAGAAAAGGGTATTTACTCCGATTATTAGATAGGGAAATGCACATGTTCAAAAGGCAACCGCTGAGGCTGTTGGGTTTGTTGAATCTGTTCTATTCAACTGTAATTTAACTGTATAACAAAAACAGTAATGATGATCTATTCATTCTGACAGCCAGGTGACACTCCCAGGGCAATTTCTGCATTGATATCATACCAAACCTAATTGTAGGTCACACCCTTTCTACGTCACACAAACTGAATGGAGCAAAACGTGAAGTCTCCACGTATAAAAAGAAGGACTGCCAATTTAACGTTAATTTAGTACAAATAATTATATATAGAAAAACACATTAGTCAGTGTCGATAGCCTTGTGGGCAGCACAACCAGTGGTCGCCATAACCAAATATTTCCGTCACCGTGTTTTTTTTTGTTATGGAAAAATCTAAAGGCAGTCCTTCATTTTGGCAGATTACATTTTAGGGATATCTATTGTAACCTGTAACTGTAATTCCCACCCTGTCCAGTTGGTGGCAAGCACACATATTACTTAGCTATGATCGGAATATTGTCTTGACCTACATCTCAGTATATGACGTCTTCGTCCAGCCTGTGGCTTCACCTCTACATACAATTGCAGAAATGTCATGGCAGCTTAGTTTGAAAAGTTTCTTTAAATAGCAAAATAGTTGTGATGTTGTTGATAAAACAGGTGAAAAAAGAGGGACTGATAAGGATGCAGTTGTGGATAAATGTCAAACAACAAACAATGTTTATCAGTCCATGCAGACCAAGAAAAAGGATTGAGTTCAGGAATCTTCAGGAAGTCAACTAAGTGTAACTGAATTGATTTTTACGTTATGATATTTGAATTGTATTTTGTAATAATGCGTTGTTCATATTTGCATGTTCAGTATCTCCTTTGTATGGTGTTGAACATGAAAAGTGATGCACACAGTTTTTGTTCATCTGTTCTCCTCAGAAATAAACAAATGCATGATCTAGCCTACATGCTGGTCTTATAAATTCAGAATTAAAAATGAAAATGTGAACAAAAACAAAAGCCATTGAATGTCTTATTACCGTTGCAATATGAAAATTAAAATGATGGGTAATAATAGATTATGACAGAATTTTTACGACCCTGTCTTTCAAAATGACGGACAATAAGAAAGTCTAAAGCATCTATTGTGCACAACTGTGCCTCCAGCGACCAGAGTTCGATTCCCAACTTGAGGTCCTTTGCCGATCCAGTTCCTACACTGTCTTAATCAATGCAGTCATAAAAAAAGATTCAAAACAAAGGCGTAGCTTGATGACACTGAGTTTGAGCGTGGAACTCTGCCTCACGAGCAGCAGAACTTTTATTGTGCCACAGTTGCTGCTTTTTCTTCTTCTGGTCAAGCATATGAAGCAACACAGCGCTGTTCTTCAACCATATTTGAGCGTTGAAAATGAAGTTATAACGTTACTCTGTCTGTTTGCTCGCCGGCTGCTGTGAGACACTTGTTGCACACTGCAGTAAGAGATCAATATTAGAATATCATATTAATGAATGCTGGATCTCTTGTATTGATAAATGGCATTCAATTAATTTTAAAACATATTGTATGATGGAGAAAATTCTGTATTACTGTTAAAAATAGAGCTGTATCTGATTATGCTATGTTAGCTCCTTGACAAAATAGTGTTTTTCTCTGAGGCATGGTAAAACCATGGTACTCTTGGGAAAAAAAGAAAAAAAAGAAAGAAAAAAAAAAAATCAAGAAAACTAGATTTAAATAATAAGACCTAACATGTTAAACTATATAACAATAATTTGTTTTCCATGTATAAATGGAACCAAACTGTCATTCCCTGTGTAATATATTAATATAAACATGTAATATATTAAAATGTCTTTGGTGTTTCCATGGTTTCTACAAAATAAAACCGGAAACCGAGGGTAACACAGATATGACGTCATTGACAGGCGACTCCCGGACACATTCTGTATCCTTGGTTAAAAAATCATAATTTTCTCACGATTTACAAATAGTTGGAATCATTTGGGGTATTGTAAGTACTCAACTGAACAAAATACAAAATACAGAACACTGGCCTAGTTATTGTACCTTTAATCTGGGGGCTTTTCTCTACACATCCTGTATTGATTACTTAACTCCAATCAATCAAGTAAATAATTCAGTTTAAAAAAATGTTAATAAAAGAAAAAGAAAAATCAAGACTAATAAAAGTCAAGAATAAGTTACTAATTAAGATTTTTGTGACTGAAAGCACCTACATTGAAATTAAGTGTGATGTTTAGAGAGATGTTCAGAGTTCAAGTTAAAAAGTTCTCTCACCTGATAATGACACACTGGTTCTCACGATCAATCATCATGTTTCTATACATGTTATCGGCTAGAGCGTAGATATGAGGAGGGTTCTCATACTGAGCCTGAGAGAGAGAGAGAGAGAGAGAGAGAGAGAGCGGGAGAAACGGAGAAAAGAAGATTCATTTCATAATTTACATTACGGTTCATATTTAGGATGGCCTGAGCTTATAAATGAGCTACTGTGTGGCATACGAGTTAAAACACATTCAATGGTCTTTGCTGTAGCCTCTAGCTACAGCTAATGTAGCTAATAATTATTGACAGGAACCAGAATCTTCATGAGGAGCCAAGACTTCTGGGCAAGTGTGGTTGAGAACATAGACCCGTACATGCTGTTCTGTGGCTTCAATGAGTAAGGCAGGCCTGTGCAGCTACTTTTCTGACTAAGAATGCAGCTGTTAAAAGCATTTGCACCACACCTACACACTTTATTTTAAAAAAAAAAACTCCTACTAAAAACATTACTGAAACAATGGTTACCAAATTACATAAAGTACTTTATGAGTTTCGATACAAAAAAAAACATGTAATACATGTATTAAATGTGTAATAATAACAACTAATCAGTAGCCTACGTCTAATTAACAAAAGTTACATAACACTCAAGGAAAACTAAAGCTATAGGTTTTGTCTCCAAATTTAGTTTGGAGAAGTCCAATGGCTAGAGCTTTTACAACAAAACTGTTTCTTGGACACCACAGAAGGTTTAATTTAGTATTATTCATATACTATTATAATGTTTATTAACATTTTGAGTTGACTTTTTATATTTTGACATTTGATTTAATTTAGTTTAAGTACTTTTGTTATGTCCTTTTGTAACTTTTGTTTTTTCAAAATATTTCCATTTAGCTTGAATTTTTTTCAGTTCTAGTTTTACTCATTTTAGTACTTTAACTTATTTTAAGTTGTCATCGAACCCTAGCGCGCACCAAACAAGAGGACTGAGACCCCTGAAAAGGTGGGTCTTAGCCCACTCCCAAAAAAACTCTGGAGCGATTTGACTGAAATATGAACACAACATGGACCAAAGACATCTAAATGAACCAAAAAACACCCTTTAAAACAAACAAACAAAAAAAACCTCAGAATGCTGAAGCATACCTGTTTTTTATTGACATAGGAGCTACATTGCCAATTAGAGTTCAGTACAGGTGGAACAATTCGCGGCAGCAAATTTTCATTCGTTCGCAACGGAGGAAATCCTGCTGCTGTTTTGACTCCTTTACACATTTTATACACTCTTCACAAGTTATGATGTACACAAATACAACAAGCGCATTTAGCCCAGATCACAGCATTGTTTTGTATGCCATTAAATTTCACGGCAAAATGTGTTTTTCTTTTCGTTTTGTTTTTTTGTATCTTTAGGTTCAGTCTAAAAAAATGACGTGTGACTGCTAAGCGAACCAGAAGTAAATGTATTATTTTCTTTTTTGGGTCCAGACCAAAAGAACCAAACTACAAGTGTGAACATACCCTTTGTAATCAATAACAAACACTACATCACAGTAAACAGTCTATTCTGGATCAGGACTAAACTTCAGGAAACCATGGAAGACTACTTACTGCGCCTTGGTACATCTCTATTTCTTTGTCTCCAAAGTAAGGCATTTGCTTGAAAGGGTTTACTGAGATGAGTACAGGACCAATGTATGTCTGCAGGTGAAAGTCAAGGCTAAAAAGATTTTGAAAGAAAAGTAGGCAGTTTACCTCAAAAATGAAAACTGAGTCTACCTCATGTCGCTCCTAATCTGTATGACTTTCTCTTTCCTGTTGAACACAAAAGATATTTTGAAAATGTGTTTTGAAACAATGGAAGGCATTGAGACCCAATGTTGGTTTGGTCCCAATTTAATGACTTTCATTATGTGGACAGTCATACAGTTTTGGAGTGTCGTGATCATGAGTAAATGATGACAGAATTTTCATTTTTGGATGAACTTTCCATTTAACTCCTTCTATACAAAATATGCCTTTCTCTATGAAACTGTTAGATTGAAATCTCTCTCTCTCTCTCTGAAAACAATTAGAGGTTTAGCATTCAGAATTGAGGAAAACCTCATGGACCATTTTACTCATTGTGGCTGTTAATACTCAGAGGGTATTCATAAAACTTTGGCTGGACTGGCAAATGAAAAATAGCCTGTGTGAATAATGGACTGGTGACATCAGTGAAGAGTTATATGTGGCTGCAGTGAAGATTTTGGTTATTGGGTCAGAGCCTTATTAAGATGATGTTGCTTTCCTCTGAATGCAATGGGAAGGGAACAGCCAGCAGTGAGTGATTGGAACTATTTGGCTGTCTGGCCCCAAGTTACTCACTGCAAATAAAGGAAGTATTGAGCCTGGCGTGCTGTGACCTCAGTTCCATATGCTGCTCACTGGAACACTTTGGTGTTGTTGCTATTTTCTGACCACAATCACAGGACTGATTTGGGACCAAAATGGCCAGAGTCTGTTAAGACTCCATAAGCCTAATAAGGGCAGAAAATAGAAATACACTGCAAGTGAGGTTTTCATCAAGAAATGCTGCAATTTATCAAGAGGTCATTTTTAGTGCCAGTGATGTGTGCTGAATTAGACATGAACCCTGCCAAGTATATTGGGTTCATATAGTAGAGAGGTAAACCAGCATTCTTTGGCTGCCTTCAACAATCTAAGCTGTCAGCATCGCACACACGGCTTTGATCAAAAACAGTTCCTGCTACTGTGGGAAAATAGGACAACATGGATTTGGAAGTTGTACCAGTGTTTACGGACAACTTTCGTCATTGTTAAATGTCAGTGTTTAGTGAAGCTTTAGTCAAAATAAACCCAATCAACTTTTAATCTTCACTGAAGTAGATGAAGTCCAAGAATAGTTTTCTAGTGAGCCACAGGAAAACGTCCATCTGCAAAAACTCAGAAAGAAGCCCTCCCTATTTATGACCACTTTCAAATCAGATTGAGATATTAGCGAGTTAGATAGAGAGACCAAAGTTGGATAAGGATACAAAAATATAGTCATCCATGTATCTCTTCTTGAGATTTTCTACAATGGCATCCTCATTGATCTTGGAGAGCAGCACCATGTCATCAACTCCACTCTGCTTGACATTGTGGCTTTGCCAGTGGTACCGGTAGTGTCCCCGGCTGCCCTGTGAAAGCAAACACAAACAAGAAACACTCGTTAGCCTTTATGCACACCCATAGCTTTTGTTTAGCAGGCTAGTTGGCAGAAACTGTATTAGCATATCCCAAAAGCAATACTAGACATTCCATGACTAGATTTCTCTTCAAGGATAACATCATACTTTAAATGTTGAAATACTTTCTTTCATCCCAAATTTAATGTACAGAGAATACTGTAAGCCATTCATATGTGGACTTCATAGAAAACAAAAAAATGTAAACATTGCAGCTCTGTTAAACTCTTGAAACATTGCTCTGTTTGTTCAGGGAAATTTCTTGAGTTTTGAGCGGTAGTGTATATATATATATATATATACCAAAAAAAAAAACCAAAAAAATACTTCAATACTTGGTCAAGCTGGTGTTTATCTAGGTGACCACCTGAAAATTGCTCAAAATCGCTCTAAAAACAGCCAGAAGACCAACTAAAAAAATGTTGTTAATGTTAACTAAAACTTTGGACTACATTTTTCGGGAATTGAAATAGAGCTGAAATAATGTAATATTATAGGAAAAACTTAGAATTATAAAAATTAGAAGTGTTGCCTTGAAATAAATAAGGTCAAAGTAATACTAAAACAACTAAAACTGAAATGAAAATGAATTAATGCTACATAGAAATATATTTTTAAAAATAACAAAAATGACAAAAGTACATAATTACTAAAACTAAAAATAAAACTGAAAATATAATTCAAAATATTAATAAATACTACAATAGTACGTAAATTAAAATAACACTGCAACTAAGACCAGTGAACCGGCTAGGCTGGTTTAAGATGTTTTTATCAGCAGGGTGTGAATGAGTTTCAATTTGATATTGTTGATAATTCAGCTGATTTCATATTATTAGCCATATTAAAAGGCATCATGAAAACCCCAATGGGCCGAACTACCTTTTTGGCTGTACAGTGACAGATGGACGAGTTATGAAGTTGCTGACAAACCTGTTCTGAAACAATCAATATTTTTCAATCATGTTTAATGGCGTCAGTGACAGAAACATTACACACTTTACTCCTATTCTGAATCTCATTCAGTCATGAACACTGATAAACAGTACATTGCTGACAACAGTTAATGTGAGCAAACCGTCCACTCAGCAAAATGACCGCGTCCAATTCCCCGCCTGCAGCACTTTTAACACAGCCCGTTCTTTTTCACCGCAGCAGATGTTGATTTTGTTTTTCTAAACCGTTGAAAAGTGCATGGTCAGGAGTCTCCCTAAAGCTCCTTGAGCACTACAAACACTTCTTTTGATCTTCTTCTGATGTTCTCACCATTCCTCCTATTCTCCCTTGTCCCCCTTTTTACCTCCCTTCCCATTTCAGTCTCCTTCTGCTTCCGCTCTGTTAATGTTTTTGGAGAGGGTGTGTCTCCGGAGAGCTTTGGTCATTCATCATGGGACGTGAGTCAACGGCTTCTGGCTACCGTTCTGAGGTCACAATGGCCCCGTGAGGAACCAGCCCATTACTCAGCACGACACAAAGCCTCAAGTGCATTTGACAGGACAGCAGAAGAGATGAGTACAATGAGTGTGACTCAAGAAAGGTACAGAATAGTACCTCAAATACAGAAAGAGAGCCAGACAGACAGAGACAGTGAGTATACAGCTTTGGAGATCACATGATCCAAACGCACTGCTGTTTTAAACATTTTCCTCTGTTATGTTCAGTCATTAGTGCATTAGTCTGATTTGAAGGCCACATTTGTCTATTCTTTTCTTACAGAACTTTTCCCAAGCTAAAGAATGATAATGATATGAGGTAAACTGGAAAGTTATTTAACATTCTCAAAATTGTACATTCCACAGTCTGAAAAACTCTCAATCTAGCAGCGCAGGGAAGCAGAAGCAGACCAAGTATGGAAGATTTTTTTCCTCCCTTGAAGGACTAATTAACTTGCCATCGTAAACGAGCACAGTACAAGTTTGAGGTAAATTACAGGAAAATAAAGAAACACAATAACCACTGAACACCATGATAAAATAAGGTACTTCACCTGAACATTATTAGTAGCAGAACTGACTCAAAAAGAATTAAGGAGGAAAACAGCGCTTTAAACAAAACCGTGAACACTTCTTTCAGATCTTTACAGACTGTTTTGTTTAGTTCATTCTTGCATATTACACACAAACAGAGACAGACTTTATAGCGAAATAAAAGTGAACCCAGAACAAATGAAAAAATGATCAATGATAAATATCAAAAAAGCAAGTGGACCAGATGGCATCCTCAATGATTCATCATCATCATCATCACATCATATGATCATATATCACTGGTTGGCTTACCTCATGAATATTAGTTGCATTAATGATTTAGCATGATCTTATACGGTTTGCTCACTTGTAGCATATTTAATTTGATAACTCCTACATCTTCTGTTCCCTCATGCATTGGACTATTCGAATTAGTAAACAATTAACTTAACCACAGAAAATTGAGCAAAAAACAATTACGACAGACTAGACAAAGCGTATCACAGTAATTTTACTCTCTTCCTTCTGGAGAAAGACCACACCTACTGTCCAAAACTGAAAGTTACAGACCACACAAAGTCAAGCAAAAGAGAGAAAACAGCATCTCTGCTTTTAAAGAGCTATAGTTGGTCCCACTAGGCTTATTTAATGATGAAAATGTTCCGTTTTGTAAAGGAATACCGGAAACCAGGGAGGCTAAAGTTCACTACGCTTTTGCTGTGGTTCACCCAGGAACAGCAGGCATTATTTACACCATGACAAAAATGATACCCATTCGTACCATGCAAGGTCAAAACCCAAAACTCCCTGGAAGGGCATAAATCAGGATTTTAAATAATTTAGCATAAAATATCCCAACCCAACTAGTTTATATTAATTCTCACTCACTATTAGAAACAGCGGGAAGATGACAGCTTCGTAAATGCAACTTGTGTTTACACAAAATAAGAAAATGTGAGTGTGCAGCATGATACGAAGGATGTGAAAACAGTGTGCAAGACCTCCTGGGGAATCCTAGAAAAACAAAACTTCTACAAAATGATGAATCAAGAATGCACATCAGGTGTGATGGGGAAAAAAAACAAAACAAAAACAACAAATTTACCATTAACAACAGACATGGAAGCATTCATGACTTGAATGCACCATGTCATACCGCTTCGCCATGGACAACGGCAAATTAATCTGGAAATATTTGACAGCGAGATGGTGAAATTGACAAAGCATAATCGAGTAATCCAAATCCCTGCATATTAACTTTGGAAATTCATTGTATTAACTGACTCAGGAGTAGCTGTGTGGCCAGTGTATTGCGACTCTCCATACTGTAGAATAGAGATGTAGGAGAGTATATATTATATAGCACTATGAGGGAGGCTACAATAACATCATCCAGCCCACAGTCTCGCTGGCGTCACATACGAACACAGATGAAGATCTACCCTTCATTATACCCACTTGTTACTTGTGAGGCAGTTTTAGGAAACTGTACAAAAACATTGCAGAAAGAAAAAATGCTTCATTCATAAAAAGGAGTGAAAAATCCTTTGTTGTCCTTGCAGAATCCTGCCAGAAAATACCGTAACAAATCATTTCCCCACTGTAATCCTACAGCAGTTGAAAAACATCAGCAGCACCAGTGTAAGATCCATACTGACATAGCAGGCCGTTCCCTCATGCAAATACCATTGCCTTATATGGAGAGTGTGGAGCGGAGCGCAGACTCAGGCACAGGAAATGGCTGGGTTTGATTCAATAAGGCGGCAAATTTTTTACCTCCATCTATCCTCTCCTTACAACCATCTGGATTTCACACAGAGGACCTGGATTCACATATGGATGGCAGAGCTGAAGTGGGATCAGGTTAGCCCTTGTCTTTTACTCTGAAGTGACAGAGTAAGTTGAAATCACTCAGAATCACCAAGTATGAATGAATGCACTCAGAAGGCAGTTAAAGCTACAAGACACAGTCTGGTTCTCAGTTTAATGCATTTAGCATATGGCCCAGAGTACTGCGGTTTGGCTGAGAATCCAGCTCAGACCTGGCAGTGCTAATAGCAGATTAGGAATGCATAATGAAGTTTGAGAGCTATTTCAAGAATCCTTTCCAAAATATAAAAAAATCCTAAATACCAGTAAGTCAAATAAAGAACAGTAAACAAAATAAATATCAAATCAAATGTGGTAGTTAATCATGACTTCTGCTGCCAATTATGCTCTACATGAAATTACTTGTAAACTTTCCAATGTGAACTGTGAAGCGGTTATCTACATATGCCAGTGCACCGGTCGAGACCACACATCGCATAATTTGAGAAGTGGTGCGTGAACCCATTTGAATTCACCTCAGAATTCTCCATTACAAAGCTCTTCAGTTTGTTATTACCAATCCGATGTATTATAATAGAATTTTGGTGTGACAATGAAAGAAAAAAAAAACAACAAATGTGACTCTCTCACTAATGTCAGAAGTGAATCAACACTGATGAGTACCCAGGTCAAAATGTAAAAAAAGGTGCATAATGGCATTTTCATTAGACACTTCACACAGCAAGCAGTTCTGAAGCCCTTACGGTCTTAAGTGGTCCAGGAAAATGCCTGACAGAAATAATCCCTGCCTGGACTATGTTCACGATGGCAGTCCTTCATTCTGAGTGGTAGTAAACCCTGGACACAGACACAACAGGCCAGTAAAAACACCACTGCAATGTGTTCAAGAGAAACCGGCCCATCCATATCCCAGACTAAAAAACACTCAGGGCACAAATAGTCTCAACTGCTGAAAAAAACTCAATGTTGTAACACCACAATGAGGTTTCAAACAAAGTACCAAGCCCAGAGATTAGGTCAATAATAGGTGTGCAATAAATTTGAACACATTACACATTCTAAATTAGTCATCATACAAGTTTGATGGTTTGAAAAAAGGGATTTTGTTTTCTAGCATTACATAATCACGCTGTAATTAATCTCAGTGATTACATATGGAATAAAACACCTCTAGGGGCGTTGGTCTGGGTAACAGAGATTGTGTGAGAACACCCAGAGGAACAGGTAGAGGTTTCTTGGTATGAAATGGCAATGGAGGCAGGGCTGACTATAGCATCTCTCCAGAGACAGCAAACACAGAGGGTTTGTGTAAACCGAGATAGGAGTGGCTCTGAAGCGTCTGGCTACCGCCGGGAAACTCTGTGCCAAGGTTTCCAAGTTCAGCCCAGCCATATTATTTCTGCTTGCTTTTGAAGGCAGTGGAAAAGAATGTAGCACATTCTGTCTGATGGGGAAGTCTGGAACGCCATCATTTTCCCTGAAGTACACATAAAGATGGATTATGTTTAGACTAGGATTCTAAAAACGATGCTGAAATTCTAAAAGCGCAGCTGATGAGACAAGGTGACGGTGCATCATATAGACAGCAGTTTTTAAACTCCGGATCAAGGAAGTCATCTCAATACAAATCATTGTATTTCCAATTCATGTTTCATACACTTGCCAAAAATATAAATATCTGTGCTTAGCGTCCCACACTCCTTTTAAGATGAACCTTTGCTAAAATCAGGCTGTGATGTAACAAGTTTCCTCGACATGTAATTTGTCTGAAACTGCTGCACAACGCGATAGCTGATCAGAGGAAATTAGAGTTTAGTATAGATGTGTATTTTTAATATTCATTAAGAGGGAGTTTTCTCCCTTGAATGCGAGTACATTTGGGTGGTCCTGGATTATAAACTGTAGCTGGACAAAATGCACATGCTTCTTTAACAAGGTTTGTTTTTCCAGAATAAATTATACAGATCCAGTTTTCAAATGCTGGCCAAAAAAATTATTTCTCAAAGTAAACATGATTATACGTCATCTAATCCTGTTTACTTTAAGCAAATTGAATCATGCAAAATGGCCACTTGTCCTGTCATAACTATGCAACAAATCCACATCACCTCATGTACTTTTGCATTTTTTCACATTTATTGTTTAAAAGAACATCAACTAATTGATTTTTTATAATAATTTTTTTTTTTTTTGCCAAGTATTTCAGTCGACTATGAGAACTGGTACTACATGCCCATGCCTTATGGCTCTTCTAATTGTCTGCTTTTAAAATATACATGAAAAAAGGTTTTCCCAGAACACACAGATGCACATCAATGAATAAATAAAAGCCTAAGCCTATGTTAATGGGGCAGATTTATGATTACATGGTATGCTTTATACCTTTTAGCGTGGTGCAATTTCTCCAAGGATGAACATCAGGGAGGTTTTTACTGTGATATCCCACACAAAGGCAAGCAGATAAAACCCATTTCATCCAGCTTCTTGTGTACACAAACAAATGCCTCCTGATAATCATTTGGTTCAAAATAAAGGTGTGTCTCAGAGAGGAGGCTGACCAGCAAATTCAAGTAATAAAAATAATTTCCATACCCGTTTTGTCTTTCCACGAATGACGTTGAAACAAGCAGCAATATTTGCTTTAAGAACAAAATTCATAAAGGGGATAGATCACCTAAAATTAAAAATTCTGCCATCATTTACTCACCCTCAAGTCGTTCCAATCTTGTATGACCTTCTTATGTGAAACATAAAAGAGGATATTTTGAAGAAAAAAAAAAGAGTCTCAATCTCAGTGGGGTGCAATATTGATTGAACTTTGTAGACTTTCAAAATATCTTTTTTTATGTAGAAGAAATAAAATGTCAAACATTTTTGGGACAACGTTAGGATGAGTAAATGATGAAAGTTTTATTTTTTTTATTTTTTGTCTGAATATCCCTTTAAGAGCTGGAGTCACTGTGCCTATTGTACTACAAGTGTTCTGGTGCATAAATAACTTCTGCCTCATAAAACTGTCCCATCTAAACAAATTTTCCACAGATTCACAGAGATACAACACAACATAGGGGCCACATTACCAGCCCACATGAGAAGCTTGTAATGAGGTCATTAATCAAAGTCAGGCATGTGTGGGAACTTGATTAAACACAACAGCGAAGCCCAAGTAACCTCAAGCCATTTCACTGCTGTCTATTTTAAGCTGATCTTTAAGAATCAAGAGCCCGGACTGAGCAACACCCTTGAGCACACCTACATAAAAATGAGGAGAATGCACTTAAATGCACTACTGTATACAGGGAATGGAAGGGCCAGTCGGACGGGTCTATGGTAGTGGCGTTCGTTGATGTCATCCTTTCAAACTGGTCTATTATCAGTACAGTTCTAACTTCTATTGTAATTGTATAGGCAGGGTGGAATGAGCCGTGAGACTCAGCGGGATGGTGTGCTGTGGTCAGGCCTGTGTGCGCGAGTTACTTGCGATGGCAGAATCAGGGAAAGGTAAACAGAACCAGGAGAGGAATGTTTTGGATCAGCGGCTATTACTCATAGCCAACGGGAAATGGGAGCTGGCAAGTGACGAGAAGAAATCTCCCAGTTCCCAACTGAGTAATGGTTCTGATCAGAAACAGCAAACCCAGATCTCGCATTAGTGCCGCTGCCAAGCACACAGCTTTATCACTCTGATAGTCAGACAGCTTACATTTACTTAATTACTGAGGTTAAATGAAAGTACTATAGCATTCATGTTAATAATTGTCCCGTACTGTTTAAGGATGCTGAACAGGTCAAGTTATGTTACACAAGACATGTTTTATTACATTACATGTCATATTAAAATGAAGCCTTGTGGGTTCATTTTTAAACATGTTGATTTGTTTTTTGCATAACACCAACATTATCCATTTTTAATTATTTTAAAAATTTCTTTAGACTTAAAGGGATAGTTCACCCAAAAACGAACTCACCCAAGAACCTACTCACCCTACTCATCCTAGGTGTATTTGACTATATTCTGATATTTCAGACTAACACAATCAGAGTTATATTTAAAAATAAATAAATAAATAAATAAATAATAATAAAAAAAAAATATATATATATATTTATTATATGCAAACTGGGTCTTAAAAGCTTTATAATGGTCATGAATAGGGATCAAGATTTTGAAGCCCAAAAAAATTGCATCCATCCATCCATCCATCACAAACGTAATCCATACAGCTCCAGGGGGTTAATAAAGGCCTTCTGAAATGAAGCGATGCGTTTTTGTAAGAAAAATATCCATTTTTAAAACTTTACGAACAATAATAACTGGCTTCCAGGAACAGTCATACATGTGTCTAGTTCCGGCGGAAGAGTGACCTCTGACCAGACCTCTGACTCAGAACCTAGGATGGCTTGAGGGTGAGTAAAGATCATTTTCATTTTTGGGTGAACTATCCCTTTAAGGTGATATCCATCTTCAACTACATAATATAATAATTCTGGCCACTGGCAAGTATGTTGTTGTAAAGGTCCGAAAAATTTAGTTAAAGGGGTTCTAAAGTGAATGGTCACCCAAACACATGCCTCTAGCTTTTACGTAGCTCTTTCAAGGGTTTATCAAAAGCACAAATATTTACATTCCTCCAATAATGTGGATCAGGCGCCGCACATGCTCAACCGTCTGATCTCGACTCATTTTGAAAATGACAAAAGCGTTCAAAGGCTCAGCGAGAAGGAAAACATTTTTTCATTGTTTTAAGCATCAAAACAGTCAGAAATACTTTCAATTGTTCTGACCCTCAATGCCCGACATCAATGAAACACTAAGTGTTTATTCAATTGATCAAAGTTTTCTCCCATAGTTCTTTGCATTTTTCAAATTTATTATTTTTTTTAAATCAGATTTTTCTGTCCATGGCTGATTGCCCTCATCTGAAAGAAGAGCTTTGTATACTTCCTCTGGGAAATGACACAGGATGAATATTGTTGGCCTCATGCACTGTGAATAACATTGAGATGACCGAGGTGATTATGGGTCAAAATAAAGTCCTGTTCACACTGAAGTTCTGATGTTTTTTTTATTAGACAGCATGCCACCGTCTGCTCTCCCATTGGCTGATGCTCCATCACATCACTCGTTTGCATAAAGCCTTGAAACATCTTATCTTGGTCAATTATAGTCATTCAGGTGGTCTGACTAGTCAGCTGAGGTCATATTCAAATCTTTAAACTTCACTATTATTTCACAAAACTTCACCATTATCACTGTACCAATGTGTCTTAAATTACAACTCTGCTATATATTTCGACAGCAGCTATGCGCTATGTTATCAATGTGAAATATTTGTGGAGCTATTTCAGCAATCTCAGATTGTGTCTTTAAGCCAGTATATTAAGACGTCCTAGAATTCACCTGAATTACAGAGGACAGTTCCCCATGCAAATACATGAATAGATACAGACTGATCATGTCAGTGAACAAATTTGTCACAGACTGTGCTGGAGGAACTAGAGAAACATGGATTCAAAGAGTCACGGTCAGTTTTGCAGATAAACAGAGACACTAAAACGGACCGGTTAGAGGAAACACTGCAGTGATATTTGGGTCAGAAAAGCATAAGTGAAGGTGAAATGTGTGAATATTTTAGTAGTGTTGCCATAAAAGAACCATTTTTCGCACTCACCTTTCAGTGAACAGTTCTAAACAGAACCCATTTTCTAAGTTTGTAGAATATTTTACCATTATAACAGAACCTTTTGTGTGATGGAACGGTTCCAAGCTCTTAAAAATGATTGTTCTTTATTGGCATCTATCGTTCCACGAAGAACCTTTAACATACATGGAACCTTTCCACAACACAAAAGGTTCTTTATAGTGGAAAAAGATTCTTTAGATTATTAAAATGTTCTTAAACCCAAGAAAAAAAAAATGTTCTTTTAAGAACTGTTCACTGAAAGGTTCTTTGGGGAACCAAAAATGGATATTTTATGCATCCCTTTGGAACAATTATTTTTAAGAGTGGAATGTTGAGATAGAGAACCTTTATTTTTAAAAGTCTATGCCAGTAATGACACTGTCAATATGAAATAATAATGTTTTGATATAAATCCTCTTTTAAACGGAGTCCCATTATGGCCTTGCTTGGGATGTTCTCACTTGCATTTACTAAGGCATGTGAGAATATTTGAGCATAAATCATTCTGTAGCCCTGAGTTGAGTTTGCTGAGTAAACACAGCCTCAGCCACGGTCACCTCAATAGAAACTATACACCGACAGACACACCTGTGACTCATTGCTGTTTTCTGCTTCTACACAAACATAGAAGAAAATGTAGTACAAATCTAATTCTACAATATCCACCTAAGATACTAAATATCCGTTTCAATTATTACAGCTTTTATTGCATTTTAAACAAATAATGAGCTACTCTGTCGCTAAGGAAACATCAGCCATGAATGTGCACACACTGTATATTATTAACTACAGCCTTTATACCTTCTGTCTGTTTATGATGCACACAAGCATACAGTTTATCTGGTGAAAATTGTTTGATATCATGTTTTCGCCAGTCCCCTTAACTTGCTTTCAGAAGCCGGTAGCGCCAATGTAGCCACATAAGAGAGTAATTCAGATGAGAGAAATAGGAGAGGCAAGGTGAGAAGAGCCGAACGTGAGCTGGCAGGAGCACAGTGACAATGATCTCATTTCACAGCTGAAAGCCCATCTCTCAAAACCAACTCCTTAAGGAAACTGGGCCTACTCTGCATAGAGTCTAACCAGCTTTTTATGCAGATGAAGTGAGATTTCACATGAGTAATCAAAAGAAAAATACTGTTAAATCTGTGGCCTGGTGGTTCGCACCAAATTCAGACTGATTAAAGCGTGAAGAGCTCATTCTTTCTCGCTCTCTTCACCTATGAAGCATTTTTTTTGGCCTTTCTATATTGCTTTTACTAATAAAATGTTTTTTTTTTTTAAGTGCTCACCAAGGTTGCATTTATTTGATCAAAAAAATACAATAAAAACAGTAATATTGAGAAATTACTCCAGTCTTCAGTGTCACGTGATCCTTCAGAAATCATTCTGGTATGCTGATTTGGTGCTCAAGAAACAGTTATTGTGTTGAAAACAGTTGTGCTGCTTAATACATTTTGTGAGTACCATGATTTTTTTTAATCAGGATCAATAGATTATTTTTGTAACATTATAAAGGTCTTTACTGTCACTTGTGATCAATTCAATACATCCTTGCTGAAAAAAAGGCTATTAATTTAGTTTTTTTTTTAAAAAGTGAAGAAAAAGATAATCTTACTGACCCTACACTTTTTTTGAACAGGAGTGGACAGGGGCGCTGTAATTTGGGTGAAGGTTGTTATGATTCCAAGGGCCCTGATCAAAGAGAACATCCCTCCCAAAACATGATCACGATTTCATCAGAGGCATCCCTGTATGTGGATGGGCTGTATGATGTAGCACTAGAGTTCCACAAAATTACCTTCCTGATCTCAAGAAAGTGACTTAAATTCATATTTAACAGGGCTAAAGTCAATAGATACAAACATTCACAGAGTTACCACAAGAAAAAATATGTTAATCAACATATGGTGCACATCACCATGAAAAGGTCAAGAGATTTTTTCAATTAAGGGCTTACTTCAGTCTAACTGATGTTTTCATTCATCCCTTTCAACTTGTTCAGTAAACAAACCATATAAATCTTAACTTGAACACATCAGTGGATATTATCTTTTATGTCTAAGCTACTGGAAGTGAAGTTCTGAATTGGATGTTTTTAATAATCTCAATTAAGTGTACTTCAGAACCAGCAATAAAACAGCATCAAAGAGCCCAGCTGATATTGAAGAAAATTCATTGCCATGACTGGAATATGTTAATGGGCAAAAATAACCCCCCTGAATGAAACCCCCCTGACTTATGGGGACCACAGATTTCATCCATCCTCCTAGACTTTTCTTATGTTTAGGTGATGGCTGCTGACTCTTTCAGAAAGAGTCTGGATTCCTCAGCAATCCTGTTGCGGTGTGACATAGAAACGTTAAATATGGGGGATGTTACTCAGCATGTACCGCCCCTCTGCAGCTCTTAATGCAAAACACATGCTGCCATACTGACCTACAATTCAGTCTCTGGCAGAGAAAGAAGGGGGACAAGAGATAGTTAAATGAACAAAGCTAGCATGCTACAAAAGCGTAACCTGTAAAGCTGCTTCTGAAATATGGAGAGCAAAGCACACAGATACAACACTGGAGAGGAAACAAGCAAGATTTTATCTAACTTTTATGGCCTCATGTGTTCAGCCTGATCATGGGCAATAAGGATAAAAATGTCCTCGTCTTACTATACACAAAGCTTCATGAATTACTTTTCTAAATACAGTAGATCAGGCATTTAGCTAACTGAATGATATATTACAAAATCAGCCTAAATTTCTTTGCACAGCTGGTATAAATCATAGGTAGTGTTGTGTAACAGACATTAACTGCTGGTTCAGTTTTCGGAAATCATTCCATATCCTTTGAGCTCATGACCAAAATGAGTTAACTCATAAAAGGACACTCTGACGTAAAACTGCAGTCAAAACAAAAACAGCTCAAAACTCCACCTATTAATTACACAGAGAGTTCTACAGTGTAGATGCTTGTAGGTCACACTGAGTTTGGCAACATATGTGACATTAGAAATGGATGGAGTATTCACAGGCAGGATAAGAATAACACTTGTGCACACTAATCACCTAACAATATTGGTTTAAGCCCAATTTATAGAACCACTGGATGGACTACTTTTACGTATCTGTAATATTGTGAGCACATGAGCACAGCAAACAACAAGTGTTTTTTTTTTTTTTTTTGAAAATACTTTATGAAGACCGAATTAAAATACTGCAATACACCAGAGGTAGCATGGATCATCTACAGAAAGGGTTTGTCCCATATGTGCAAAGCCCAAGGGAAAACTAGTTCTACCGGCAATATGGCTTGCAGAGAATGTCTCTGTGTGCGCTGAAGAGACAGCTGAACTGGATTTACTTGTTTTTCACCTGATCTGTACCTGTTCTTTACCAGCTGACAGGCCAAAAAAGGACACTGAACGTGAGACAAGCAGAGTCTGTGAAAGCATCCTGCCATGGGATCTGGGATCAGACAAAGCCGAAAGCAATCAAGTGTAACAGATGCCTAATATTGCTTGAGGAGCTATGAAAAACGCTGTCGCTTTCCACCGAAACAAGAGGAAACGGTCTCGTTGTGGACACGCACACCTATTCAAAGCAGAAACCCAACCCATCCTTGTGGGCACAAGTACGGAAGTGCGTTTCACATGCGAGTACATCTACCTGCATCTCTCTGTGTGCTGTAACCATGGACACTAATGTGTGTAACTTGCAGTTTTTCACTGTTATGTAAGACTAAACCAGGTTGACGTGAAAGACTCATTAATAATGAGTGAAAAACAATGTGTGTAACTGGCACACTGCTCTGAGAAAGTGGAAACACAATAGTGATCCATCCATACAAGCCTGTGTGAAGCCTCAACAAACACAATGCCAGAGAGAAACTGGGTTTTAACCAGGACCAGTATCACAGAGAGTTTGTTTCTGTCTAAGAGAACAAGAGATGGATGACAAACAATAGCAGAATATGACACCCTGCTGAGGGCGCTTGTCCAGTAGACCAGTCACTACATTCATGATATGTCCATAATAATAACATGGCCATAGAGTTAAAAAGTCATCTTAAAACGTGCATAAAGTGCATGTGCATTCACAAATGTTTGTAATTAATCGAGAATGGGAAAAAACATGCTTAGTAGAAGTACTTATTCACACTGAAAAGCTTTTTGTCTGAATTTCGAGAATTTATGAAGCACATTATAAGACTGAGCTCATGGTCAGGGATGAGACTGTAGAAGAAGTTGAAAACAATAACAGCACGCGGCTGCTGTGACCTACTGCATGTCCATAAGGATGCTGGAAAACAGCTCAAAACAGGAGCAGTATCCCTTCTGTTTATCTACGCGACAGTGATAAGAAATACTTTGCACTCACCATTTTTATTACAGCGCAGCAGATCTTCTGTTATAATCCGTATTGTGACTGTTTATTAAAATAAAATAAAGCTCTCGGTGTAATGTCACGGTCTCTTTTGGCCTCTCGTGCTGTTTAATGCCTCCTCAGGACCAGTGCTGCCGCTCCATAATAGTGAACACCGTACCGGCCAACTCGAGCGCACTGACTGCAGTGAGCGTCTGCTCCACAGAGTTGAACTTTGTGGCTGCTGCTGCTTGACGGAATCAAAGTGGCAAACAACCCATAAATGGAGAATTTCGTTCGTTGCCTTCGGCCAATAGGAGCGCCGCTCAGCGCGTCATTCCGAAGGGAATCCCACCAGATGATTGCGGGTGTATTAAAGCGCGTCCTATGTGCGCAGCGCGGCTGCGTAAATAAATGACCGGTACATCACTGTAATGAGCCATTAGCTACAATACAATATAGAAATATTATTGAAGCAATTTTTATTTTTGTATGTATGGAATGATCGGTTACACTTAATTTTAAGGTGTCTTTGTTACACAATAATTACACATTTAATACTGAGTAATATTAAGTAACTACATGTAGGGTTAGGATTAGGGTTTGGGTTGGTTTAGGCTTAGTTCCATGTAATTATGCATGATTTATAGTTATTACTGTCGTATCGTATATTACTCTGTTATCTCTATTTATGTATTTACATTTATGTATTAATAGAATGTGACAACAAAATACATATAAAGAAAAAAGCTTACAATAAGATGCTTTTGCTAGTTCAAACCCAGGTTTTTCAGGTAATTTTTATATCTTTGAAAAATTCTATATTTATATTGATATATTATTATTATTATTATTATTATTATTAAATTTCTATCATCTCAATTCATCACTACATGCTATGAAATGTTCATATTAAAATTTGACAAAAAAATCTTTCCCCCGTCTTAACCTTGTAAGCTCACATTCACCTTTTAGCAGCTCGTATTTTTTTTTTTTTTTTTTTTTTTTAAGAATGTTTAATTTTAAGAATTGACAACATTTTGAGAGAAACTTGTGAGAGATCAAACTCATGAATGGGAGTCAAACTTTGGCTAATAAACCAAAAGGCTTAACAAAATAATTCACTCTAACCATTTTTTTTTTTCATTTTTGCTGTTACAAAAGATGTATATTTCAAATAAATGCTAATGTATGCCATCATGATTTTCACATTGATAATAATAAGAAATGTTTCTTGAGCACCAAATCAGTATTTGAATGATTTCTGAAGGATCACGTGACACTGAAGACTGGAGAAATGATGCTGAAAATTGTAATATATAATAATATTGTATTTAAAATATATTGTATATATTAAAAATAAATTGTAACAATATGTCACAATACATTTATGATCATATAAATGCAGCCCTGACGAGCATGAGACTTTTTTCAAAAACATAAACAAGCCATTTACAATTGAAATTTCACCATTTCACAACTGACCATTACAACAACTGGATTATAACATTTTCTGTTTGAGGAAGTGTATTCCGAGTAAAGCCCGTAACTCCACCCTTCCACTCTTTAGATCCACGGGAGGTGGAGCTCAAACAAACCGTGACGTCCAGAGAGGAGGAGCTGGACCATTATTCGGCTCTGCAGTGAGACTGTGCGCGCATCGCTCCAGCAGGTGGCGCTAAGAGTCCAATAATACACTCAAGCCGATATTCGCATAAAATGAAAACTACTTATTAATATGCATGCTATTTTCCACAGCACAATTACGACTTTTGAAATAATCGTAAAGTGCGTTTCTCTGCATTGGAATATATAGCGTTAAATTTCTAGTACTCTAAATTCCTTCCCATTTTGACTCAAAAGTACATTTTAGTATATTTTCTAATTGTATGGACGATATGAATGTTCGTGTTCAAAAGCAGAGCGCTCCAATGGTCCACAGGGCTCGCCAGAGGCACAGCTCACTCCTCCTGCTTTTTGTGGTCCAGAGCTCAAGCACGCTGCACCTCCCCGTTTCTCCTTTAATAAACATGGCTGAAAGCGTCCGCTGAATTATAGGACTGAGCCCGTCCGCAGCTCCAGCACAGCACAGCACTCACACACACTCACTCAAACTGTTGAATCATGCAAGAAGACTGAACGTGACGTGAATGTTTGGAGTGGGGAAACCAAAGCCGCAAAAGTTTGAGTTTGACAGCCGCTGACGAAGAGACTTCAGAGTACAAACCAAATCCAGCGGAGACACTACTGCATGCATACCAGAGACTAAAAGCTACTTTTGAATTTATGGACATTATGCATTGAAATGCATCATCTACTGAAGAAACCCTGGATTTGAAGGTCTGAAGTAACCAAAAACAGTTTGGGTTACATTTTTAACAGTTTTAAGACGCTCTTATATGGATTTGCAGTTCGCATTTTCGTCAAATCGTCCCGTTTAAATGATGTTCTCCGGTAAACAAACGAAGCCTTCTTTTAAGTCTTATCTTCCTCCACTTCAGGTGAGTGAGATACTAGCATGCTAACGACTAGCAGCTAAAGACAGAGTCGTCAGTCTCATTTAATAAACTGTTATGTTTAGAAAACTGTGTCACGCCATATGTTTGACATCTGGACGACTGGTAACCTCACACTGTGGTGAAGTCTTCACTTGGTTTGATAGTGGTTCATTCTGTAACTTAGGTGTCTGTTCACAGAGGGTACTTTGTTGTTCAGTTAATGTTTAAAAGGACCACGGCACTAACATGTTTCCAGATGCCTCCTTTAAGAACAATGTGGATTTACTTTTAAGTTGTATCATGTTTAAATATAAATTGAATTAAATGGCGTGTGCTGGGTGATTCATCTGTCAATGTATCTGTAGAGGAAAACAAACGAGTAGCGATTAGCGAAGTGTCTGAAATGTGCAGCTATGTCATGGAATTATTGAATAATAACCCCATGAATTACAATAAAGCATATCATTATTTACAATGTAATAATAACATTAGCATGTTACTGGGAGACAGCTTACCACAAGGGTATAATTTTATCTTTTCAGTAAAAAAAATTTTTTTATTCCACAAATCTAATAACATGAATCTGTCCACAAATTCCCCATTAGCAAATAGACACAAAACTTTTTATATTCAACATAATGCAATGTCACACATCACTCTTTTCAAGAGACACCAAATTTAATCAATTAATCAATTTGACTGACAAGACGGTACAAATGTTGATATTCAGATGAAATGACAAAAACATTAAAAGTGTTGATATTGCATCTGTCAAGAGAAAAACGTGAGAGTAAAGACGTAGTCAGCACTTTGTCTCGTATACTTGAAAATGTTTAGGTGATTTTAAATGTTCTTAATGTTTCACAGACTGATTCAAAGAAAAGTCCTCAACTGCCCATCAAGAAACTAGAAGCGAAACTTCTACCAGGTGAGTGTTTTTAAAATCGATTTCCTTTGGAAAACTCTAGGTCCTCTTCACAGTCAGCGTCACAGGGTTGGGGAGGTGTGTCTTAGTAGTTGAAGATTTGGTCTGGTAATTGAATGAAGTTTCAAATCCCTGTGATCTATTTAACAAAGCTGGTTTCAGTGGCTCTGGTTTTTCGGGTTCAAGAAGTCTGTGTTCTTCGCCATGATTTCTTGCTAACCTTCCCCGGAACAGGTTTTATTCTGGTTCACAGATCTGGGTTTATGGGTAAGAGATTGCAAACCAGAACTGGGGCCTATACCAATAAGCCAGTTTAGATGGATAGCCAGGTGTAGTTTGTGGCTACTTTGTTCATCATTGTAGGAACTTATGATTCATGGCTAACCTACTCAAGGTTAGTGTTCAAGGAAAGAGATGAAATGAGGCCAATCAGCTGTGAGCAAAGTGAGACATTTCTGACACAGTAAAGTTACTCCACCAGTTTCTCTTGCTCCAAATTAAAGGTCAGTTCACAGTAAAATAATTTTAAAGACAGAATCATAGCAATGATTATTTATTATATAATTTTTATGCCCTTAATCCAAAACACATGAGCAGTAGTTTAGTTTAGCAATTATTTTTAAGCGTTTAGTTCACATGAATAAAATATATACAGAAGATAATTTGAATACTGTTTAGAATCAGTAGGTAAAGCTCTAAAAATCACTACATGTGAGCTCACATGTTTGAGTCTCTGTATACCTACAGGTGCATCTCAATAAATTAGAATGTCGTGGAAAAGTTCATTTGTCTCAGTAATACAACTCAAATTGTGAAACTTGTGTATTAAATAAATTCAGTGCACTCAGACTGAAGTACTTTAAGTCTTAGATAGTGAATTGGTGGGTTTTTATTAAATGTGAGCCAAAATCATCACAATTAAAAGAACCAAATACTTAAACTACTTCAGTCTGTGTACAAGTTTCACAATTTGAGTTGAATTACTGAAATAAATTAACTTTTCCACGACATTCTAATTTATTGAGATGCACCTGTGTGTGTGTGTGTGTGTGTGTGTGTCTGTATGTATGTATGTGTATATATATATATATATATATATATGTATATGTATACGTATATGTGTGTGTGTGTGTATATATTTATATATATATATATATATATATATATATATATATATATATATATATATATATATATATATATATACGTGTGTATATGTATATATGTGTGTGTAATTTCAAGGCCTGTGACTGGCTGTTCGCTACTCATATTCACACTTTCATGTGCACACGCACCATAAACTCAGGATCAAAGCCTGAATTGAAAGAGAAAGTTGATGATCAGCATTTTTTTTTTTTATCAACTCAAAACAAATCCTGTAAACCTGAGTTTGTTCAACTACCATCATGGTATGGGCCCCTGGACTTAATCTGTTGTGAGCAAACTATCCTATATCTGATAGATATTCAACATATCAGCAATTATATTGTGAATTTAATTTATTATAAATACAAGTTTTAGAATATAAAACTTTTTGAATGTTTAAGCTCTTCTATAAATTATTAATTTAATAAATTAAGTGAAATTCAATTCATTTATTTGTATAGCGTTTCATATCGTTTCAAAGCTACTTTACAGAAAATGAATGTCAACATTACAGTTACTTTAAAACAGAAAGTGTCTTAATGAAATCAAACAATTCGGTGGTTCTGATGTTTTGCTTTTTTGGCAGTTCAAACAGCCGCATATTTTGGTACATTATGAAATAGATGCCCGCCTCTTCGTTTCCATAGCAATCGGTTGTCTTTTCCCTTTTTTCTATTTTTACCATTGATACACCAATCAGCTTCAGCTATTGTGTGGTGAACATGTTCTGTGCTTCTGGCAGGAGAAAAATATGTGCAACAGAGAGAAAATGACGTGTCTGTCATCTTGAGTGATCAGTTGAACATTATTTTCACAGAGGTCCTTCCTGTATACGGAACAGTATCTTATCCAACTTGTTTCCTGCACTTGTGCAGCCTCTGAATTTTTAATGCGTGACTTCGCATAAAGAGCCTGTGATCTGACCTGGTTTGTTGTGTTGGGGTTTTGATCCCAACTGAAGAGTTTACAGAGGGTCTGTGATGCCCTGCTTCCCTCTAGAAGTCTTTTTTTTGCCAGACTTCCTGATTTGTGAACTGTAAATAGAGCAAGTATGTGAGGCTAAGCTGATATTGAATTTTTTTTAAAAGGGGTAGTTCACCCAAAAATGAAAATCATTTACTCATCCACATAAACCTGTATGTGTTTTATTCTTCTTTTGAAAAGAGAAACTTTGGAGAAATGTGCTAGTCGCTGATCTACATTCTGGAGCTACTTCAAAATTAATCATCAGAAATGTGTCATAAAATTATTCACTAAATTCCCTTCTAAATCCCTATGGTAGCTTACATCATCAAACTTACATCATTGTTTACTAATAATCTTTCCTACTTGTGTTAAAGACCCCCTGTGGGTCTTTGTGGTGTGGTGTTATGTCTATGTGTTGTTTTTAATGTGCTTTAAGACAGACCATGCAAATTCATCAGTCAACACCTTTGTTGAGAATTGTCTCCTTAACTCCAATGAGCCAAAGACAGTCTCTCATACACAGTTGGAAGCCGCCCATTTCCTACCGCCACAGTCTTGTAACCAATCCCATGAATGTGTGGGTGGGGCTTTTTCTATTGTTATTTTACTGCAGCAAATGTTTTCTTGCTCTCTGGGCATTTTAACACATTGTGTACAAGAAGAGACGAGTACATAAAGCAAGATCGCGAGTGAATTATGTGTATTATGATGTTATGTTGAAATTATTTGCCTTTCTCCACCGACTTTCTATAATGTTCAAAGCATGATTTTTAGAAGGTAGATGTCTTGATTCTGAGATAGTGAATGGTAACATGGTTTGTGTAACATTAGCAACACATTATTAGCTGTTTGATAACGCAGTCAAGCCAAAGGCTCATCAAATCAATTACCGTTTATGTGTCCGACGTTCTAGAGAGTGACACATAAACCGCAATACCGTTCTGATACAACTTGTAGATGACCCTGTATAATTTGCTCTTCCTCTTCTTATTTATTTATTTTTAATCAATTTCTGGTTCAAACATATGTGGCTGAATTAAACATATCACCCCTTACCATTGTGCAGCATTTACTTAAGTTGACCGAGTAGATCAGGTATTCTGAGCTGATTGAGTGGAGGCACGGACTAATTTGCATGTTCATTACTCTGCGTATACTAAATGGAGCAAGGGTGTAGAGAAATGTTAAGGTATAAAGAAATTATTTTCATGGGCGTTGTGCCAGATTCTGTCCCCTCCCAGATTATTACCCCCCTAGTATCGGTAGTTTTAGGATTAGGTGTGGTTAGGACTAGGGGTGGGATTAGAATTAGGCAATCAGGTATTGACTTCAACGAAAGGGGTAATAATTTGGCAAGCAGTGGAAATTTGGCACAGCAACTGCAAGGGAACTTTAATTAGATTTTCGCTGTGACCAGCTCTGTGAACTGTATCAGTCCAATCGTGACTGAATCATTTAGATCAGTTTTGTGAACTGGATCAATTGATTCATTAAAAATAATTTTATTCACAAAAGGATAGAATTCACAAAAAATGCATGCATTTCCTCTCTTTCTTACGAAAATCCATTGTTTGGCTTCAGAAGATTTGGAATATAGCATATGAATCATATAGACCTCTCTTATGATTCTTTTCTAGTGCTTTTGTGACTTTTTTTTTTAAGCTTTAAAATTTTTCATTCTTTGTAAGTGCATGGAAAAGAGCGAGCAGTGCATGTCTTCCATGGAAGAAATCAAGTCATATGGGTTTTGAACAACATGAGTGTGTAAATGACGCTGGAATTAATTTTAGATGAACTACCCCTTTTTAATCGACTTTTGTTTGTTGCTTCTGTGGCAACAATGAGGAAATGTATAAAGCAGCAGCCTCGCTGTACCCTGTCTATTTTAACACATTCAAAACATGGTTTGGTGTTTGCTAAATCAATAGATCAGTATGATGACTACTACATTTCTTTAGGAGACTGCTTGATTCTATCCCATCCTGGTTTTAAAAATGTGATTGTTTTCAATTCTGTCTTATATTTACCATTGCCAAGCACACTTGCATAGGTGTGTCCCCTTCTACCTATAATCCTAATTTCCTGGTTATACTGAATAAAGGTTTCATGTTCTGACAGGTACTTTTATCCTCACAGTGTAATAAGTGTAAAGCATAGCCTTTTGTTCGGTGTTACCTTTCTAACCGATGCAAGGGCGATCCCATATTTCCAAGCCATTAACGGCACATGTGTCAGCTCCAGCTTTGTGATGGCAGAGATATTAATACAATCAGACAGTTTCTCTGTTCCTAGAAGTGTTGGGAAATAAACAGAAAGGAGCTAGTGCTGTGGCTTCTGGGGAAGTACTCTGCATTTAGGCGTTCACTCCTTATAATTAAGCCGCACATCATGGACCTTCCCTGCTTCCAAAATAGACGTGCTATGCATTTTTTAGTTCCTCATCTGAAATTAAAACAAAACCGCCCTTGTCACTGTGTTTTGTGGACAGTGGTGATAGCAGGGTGGCACACGGTGTTGTAAAATTGGTAAAAATTTATGTAGAGGCTTGAATACTCTTGCTTGTGCAGTGTTCACCAGAATATCAAGGGATAGGGTCCTTTACCAATTTGGCTGTTTTTACCAGGACAAGTTGACCAAGTACACAGCCATTCAAAATTTAGGGTTGAGTAAAGATGTTTGTTTTTTTTTGTTTTTTTTAAATTAGCAAAAGTGACAGATATTGAAAGTTACAAAAGATTTGTATTTCAAATAAATGCTGTTTCTATTCATCAAAGAATCCTGAACAAAATGTATCATTGTTTCCACAAAAATATTAAGCAGCACAACAGTTTCCAGCATTGATTAGAACAAAAGTTTCTCTCAGGAAAGATAAACATTTTTTAAACTATATTGCAATAGAAAGCAGTTATTTTAAATTGCAATATTTCGTATTATTACTTTTTTGTTACTTTTGATCAAATAAATGCAGCCTTGGTGAGCATGAGCCTTTTCCTAAAGCCCCAAATTTTTTGAATAGTTTTGTATGAATGTTGTAGATTAATCTATGATAAGTGAAAACTGATATAACTTTTCCAGTGCGAATGAGTTGTTGTGAGCTGGGCTTTGTGAAGTAGCTTACAGATACCTTTAAAACCTTTTGGTTCTTAAGCTTTTGAGGCTACAATATAATTGTGTAATATAAGGTTAGTTTTCATTTATATTTCACTCTTTATTTTATTTTCCTGTTCTTTAATTATTTTCACGTTATTGCTGATGACAAATAAATAAATTGTATACAATTTTAAAATTAAGCACAAAAAAAACTAAAATCTGTCAATTTAAATACAGCTGAATTTCAACACCTGAAAATTATGAAAAATAGATATTCATTTGGGCTTCTTTTTACTTTACCAGTGTTTTTAAACATTAACTCTAAGTCCACATTAGATAGTTGTCTAATGTAATTTAGACATAACAAATATACTTGCATTTTATTTCAAAAGGCTTAATGTCTTTCAGAATTGTAAAAGAAAAAAAACAAAAAAATTAAAAAAATTCTCTGTGAATTGTTTTAGTCCTGCATGTGGTGACATTTTAGTAGAATGTATCCATTCAGATTGACCTTCTACTGACTGCTCCTTTGAAATCGCTCCACCAGGCCCTACACACACATGGAAGCCTAGTGGTGCCTAGTCATCTCAACAAAACATGGCCATTGTCTCATGAATATTCTTTTTGCAAACCCACTCACACACCCACTCTCTCTCTCTCTCTCTCTCTCTCTCTCTCTCTCTCTCTCTCTCTCTCTCTCTCTCTCTCTCACAGACCTATTCTTGTTATCATTTTGCTCTGATCCATTGACGTGTAACTTTTGCAGCACAGTGCAACAAGAGAGAATTCCTGTGCCGAACTCGATCCGACTTTAAGTACACAGTGTCCTCCACTTGCAATATTCAGCATCTTCTGTCCCTACTTTAGCTATAGACACAATTTTATACTTCAGCTCTGCTATAATTGTTGTCCAAATTCAAAGCTAATAAAAGCACAACTCAAGGTGTTCTGATCAAATATACTACCCGCCTAAACCCCCCTTTTCTAACAGGATGTAAACACAGGAAGCCTGGTCACATGGTCATACCTAAATATTTGATGCTGTTATTTTAAGATGCAGACTGTCTTTCAAATTCACTCTGGTCTTTTATTAAGTAGGTTTGATGTCAGGTGTGTATTATTAGTGGCATGGCTATGATGTGTGCTCTCAAGTACTGTCATTTCTGAAATCTCAAAACCATTACTGTAAGGATATGCTGTACACAGCTACCACATCTTGTAGATTTTATGTGATCGAGTTAACAATTACAAAAGTCATTTTAAAAGTTTGGGCTTGATACTTTTTTTTTTTGTTTGTTTGTTTTTTTGTATAATTTTTTTTATAGTACAATTTCTGTATGATGTCGTTTTGTGGCATTCATAGTGCATCTGCATTTCCTTCCCAGCAGCAGTCTGGACTGATCTTCTGCTGTTTACTGTTAGATCAGAGAGGATGAGCTGCTGGTTAATCCCTGTAGATTGGTGATCAGACACACGTTGACATGTTTCATGGCCATTTGCAAACCAGGATGCTTGTGGAGCGGAAGTTGTTTGAAATTTGTGAGTGGGTGTGTGCCTGTGTGAATTTGTGAGAAGATGGGTTATAGAGATTGTGGTTTATACCAAGGTCTTAAAGGGATAGTTCACCCCAAAATGAAAACTCATCCCATGATTTACTCACCCTTAAGCCATCCTATATGACTATCTTCTTTCAGATGAACAAAATTGACCCTTCACTGGCAGTTTGACAGGCGATCTAACCAATCATAACCCCGAAATCCGCCATTTCGAGCAGTCAGGGGAGTAGATTAATATTGGTGAACTTGAAAAATTGTGTGTACTCGTATCTTTCCACGCAAAAAAAAAGAAACAACATTCCTTCTGATGTCCATTCATGTTTATTTGATGCTATAAATGAACTGGTTGGTTCACGAGCCGCAGCATCTGCCACGACACATTAAAGAGCCACTATACGGTATTTATTGTTTCAACTTCTTTAAAAAATTCCAATATTTTAAATGGGAAAAATGTTTCATATCAAAGCAACCTGTTTATCTGTCGACGTGTTGTCAGTGTCCTCTTTGCTCTGCGATGTATTTTCCACTACGTGAGAACATGATGTGTGTGCGTGTGAGCGCATGGCTTGTCGGACATAGCAACAGTAACTAAAGGGGGTGGGTCTTTGCGAAGGGTCAATTGGAGTTATATTAAAAAACATCCCCTTTCTTCCAAGCTTTATTATGGGAGTGAATGGCGCTCACGATTTTGATGCACAAAATTACTTAAAGGTAATCCACACGGGTCCAGGAGGTTAATAAAGGCCTTCTGAAGCGAAGAGATGGGTTTTTTGTTAGAAATAAATCCACAGTTACACCTTTATAAACTATAATAACCAGCTTCGTCTGATCATCTGATGAACGATTAAAAACTTTGACAGCCAATCAGAATCCATCCTGCTTTAAAGAGTTGGAGAATTTAAAGCTGTAGGTGACAAGACTGCAGTGCACACTTAATAAACAGAGTGATATCTTCTGCTGTTGTGGACACTAATATAGTCATAGTTATCTTTATACTTATCATTCTTGTTGTGAACAAGTCTTTTGGGCATATTCACACTAGGCACGGTTGCCTTGTACCGAGCCTGAGCACAATTGTCCTCAGGAAATTGTAGCTTTACTTGCAAATTACAATTATTGTTCATCAATGAGGTGAGAACCAGACCTGTTGTAAATCTAAATCTACTCAAATGAATTTAAGTTTACTATCCAAGTAGTAAAAGATGTTTTGTTGTAATGATGACAGTAGTGCAAGTGCACACACAAGTTGCAGATATTCCATTCTCTGGTACGGTTAGTGATCACACTACAATCAATCTGTGCCCGACCTCTTCAAGCGGGCCAAGGCACAGTTTAGATTGTCTACTGGGAGTACTACCTTACAGGCTGGAAATACTGATGTGGAATCTGTAGACTTATTTTTTTATCTGCTCTCATTGTGGTGTAAAAAGTATTAATGTTTTAAAATGAAAAAATGGTGAAATGTGTTGAACTGATTACACCGGTTAATCTGATAGTTTGCTAACTGAACGTACTATCTAATAGTTAAATATGCAAGTAGTGGTGGATGTTTAGAATTCTGTGAATGATGACATTCAGATTCTTCAGAAAACTACAGAACTTTCTCCAGAATTCTGCGGCCTCAAATTCCAAGCAGGTGCAGTCATAATGCATCTCACTCTCAGAAAATCAGCAAGCTGAACTACTTATTTAATGGCTTGACGTTTAGTGAAGTGTTCACCAATATTTTGCCTGAGATGCAAACGCTTTTGCAGGGCCCAACCTCCATCTTAGCTAGTCTGCATTATGCCCTACTGTAACCCGACAGTCCCAGCTGTGAGACAAACACTGCTCGGCACACTCACACACAAAGTGCTGGAGTTTGTTTTCTTCCCTCACTCTTTCTCTCAGCAACTTGGTTATTCTTCTCCAATATACACAAATCTTAATGTGTCTGGATGGTCCTTAGAGCGAAAAGAGGAGGAAGTGCTATGTTTAGAATGTAGCAATGTGGGTTTCTTTATTTCCATGTGTGTGACTTATGTAGTGTTCAGCCAGAGACGGAAGAAGAGATGTTGGCTATAGCCCACGATTTTAAACTGTGTATAATCATTTTGACTACTCAAGGTTTTTTTTTTTTTTTTTCCCTTAAATGGTTTGTTTATATTTACAATATTAAACTTTGAAAATGAATCCATTTCCTCGCTGTACATTATGATGTTGTGATGCCTAAATTTGTTGGTAGCATTTAAAGGACTGATTGTTTTTAGTGTACTTTTTTTTATGTATTTAGACAAAATATTAAAGAATACTAGCCATTTATTGGTTATCTGCCATAACATATAAATAATATACATATATATATATATATATAGTAAATGCTATGTATCTTCCAAAATTGTAATATTTGTGCATTCTTAATTACTTTGATGCCCATCCCTAGTTAAGGCACCAATAACTATAAAGATGTATAACTATATTTGCGTCCTCACCAACATTGTCAACGTCGAGTTACTCAAGCGTGCTCTGCAGTTATGTTGTCTGCCACTTTAAATCCTCAAGCTCTTTAAAGTCGGTGGATTCTGTTCAGCTGTCAAAGTTTTTATTGTCACACTACTCACTGGCACCAGGGAGTATTATTAGTGCAAACAAGATGTCCCAGAACCTTGTGTTTCTGTATCCTGAAAGCTTATGTTGGTTCCTGGTACACCTGCCTTTGAACTCTTTGTGTTTAAAAAAAAAAAGAGGGAATGTTCAGGACTCTCAGCATGCATGTGCACACTCGGTAAATGCTAAAAGTTTATGTGACTGTTTAGTCAGCACAACAGGTCGTTGCTTTTAATAGGGCATCATTTTAAAACCAACATGAAAGGAGAGTCTCAGTAGCTTCTCAGGAGAGAGTTTTCCCTGGAAGGCCGTTATGAAGGGGGCCAGGCTCAAGTGTGTGTTACATGAGCGGTCAGAGGTCCAGAAGTTGAACTTCCTATGTGGAGAGTGCAAAATCTAGTAAGACCCTGCTTGTGTATTGTGGAGGAACTGTAGTGTTACAACTTGTTTTTTAGCACTCAGAAGTGATTGATCACATGTCTCACAGTAATAGTTTAATTCCTGTCTGTTTAGCTCTTGAAAATTGGGGTTGTGAGATAAAGATATGGACGCATGTTGGAGCAGAGTAGAACAAAACAAATCAATGGTACATGTTAAATACAAGCGCCAACATTTCCTTTTAACATATATGTTTAATATGTTAAAATATAAAAATACTTTTCCTTCCTCTAAATTTTACTTCCTTGTTCCTGATTTACAGGTGAAATAGTTGTGAACGAGGCGAACTTTGTAAAGAAGTGCATCGGCACAGAAAGCTGTCAGGATGACCTATGGGGGAAACTTGTCTGTACCAACTTCAAGGTTTCCTTCATTACCCATAATTCCTTGCCACGACAGGTAAGCTCAGACTTATCTGAGAGTCTGTACTTTCACTGCTTTGATTTTGAAGCCTATTAAAAAATACAAACTTTTAAGTATTGAGGAAACGGGTCTGCATTAGATACACAAACATTTTAGTGAAAGGGATAAATATGCCATATAAGGAGGGAAATACATTTCATTCCATGTCTTTCAGAATATGCTAAAGAATCCAAAGTTCTTTTCCAGAGCAATGAAATCTGCTGCACATATTAACTTCTATAATCACTCCTTGCTGCTCTCAAACAAGTTAAACATGTTAATAATCTCCCTCGGTCAACCTATGATCAGCTGATTTACTAAGGAAAGACGGTGAATCGTTACAGTCTTCAGAGCTAATTCAGGTCACCCATTACATTTGTTCATATGCAAGCCAGCCATAGCTCATTAGGTTCTCTTTACAGGATAACGTCAACAAAAATAATATAAGCAAATGAATTAAAAATAATCTTTTTTTTTTTTTTTTTGTTTACAGAAATTCCAGCGTACCCACCACCTCCTGGGCGAGCATGATATCCCTCTGGCTTGCGTGGAGCAGGTAGTAACAGGTAATTCAACAGCATGTGAACACACTTCACCATCCTTAGCAACACCTGCAGACCACCTGCCACTCTTCAGGCTTTTTTCTGCTGCTGTTTTCTGCCATTAACTGAATGACTATTAAAGATCAGCTTAGCACTTAGTGTGCACATAGATGAGAGTAATACGGCTCAACTAAACTGTTCTATGGCAGGATTTCCCTCTTTTTTTTTTTTTTTTTTTAAACAAGGACCCCTTTCATAACCCCAAAACTGTTATTGGATCCTCCCACACACACATACAGCATTGAGATTGACATAATTGAATCAGTTTCCTGCACTTGCAGTCAACTTTGCAATATTGTGTTTCTATCAAGAGTATATTTTTTGTATATTTTAATAAATTTGTGATATTGTATTTGATGCAATATTTTTGCAATGTCTGGTTGTTGCTGATTTGATATTCGCAAATAGTAGCCGTTCATTCCTTTAAAATTATGTCAAAAGTTTTTTCTCTTCAAATTATACTGTAAAATACTCTCATCACCTAGTCCAGAAAAAGTGAGCAATCATTGTGGTGCTTGACATGTTTTGCACTGAGATCTTTTGTCTTATTTTTCCACAATTTCGATCAAAATTTTCCACGGATGCCCTGGCTATTTGAGATGAATGCCCAAGGCTCCACAGACCCCAGTTTGAGAAACAGTGCTCCATGAAACTCCAACCATGCTTTTATTCTTTTAATAGCTTAAATGAAAATGTTTTGAGGCGTCTCAGTGGTCTGACCCTATACAGCTTTATATAGAATGACTCCTTGCATGTTGTCCCTGTCGCTCTCTCCTTTCTCCTATTTTTCAGTGCCTGCAAATGTGTTTTTACACAGTCGCTGGTTTCCTTCTTTTTAAACTTTGGTTGTTCTCCATCTCTCTCTTGGTAACGCTTTATTTCGATGGTCCACTTTAGACATTCTACTAACTATAAGTAACTCTGCAACTACGTCAACTAACTCTCATTAGAGTATTAGTAGACTGTCTACTTAATATCTGCTAACACTTTAATTTGATGCTTCCCCAACAGACATTCATCTTACGCTAACACTAATTTAACAGTCTACTAATACTCTACTAATACGGTAATGAGAGTTAGTTGACATGTAGTTGCAAAGTTACTCATAGTTGGTAGAATGTCTTAAGTGGACCATAGAAAAAATGGTATAACCTTTCTTTCTACTTCAATACTCAGTTCCGTGTGTCTGTTCCCTTTTTTCCTTATAGTAAACTGCTACAGCATTTGTATTAACATAACAAAAAGGCTCATGTGTACTAGATAAATGACTGTAACCCTGTTGGCTTGGATTTTTCCACGAGCGATGCGGTCGTGACAGTGCAGCATAGCTGCAGAACCTGTTTGGGTGGCTGTTTTTAGCATAGCTATAGATGAGCTCATCCACCCAGACTGCAGCCTGAGCCCGGCCACGATTAATCTTGTTTGTGTTAGATCCTTGCACTCCCCTCATTGCTGACTTAGCCCCCCAAGTGTTGAATTGCTGTGCTAAACAGATAGAGCATGAAGCCTAAACCCCCTACCCCCACCCACTTTTTTTTTTTCACTGTCTGTCTGTGTGGATTCAACAAAAGACCTTTTATGAGAGATTCAGGCTTGGAAAAAAACACTCTCTTTGAGGCTTCAATTTGTCAGTAAGGCATACTGTGACCCCTGCAGTCTGGGATAGTGCCCTTGGAGGTTGTCTATACTGTATTAATTACATGACTGAAAGCTCATGTTTACTAGTTGGTAAGTTTGGGACATAAGATATTAATTTTTAAAAGGCAAGTATTGCATTGCACAGTGATATTTTTCCATGTGTCTCCTTAAATTGTTCTGTACATCTACTTTAAAACTTTAGGGAAACAATAAATTTTGGGCCACAGTCAGTAAACTGAAAATTGAATCATTGCTCTTGCCTAATAATGTAGGTAATGTAATCAGTATGTAATCATTTGTGTCAGATTAGTTATTTTAATCTGATTAATGCGAGTTTCAAAATGTAATGTACAATAGTCCATTTACAATACATTATGTATAAGATTATATAAGATTGTGAGTGTGAAATTGATTTTTAAAACACTGCTAACATGGTTAATATGAGTGTTTCCTCTTTTGGCCCATTGGAGGATATACATACTTGGGTAGAGGAACTCCTCTTATGATAAAAATAGTGTCATGTTCTGGAAATGTGGTCTTAATTTCCACTTCTGTATTTTTTGGTAGTTATGTTATGAAAGGAGAACTTCCTTTATTATTTCACTTTATATTATTTATTACTTTTAGACCTGTTCGTTATTTCTTGTGCCTTCAGAACGTTTGTCTGAATATTATGTAATACAGATTGCGCATAATACAGATTATACTCCCCCTGCTCACTGGCACATGTACTATCCAATAGTGAGATTACTAAACTTGGTAGTAAGTACACACTTTTCTGACACATTGTGCTCTGGTGTCATGCAAATGACAGAAGTTCAATTCTGCCTCTTGCTACATTCTTGTTTTCCCTTCTTCTCCCCATCATTACCTGTTTTCTCTTGCTCTGTCACTACCAATAATGCTTACAAAATCCAAATAAGATTGTTTTTTGTGTGTGTGTGTGTGTGTGTGTGTGTTATAGTGAATGACATTAAGGGGAAGCAGAAGATTTTAGGATCCAATCAGAAGCTGAAATTTAACCCTACTGAGCTTATCCTCTACTGCAAAGACTTCCGTATCATCCGATTCCGCTTTGATGAAGCTGGACCAGAGAGTGCTAAAAAGGTATAAAACACACTCACACTCACACACACACACACACACACACACACACACACACACACAATAAAATAACTAGCCTCACAGCCACTTGCACCCAAACACACTAACACACCTCCGTGTTCCAGGCGCTTTTGGATTAGTCTGAGAGAGGATTAAGAGCTAATGGGTTTGACTGCAGCCCCTGCTGAAGTTTTTAAAGTAAAATTTGTAAACAAGTATGAGAAATTCCTGCAGGTTATTGGGTCCCATCCTGGAATTAAGTGGATTTATGATTTGTATTAATTTCAGTCAGTGTTCTGCCTTTTTGTGTATGCAGGTTTATGCACACATTTAGCCTTGATAATTTTTTGTCAGTGTCCTACTTAAGCAATAATCTTTTCCTAGAACTGTTGGCCTGTGGTGTTTCAGGAAGTCTCTTCTCTCGTCGTCTTCCCTTCCTTACTGAGAGGTTGTAGGATGAGGGGATTATAGTTTGTCTCCTTACCTAGACAGCACTGCTTTCATCCACCTTCTTTGTCTGGTGGACACTGATCCCACTGCAAACCAGTGACATGCGGTAGATTCTGAAATGAGCATGCAGAGTCCTTATGGTTTCCTGATTAAGTGCATATGGAATCCCAATTACCTCATATTTTTTAACATTGCTTCAAAATATACAGTCAGTAACAATTCAGTTTGTTGTTTGGCTATAATTATTAAATGCATAATCCATTTAAAAATAACAATTCTGCTATCATTTACATTTTTTTCTTCTGTGGAAGATAACAAAGATATTTTGAGTATTTATTTATTATATTCGATAGAAGTCAATATGGTTTGGTTACAAATAATCTTCAAAATATCATCTGTGTGCTTTCATTTTAGGGTGAACTTATCCCTTTAAAAATCACCTATTCAAATCAGTAATCCTCTGTAAACATATAATTTAACCAAACTTTGTGGTTAAAATTTACTCAAATATCATTTTAAGTTCATTTCCATTTGCTTGAGAATTTTATTGGAAATGTTCAAATGGGTGAGTTGTTTACTTTGTAATTAGTCCAGTCATTTCCATCAGTTTTGTGGACCTTTTGCAATCATAAGTCAGGCATTAATCTTAATAAAGACAATGTAATCAGCCAATTACAGTGGCTTGGAGGCATGACAGTAAATCCTTTTATATTGTTGCAAAAAGATTTCTGTTTCAAATAAACTTCAAAGGACAAAAAAAGCATTTTGGGGTATTTGAAAGTTCCCAACAAAACCATGAGAGGCTCTCTGCCTCATAAAATAAACCATGTTCTGTTGAGGAATTTCTCTCCCTCCCGTTATATGTCTGTGGCATAAAGCAGATAAAAAGAACTCTTTATGCAAGCTGATCTGATCATGCAATGAACTCCGAATTTTGTGACTCACACTGGCCTACAAACCCATCCTGTTACTTCACAACAGCTGCTGTTGCCAGGCAATGTGGAACTTTGTGTAAAGCGAACATTCCACATTGTGCTCCTGACTCAAAGGCTGTCAGAAGAGAACGGCCTCCTGTTCGTCATTCCTGTAGCATAATGTGCCCTGATTGGCCATTCCTGTAGCGTGACTCAGAGCAAAACGGTTTCCACAGCATCTTTGGAATGATTGTTAGTCATCATTTATTAGTCACTAGAATCTCAAAGGCTGCACTAAGAGCTGTTTATGTTTTTGAAAGCGGAAAAGGGAGTTTTCCTTTCAGTAATGGGAAAAAGACCATGAGGGAAGCCAAGCTTTTTCACCTGCAGCTACCCACCAAATACAGGGCCCAAACTCTAAGGGAATAACTGGAGGTATAGAAGGAGTGAAGTAACGGGGGAGGAGGAAAAAAAGAGATGCCAGAGTTCAGCTCTAAACAGTCTGCCAGCTCCTGAGAATGTGTGAAGGAAGGGGGAGAAAGGGGCAAGAAAAGCACCACAAAAAACAAGAGGAACAAAAAGCCCATTGAGCGCAGCTCTCACTTTCTGAGCGCTTAGCAAACACACACATTTATCCTGAAGTTCCGTTCCAGAGCTTCTCTGATGCTTTTGTTGCTCAGTGTCACTGAATGCTAAACTATGGCACTTACGTGAAGGGCAAGTAGAGTGCGTTTCCTTGACAGCCATTGCATTCATATTCTGGCGCTATTATTATGGAGGAGCCAAAGGGAATCTAATGCAGGCAGCTCTGGAGTCAGTTATTTAGGCATCTCAGCTCAGATTGGACAAAAATGGAACTAAATGTCAAAAATGGTATTTGGATTGTGGAGGAGGGACTCTTATGTGTGCTTTTGGGTTTTAATAAGCCGTTTTCGTAGGCTAGGCTAAATACTGAGTGGAATTAAAGATACTTCGTGGTTTTCTTTATGAGCAATGGAAAAAAGCCAACTGGTAATTTCATAATATCCAGTTGGAAATTATAGAGCTGCTGTTCACTTCACTTGAGTGTTGTGTCTGCATAATCGCCATAATCCCCTGCGCTTCTGTCCCTAGAGCAAGTTTCCTACACCAATCTCCTTAGGAAAACACTTCTGGCAAACAAGCATCTGAAAATGTTGTTGTCATTTTACCAATAAAAGCCTACAAGCATTATATTCTACAAGCATAGGATGCTGCAGTAGACACAAGTGCAGAGGTCAAAGCACGTCCGTCTACTGCATGTTTACTTTGGAAAAACACTTTTCAACTCTTGTTTTATTAAATTTAATTTTAAATGGATAGTTTACCCAAAGATGAGAATTCTGTCGTCAGTTGCTCCAAAAAAACCCCCATGAAAATCAATAAACATGGTTTTAATGAAGCATTGTTTTGAACCAAAGTCTTATGGGTTTTTAATGACATAAGGGTGACTAAATGATGACAGAATTTTCCATTCTGGGTAAACAAACCCAACAACAAACTTTACATACAAGGAGCACATTTATTATTTAAAGTCTCATCTGTGAGATATGTAAGGTACAGCAAGAGAAATTTATGTTTGTTAACTGTGTTGTAAAGGTGAAAGTCCAGCCTGTGCTCTGTGCTCAGTGCTGTTGAATATTTCCAAGCTTGAATCCAACATCTGTGCCAAGAAAAGCTCTTCTGAATGAATAAACAGGGTAACTGACCAACAGGTGTTGCAGGAAAACAGATAAAAGGGAGAAAAATTCCCAAACTGCACCTTAGTGCTTAGGGTGGGGATATCAACCAGTTCGGGACCTCACTAGCAGTGGTTTGTGCCTAGAATTTAAATCAAGCAGTTCAGCAGTTCAGATGGTATTTTTCCAGTGCCCTGTGGCAGGAATGTCAGTTATGATGGCTTAATTTGAACACAGACTAGTTTTCTCTTCCAAAAGCTCTTCCAAATCCCTTCCAAAGATTGAAGATGTACATTTCGTTACTGTAACAGAGCATTTGGAATGTGCAAGGGTAAATTGAACTGCAAACAATTTGCTAGTAAAAGACAAAATTGATAAAGCATTTCTATTTCAGTATCATTCTGTTTTCTTATGATATTACAGTAAAATTAATGGTGAAGGTCATTTTATGTTAGTCATGTGAATGTATGATGTGTTCCCGCAGGTTTGTCTGGCCATTGCTCATTACTCCCACCCTGCTGATCCTCAGCTACTCTTTGGCTTTGAATACGTCGGAAAGCGATACCATGGATCAATGGGTATGAAAACACACGTGTGACTGTGACCACAAATGATTTGCACTGTTTCCACAAGAGCTGCCAAACAGAGTTGAGCTGTCCATACATTCAGCCTCCCTGCAAGTCATAACATGAGGAGACTTTCCAGGGAATGCAAAGTGCTCATGTTATGAATAGCAGGACCTATATTAAGATTTATATGGCTGCTATTATTGGGCTGCATTGTAACATGTATTTTTAAGAGGTGACAGAATGTAACCTGATCTTGATCGGAGGAGAATGTGACACCACCAACTTCCTGCAAACTTCCTGCTCTTCAGTGTAAAATCAGTTGATCTGAAGAGGAATGTTTTTTTTTTTACATTAGACTATAAAGTTTTGTGAATGTTAAATTGCTCTTTTAGGCTCACCAATGCAGCATTTATTTGATCAAAATCATAGTAAAAACAGTAATATTGTAAAATATTGCAATTTCCTGTTGTGCAAAACTGAATTTCTTGAATCCTTCAGAAATCAGTCTAATATGCTGATTTGGTGCTCAAGAAACATTTCTTATTATTATCAATGATGAAAATGGTTGTGCCGCTTGATATTTTTGTGGAAACTGATACAGATTTTTTAGATCTGTAGGTCAAGAAGGTCAAAAGACATTTACTGTATTTAATTGCTTTTTACATTTATTATTATATCTGATATATTTATATTAGAATTTTATAACATTAATGTGTTAAAAATAACAATTATTTAATGCACTTTAAGCATATCCTTAAATAAAAAAACACCTCAGTAAACATGTCCCATAACCACCTGCACCTCTCACCTTTTCACCCGTCATGAGTATGCATCCCTGGACTGCCTTGTGAGCATGTGCATGTCTGGTTTGTTTAGGTGAGACGGTGAATGGTGTTGACCCTGGCGGGGGATTGCAGACCCCCCTGTTCGACTGCTCGTCTGACTGGGACAGAGAGATCAAGCGTACTGGCGCCTCTGAATGGAGGGTGTGTACCATAAATCAAGGCTATTTCATCTCACCCAGGTGAGTGTGTGTATATATGCAAGTTTATATGTAAATTGTGATCTATTTTGAATGGCTTTTATTATAAGCATTATAGACTGAAGATCATAACTTTCATGTTGCAAATAAATGTGACAGAAACACAGGTATGAGTACAGTATAAATGAGTGTTGTCTAAGCAAACGTGAATTAATAGCGTACACTTCCACAACAACAATGTATTAAAAACTGAAAGGTTTTTCACGTACAGACGACAACAATCCCCATTCAAACGATTCCATGAAAACGACAAAAAATGTATTATTTATGGAAGTCCCGTAGCCAGGTCACTTTGTAGAGAAAGACTACTCGTGCCTATAAACTGAACACGTGTTACCCATGCACAAGATGTCACCGTTTTCACAAATTCGTGTTTTTGTCGTTTGTAGACTATAATGGTATCGTATTCAAAAATTTGGTACTGAATGTTTTCTAACGTTTTTCAAATCCTCAAAGCGCTGTTGTTGTGTTAATTAATGGCAGTTAATAAATGTTTTACGTTTTAGTTAAAAATGGTGTAACGTTAGTGTTGTAATCATGACCACCTAATCCAAGACCAAAAATTTTGTTTATTGTTTTGTTTATCACGTTTGCAGTTGTGCTCATATTTGTGAAAACAGCCCTCTTTCTCGTGATATTGCTTAATTATATCAAATGTTATAATATAAATATCAAGATCTTATACAAGAACTTTTTTGCAATAATTTCTTGAATTTTGTGGGCATTTTTATCAATTTTGGTTTGACACAATCCCTTGTTGATTTCTGGCCCAGTACAACAGTTACAAAATAAATGAAATTAGAAATAAGTTAATAATTGCATTTGTACCAGGAAGTTTTACATCCAACCAAATTAATGATGTTAACAAAGAATCAGACCAATGCAATAGCAATTTAGCGATATCTCTGCAGTTGTGGTCTTGACCGGTCTTGAAATAAAATCCCAAGTCCTTTTAGTCTGAGACCAAGACAAGACCAAGACCGGTCTCGAACTACAACAGTAGTAAACGTCATCCAAATAAATCTTCTCATAAGATGAGGATAACTGATTAAATGATGACAGGTTCATATGAATCTGCTCAGACAGACAGGAATGTGGTAATCCACTGGAATGAAAGCACTGATCTCACTGATCCACACACAGTTCAGTATCAGGTCATTGTGTTTATAATGCTAACACAAAGAAGCGTCACATTTTTCACTGTGCATGACCGTTTCAGGAGCCATTTGTGGAAATTAACTGTTTTTCTGCTCTTTGTGCAGTCTCCCAGAGTTCTTTGTGGTTCCAGTATCTCTAGCAGATCAGGATCTGAAGCAGTATGCCTGCTGCTTTTACTCCCAGCGCATCCCGGTTAGTGCCATTTACTGGACTGGATTATTAGTTGTGGAGTTAGAGGGGAGGAAATCTACAAATCACTTTTACTACCCCAGTCTGTTTTGCTCTTGCTCAGAGAGAATGTCATCAGTTTGTGTCTTAGTTAAAAACTTGTAGAATGAGAAATCGTGCATTATTTAAGCCTACTTAATAGATGGATTAATAGCTGTGAGTCATCCATGTGTATCAACATTCGTAGGCTAACTTTAGACATTTGAAGAGTATTTATACGTGCATGTGTTTGGTTTGTAGCTATGGTGCTGGAATCACTCCAGTGGGAGCTCTTTGGTCCGCATGTCTAACATCAGTGACCCTCTGCAGCAAAGGAAGGTGGATCAGCGGTAAGAAAGACATATATTAGAGTCTGATTAAAGTCGGTGTGAAACGGAAGTCTTTTCTTCTCTATTGTGACTTACACTGCCGTTCAAAAGTTTGGGATCTGTAACATTTGTAATGTTTTTAAAGATGCAATATGTAAATTTTTTGGCCGCTAGAGGGCATACATTCAAAACAACAACAATGATGGGAACTGTTGTCTTCAACTCCACCACTGATTTAAATCAATCAGAAATCATGTTCATTGATGAGGTAAAGTAGGTTATTTTTCGTCCCAGAGCCTTGGTTAATATCGCAATTTTCTCATGATTTACAAATAGTTGGAAACATTTGGCATATTGTAAGTACTCAACTGAACAAAATATAAAACACTGGCTTTGGGGTTTTTGGATATTTTACTGCAAACATTTTTCATATTGCACCTTTAAAAGTCTGTTATGCTCACCTGCATTTATTTAATTAAAAAACAAGCAAACAAAAATAGTAAATGTTTCTTGAGCACCAAATCATCATATTAGAATGATTTCTGAAAATCCTGAAAATTCACCTTTGCCAACACAAGAATAAATTACATTTTTAAATATATTCAAATAGAAAACGTGGCAGTAAATACATTTTCAGAGAAGAGAAGATATGTCATTGCAAGGAGGAGAAGAATTTAAATTTGTACATGAATTATTATTATTATTTTTTTAAATAATGATGTGCAAGGATAATTTATAATAATTACTGCAATATTCCATAAAAAATTAGAATTGTCAATTTTGATTTCATAGTGAAAAGGAATAGGCTTGTTTTAAAATTTATCTGATGGCTTTATCTGATAATACATTCTGGACAGTCATTTTCCCAAATATTATTTCACCAAATGTTATGATTGTGCTTGTTTACTTGTCTCAGATATTTTGGCTCCTGAGCCTAGTAGGGTTGCCAGCTCTGCCCATATCCAAAGATACAGGCTGTTGTATCCTGTATTTATCAGTAAGCAGTGGTTAAATCCTCTTTGTTTCTGCAGGATTTCTAGTGCCATCATTAAGAGTCACCCCCAACGCAGTGATGTCTTCAAGTCGGATTTGGACAAAACCCTCCCAAACATCCAGGATATTCAGGCTGCTCTTCTGAAACTGAGGCAGATCTGTGTTATAGGTAATCAATACCCTGTTGGAGAAAGGGATGATTGCAGTACACACTCAGTTGAATAAGACTTTAACTGTAAGAAATACTTGCCAGGCTTATTCATGTTAATAATTTAACTTAAGACTGGGTTACTTTTTGGTTATTCCAAGAATCCCACACAGTGCTTCCTGGTGCCATTAAAAACATGATAGTTAATACTTGCAGAATTAAAATCTGTAAAATGATCCAAAAAATCTAAGCTGTCTTTTGGTAGATCATCTGTTTATTGCCTTATCCACTTTAGCTCTAATGTGTCTTTTTGCTTGCTTCTGTATTTATATCCATATGCAGAGCCCTTTGAGGAATCTGAAGAAAAGTGGCTGTCATCTTTAGAGGGCTCAAGATGGATGGAGTATGTCAGGTATGATTGAGAAACACGCAGTAGTCACCACACAGCATATTTGAGCTCTTAGCTTATATCAGAAGATATTTTGTGCCAGAGATGCTGGAAACATTTTTCTGTTTGTGCATTCTCAGGTGTTTATTTAGGTCTCAACAAATCTGTTTTCAGATGTTTGTTGGCTTTGTACACTTCTAAAATGGGTGTTGCATTTGTTTTTTTACAGGACATTTCTGAGGCATGCAGTAGACATAGTTTATATGCTGGAAAGTAGACACGTGTCTGTCATACTCCTAGGTAAGAAGCCTTTATATTATATTATATTATATTTTATTTTAAACAATTATTTATGGTGCTTGCCTGTTTACTAGGCAAGTTATAAATAACCTGGGATATTCCTTTAACTGCTCTGTTGTCTCTTATAGACGATCTATAATCTTGCCCCTTAATTCCGTATGTGTGTGTGTGTGTACAGAGAAAGAGGATCGGGACCTGAGTTGTGTGATTTCCTGTCTGGTGCAGCTGATGTGTGATCCTCACTGCAGAAGTCTGCATGGCTTCCAGGGTCTGATTCAGAAAGAATGGGTGATGGCCGGGCATCGGTTTCTGGACCGCTGCAACCATCTGAAGAAGAGTGATAAAGAGGAGGTAGTGCAGCTTACATCAGTTAGATTCCAGTATCTTGTTTGTTCATTTATAAGAGGCAGACGTGTGGCACACTTCTTTCACATGTGTGATTTGTTCATATTCTTTCTGTCTGCAGTCTCCTCTGTTCCTGCTGTTCCTGGACTGTGTGTGGCAGCTGTGGAATCAGTACCCAGCAGCGTTTGAGTTCACTGAGGTGTACCTGACAGTGCTGGGGGACAGTATGTGGGTCCCTGTCTTCAGCACCTTCCTCTTCAACTGCCCCCGACAAAGAGCAGAGCACAGCAGGGTTAGATTTTTCACATGTTTTAAAATTAGTTTTGCAACACACTCTCGTTCCATACACACAAACCAAACAGACACACACACAAGCATATATATATATATATATATATAACTGAGATTAATCCAAGTAAGACACAGGTGATAGTGTCAGTGCAAGAACTCCTTTAGATATTAAGTAATAAACTAATATAGCATGCATTAATGCTCCAGCTATATAAAACATGACAACAGAAGGATTGTTTTTATTATATTTTTATTTTAAATATTTTATATGTATTTATTTTATTAATAAGCATTTATCAACAATAATAACAGTCAACAATTCTGCCAACTAACTGCTTGCAGTAATATCATATTTAAGAGTGAGAAATCAGTATTAATAAACTATTTTTATTCACTTTTTTGGACCTCTTTGAGCTAATGTCTACCCTTCTGTGTCTGTTTGCCTCTTTCTCTCTCAACTCTTCAGGATTTTGCGAGCAGTAAGAGTATTCACCTGGGGCAGGACCAGGCTCTGCGCTTTCCTCCGGTGTGGGACTGGTCCCAACAATTTAGTCTTAAAGACCAGACTCTTTTTAATAATCCCTTGTACGTGGGCAAGACCGCTACCTGTGTGCAAAACGGCACAGTGAAGACATTCACACACAGGCGCAGCAAGGTGAGCTCTCTTTCTCTACTAGTCTGCATGCCAGTGTGCTGATGACTTCATCTTTAAATTGATATCAATCCACAATAGAATGCAAATTCTTTTTTAAAAGGCTGAAGGTAAATATATATACAAACATATATTTTTTGCTTCTCCCTCAGAAAAACTACAGTTCCACGTTGCGGGGTCTGCCCTCCGCCATGCGAAACGGATCGCTTGGACCAAACGACACCCTGACACGCCGGAACTCCCTCATACTGCGTCTCCGTTCTGATTTGTCTCAGGTGCGGGAGCAGCAGGAAGCCCCATCGGAGCGTTTCATTCGGGACTGGTTCTCTCGTCCTGTCGACCTGCAGGGCCTGCTGCTGCCCCAGCTCCTCCCGTCTCACCTCTCTGTCTGGAAGCTCTACTTCCTCCGCTGGGTTCCCGAGGCACAGATCCCCCAGGGCGGCCCCATCACCTCCTTCCACAAGCTCTCAGTGCTCACAGACGAGATTGAAATGCTCCAGAACCAGTTGAAGCAGTACACGGGAGCAAGCTGTACTCCCAACAACCAGCACACGGAGCACAGCAAAATGTACTTTAAGGTGGCTTTGACTCCTCACCAGTCCCCTGCTCCTCCAGAGTACCTCAGCTCCTCGTTCCCATTCTCTCCTGTGGGTAACCTGTGCCGCCCGGGCATCACGGGGACTCCTCTTAGCAAGTTTCTTAGTGGAGCCAAGATTTGGCTCTCTACGGAAACACTGGCTAATGAGACGATTTGAGGGCAGACTGCTGGGACTGTGAGGTCAGACAAACATGAAGATCTTCTCACTTTTATTTAGTTTTCATTTTGAATGTGCAAGCTTGTGGTACCAACAGTTACCTGGACATTTTTATTCAGTGTTGATAGTTGTCAGTCGGTGAGGGTTTTTTGCACATGATTAAATATAAAGCTCCAATCGCACATCATTCTGACGTAGGATTGTTTGGATCTGTTCTACACTGCCTGTATGGACTTTTCTCCTTGTGTTAAACTTAAAATACTTGGTGGATTTTTGTGTGGAGCTTGTGGCATTAGTTGAAAGTAGAACTTGGAACACTTTATATTAAGGTTAAATTTGTTAACATCAGTTAAGGCATTAGGTGTCGTGAACCAACAATAAACTATTTTATAGCATATATTAAAGCTTCATATGAACATATAAACTACAAACGTTTGGGGTTGCGCATTTAATCGAAAATACTATGAAATATTATTACAATTTAAAATAACTTTTCTATTTTAATGTACTTTAAAATATTATTTATTCCTGTGATGGCAAAACTCCATTTTAAACAGCCATTACTCCAGTCTGCAGTGTCACATGATCCTTCAGATATTCTAATATATATCATTTCTGAAGTATATATTGCCGTAAAAAAAAATTCTACTGACCCCAAACAATTGTTTGCTAATTTATGTATTCATAATACATCAGTGAATGTTAATTTATACTTAAGATGTGTTAGTACAGTATGGCCTGGTTTCACTGACAGGCATTAGATTAAGCCAGTTCAATTAGTACATTTAAGTAGCTTTTATAAACTTGTCTTAGAAAAAAAAAAAGAAAGAAAGATGCTGGTCTGCATCTTGAGACAAAAGAATGGCAGTGAAACTTCTTAAAATATGTCAGTGCCATTGATTTGTCTCATGTTGTTTTCAGGTAAAACAGCTCAAATATGTATTTTAATCTCGTCTATGAAACCAAGGGAATAAGTCAAATTAACATTAACCGAGATTATTAAATGCTGAGCCTCGATACCTATTACATTTATTGATGTTAACAAAGTGAACCATATTATAAAGTGTTAACATATAACTATTACTTAAATTTATGGTATAAAATGTACATATATTTTATCTTTTAATCATAAAATAGTTGAAACCTTCTGGTAAGGTCTAACTGTAGTTAGCTTTATTAAAATCAGTAACCAAAATTGTGAAACTTGATATAGGAATTGAGAGGGTTTATTAGCATGAACCCTAATAGCAGGCAATAACTGAGCACATATTGGTGTCTGTCAGGCTGGCTGGATCCCAGTCTGTCAGACCCTGCGCTTTCTGAAGCACAGCGTGGCTGTTTTAAAGTGACTGACAGCTGCTCGAGCCAATCAGCTGGTTGATTTGACATGTAGTCAAGCGGTCAGTGTCTTAACAGCATCTGAGTGTCAGAAAAGACATTATGATTTGAGAAAGTTGTGCTAATGCACCTGTGAACTTTTGCTTAACGTTGGTCTTGGTTTTATATGTAGCCTCTTTAATTTTAGATTTTTCTTTTAATTATGGTTGGGGACACTTTTTTTGTAAAAAGTTTTAAATTTATATGCTTTTTTTGCTAGAACTGGTACTTATTCTGATACCCTTTAACTAATCTGAAGTAATACACAGTATGTGTGTAGTTTACCACTAATGCTGTCAAGAATATGAAAAGAGTTTGCTTTAATGTCACTGTTTGATTTGTCAAACAGCACTGATATTTATTCAGTAATGCAAAGAAACTGAAACAGGGATATTGTACAAATTCTCTGTGCCTTGTTGTGGGCCCTGAATTGCAGTGTACCTGCTCCTATTTTTTCTTCTGCATATTAAAAAATTTCTTCAAAATGCATCACATTCAGGAGTTTCCCCTTTGGCGTGTAAGTGGAACAACGCTGACGAATTCCAAAGCTTTGTGTGGAAGTTATTAGTGGTTGGTCAGTTTTGTCTGTGTGGGGAGTAAATAAAGATTTGTGATTTTAGTTTTTGTTTGTGAGCTCAGGGGAGCCTTGTTTTGAGGCAATATGCAAAATTTGGCTCTTCAGATTTTCATGCAAATAAAAAGAATTGCCACATTTGACTTGAGATTTGCCTTTTTTGTTCTTCAGTATATTAAATTCTAATTTAAGAGTTTATAAATAAGCGAAAGCAGTCTTTAACGGTAATTCGTTTACGTTCTCATGTTAAACTAGGTGTAACCGAAGCGAGCAAGGAAAACATTACAGAGCACTACTCGCAGTACTGCCCCCTTCTGACCACTTAGTGCTATGACTAACATGGTCATTTACAATTGTTCATTTAGATGATACTTAATGATTTATCTAAGCATCTACTAATAGTATGGCAATGAAGAAATATAATTTATAAAATATAATGTATATATTATATTTAAATATTAAATAATTATTTAAAATGCTGTGGAAAGTGTCCTTTAGTTAATGTGATTAATGCAAACTCTTATAAATCCATGAAAAATGGCCAAAAATAATTCAAATACTTTTGGCACCACTGTATTGACAGTATATATATTATCAAAAATAGGCAAAAAACTCCAGACACAAATATACAGGAAAAAGAAATATGTATTTGAATAAAAATGACAGGATATAACATCAGTGAGATTAAACAAATAACTTTACATATTGCTTTTGACACAGGTTACAACATTACAACTTCAGCTTGTTTGCCGAAATCTCTTTTTGTTTCTTCTTTGCCTTCTGGTTCTTTGAGCCCTTGATTTGGCTCTTGACTTGGTCTTGTAGTTGGGTGAAGAACGCTTGAGAGGAACGCAGGGCCTTATCCATGCCATCATTCTGATGGAAAGTACAGGAAATAAGTTAGAAAATATACACACAAGCACAATAATATTATTGAATATATTAATACTACGCTAGACTTCAGTTACTGACCGTGAGTACTTTTGCTTTTCCTCCTTTAGTGAGTTTCTTAAGAGTCTTTTCAACCTCAGCTTTACTCTTCTTTTTGTTGCCGTCTCCTTTCATCACCTCTTTGAGTTTCTGTCTCTTCTCCCGCTCCTGAATCTTCAGACGCTTCAGTTTCTTCTTCTTCCGCCTCTCTCGTTTCTTATCTGTAGTGGTTTTCTCTGTGTCTCCGAGTATGTCTCCCGCCTTATTCTTCTCCTGAGATAAGGAAATTAAATGCATTGACATCGCATGGAGATTTTCAGATCTGACTTGTGTAGATGTTTCACACAAATACCACAAAACAGACCGCACAAACCTTTATCTCCTCTGGAGCCAGCAGTGTGGCGTCACTGGCGTTGACTGGAGCCACTTCCTCCATAGTGATAGAAGGCAAATTGGTAACCACTTTCACCTCAGGAACATGCTAAACAGAGGAAGAACAACACATTTTTAATGAAGAATGACTCGTATGAACATGCTTTTTTTTTTTTTTTCACATTTCACACAAGGGATATTTTACTCACTGGTTTTGGTGTGAAGTGGAAGTTTGACAGAGCATCCAGTTTGAGGAAGAGGGTGTCCATGTGTTTCTGGATTTCTACATGTGCTGGGTTCTCTTCCTCTTCCTTCTTGTCCTGAAGCCAATCAATTAAACAAAAGTTTGAGGTTATTATTATTAATATTATTTAAAGAAATTACAATATTTCTATTCAGCAAGGATTTATTAATTTGATCAAAAGTGATAGAGCCATTTACAATGTAACAAAAGATTTGTATTTCAAATAAATGTTTCAAGAAGAAATTTATATTCCTCAAATAATACAATAAAAAAGTATTAAATTTTAATAAATACTACAATAATAAATATTTTGAACATTGATAAATAATAATAATAATATGTTCAATAGCAAGATGTGCAAATCATCATATTAGAATGATTTCTGAAGGATCATGTGACACTGAAGACTGGAGTAATGATGCTGAAAATTCAGCTTTTCCAAAACAAAAATAAAATATTTCAAAATATATTAAACCAGAATATATATTTTAGAGTTGTAATAAAATGTCCCAATATAACTGTTTTTACTGTATTTTTTATTAAATAATGCTATATATATCAAATGTTTAGTAACAGGACACGAGATGAAAGAGACACACAGTGGTGGACAGGACTCACCTGTGTTTGTTTGATATACTCCTGCTCATAAACCTCGGCCAGACTCAGTTTGCTCTTCTCGTGGTCCAGAGTGAGTCTCTTCTTATATTCAAACACCTCCTCTTTGGGCTTCTCTTTCCTTTCCACATCATCCCACACCTGACAGACAAACAAATCAAACAAACAGCTCAGCAACCCTTTATTCCAATACCGTGTGAGACAAACATATGAAATGCATGATATTCATGAAACAAACAGAAATTATACATACAAACACTTTAGGCAAATTGAAAAAAATTGATTTTTTACTTTGCTCGCATTCCAAAAGTAAGACGCCCAACATAATCGTCAAAGCCTAAACAAACCTGATCTTTAATTCTCTGTTTGATTATCTCCTCAAGCTGTAAGGTAGTTTCCTCCGTGATTGCAGGAGCTGTGGACGAGAAAACCAAAGTAATAAACAAATCTATAAAGATTATCAAGGCATTAAGCCTAATGCCATGGAGATCAGCATGAATCTCTCACCCATCCTAGAGGTCTGGTCAAACGCCACATCCTCCTCCAGCATGCTGTTCTCCGGTCGAGTCTGAGCGCTCACCTCTCCCGACAGCTGCCACGGCTTTTCTGACAGTGCAGCATTCTCCAGTTCTTCAATCTGTTTTTTCATCTGTTAAAATTCATATCATCTCACGGTTATTATCGTTGACTAAAACTTTAAAACATTTTTGTTAATTGAAATAAATTTTAAATAAAAATAATAAAAAGATGAAAAACAACAATTCAAGATGATGCCTTAGCAGCTACATGGAAATAAATAAAAACTATAATATAACATATTATAACACAATATAAAATATTATATATATATATATATATTCTAACAAAGTCCAAAATACAATAAAAAAGTATAATGAAAAGTATAAATAGAAATGCTAATTCAAAAAATTAATAAAGCAATTATATTAAACAAATGCTTAAAATAAACAGTTTGAGGTCTACTGGAAACATGGGGGGAGGGTCATTTTAAATAAAGATTTCAAACCTTTTCCTGTCGCTTTTCAAAGGATGACTTTAACTCCGGTTTAGGCACATTTTTTGCTTTTCCACCCATAATGTCTTCCACATCCTCCCCCTCACTCTCATCAGGAAGGTCAAAGGTCACCTTGCGTAAAGTATCTCTGGCTCCATCACCCATGTCATCCCTAAATGAAGCAAGGGGGCATTAGATCTCTGAAAGAAAATGTTGTTAACACACAAAGACAGTAGCAGGTATCCTCATGACTTACTCCTCCATATCAAAATCCTCCTCATCCTCCTCTTCTAGCTCATAATCATCATTAGATTCTGGTTCGTTCTCTTCATCTGGATCTGTTTGTTCAGGCTCTCCATCCACTGGAGCAAAGAAATCTTTGTACTTCATATCTCTAGAGCTTTTCTTCTGTAAAATGAAAGACATTGTGAGTTTCATTGTGTCACTTTAAATTCATGTTCAAAAAACTCTGTTAGGCCATTACCTTTTTCTGATTTTTCAGTGTGACTGGTTTATCAAAGCTTAGTTCCTCTTCATCCGATGGCAAATTCTGAAAATAGTCAATGTCCTCACCTACACTCTCCTTTCCCTCTCTTTTATCCATGTTATCCAGAAAAGCTTCCATTTCGGACAGTTTGAAAAACCTGTCATCCACTTCTGATGGAGTCCAATTAGATTTTGATAATTTGGTAGCAGACTGTCTCTGTTTGGTTTGTTTTTCAAATTTATCTACATCAAAGTCCAAATCTGAGTCTTCGCCAGAGAAATCGTCATCCTCGTCACTTGCAGACGGCTTCAGACTCCTCCTCTGCTTACTTTTCTCCTCTTCGTCATCATCATCATCATCATCCTGTTTATCATCTTCTTCACCCTTACTCTCTTCTTCCAAACTATTATCCATTTCCCCATCCTCCTCCTCCTCCTCTGTGTCTTCAAAAAATGTTATGGCGTCATCTTCGACAGCTTGCTCAACTGCCTCCTGAAACTGTGTCAGTACTGCAGAGTTCTGAAGTTCCAGCTCCTGCCAGATTTGCTCCTCATCAAAGTTCTCGATGGTCAGCTGCTCCAGTGGACTTCCTTTGTAGCCTGCAGGCTCATTGGTTTTGTGCAGGTCATAAAGAGTCTTGGTAAGTGATGTAAAGTCTGTTGCCAGAGCATCCTGGACACTGAATAAAGATTGAGAGCATAAAAGAGAAATGTCAATAATTCTTCCCAGCATTCATCTGCAGTTTTATATCACCGCAATAACACGCTATTACATACTAATATCTAGTTTAAAATTCAAATGATCCGAGACATCTTAAACTTTAGGAGCATTACTTCCACTCAACACATATGCTGAACTCGTAACCACAACGTGAGAGTTTTGCACATGGGTGGCCCGATACCCGCTTCGGCTCGTTAGAAAACGTCCTGACTCAAATTACCAAGCAATTCAACAAAATAGTTAAATAATACAACGTGCTTCTAACCTGAGAAATAGCTCCGGGTGGCCTGTGTTTCTGTTTAATAACTGTAAACAGCTTTCCATCGTGCTGCCATCCCCGTTCGCCATCTCAGCACTCACATGGGGCTCCGCTTGGGACGCTTGGTAAATACAACCCCCGGAAACATTATGCACTGTACTGCGTTCCATATAGAAGGTTCCACATGACCGCAATGTTTCTTAATTTAGAGAATCTACTGTTTGTTGTAGAGCAGAATCATGATTTTACTATGAAAATATTATTAAAATATTAATACGTGTAAATCATTCGTCTATTACCAGAACACGTAACTGAACACGTTCTTCGGTCTGTTTAAATAAAGTTTTGTTTGTCTTCAATGACCGTAAAGATGGCTTCCTCTCTACTGAAGGTTGCAGGTAAGCATTAGTAAACTGATATTGATTTATTGTTCTTGTAACTCCTTTGAATGTTTGCAACATTTAGAGTCGTTTTATTCTAACTGCACACGTTTCAGTAATCTGTATCATACTTTTTGAGGACTGTCGTGAATAAAAATCAATTGTAGACCACTTTAGTTGTAACTGTCGTTCTGTATTTATTGCATCCATATTGCAATCTTATTTCACTTGCAGTTACAAGTCTCTCGAGATGTGCATGGCACAGTTTACCCTCAGTGAGGGCACTGTCTCTGACAGGACCCATTAGACAAGGTGTCCCTCAGGCACTATGGAAGTTGGGCAGGCTGAATCACGTGGCTATCGCAGTGCCAGACCTCGACAGAGCCACAGCTTTGTACCGCGATGTTCTGGGTGCTCAGGTGAGCGCCACTGTGCCTCTCCCTGAACATGGCGTGTACACTGTGTTTGTGGAACTGGGAAACACCAAATTAGAGCTACTACACCCTCTGGGAGAAAAAAGCCCCATTGCAGGATTCCTGCAGAAGAACAAAGCTGGAGGGATGCATCATATCTGTATTGAGGTAAACATTAGATTAGGTTCAATTAGCGGCTGTCAACTTATTGTCCTACACAACATTTAAAGGGTTATTTTACCCAAAAATTATATTTCTGTCAATAATTTCTCACCCTTTTGTTATTCCACACCCGAAAGGCCTTCGTTCGTCTTCTCAACACAAATTAAGATATGTTTGATGAAATGCAATGCAACAAAAGCAAATGTAATTGCTGTCATTCAAGGTCCAGAAAAGTAGTAAAGACATCGCTAAAATAGTCAACGTGACTGCAGGTTCAACCTGAAGTGAGCAGAAGAGTTTTTGCGTGTGATGCTGACACAGGAGCTGGCCAATACTGGGCCGGCGTTCTTACGAAGAACCTGGAAGCGCTGAACATAAACAGCATAAGAGAATGACAGGAGAGACAAATTTGTTGAATCAAGTCGTTATTTTTGTTCTGTTTTTGCACACTTTTTGTACAAAGAACAAAGATTTTCAATGGTTTCACTGACCAACTTAACTATATTTTGTAATTATAAACAAATTTTGATTTCGATGGCCGCAACACACTCCAAAAAAGTTGTAACAGAGGCACGTTTACCACTGTCACATCACCTTTCCTTTTAATTTCTCTTTTTTTTGACAATTTTGACAATTCTTTCATGAAATTTGGCACAAAGTGGTGAGCTATTGCCCGTCTTTGCTGAAGGCTGAGACGCTCCTTTTATACCCAATCATGACCCTCACCTGTTACCAGTTCACCTGCTAATTGCGGACCGTTTCTAAACAGTTGAACTTGGATATTCTATAACCTTTTCACTATTATTTTGCCTCCATCCCAACTTTTTTTGGAGTGTTACAACCAATAAAATCAATTTATTTGTACAAAATAGAATTAATTTGGTCAGTAAAAACATTGGAAATATTTAAATATATTTTATTTTAAAAAAGCAATTGGACAAAACTAAAATGGACTCAAAATACACCATTACATATACAGTACATGTTTAATTTTTTTTGGAATGATTATAAAAGAATATATTAAATTACTTTGTTCATTCTTGCATTTACAATTTTCCTGTATAAAAGTAACATTAGATGGGATGATGGTGATGAAAATAATAAATTCAGAAACTAATTTCTTGCACAGTCTTATTTTAGGTGTCTTAAGCTTTCTCACACTATCAGAGAGTAATCAGTTTATTGGTGGACAGAATACAGTCAGGAACTATCATAAATGTTAAACTTGTCCATAATTTTATGTGTTGCCTGTTTGATTGCAGGTGGATGATATCGATGCAGCAATAATTGATTTGAAAGAAAAGAAAATCCGACTGCTCTCCCCAGAGCCACGGATAGGAGCTCATGGAAAACCTGTGATGTTCCTCCACCCTAAAGACTGTGATGGGGTTCTTGTGGAGATAGAGCAAGCCTAGAATTTACACATGAGAATTTTATTTTGAGAACAGTGACTTTGATTAGGCTGTTCAGTTTTGACACTTGAGATATTTCATCATTGCAAGGTTATGGTGTGTTTGATATTAATGGTTCAAGCCTTATATATATATATATATATTTTTTTTTTTTTTTTTTAAAGTAATGATTTTCTTTAATGACTTGAATAAATGATTTTAATTCAAGTTGTTTTGGCCCTTTACAAACTCACACATTCAAAAAAGTTTTGTAAAAAAAAAAAAAGGTCCTCTTGTAATTATATTTATGGGGTGCGCTGTTTTTTATGTGATCGTGCATTTAAAATAATAAATGAACAATGTATCTGCTATTACAACAATAGAAGCTGAAATAAGCTCAAATAAATGCATGTTTTAAATGCAATAAAAATAGCATCATAATGAATTGTGAATTGAAATGCCTGTAAGCTTCTCATCTGGCTCTCAATGGAACAGACAGATTGAAGCTTTCTTTTTTGGCTGACAACCATGTGTTTGGGAGACAAGTTGGCTCATACCCATCTCTCCATCGTGGTCAACCCGCCGCCAAATAGAAAGTAGTTTTTGTTCCTAAGCCATAAATCTGCTTTTTTTTTTTTTTTAAGAGATAACTAGAGGAACGAGATTAGTTTCTGGGCTCATGGTTTTCTCAATGTGTGGTCTCTAAAGTCCTGTTTGAAGGTTCCTGCTTTAGCACTGTTAGAAAAAAAAGGGTCTTTTTTTGATGCTTTAAGCTGTTTTTGACATTTCAATTTATTTGCAAGTCTGAAAAAGAGCAGAAATCTTTCCAGGGAAATTGACACTCAGCCTGTCACAGGCCTTTTGAATACCTTACCATTTTGCGCATGCTCGATTTTGACGTTTTTGCTTTTATGGACAGTGGTGAAAAATAACTATAAGCTATATCTTTAATCAGGTAACACAAATATTGCTCTGAATCAAACATGAAAAAAATAAGCATGAAATCATCAAATAATGTGACAGTTTAAATGTTTTTAAGGGAGAGGATATTTCCATCCATCCTAATGATATTATGTAGAAGCTTGTATTTGCTTGTCATATTGTATAAGTCGAAATGTAAAAACATCTGCCTGGATTTATCATGACGCAAGAGTAGATGCATGGCAGTTGTTGTTTTCAGTGTCACAAACCTATTCAAACCACATGTCCAGTTTTATCTGGGGCACTGGAAGCTGTTTATTGCCTTATCTTTGAGAAACACTCTCTCATGTTGCCTGGCCCGAGAACAACATCTACAAGAGATGGCAATGAAGTATTTTTTGAGCTAATGTAGTATCGATTTCATTTTTTAATTGTTATTTAATGTCTTTCAGCAACATTAAGGCATTAGCTAATGTGTTCTCATTTGCATTATGATCTAACATTAACTAACAGGAAGTTAAATGTACATCCAGCAGCATCGGGAAGATTATGTGTTTCATGGAAACAGCGTAAATCTGTCTTATGTAATGTCATATAAAGAGTCCCATCGCACAGTGTTGCATCATTGAGCGAAATTATCCCTTGAAACAAGGCCAGAAAGAAATGACACACGAGTCATCGAGGACAGTGTGTGGTAAATCTGTAAACATTTACACGGAGGCTAATTACTAATGATTGATGACATATTAGAAAGGACAATTCTCAACCACAAGGCGAGAATAAGGCTTCGATTCGCACTTGCTCCATGCAGAGCTTTGTTAGTTTGCTGAGAAAGACTTGACTGAAAATAAATTAAAACTAGAGCATCATTTTAAGAAGAATTCCTCACACAATGAAAGCTACAATCTCTCTCTCTCTCGGGCGGGGTTTGTGGTGGTTTAGCCCAGCGCTGCAGTGGAGCGCCCCCTGCTGTTCTCTTCGAGCTTCTGTTCTCTTCAGTCTCCGGGATGCGGGGTCGCTGCGGTTCCCATTCTCTATGCCTCTGAAAACATAGGACTTCTATATATGAACATCACAGCACCAAAGGTTATGCAGGTAGGCTGGTTTTCTTTATGATATCTCTTCGCCTCATCTGAATGTCTGCTGTTGCGGGTTGATGCGGAATGAAGTGATGCTCTCGTGAAGGATTTCATCCTTTCGGTGCAGCATCAAACGCGCTGCTACAACCACGTACATCATGATAGTCGTTCTTTTAAAGAGCTCCTTCTCAGCCGTCCTTCACAAATTAAAAACATTGTTACATTAAAGGAGATGGAAATGACGCGAACTGAAAGGGCCTCAGTTTGTTTCTCTTTTATTTTATTTTATTTTGTGTCCAACTCCTTTTTATGTGAGAGCTTCTTTGGTGTGACTTCACTTTCTCATTAAGGAGCACAATTAACACGGCTGAAAATGTTACAACGAAAGAGTGGCAAGTCCTTTAAAAAGTTGGTGTCAAATATGTAGCACTGAAATAGGACTGTTTGTCCCAGACAGTGAAGTTTTATATTATTAGCTTCAAATTTTCCAAAAATGAAAACATTTAATATCATATTAATAATATTAATATATTTTTCTAAATGTTGAAGCAGTTTACTATAATTCATATTATTAAAATATATTAAATTACTGATGAATAGTTAATGGTAAAAAAGGTCATAAGGTGATTTAGAGTAGTGAAAAGGGTTAATTTTCTCTATACAGCCCGTATGTAAATCTTGATGTTCATGGAAGTGTCGGCTAATATGAGTAATTGAGAGATATCATTGCCATTCAGATTTTGTTTTGTTTACAATTAGAAGCGGAGCTGCTTGGTCAGTCGCCAGTGAAGTCTGATTAAAAATCTGTTTGTACAGGGAATTTTGAATTCTCTCCTGGTCTAAATTTACCTGTAGCAACTTAGAGGGTGAGATTGTAATTGTGTAAAATAAACATAATGATGTCCTGTCCTTCAGTTCTGGCTGATGTGCAGAGCTTATCGTGATCATGGGAAATCAAGCATCAAATTCAAGGCTCAAACTGGAAATCAAGCATCATGTTGTTGCTGCTTCTGCTGCTGTAAAAGATGAGCTTCTTTTTGTCCAGAGAACAATAGCTGGTCCACTCCCCTGAAAAAATCAATGAAACCATTGGGATTAAAAAATGTGCATATTTTAAAATGTGTTTATATGAACCTTTTGCGCTGTCTCATAATCAAGAACAAAGCAACGTACAGCTTCTACAACAAATGAAAAGGAATGATTTGTGTGCTCATCTTTGTGTGCATAGTTCGAAGTGGCTGAAATGTCTTTTGGGACTCTGAAATGAACCATAATATAGAGGGATAGAGAGACCGTTTAGGAGTGGTAGGGAGGAGAGGGAGTCAGAATGAGTGTGAGGGAGGGAGTTTGAGTGCTTATGAAGGTGCATAATTCCTGAGTGTGATCCCAGTTGGTGGTTCCGTCTTCACAACAGTCTCCTGCCGCTCTCTTGTCCAGGCAACCTGCTCTTTTACACACACACACACACACTCACACACACACTCACACTCGCTGCCCCGCCCCTCCTTTCAGATCCCTTAGTTACGGTTTTATGCTGAAGGACAAACACTGTTTGCAGAAACATACCGAGCTGATATTTACGCATGAGTACGGCATTTATAAATTGATCTCTAGCTGGATTTGGAAAGAACCCCAGGTGAGGGTTGAGTGATTTTAGCGAAAATAATTTTTAGTCTTTTCTAACAACAGCTTTGATAATCAAGTCAAGTCACCTTTATCACAATACAGGTTGTTTCAAAGCAGCTTCACAGTAATGAACTGGAAAATTACATTCATTAACGTAAACTTCATCAAATATGAGACAAATTCTGTTGTAAAGCAGCTGTACAGAAGACAATAGTGTCACTATTCAACTCAAGTCAGTTCAGTGTAAAGTTTCTAATTTATGAAATGAGTTCAATGCGTCTATAAACAGAAGTAGTGTTGTTATTTGGCTTGAGTTCATTGGCTCAATGTTGATTCAGTTCAATAAGTGTTGATTTTGCAAAATTTGTCAATTATGAAACAGTCGATTCAGCTATAAAGCAGCTCTGCAGAAACAGTGGTGTCGTCATCCAGCTCAATTCAGTTCATGTTTTGTTCTCATCCGATATTGACAGTTAAATCGATAGTATTACAGTTCTGAATATTAAGTGTCTTTTCACATGAGGCACATGAAAAAATTATGAAATTTAGGGAGATATACTGAATTTTTCGCTACAATTATCTTCTGGCTGCATTGGGATAGAAACTGTTTTGAATGAAAAAAAAAAAAACAGTTGTGCAGTGGTGGTGAGATGGTGGGGGTGTGGGTAGGCCTTTTTTTCTGGTGTTACTAATGTGGGTGTAAGCAGTTTTAGCCCAAAGCTGCTGTCTGGTTTAGCACTCGCTCTGATTCATGTGATCCTGTTGCCTTTTTTGAGTGTGTGATAACCTCTGGCAATGTGCCCAGGAAGATGAGAACAAGGGTCAGAGAGGCAAATCCCAGGAAGGATATTTACATTTATTCCTATTTATAAACACTACCATTCCAAAGTTTCGGGTTGGTAAGATTTTTTTTTTTTAAAGGAGTTTCTTATGCTCACCAATTGATAGCAAAGCTGAATGTTCAGCATCATTACTCCAGTCTTCAGTGTCACATGATCCTTCAGAAATCATTCTGATATGCCGATTTGCTGCTCAAGAAACATTTATTATTATTATCACAGTTCAAAACGGACGTGCTGCTTAATACTTTTGTGGAAAGCATGATGCTTTTTTTCTGGAGTATTTTTAATAGAATGTTCAAAAGAACAACATTTATTTGAAATGGATTTTTTGTAACAATTAAAGTCATTTACTGTCGCTTTTCATCAATTTAATGCATTCTTTAAATGTTAAATCAATGAATTACCTAAAAAATCATACTGACCTAAAACATTTGAATGTTACTATATAATAGAAAGTAAAATGAATGATTAATATACATTTTAAATGAAATAAATATTTGACTGCCCACCAATGAAAATGTGTGGGGTTTTATTATTTAGCTCTAAAACATGCTATCCAGGACTTACAGAAATAATATTCTTGTCAGTGCTGTAGTGCCCTTAGCGTAGTGCACAAATGTGGAGCACGCTGATATCCCTAGAGTAGCATACATTTAAGGATGGGTAATGAGAGTGTGCCGACGACTTTGACTTTTGGCAATGATCTGAAATACCATGCAGAAGAACATGATTTCAAGTAAAGCTTCACCCACATAGTTACACAGGTGTTAATGATCTTAGTCGTCTGGCCTGGATAAGTGTGTCATTACAAGAATTTGTATTTGTTAGTAATTAAGTTCACAGATCAGAAGCGGTTTTCCTTGGTGTTTGTCTTAAGGTTTTGGCAGATATTGTGTTGTTTGGGCTTTGGATAAACTGTGAGTGAATTGTGATAAATTACATTTCGAAATGAACATTTTTTTCCATAAATATTTCTATCTGTAAGATTGTGATTGTGAAGTGTCTTTCACTCTCTTTACTTGAGCATGAATAAGTTCACGCTAACAAAGGATTTGATTGTTTGGTGTGTTTTTTCCCATCAGAAATGACATCTCTTATCAGCTTTTACATCGCACATGCAGTGAGATAAAACAGGTGCTTTATGGGACACAAGCCCTATAATGATCTACTTATGTGTCTTTTGATCAAGCTGTGGAATGATTAATATTGATGTTTATGGCATAGCTCAGTGACTCTGACTGTATGACTGAATCGTCTGCTGCTTTGATGTTGCCTTGATGTTTACTCTGGAAATAAGCAGAGCATGGTGACTTGTCAGATATTTTAAAGGCACATTCATGCATCTGTTATGCACACTTTGCACAGGAAATGAAAGCAACTTATTTAGTTTCCCATCAGCCCAGTATGAACTGAGAAGGTGTCTTTTGCCTCCTTTATCATCTTTCCTCCTTGTACTTAAATGGACATTTGCATTCATTTTGGGAAGCAATCCACCTTGAGATAGCATTACTCGGTTGTTTTATGTATTCAATGCTTTCATCCTCTTGTTTATCGTTTATGAAGGGAATATTGTGCACTCATGTGCGAGGTAAGAAAGGTCTGCAGCCATTTTTCACTCATTGGCTGAAGTTTATCTGACTCAATATTATGAAACAATGTTGCTCTTGATCTTTTCGTTCATTACTGAGTCAGTGCGTTCTTTGAAAAGCTAATTATTTTATGCCTCCGGGTATGTGTATCCTGCCCCCATATCTGATGTAATATCTGTCATATTGCTCTAAGTAAGTAAGTAAGTAAGGCACTGACTTTAATAGTAGATTTCTAAACTGTTTGAAAAGTTTATGAAAATTTATTTATGTTATCACTTGTTGTATATTACTCAATTGAATGTTGACATTCTTCTCACACCTGCTTCGTCTTCCCTGTGTTTGGTATATCGGTATAGCAAGATCATTCCTGTTAAGATTTAGTGAAGTCAGTTTACAGGTACTGGGTTTTTCAAACTTTTTCAGGTCAAGGACTCCTTGGTGGATGCAAAGTTGTAAAGTTGTTGTCTCAAAGTTGTCATGTTAAGAAATTTCACCCTAGTATCTATTTTCTAAATGCATCTTAATGATCTAATAATGAACAGTTTTCTTCATACATATGTTTTATTTTTATTTTTTTCAATTTTGACCTCATAATTTTTAAACAAAATGTCATAATCTTCTGATGAAATGACAGACTTCTCTCTGGTTGTGTATGGCGGACATCTCCAATCATTAAGTCCATTTCTTACAATCGACTGCAAGCTCATATTTCACATCTCATATCAGTTTTGCCTTTATCCAGTCAACAACCGCTGGACAGAACCAAGAGCCCGTTCTACTTTTTTTTCCCCCAGTTATCTGTTTCACTCAGATGTACGTCACAATTTCAAAGAAAAGATCTGGTGTTACTTTTGTTTCACAGCGACTTTTAACCTAGCCAAAAATAACATTCATGTAGTTCCATAGTAATGAATTTACATACTTATGATGGTGACATTGCAAATTTATTACAATAGTCATTTTACAGTATTGAATTTTTAACTTGACAAAAGTACAAAGTCATATTCTACATGCACATTTTTACGTACTTTTACATTTTTATGTCTTTAATGTAAAGCATTTAGCAGAACTTTAGCCTCTTAAATGTAGCTTTGGTTGATGTAAACTTTAATACAAAATATTGTATTTATTGTATTGTATTGTTTTTTTGTTTTTTTCAAAATTTGTTGAGGGGACAAATCATAAAAATCAGACTTTTTCTGTGTTTAAGTGCTATAATCGGGTCCCCAGTGCATCTACCAACCTAGAAAACGTGAAAAAACGGCAACCCAGTAACTTTGTTTTAGTAAGCCTTTGTCTGCAAGCTTTGAAAAAATCAAACAAACAAACAAAAAAAAAGAGGTGCTCAGATTTTGCTCACCTTGTGATGTAGGAAGGGGATTTTATTATAATATTACTTCTTAATCTGTATGTTTCCACCCATGGCGCTGCCATTTTGCTTTTGCAAGCAACAACAGTACCAGTAACACTGGTTCAGGGGGGTATTCCAGAAAGCAAGGTTAACTTACCGTCACATATACCCTGAACTCTCGGTTTATTAACTCAAACCTTGCTTACTCGAGGTATGCTGGTTCCAAAAACGCATCAGGGAGTAAGTTCAGCCAACCCAGAGTATGTTCGCGGTTAACACACAAGACATTCTCAACTGAGCGACGAATCGAGGATTCACCATGGAAACAGATGCTGAGAAAAAGCACTTCCTCCTTCTTCTTTTGTTTAATGGCGATTTACATAACTTAGTGCACATCACCAGCTATCTGGTGGTTGTGTAATCATTTTTTCAATCTTTTGATTGAATAAGTAATCTTTATTCACTGAGAATCAGACTTATATTGTTTGTTTGATGCTAAATATTTAAAAAGATATCACTTATGTATTTTATTATAGAAATTATAGAATAGAAAAAGTCCTGTTATAAAAAGGAAAAAAGCACATCAGATGTGTGTGATTACAATAAAATAATTACATATATTATATTATATATAAACTGAATAAATGTTTAAACATTATAATAGTGCTTTATACTTTATATATAAAGCTTTTATACATATATGTACGTATGTATTGTATAATATAATATTATATATTTTATATATATAAAACAGTAACTATGTAACAAATTTAGAAATGTAGTTACCGTAATAAAACTATATTCATTAAATAACACATCTGAATACCTCTTAAGAAAACTAATCCTCAAACATAACCTGCTCTGGAGGTTCAGGATTACTAAAGCTACATTAAGGAAGGTGAGTCAGGGCGGAGCAAAACTCTGCAGAATAGCAGCACTCAAGAACGACCTTCCCTGAGCTTGTGATATGTCTCAGCTATGTAAACATTGTCAGTGATCTGTTAACGGCTATAATGGTAAACATATGAGTTTCCCTGAACTCCGGGCATCTGAGGCACTAAGGACACAGTGGTGTCATGTTATTTATGAAGGGAATGTGTCCAAATAAATTCATATACCAGTATGTGCAAGTCATTTTACACCAGACTGCTTTGCACATGAGGGTCAGTAAAACACAGGATTTGCACAGAAGTTGATTCTCAAAGATTGTTATGTTCATGTTCCAATTTCATTTATATTTTATGATGTTTGCAAATAGTCTTTCTGAATGTGTTTTGCTAGCACGTTGCTAATGTACTATTAAATGTGGCTAAAGTTACTGTATTCACAGAGACCAAAGCCATGTCATTATTTTCATTTTTAACCCGAAAACACTTGCTCGTATAATTCATAAACGCATCTTCATTCTTATTGAGTCTCTCCAACTGTGTGAAGCTTTAACCACATTAGCCGTGCAGCACGCTATCAAACTCATTCAGAATCGAATGTTAGCAAACATCCGTCCACAAAATACATGCCATATCTACATGATCTGACCATTTGTACCGTTTGCTATGATCCATTTTTGGAGTTACATTTGCTGTGTGAGCTTGTCCTGTATTGTTTATGCCTCAGTGTACTGGAATCGCACGTGCTCATTTGCATTTAAAGGTACACATACCAAATCAGCACATTTTTTCCCCCACTCAAAAATAGGCAGTTAAAACATGATATAATAAAAAATTCATGATATTTTGAGGTAAAACTTCACAGACACATTCTGGGGACACGTGAGACTTATATTACATATTGTAAAAAGAGGCATAATAGGTCACCTTTAAAGACTCCTGGTAGTGTTTTCCCCATATCTTTTTTCAAAACAGCTCTAAAGACCAAGCAAAACCGGGTCTGGGATAGCAGTACCCCTCTTGCAGGCATGTATTTATTTAAATATCCATATGGAAATGAACTAACTACATGAAATTTCTGATAATATTTATAGGTCATTTAATAAAATAGTTTAAAAAAAAAATCTGTTCACAGGACACGCATACCTTAATTTTTTATTTTTTATTTTTTTGGTAGTATTGATTGCCCCCCTCTTGCGTATAATTTGCCACAACCACTTTCAGTCACCTGTATCTCTCCAGTGAAGAGATATGAGGGTGAAAATGTCTTTTGGAGTGTTTTTCATGTATTGGCTGTGCTGAAAATGCAGCCCCCTGATTTTAGTCTCCGAATGACTCATGTACCACAACCAGAAGAGCTCCATCTGCCTTCCTACTGCCTTTTGTGTATCTGTCATTAAGTTTTTATACTTGATAAACTGAAATATTACTAAATAAATAATTCTTTATGAGACAAGATAAGAAATGAGATTACGGCATGTTACTATTTTTTGTGTAGTTGTGAGTGTGTTGTGCTGTTGTGCTTTACTGACGGAGGAAAGGCTGCATTGACCTGTTCTCTTTTGAGAGATGATGGTCTCTTGATATTTGTTATGGGTCATTTGGGTTTGCGCTATAGCTGCCGGTGTTTACTGCAGTCTGAAGGTCATGAAGGCTCGTCCCTACTGGGACAACGGCACCTTAAATCTCCGCACTGTCTGTTTTCAGCTATTCTTATACGGAGGGCTGACTCATCGACAGAGTAAATGCACGTAGCTGTAGTCAGATCGAAGATTTATATTTATGTACGCCTAACTTCCCGCCTGCATTTAGAATAGCACCGATGGATTGTCCTTGGAGTCATTACCAGTTTAAAGAGTGGCAAAGTCTTCCCTGTGAATGTAATGCATCCCAACCAAGTATAGCTCTGTGAAAGGTTGATACATCTTTTTTTTCCTTTAGCTGCCGCACAGTTAGCCTTGCGCCATTTCAGATCCATGTACATTAGCATTTAAATGAGCTAACTTGATTTTACCCAGTTCAGGCTCCATTGTCTCCATTTGAATGAGTCCACACTCAGCGGACTGAATGGAATGAGATCAGACGATCCATTTACTCTTGCTCTCAGTCTTTAATAACATGGAGGATTCACTAACTAATGGGACCACAGGTGAAGAGCAACACTGTCCCAGTGTCTGTTTTTATCCAGAACTATCTAGAAAGACCACAATCAGGTGCCATTATTATTCCTACAATATGGATTGATGTACCAAGTACATCAATGTTGGAATGAAGATTGTATTTAGCATGTAAACACCAAACTCTGGATTTACTTTGAGCTCAAACCAGATTCTACAGTTTTGTTTTTTTTTAGTTAAAAGTGGTTTTACTTTAGTTTGTCTTGTCAATTAAGTTTAATTCTGGTTAATTTTCACTATATCATTGTTAGTTTTGGTTCCAGTTTCTTCAATTTATATTTTTGTTTTAGTATTTAGGGCTGCCAAAATTAATGCTATAACTCGTAACATTTAGAATTCTAATTTCTGACCTCAGTCATCCCTGAAAACAAAATTATTATGAGCACTCATTAGTTTTCATCTTTAATAATAAATCTCTATTATTAATTTATTATTAATATATTGTTATTTAATAATCTCTCAAGCTGTCTGGCGGACGTCTTGATGGATATATCACTTTTTTTTATGAGGAAACATGATTGTTTTGCCCTCTGTTGCAGCACAGTGATTGTAAAATAGATAAAGCATCATAAAATATACATTCAAACTAAATGTATGTCATTTTCTCTTCATTCTGCAGTGGCACTAAAATGGCTTCCTTCTTTGCTGTGTTGTGAAAACATATATGAGAACTTGAAAGAGAATTTTATATGAGATTTTAAAGCAATTACATTTTTATTCCGACTAAAGTCATTTAAACATCATATATGTGATTTTTGGAGGAGGAACTTAATCTTGAAAGCAGCATAAGTCGATAGATCCATCTGAACATAGACACTATTGATTACTGGGAGGGTGGCAGATGGCAGGTTGTGATCTGTCATTTCTGATTGTTTACAAACCCAAATCCTTCTGGTAAGGAAAGTGCAGGTGCTGTGTTTTGCTATCTGCTGTTTTTCCCTCACAGTTATATCATTATTGGCACTTAAGCTTTCAGTGTATTCAATGGGCCTGATCATTAGCTAGCCAGTTTCTCTGAGAGATCGCATTCTATTAGCATTTAGATGAGGCAGTGATTTTAGTCTGCCTCAACATACCACTGAGCGAATGCAGCTGCTGCCAGCACTTAGTCTATATAGATGTTTAAAGCTGCATAAGAGGATATATACGACTGTGGAACAAAATTAAGACTTTATATTTATTATAGTATTAGTTTTGTAGTCATATTAATATAAATAGCTGTATATGAAGCATCAAACTTTACAATGTCTATATGTCGTGCATTAATCATTGTCAAATACTTTCAAGGAAGACATGCTTTTTTAAAAAAAAAAAAAAATCTTTGGACATTCATGATTGATGTTATTATTACACTATCATATTTTGAGTATACTGTGCCATAATGCGTAAATTATTTCTGTTTTCTTAATTTTAAAGATTCTTTGTTGATGTAGTTTAATGTTAAATGAGTAGTTCACCCAAAAATGAAAGTTCTGTCATCATTTACTCACATTCATTTTACTCCAAACCTGTATGTCTTCTGTTGAACATAAAAAAGATACTTAGTTCTTACATTGGAAGTCAGAGGTCACCAAAACTGTTTGGTTACCTACATTCTTCAAAATGTTTTTGTGTTCAGTAGAAGAAAGAAAGTTATTGGCTACATGTCAGGAAATGTATGAGGGTTTTAGATGAACCGTCTCTGGATTTTTCTGTTTCACATTGATCAGTTGATCCATTTAGTGGTTTAATATTTCAGTATATTAACTGTTGTCCATGGCAACGCTGTATATCAGAGCTCATCTGTGTAACTGAAAGCAGCAGATGACTTCACTATTAGCATCACTGTAATATTGGTGCTGTGTTCGTCTTGTTGCTTGCCTGATTGCTTTGTTCATTGTTATAGTTTGAAACAAACAAACTTTGAAACAATATACAGGTATAGTGTCTATTTATGCATGTATCTACTTATTTGGTGAATAGCCAGTTTTCATCCCTTACATATAGATAGTATATGATTCCACAAACTGATGCAGTTCATGTCCAGTTTCAAACAGCATAGCTAAAAGCACTTCAATCATTAGAACTCCAAGTCTCAAGGTAGAAAAAGAAAGATGGAGAAAGAACAGGAGAATAAATGTTGGCAAAAATAAATACTTGTTTTAAAGGGTTGCCTTTGGGTATTACAGCTCACATGTAGCAGCTGGTCTGTGTGAGTTAAAGGGTTATTGATTTGGTTTCAAGAAGGGTGTGTGTGTGTGTGTGTGTGCGTGGGTCAGATTTTGCCTGCATTGTGGGGACCAGCCAACAATCCCAAAAAAGTTTAATAAAAATATTCAATTTAAAAGTTACTTGGTGTAACTGAATGTCTTCAGGTTGATTGAGTCATATTAAATAAAGTTTTTTTTTTCTTTTCTGGAATTACCCTTCATTGCTCAGTGTGATTAGGATGTAGCCTCTTCTAGCTTCTGTCACAGAGCATGAGGCATTTTCTGATTATTTCTGCTATGAAATTATGTCCATAAACTATGGATGCTTGTTTTTTATGATATGGAGAACTTTTTTTCTCAGAATTGCGAGATTTAAACTCGCAATTGCAATTTATAAAGTCAGAATTCCCTGATATGAATACAGAATTGCGAGAAGTCTCATATCTTTATATCATGGAATTGCGAGTTTATATATCACTCAATTCTGACTTTATAACTCGCAATTCTGACTTTATATCACGCAATTCTGACTATATAACTTGCAATTGTGAGTTTTTCTCGTAATCGCGAGAAAAAAATGTCAGAATTATGAGAGAAAAAGTCGCCATGGCAGACACAAGTGTAACTGGTCTGTTTTCTGCGTTGTGTTGAGTGACGAACTGGAATGCAAACGGCAGTTTCGCTGATCTTTTATTCTCTCGTGCATCTGATATAAAATACATAGAAGTAGTCTTAGTCTGAGAGTCGCCCTTATTTACTCTCTCTCGTGTACCAACAATACAAAGAGGAAGAATTAAATTAAAACAAGAAAATAGCAGAAAACATACCTGATATAAAATACATAGAAGTAGTCTTAGTCTGAGAGTCGCCCTTATTTACTCTATAAAACAAAATGTGATGTACACTTGTCACATGTGTTCTCATTTCCACAATTAGGCCCAAATGTAAAGATAACAAAAAGGGGGTGAAATGACAAAATAACCACGAAGAAAGACAAAATAACGCCATACATGTGAATTGGAATGAAAATATAGTCATAAAAACAATATTTAAAATATAGATTAAGAAAGATTATCAGGAGCCCAAAATAACCTCACCTCTCTCGTGTACCAACAATACAAAGAGGAAGAGGAGGAGACAGGACAGGAAATAATGCTGACACATTGCATTACCACAATTAAAGGGGAAAGTGCTCTCATTCCAATCAGACAGTTATATCAGGTGTATGTTAATGAACAATTTTGTGTGAATTCTAATAAAGATATACATTTAACAGTAAACTTTCTGTACCCGTTACACAAGCTTCCATAATAAACAGAAAAATAGCCATTGATTCTACTATTAATTTACCACTGGGCCTACTGTGTCATTTTCAACTAACACAGGAAAAAATGCTATTGAAGAAGCCTGGAAATAAATGTATGCGATATTTCAGAGATTGCGACAGAATAAGTTTGAGAGTGTTTTTGCTTATAAATCATCTTGTGACATTTAGAAGGCATTACTTTATCGTGGTAATCCGTTAACAAAAACACCAGTGTGAGTGTTGGAGATATTTAGTTTTAATATGAGAGCAGACATTTTCTGCAATTTTGTGAGTCTCTTTCAAACTTTTTCAAAAGTTTCGGATCGTCTGATTCTTCCGGATTCAGTGCCGGAGGATAACAGTAAGCTGTTTGGGGCTCGTATCATTAGATGGAGAGATGATGTCAAGATGGTAACACCCAGATTCAAGAGATTTCTGAGAGTTAGTCATCTGTGAAAAGCTAAATCCTTTTTTATATTCTGACATTAGCTCAAGAATGAGGCACACACTCTCTCAGCTTGACAGATCCAGGGATGATCTTTACAGTGGAGATGGAGCTGTCTTTTTTTTCATGGAAAGTATGTGGATCTGCACAGTTCCTCTGACTAATGGATCCCAAAATGGATTTATTGTAGTTGCACAAAATTATCCAAGGTGGAGGATCATTGGAGGACAGCAGGTGTTTGAGATTCTTTTCTGTCAATAAGCCTTACAAGCACATGGGATCTTTACAGTGACACCTGTCCTTGAACAGACAACATGCATCATTAATATCCGGAATGCATTTGATGCTCTAAAGCCTTCGGGAATTAATGAATAGCAATTACAATGCCTGCTGACAGGTCTGTGTATACTGTGTAAATGTAATTGCTTTAACAACTCCATGCTGCTCTGCAGAAATGCTTCAGGCGTCGATCCCTTCTTTTCAGCTTCGCTTTAAAATCTTTACAACGAAGCACATGTTAATAGATGAACCACGGAGTGTTTAGACTAAGTCATAAGCTCGTCCTGGCATTGGCAACTTTGCTGGTTGAAGTAGAAGCATTTTAAAGTTAACACATAATGACTTTTAAATCATTACCAAAGTCCTTGTGTCAGCACTTGCAAAAGACTGCATGGCCTCTAGTCAGTCTTGTTTTAACTCTAATCAAACTGAGACTTTATTAGACAGTATGTCACCAACATAACGAATCAGGGTTTAATTTCCAGACAAATGCCATGTTTTATTAATAATTTATATGATTAATAAATGTATATTGTAACTGAGATTATAACTTTATGTTTACATAATTACATAATGAAAAGACACTTCTTTTATAGGCTCTTCATCCTCTGAAAACTTACGGTCAGTGCAGATTATCTTGACCCTTTGTGGGTGTTTATTATCCCCTTTTACATTTAAGATGCACAGTGTCTTACTAGTAGACAATACGTCCCAATACCATGCATTTCTGCAGCATAGAGAACAGCTTTGTTCTAGCAGACGAGGGCACAGCAGCCTGTAACATTATATAGGGGTTGATAGGGTGTAAATGACAGGGAAAAGGGGCTTACGCAAGCCTTTAAAATGAAAAGTGTGTTGTAAGGGAAGCCTATCTGAAGAAGGAGATCGATGACAATAGATTTTCTTCCCTCCAGCAGAACCTCCTGGGCTGTGGCTGCTGGGATGTCAGCAGGTCTGGTGCATAACTGATGGCTGGTAGACTAAAGCCAGCGCTCATGCTTCAGAACAGGAAATGGGCATTTGAATAAGAGAGAAATTGAGGCAGAGAGAGTTAGGGTGCTAGAGAGAAAGTCTTAGAGAGACAAAGAGAGAGAATTTGGGAGACAGAGGTAGAGACAGATGAAATGGTAACGGAAATTACCTGGATTAACATTATTCATCCTGGTCATTCCCTTTAGCCTCTGGCAGCAGAGGTCTGATTACTCACCATTACGGCAGACATCATTTATTTTCTAAAACTGAATTTAATAAGTACTGAAGTTGCTTTTTTCTCAAATAAAGAGTTAATCTCAGAATGAATATTCTGTTTTACAGCTACATGCTGTTATTTTTCAGTGTATCACACAAGGACAATTAAAGAATCTTTACTCAGCTCCTTCTGTACACTGGCAGCTTATAGTAAAGTTTGTAAAAGGTTTAATAAAAGTACTCCATATAATTTGGTTTCAGTGTTTTAAGTCTTCTGAAGCCATATGATAGCATTGTGTTAAGATGCTATTGGATCATTGAGTTAAACCGAAGTCCCTTTCAAAGAAAGTCTGTTCACTTGGCGGCCATATTTGCAACATCTCCGAGCCTCTATTTCAGTCCTATCTACTTGAATCGGTTTATCCTGATATCTCAAAAACTGTTAGCCACACTCAAATTTAAACAACATATTTCAAAAAAGCAACAAAATCTGACATGGACTGTCCCATAAATGTTGTTTATTATGCTCAAATAGTGTTATAAAGCTTAAATTTCAGGTTGGTCTATTCAATCCCCATGTGCAGTCCTAACTCTACAAATCGCCAATTGTCTCTTTTATTTAGAAGGACCATATTTCGTGTTGCACTTTCTCCCATTGGTAATATGCATGCACCATCTTGGTATAAAGTCTTTGGTTAAATAATAATAATAAAAAAACAATCATTGAAGGAAGTTGGTTCACAAATTGGACTGAACAATCTGTTCATAATGGTAAATGATTTGAACCGATTTGACTTAATTTGAGTCTGTTCCTCACACAAAGATATTGCGTTAAGATATTGTCTTCAGAATATGGCATTCAAATTTTCTTTTTTCTTAAAAATATAAACTTTTTTGTGGTGGTGGTGGGGGGGGGGGTAAATGAGTGAATAAATGATGACAGAATTGCAATTTCTTGGCGCAAAAATGTCTTTGAATCTGCGGTTAGTGATTTTAGCCATTTTGCTAAATTTCAACATTTTTGCTCAGATGCCAGCAAAACTGATGGTAAAACTTGAGAGCGTTTTTAGTGAGTGGTTGGTATTAAAAAAAATCCCTGAAAGAATTTTTTGTTCTGCATTTATACCAAAATGAGGTGTACAATTGATCTCAACTTCTAATTGGTAAATATACATATAATCCAGAATATCTGCAATGCGTTACATGACACTAGTCAGATGTTGCTTATGTGAGATCCAGTAGAATATCCAACATGAAAATCCCCATCTGAATGTCTTTGAGCACCACAGACATCAGCAAATCCTCACGCTGCGTTCCAGAAGCAGAGTTTGCCAATGCGATCCCTGACATTCATGAATAATCATCATATTAATCCAAACAAGGTTGAGTAGGTCTCTTAATTTCAGCAGAAGTCACCTGGAGCTTTGGGGAGATTATTGATGACACTGAGAACGATTCTCTTTCCTGTCATGCACCTATTCATTTCCTTTCTTTGTCATGCAAAGCAAAGAGAGCTTTACAACAGGTTTTAGATATTTTCACTAGCAAGAATCTATCATCAAGAGAACTGTAACAGCAGGTTTTGAAACGAACAGAAAGACGAACAAGGAGTAAGGAGTCTGCCAGTATTAGAAACTGTGTTTTCCACAAGGCAAAATATGACACTGGAGTTTGATGAGCAGATGACAAAAGGCTTGTAATAAAGTTCTGTATATGAATTCATGGATCTGACATTGTTAGTTTCTAAAGGCCTCATAGCATAAAATAAACTTGGTAAAGCCTATAGTGTGATAAAAGGTATGTCTATTGTTTGGTTTCACTGCTAGCCTTTTCCAAGAAGCACAGCTTGTTTTCCTGCTCTCCTTGAAAAAGTATCTCCTCCCATGGGAGCCTGAGTCAGACAGTAGTCACTCTTCACTCCAAGCGCTGCACTCCTTTGACGACATAAATAGGCTATGTGTTTACCTCTATCTGCAGCACTGAGCCGATGCATAGCAATATATGGTGCTAGTGTTAAAAACAAAAATTAAAATATAAAACAATTATTTTAAATGGATATATTTAGTAATATTACTGTTTTTACTGTTTTTGATCAAATAAATGCAGCCTTGGTGAGCTTAAGAGATTTATTTCAAAAACATTAAAAAATCTTGTTGACCCCAATCCTTTACACAGTCATATATCAGAAGCCATTTTGTCATAAAAGTATCATAATCGTTTTTCATATAGTTCAATCTGATCCAGGTCTTCTTCAGCCATGTGATACCTTTGTATGAGGAACAGACCAAATGTTTGATATTCGCTGAAATTTCTGACATCTGTTCCAGCTCTCCTTGGGACATGAGTTATGATATCCGATTTGTGAATTAATTGTTCTGTTTTGAATGTTAATTTCAATTAATCTTTTATGGTCTGAATGTTGCATTCATTCAGCAATTTAGTCAGTCCACTGAAGGGGAAATATTTCAGTGAATAACAATTAATTTTCAGTCTGTATGTCACACAAAGCTATGTTATGACTTCAGGAGACTTGAAATATTGGGTGCAAGTCATATGCACACTTTTGAAAGTCCCTTTTGAAGCCTGACTACACCAGTCCTCATTCACTTTCATTTTGTATTCGGAATATTCTTTAAAAATTCACCCTTTGTGTTCCAAAATAAATAAATAAATTTTTAAAAGTCATACAGGATCAGAACAACATTAAGGTGAGTAAATTGTGACAAAAATGTAATTTACAGTTGAACTTTTCCTTTAACACCAAAACAGACAGCAATGGTGTGGTAAAGAAGGGCATTTTATTGCTGCCTACGGTTGCTATTTACAGTACAGTTGGGCTATTAAGTATTTTTTGACAGAGCCAGGCATGTCATGGTGTCTTGACAAGGACCATTTCCCCCCTTTAATCAAAGGCCAGTGATGGATGGATGGCAAGAGTATCTCTCAGCTGACCTATCCTGTCCACCTCCTCCTCGTCTTTTTCATCCTCCTCGTGGTCTTTCTCCGGCAGCCTCCACGATGGAGCCATTATCCTGACACCAGTGCCTACATTCTGTCCTTCTGTGCTCATAATGCAGGTCTGCAGGGGTGGAGAGGGGATTTTAGCCACATTGCTCTGTCGGCATGCCGCACGATTGCTGCCATTTGACAGGATTTGGCTGGAAATTAGACCCTGCTTCCGCCCCAGATGGCAGCTTTTATCAAAATGGCTTTGAGGGTACAGCTTTGTAAGGGAGAGGCAGAAAAAGATAGTGATGGAAGTCTATGAATAAGTGTTAAAGGGATAGTTCACTCAAAAATGTTTTGACATTTTTAATCCTTCATTTGCTCACCCTCACTGTGATTCCAAACCAACTTGTGTTATGATTACAGCTCCATAAGATATATTTTAAATATACACCAGTCAGTTAGATCTTAAAGGGTTAGTTCACCCCAAAATTTAGAGTAAGTCTACCCCCCCCCCAACCCCATATTCCTCACATGTACAGCCTCGACCAATACTGATATAGAACTATCTATACAACGTAAACTAACTCTTTAATACTTTTATTCAGCAAGGATGCATTAAATTGATCAAAAGTGACAATGTTACAAAATATTTCTGTTTCAAATACATTTTGTTCTTTTGAACTTTATTTTCATTAAAGGATCCTGAAGAAATGTATCACGGTTTCAACAAAAATAGGACTGTCTTCAACATTAATAATATTAAGTGTTTCTTGAGCACAAAATATTAGCATATTAGAATGATTTATGAAGGATCATGTGATACTGAAGACTGGAGTAATGGTTGAGAATTCAGGAACCATCAAAGGAATAAATTACATTTTATATTACATTATATAAATATTATTATTAAATAAAACTATTTTAGATTTTAATATTTCACAATAATACAGTTTATACTGTATTTTTGATCAAATAAATGCATAAATAAATGTGTTATTGAAGCACTACTTTTCATTGTATGTAAATGAGCATCATCAGCAGTTGTTTGCAAAATGTTTGTGTTCCTATTGTGTTCCTCAGAAGAAAGAACAGGTTTTGTAAAGCATGAGACAATGATGACAGAGCTTTTGTTTTTGGGAGTATTTCTTCAAAATGCAGAGAAAGCGAGCACATATTTCAGTCTTTCCATCTGTCCATAGAGCTGAATCCTCTTACTCTACTTATCACTGTGGATTTACCAGTAGCTGTTGATAGAGCAGCATCTGCTAGCAAGATGTCAAAAACATGTCCAATTGTGCAAACAACTCCTCAACATTAATTTTTCCCGTTTCCCTCAACAACTGATGCTATATTACTCATTAGCCATAAGCCTCAAAGCATTTATTTCCATGGGAACCCTCTATTGGTTAAATAAAGATCTTCTCATCTCTCTCAGTTGATTATAGCTGATGGGAATTTTCTCCTTTGTGTTTGGGGCAGGTGTGGAAAATAGGGTGTGACGGCGTCACTTCACATCAGATCTGATTTTTGTTTGTCTCGGTCCATCTGGAAGATGCATGTCCCTTAGGAAATAGACAAATTTATAGGACACTTCTACAATTAGGTGTACAAATTACTGCCAAAGTCACCCAAGTCTGTGGGGGACATGTGAGGTGTCATTATCAGTTTTATCTAATGGAAAACATCTGCTCACGTAGAAGCACACCCACAGGAGAACAAGTGACACTGTCAGGAGGAGAGGAAAGAGGGAGAGTCTGCTCCTGCATCGCTTGTCTCGGATGGGACGCCCCTGTTTCTCCTCCTCCCCTCAGAGTGTGCCAGAGCAGTGGCACTGTTGATTGAATCAGCCTCTTTGTGAGCTGGTGCTCAGTAATCATGGCACGCAAATCAACTCTCTGCTCCAAACAGAGTCAAAGTGTGAGACATGCCAGTGAAAACGAGCTTCCTGTTTCCCCTTAAACACTAGATGTCACAGACATGTGTCAATCAAACTCTCAGCTGTATTTTTTCACTTATGATGTGTGACCATTTACTCGAAATGATAGTGACTAACAGACACAGTTGCGTGCTTGTGTATGTGTGTGTCTTTAAAGGGATAGTTCATCCAAAATTGAAAGTTATCCCATGATTTACTCACCCTCAAGCCATCCTAGGTTTATATGACCATCTTCTTGAAGCACAAAAAAAGCATCCATCCATTATAAAAATAATCCACACGGCTCCAGGGAGTTAATAAAGGCCTTCCGAAGCGAAGCGATGGGTTTTTGTAAGAAAAATATCCATATTTAAAACTTTATATATTAAAATAACTAGCTTCCGGCAGACAACCGTACCCATACTGCGCAAGTCAACTTGTGCCACAAGAGTAACCCCTGACGTGATGTATAGCATAGGATGTAGGCGTAGCGCAAGCTTAGATGCCTCTCATGGTTTAAACAAACAGGGCTGGGCAACAAACTCAAGATCGAAATCCTCCGACATTTGTCTTTAAAAATTCTCTTTTTAGACTTCTAATTTGTGACCGGTGTTTTGTTTTGTTCTATCATCTTTGCATCCGTGTTCATCAATATATCATATGCTAAGTCAGGGGATACTCTTCTGCCACAAATTGATGCGTACGGTCGTCTGCTAGTTCACGAGTTCACACTTACAAATAATCAGATAGGGAATTAGTATGCATATTTGGCGTGCTGTCCGAGTAGAGGGCTCCGAGCTCAGTATTTGGCCCGAGCCCAGAGTACTCCCCCCGTATTCTGGTTTAGGAAGTAACCAGGCAAGTGTGAGGAGACGGGGTGGTGGAGGGATGCTGAAACTGTCCAAAAGCATATGTGAGTCGACTGTGTCGATATATATAGGTCTCTGGTCATGCTGATTGGGCAGGCATGTTGATTGCTGGTTAATGACAGCTGGTTGGAGTGATGTGATGATTAGTTAGATCATTTGAACGTGTTCCACCCGAATTTTGTTAATAAAACATAATTTAATAAAGTTTTAAATATGGTTATTTTTCTTACAAAAACCATTGCTTCTCTTAAGAAAGCCTTTTTAACCCCGTGGAGCCGTATGGATTATTTCTATGATGGATGGATGTGATTTTTTGGGCTTCAAAATAATATTTTCAAATATATCTCTGATTGTGTTCATCTGAAAGACGATAGTCATATATATCTAGGATGGCTTGAGGGTGAGTAAATAATGGGATAATTTTAATTTTTGAGTGAACTAACCCTTAGATACAATGTGTTTTTGACTGTTTGACAGTTGTCGTTTTGCAACATCACTGAAGTTAAGGTTCTCCCTTTAGAAACAATCTTAATCATACTATTAACAAAATGCTTAATGTTCTTGAGCAGGTGAGGAAAGATCGAAGCGTTTTATGTTTGCAGTCATGATGTTCTTATTCATCTCTTTGTTTTTCTTTTCTAGTTTTGAGCCTGAGAGATATTCTTCACCCCACAACAGTCGGTAAGTGTCTCTTCAAATGAGAATGCTCTCTGTGCAAATGGCAGTTTTGACAGATGGATGTATCCTTTGTTTGATCATCATAGTCAGGCCTTTTTTTTGAATGGTTTTCAAACTTGATCAAATGTTATGGTAGGTGAAGTTTGTGAAAGATGGGGAAATTACAGGAAGTGGAACTGATCTGAGAGAAATTGAACAGATAATGGCATGGGAAATGAAGTGTTCTTCTACTCCGGTTCATAGATTTGTTGAACATACAGGCTGTCACAGAGAGAAAGTTGCACTTAATTTATATATTTGGTCAAAAGTTTGGCATAGTTACGATTTGTTACTGTTTTTGAAAGAAGACTCTTATTCTCATCAAGGATGTATTTATTTGATGAAAAATACAGTGAAAACAGTATGAAATATGAAATATTTATGAAATATTATTACAATTTAAAGGAACTGTTTTCTATTTTAATGTATTATAAAATGTAATTTATTCATGTGATGATAAAGCTGAATTTTCAGCATCATTACTCCAGTCTTCAGTGTCACATGATCCTTCAGAAATCAGTCTAATATACTGATTTGGTGCTCAAGAAACATTTCTTATTGTTATCAATGATGAAAACGATTGTGCTGCTTAATATTTTTGTGGTAACTGTGATACTTTTTTCTGGATTATTTGATGTGTTTGTATATAAATTGAATGCACATTTATATATGTGACATTTAAAAAGGTCTTTGTTTGTCTGCCTGTAAGGTCGAATTTATTAATGTCATATAAGACTTTGTTAAGCCATCATTCAAAAATCATCTTGATGAATTTCCCTTTAGTTTAAAATGACACTTAAATTTGAATTCTACTTAAAAAACAAATTATATTTATGAAATTAAACTGCAATTCTGCATTCTGTCTGCTACCTCAATTCAAATTGAGTTGATTAACTAAAACTTAAAAAGCATTCTCCAATCAATTCTGAGTAGCTTACAACCATGAATAACTCTCATCTTTGTCTGTATTTAACTTCATTCTGTATTTATGACAAAAGTGTCCAACCGCTTATCGTTGACATGCCTGGCCTTGTACCATATAATAAGGTGTGAGGATGCAATAAGAGCCGTGGGGGAGGGGCCAGCACATGCTAATCTATGCTCAGAGGATCTATGTTGGCGATGGGGTTGGTGTAGGGTTGCAGTATCATGGGAAATGTCTTTGAAGATTTGATGGGGTGGAGGAAGGATCACAGAGCGGTACGGCTGCACAAACACCTCACTTCTCATCATGTATTCATCATCTTTACTTAAGAATAATTCATGAGTATATGTGAAGGAAAAATACATTCTTTTAGCCCTGTGACTTATTTTTTTATTTTTTCGTTTGAGTGCTTTAGAAAAGGGCAGAGATGGAGACCTGTACTGGTTTACTCGAGGCAGGGTAGGGCGGGGTCAGACTGAGGAGGCTCTTTGTGAACGCAGAAGAGGATTGAGTGTTCTGTTCTGTCTCTTTTCCGTCAACGTGGGATGATCGTAGAGGTTTGATGGATGATTTCTGAGCAAAGACAAATCACAGTCTTGTTGGATGAGAGGGAGAGAGGCATGGATTTTAATTTTATGGCAACAATTTATCTAAATCTTGTTGTAGTCAAGGGAAGTTTAACCTATGACTATTGAAGTTGTATTGTTTTTGATTATTATTGATGTCTTCATTTTAAGAGTCATTTTTATATATTTAGTTTTTTTGTGTGTGTATAGACTATGATAATTTAGTTTTTTTTTGCTGATGTATTTAGTATAAATATGCTCCAATTTGTTGTTGTCACTCTAGTGATCCTGATTGTATTTGTGCCATTATACTAATATATAATCCTAGTTTTAAGAATATTTATGCATGTTTAGAGGGAAACTAGAAAAACGCTGTGTTGATTATGGTTCCAACATGTCGTCCATTCTAAGACAAAACCAGAAGTATGTGCAAAATTCCTGGTTCATTTTGATGGCCTAATTAACATTATTGAAAAATGATTCAGTGAGGGAACTCAGTTTGTGAACTCGGTAATGATTCAGTAGAAGCTTTGAACTTTTCCTCTGAGTCTGATTCAAACTGTTTACTCATGAGTGAGTTTGCAGTTGCTTAGTGATTTATTTTGACAGACTCATTAAAATGATCTAGTTCAGGGGTGGCAAACGTCGGTCCTGGAGAGCCACGGTCCTGCAGAGTTTTGCTTCAACCCTAATAAAACACACCTGAACAAGCCCTAAGGTCTGATGGGTTACTAGGAAGCTACAGGCATGGGAATTGTTATCAGGGTTGGAGCTAAACTCTGCAGGACTGTGGCTCTTCAGGACCGGAGTTCACCACCACTGATCGAGTCATTTTTCGAAATGGACATCATGGAAACACTGGCATGATCATTTGATGATATCTGATGAATGATGATGCTCACAAGTTTTTTAGATTTTTTTTTTTTCAGAAAGTGGGGTTAGGGTTAGCATGTTGTCACGTTGTCCTTATGTCATTGTATGTACCTTGAAATGTTATTTGTTCTTGTTGATTGTAAATTAGTGTTACTGTTTTGCAGACCACTGATTCTGTTGCTTTCCACTGTATTTCTCTGGGCTTGTACATTATTCAGATCAAAGCGTCAGTAGGTGGGGAAATGTAGCATTTGATGAAATGTGTTACTGCCCTTGGTCTTACAAATCAAGCAATAATGGAAGAATTTGCATACAGATGGAGACAAAAATGCAAAACGTGCTGGTGTGTCCTGCTGTGCTGCCTCGTGCCCTTTCTGCCATATTTTATGATGGATGGAAATTGAAAATGGAGGCATGCAGGCTACCCTCCTCCAAAGGCTTTCATTGAAAAATGACACTACTGTAACAGTGGTTCACTAGATTAGTGTTTTATATTTTATATTGGGGAGGGCCTTTGTCTGATGGAATGGTTTTGTGTGTTGAAATGCTGTTTCCATTTTCTTGTCTTGTCTAGTTGTTGTGCTCAGGTGTGTCTTGTTTAGTCATGTGCTCCATTCAAGTTCTCCTGGGAAGTTATGAGTTTGGGAATCGTAATAATGACAAGATGTGCATTCAAATGATTTTAGTTGGAACAAATTGGATTCGCTGGACAATTTTATTTTTTTCTCTCACTTTTTCACTTCCAGGCAGGAAGCTTTTCAAGCGCTAATGCAAAATAATGAAGAGCAAATGATGCACTCTATGTATTTTATAATTCTCTAGCTGCCACAGAGAATCAAGTGAATGAGAAAGGAAGATGCTGTTTGGAGTAGTATTTTTTGCCGTTATTGCTATTCTTCACTTCTTTATTAATGTTGTAATTCAGATCATCATATTGGAATGAACTAGATTTCTGTGATTTTCTGTCAAATGTTCTCATAAAGTGGTGAAATATGATTAGATATTCTTAAACTGGAATGTATTTAGACAATAGAAAACATTTTTATGTGCTATTTTTCTGACTTTGGCAGTAATTTGTAACTTGTAACTGTGGCGACTTTAACTTTGAACTTCTAAACATTAATTTGAATATTCAGAAAACGAAAAGCAATAATTTAGTGTGTTTTTGGATAATTTCCATAGAATTGCATTTAATATTGTCCAAACACACAGATCCTGTTGTGTAGATCGTATTTTGCAGCTTTTCTAAAACAAGTCTGAGAAAATGGTAGATGTTAACAGTTGCTAAGGTTAGATTGGTCAGTCTGAGTTTAAAGAAAGTATTGATTTTCCCACTGGTAATTGTGACTTTAGGTGATGTGTGCTCAACTTGTAAATACAATCATTCTGACATGACTGAAAGCACCAAATGGGCCTGTCGATTTATTCTCTTCAGTCATTGCTTTTTGTCTTGTTATCTTTATCCTTCATGATTCCCTGGTTCTTTGTCAGTTCTTTTCCTATTTATGTTCATTATGTTCAATGAAACTTGAATCCTTTGTAAATAATAAAACTATGCAAAACTCTTGCTGGTGAGAGTAAACATTACACCTAAATGCGCTGCTGTTGTTATTGGATTACATTATATTAACCTAATGAAATGAAAACATCTTCCCATCCTTATGAAACATCTGTTCAACATGGCCTATTGTAACCGGTGCAAGCTGGTTGTGACTGAAACATCCTCAAGGGGGATTTTGGTTGGACAGACACATTTTTCCTCTCTCTTTTCAGTTTCTTTGCTGTGTGTTCTGTGATTGGGTTTGGCCAAGCTCATGATTGATCAAGTGCAAAAGAGGATTAGCGGATGGATGCAGAGAGAAGGGATTCAATTCAGACTGCGCTTGCTGTGCTTATGGCAGTTAGCCGTCCTGCCGAATGCTTTGAAAGAGCAAGATAGTGTTGTGATTCACCCTCAGATCTAAACCAAGGCTCATAATCTTCTTCAGATACTTTCAATCCATCAGCATCAAACTGACAGCGTACCCAGGAGGACAGCAGCCATGTTGGACCCCATCACACACCAGTCCGCTGTTTAAAACGGTGGGGTTGACTGTTTTATTTTTCTCCATTGTACTTAGATCAGTGACTGTATGAGTTCTCATAAAAAAGTCTTTAAAAGCCTCTGAAAGGGTGTAAAAAAAAAAGACGAGATCTGGCTATTTAATGAACAGGAGCCATGAAAAGCCTCAGTGTAAACTGATGTTACGCTCCCCGCAGTGATGATAGGCTCTTAATCCGTGCATTTGGTGCAGAGCAGTCAGACTGAATATGGAGAGAACAGGAAGTTTCTGTTGCTTTGCCGTCACACACATGCTTTCAAATGCATACAGAATCAATTCAGAGGCTGTAGGATGGCTTGTTACTGATGCCTTAAAGAGAAACTCTCAGCTGCTTGCTTGATATGTCATTTTGTTACACTTAAAGATAATGGACCTTAAAACAACATCCTTAGATGCTGAATGTTTCGGTGTTGCTACGCTTGAAATAGCCAGATGATCTCTGTGTATCAGATTTAGATGCTATTCGTGTTGTGATCATGTGCAAATTGTGTGCGGGTAAATGTTTACAATAATATTCAGTGTATGCTCTGGCAGACTATCATATTCCTTTTGTTATCATTTTGTTAGTCATTTAGGCAATTTAGTTTCATTCGTAACACAAATGTTGTTGCAAATGAATCCAGTCTCTTGGTAGTATATGAGCAAACAGAACAATAATTTGATATTTTGACTACAAAATGTGATTTTTTCAAAGTTGTTGATGCCAAGGCCACTCAAATATGATGATACCCTTGCGAGGAACCCCCTTCCTAATAATGGTATATTGGCATAATGGTACCATTAATGTAAATACATGTTGTTTTCAAAAATTTTATATTTTCACTGTTCTATTAAAAATTATTAATGCAAAAATATGATATGCACATTTTTTTACTCTACATTTCTATCCACTATTAATAATTCAAATTTTCCGCTGAACACTCAAGCACCCCAGTTTAAAACCCCTGTGCTATAGGACCTTTCATATTCTTATCTAAATGTACATCTGTTGTCTTGAATTGATTTTGATTTGAGATTAATCTAGTAGTTAGTAGTCAAAAATGTAGATTAAAGGTCTTCAACTCTTCTTCTAGAGTCCCAGAAATCACACTCTATACCTTCATTCACTATTCCCTGCATTACTCCTCTAACTAGAAGGAGTGAATGAAAATGAGTGAGTGAATTTCAGACGCCGCATAGTTTGTGCTTGCTGTTTAATAATCATTAGAAACTTAGCTAACTGGCAGCTCCAGTATAATGAAAAGATTTATCTTGAACACTGTCATGGAAACTAGCACGTATGAACCTTAATTAAACAATTAATTTAATAATCAATTAAAAAGGAATTTATATTTGTGTGATACCCTCATTAGACTAGCACATTAGAAAATGGATAGTTGAATGATTCAGCTGCGGGTGTGCTTCTGGCGAGATGGGGCATGTCATTCGGTGTGACCCTCACAGTGCATTGTGGGTATTCTCTGAAGTTGAGTGTACTTCAGTTCTACACTCGTTATTACAGTGCATTATGGGATTGAATGAGTGCATTCACTAACATCCACTATGGTTTCAGACAGCACTACAAATGGCTGTTCCCTCAAATACTGCTCTATTTAAGGGCATGGGGGCGATTTCTAACACTGCAGAAATTAGCCTCCACCCTCATCAAACGCACCTGAACCAGCTAATCAATGTCTTCAGGTTCACTTGAAATTTACACACAGGTGCTTTTGGAGCAGGATGGCACTATAGGGCTGCTTCCAGAAACTTAGGCAGCTGACCTGTTGCCTCGTGTCCTATCAGGCAATGACTTTGTAGCTAGTTTGGGCATGAAGGTACCTCACAAAACTGATTACGGACAGACTTCTGAGGGAGCGGAACGATTTAATGATCTACAGCAAAATAGAGAGAGCTTTGGTAAAAACTAAGAAAATATTTAATTACTACTATAAATTACATCAAAAGTGATAAAAGTTGGTCAAACAACATGAATTTACACAGAAACCTCCAAATGCAATTTTTAGACACCATCTTTATTTTTAGCTGAACTCTCACCGAATGGAAAGCACAGGATTATGGGTATCAAAGACAGTGAAGGATATATCTATGCTGCCTTCAAAAATCGATCAGATGAAGGCGTCTCTGGAGACAGGAAGTGAAGCTAACATTGGATTCGGACATTTCTTGAGCCCTTACTACCTTTTAATGCATCCTCCAAAGGCGGCATATTTTCAGTTTACGGACAAAGCCAAGCTTTGGAGGAGAGTGGGTCTCATGAAGCAGTATCCTATTACAGCTTTACCTTCAAAACTCAGACAGAGGCACTTTGTGATGTCAGCTTGTCATAGTAATCCAAAACCTAAAGCATGATGGGAGAAACAGTCAGCTTAAGTATGTGAGAGAGCACAGCTTCTTCTGTTTTACATAAGTCTCTGTCTATGTAGATCACACTGTATGCCAGGAAACACCTTGTAGCACATCTTATTGTTTTTTTTTGTTTTTTTTAAGCAGTGAAACACTGTTACACCGTTTGATGACTGAAGAATAATGGCTCTCAGGCATGGTCACCCTGTTTATTTGTTTCTGACCTGCTTTTCCCCAAAGACTGATATGACTCAGCTAGTCTGATCTGCTTTCCAACCCTGAGGCAAACTGTGTGTTAAAATAATAAATATCAAACAGAGCAGGCACAATCTGAAAAAATATGCTCTTTTCATCTTGAACCAGCCAGAGTTCAGACTGAATTCAGTGTGGAGAAGCCACTGGAAGCACAATGCTGTCCAGATGATGCTGACTCCTCACACTTACATACACCTCACATTTTAAACACATTGACAGACTGACAGATCATTTTTTGACCTACATATACGGTTTAAGGTTAAAAGTTGTAATTGTACAAGTTTCATGGGTTGCAGTAATTCACATGACTCCGGAATATCAACAAAACAGTCTTTAATAAGTCCAAAATCCAAAAGGAATGAACAGAACTAAGAACAGGTGTGGAACTAATGAGTAACTATGGACAATTACACCTACAAAGACTGCGAACACAGGCTAAATGACAACAGGGAAAACGAAACCAAGACACAATGAAAGTATACAGAACTAAACATAACCCAGACAACAAGAGCTTAAAGGATTAGTTCACCCACAAATGAAATTTCTGTCATGAATTACTCACCTTCATGTCGTTCCAAACCCGTAAGACCTTCGTTTAACTTCGAAATACAAATTAAGATGTTTTTTGATAAAATCCGAGAGGTTTCTGACTTCCCTATAGACAGCAACGTCTTAACCAAATTTCAAGGTCCAGAAATTATAGCTATATACTGAGCCGGTGTTCTGACGTTGAACCCGGAAGCGCTACTCTGTGTTTACAATGTGTAGGCGACTGACAGGGAAGAGAAGAAATTGTTGAATAAAGTCTATTAATCAATTTTTTTGTTTTTTCACACAAAAAGTACTCTCGTTGCTTCATAACATTAAAGTTGAACCTCTGTAGTCACGTTGTTTATTTTAACCATGTCTTTACTACGTTTTTGGACCTTGAATGTGGTAATTACATTGCTTTCTATGGGGGATTAAAAAAACCTCTTGGATTTCATCAAAAATATCATAATTTGTGTTCTTAAGATGAACGAAGGTCTTACAGGTTTGCAACGAATGAGTACTTAATGACAGCAATTTAATTTTTGGATAAACTAACCCTTCAACGTGATTCAATTCATTTTTAAGCCAAACTACTGAATTCTGTTATCCATACAGATAATGTGGGCAGAAAATAGCATGCAAGAGTGTGCTGAAAACACTGTCTTAAAATAGCTCTGAATCATGCATTATTCGTACTGCACGCACAAGGTCTGTCAGACTGTGTATTGCATGTTTATGTGTGCTCTTACACCCTCAGTTCTTCAACAGACCCTTAGTTTCTGAACTCATTTCCAAGCTATAGGGTTTATTTTTGAAGTGACTTATGCTGCTGCTGTGCCCCAGTGCTGAGATATATGAGGAGGAACACTCTGTTCTGCTGTGCTCTGGGACTTGCTGTTCCACTGGGTGTTAGATACCGAGAGTGGTAGTATTTTGATGCACAAGGTGATTTTGGCCTTTATGTCTACATCCTTTCTCTCTTTTTCTGGACTGCAGATCCCCTGGGTTTGGTCAGACCTACAAAACCACTGTGTACAGAGCAGGTGCTTAACCTCAAACTCGTACCGCTGCACAGCAAGTTACCGGTTGGTAACAAAAAATGAGTGTTGAAGAAACATCTGCATTGTAGTGCAGGACAAATATGATATACAAAATATACTGAAAAAAATTATATAAACTACGATTAAATTTCACAAACTATTACAAAGAAACAGCAAGTAATACATTGAATAAATATTTTAAAATAGAAAACCTGAAAAAGATTTTTCATTTTTTACAGTGTAGTGAGCTCAACACAACACAGAATGACTTTGTTTATCTGTACTCAATCCTCATAGCTCTCCTAGAAATGACTAAGAGGAAATTAGACATGTAAAAATCTGCCTACACACCCTTCTCTATGCTCCCAACACACCCCAGATGATAGTGTGTTTGTCATTTGCAGCCTCATGAATAATTAATGAGCTGAGGCTGTCAGTGGGTGGAGCTTTTCCACATTTCTCTGCCTCAGTGCTGCATTATCTCTGAGCATAACCTTCTTGGTATCGACCATTTTGTCCCCAGCCTTCATTTATCAACGACCTCATCATCACCCTGAGCGTTGACCGATCCCCCAACCCGACCCTGACTTTTAATCAACTTACTTTCAGCAAATAAAAAGTTCATTTGTTGTCATTTGGAAAAAGCAGAAGACTCCTACAAATCTATCGTGGATGTGTTTTATCTGAAGGCAGTTCTACGAAAGGTGATTTGGTTGGTGTGCTCCTGTCTAATGACTCAAGTTACTCTATAATGAAGAATTATTGGTCATTATTGGCCCACAAATATCCACAGCTGCGTTTTGGTTGTTGCTGTCCAATAAGAATAGAATAGACTGTGATAAAACATACATTTTGGCCAATTTGTTATAGACATTACTGCTCAATAAGTACAAATGTGATCTGCAACATTCATCAAAGAATCTCACGTTACTGCTGATATATTAGAGATGCTGCCATAATGAGGGTGCTCAGTAATGTTACCCTGCTTTAGAAATCTGTATTCAGCAGCAGGCACAGGTGCTATAATGACTCGTACCTCACATGTCAACCAAAGGTCATGGCCATCATTTATATAGGAGCATGGGGAGTACACCATGGGAATGGTATTGGGTGGGATTGATTGATTCTCCCAGGCAAAGCATCCCAACTTAACCTGTAATAGCAAGTGAAACTGGATGGTTTCCCTCAGCAAATTCTGCTTCTCATTATTTCAGTGCTACTTATTCTCTCATACATCTAGTTTTATTGCGTTCTTATTGTGTTCTGCATCCCAATGCTGTACTAATACTAAAACTAATGTTAGGGGCTCATAAACTGGAGATTCATAAAAGCTAAATATAGATTCAAATGGGGTTCATGTCATAACGCCGCTGCTAATGGTGATATATGCTTAATTTTGTGCTTTTGCTTGTGTTTTGATTACATAAACGCAGCAAATAAAGAATATTAGGGAAGAGCAAATAAGATGGATCAGAGTGCCTGTGGCTGTTTGAAAGTTAAACTCGTGGTCTTGAATTGCTGCCCCATTTTTGGATCCATGTATCTCTTCCCTGTATTTGGCTCCTTCCATTTCTCCCTCTACTTGTTTTCAACCCCATCTCTTTCTCTCTGGAGACACTGAAGGGTCTGATCCCAGCTGCCACAGCCCAGATGGCTGACAGGAGGCAAGCAGTCTACTGCAATGGCGGCTTTGTCCTGTGTGTTGGTTTGGAAGAGTGTGGGTGAGGAAGAAAAAGAAAAGAGTGCAGAAGCAAACTGATGGCTGCTGTTAAAATTTGTTGTACCGATATGCGATTTTCATGGCTCATATCAAATTTAGACCAGAGTGGATGGTGGTGAATAATTTGTATTAAATACACTTAACCACTAATTGTACTGTTTTACCTCATTTATAAAGTAATAAAGTAATTGCACACACACACACACACACACATACATATGTATATATACACATATACATTATATATATATACATTATTTATATATATATATATATATATATATATATACATAATATACATATATACACACACATATATATATATATATATACACATATATATACATATATATAGACATATATACACACATATATACATATACATACATATACATATACATTATATATATATATATACACACACATATATACACATACATACATACACATTATATATATACATTATATATACATTATATATATATACACATATACATATATACATATACACATGTACACATATACATATATACACATATACATACACATATATATATATATATATATATATATATATATATATATATATATATATATATATACTTCACTACTTAAAGCGGTTTATTCATAGAACAGGATACAGAACGGAAAACTAAAACACAAGCACGTAACTTTAACGACGAACAAGGACTGGACAGACACAGAGGGTATAAATATACAGAAACACACAAGGATAATGAGCGGGGCACAGGTGACAGACATAACTAATTACAAGACACAGCTGACTTGAATGAACTAATAAAATGACAATGACAACTGAGGAGAAACGGGAAACTCAAAACAAAGACCACATGACACAATTGATAGGACTGAAGAACTCAAAACAAGGAACACGTGACAAATGACAGGACCTGGATACACCGATAAACAGAGACCTGACCCTGACATATAAATATATATATAAATATATTTATATTTATAATAATGTTTTTGTAATAATTATAGTATATAGTATACATTCTAAATAATTGTATTTGTTTACAGACTTTTCCTTTAACTCTAAAAACACAACACAATGCAGTGCTTAATTAAAAATATGGGTAAAATACCTGTGAAAAATCAGTATGGAAAATTCCTTCATATTGATAGTACACTGAAGTCTATTTTTCTTATGTGTATACATAGTACGAATGTTACATTATATATTTAAATTTATTATAAATAATATAAACTAAAAATTATTATTTTAAATGAACAAGAATATCATATTTTCATATATCAAGCAACTTGTCTTTCAGACAAATTTAGCTAGTTTTTTTCCTCTTCCAGTGAAGAAAAATACCCAAACGAAGCCAGCTCTACTCCACTCCTTTCAGAGTTTTCCATCTCCTGCTCCCTGTTCACTGGTGAGAGAACTGAGTGAAAACACAGATGCTCTGACTTTCAAATAACATGCTCCTCGCTCCATGCAAAAACTCTCATACTTTGTAATGCTGTGAACACAGGCAAGCAGAGTGATACAAACAGTGAAACGTCCCAGTTCACTCACTCTCTCAATCACTGACTCACTGACTGACTCACTCACTCACATATTCAAGTGAACTCAAGCAGCACTTCCATTCCCTGCCAAGATGCCTTTCCACTCTTTTCTCTTTTTTTGATCGGTTGTTTGCTTCTCTATTCGTGTCATATTTGTGGACATCTGCGGCACCCCCCTGCGCTGTGCTCACAGGCATGGCACTGAAGGTAGCGTGGACAGCGCTGGACTGGTCAGCATTGTTGCCTGCTGGTCAGTTTTGCTGATGAGTGACTGAGCCAGACACTCAGACGGTGTTCAAAGAGAGAAACACGCAACTCAATATCCAGTGTTTCTATCATCACCATCTGTGAGGTGTGCTGTTTGTTTGTGTGTTAGGGGAAGATCATGAACATATTTGTGTGTGCGTGCGCGTGCCTGTATATATTTTTGAGTGTATACATGACCTGAACCACCACTGTTAAAACTTTTTGCCTGCCCAGAGGATGTTGTGGGTGGTTTCTAGGCTGTTGCTAATACATTTTGAGTGTTTTTAGTACAATTCTGTGGAGTTTTAAGGGTGTTCTTTGTGTTTGTTGGATTATGATCTTCTTTCACACCAAACGTTTAAAGCAATCTGTGTGTTGTGTGGGAAGGTGTTCAATTGCATGCTAGAAATAGGGATCTGTTATAGTGGAAACAGCTAATTGACTTGTATGTACCTGAATACTGGAAACTATAGCGAGTATACAGGTATTAGTTTACAGGAATAATAGTATGGGTATTTTTTTTAACGCATATTTCAGTTCTGCATAATACCCCATGTTGATTTGACATAGTGTTAAATGTTTGTCATGTAAACAGCTGTTATGTGCTCTGCACTGCAGCCCCTGCTGATTTAAAGTGAAAGTTCACCCCAAAAAATGAAAATTCTGTCATCATTTACTCGCCCTCATGTTGTTCCAAACATGCGTGACTTTCTTTCTTCCAGGGAACAAAAAAGATGATATTTTGAAACTCAAGAGGATTTCATAACCATAACATTGGACCCCACTGACTTTCATTTTGTCAAAACAGAACGAAACACAAGGCCATTTTTGGGACTGACTTTTGCGTTCCACAAATGAAAGAAAGTCATACATGTTTGGAATGACATGATGGAGAGTACATGATATTCAGGCACGCTATCCCTTTAACTCTTACAAGAAACATGTCAATGAAACCATTTTGATTTCTTTCTAATACTGCTTTGAATGTAAAGCAGAAAGAACAGAGAGTAAGTTTAAGTAGCTCACATAAGGACAATGAAGAGATTTATGATGGTTTTCTGTTTCTTATTAGGTGTGTAATTGTCTTGTTATATAATTTTGAAGAAAGTTTAAAAGGCTAAATGAGCTGGGTATCGCCTGATTTCCTTTATCAGGATCTCTCTTACTTTCTTCTTGCACTTCTGATCAGAGAATTGTTTTTAGGTATGTTTTCTAATATAAATTCTTGGGACATTTATTATTTTCAGTATTGTTGTTGTTTATTTTTGTTATTGATTTTTAATTCAGATTTTTACCTCTTCAACTGGTTTTTGTGTTTTTATACGGCTGCCTATATTTTCATTCAGATGGTATAACATCTTGGTGTGAACATTTAAACAATTATAATAACAGGCATGTGTAAGAACAATTATTAGCTGGTGATTTGCTTGTGGACTACTGGGCTTTCAGGGGTGACATACACACTCACACAGAAGCAGAGAGCATTAAACTGAGCATGGTTTAGCTGGACCTATTCACAGTCACACAGCTTTTTCATTAACACGTTACCCTTGGGGGTCTTAATTATAACTATAACACGCTAACCCATTTCCTCCTGAATCTTCCTTAAGCACGTTCTCCCTGTTAATGCATGTATTATCATGTTTTACGGTATTTTTTATTTAGAATAACAGAAGATTGAAATCATGTTACAGTTTGTAATTATAACCTATTTAGCTATTTTGAAGCGATTTTGAAAAAATATGTTTAAATTTCTCCTGTTGTGTCCTCTATTTAAGAAACTGAAAAAACATGAGGGTGAATAAACGACTCTGTTTTTATTGTTTGGCAATCTGTTTCTTTAAAGCTCTAGAATATCTAGCACACGATTTAAGAATACTGTGTTCTTGCATTATCTTTCTCAGCCACACACTGTTGCAGTGCATTTAGACCTTGTTTTGACCCACCGCGGTGATGCCCACCAGTTAGCCATTATTTAGAGCTATGAATGCTGGCGGTGGTCTCAAACAAAAGAGTGTTGCCGTGGTGATTTGGAGAGGAGGCTGGTCTGGTGGTCTGGCCTTGCTTGGAAGAGGTCTGAGGTAGCGTAAGTCCAGGAAATAAGCACTCCCCTCCCTGCAGCGAGTGAGAGACAGACAAGCACACACCTAGAATCTCAATGAGAAAACAGTGTTTTCTGCTTGCAAGGAGAGCCAGAATACTGAAGCACAAAGCAAAACCCCAGAGTACTGCTCTGCAGTGTGGACTTTCTAATATTTTCTCTAATGTTCATCTTCATCTTTCAAAAATAAACTCTGATGAAATGTGAAGTATAAAGTTGAAAAGGAAGTAAACTCAGTGTTACTTAATAATCGTAACAACCTTTTCGGCACGTAAATGTGACGAAATATATCTAATATCTAATAAAGTGCCAACAGATTAAAAGAACATGCTGGTGAACTAAGTTTTAATAATGGCTTATGATAAGGCAGGAGGAAGATACATTGTGAAGCTGTCCTCTCACACGGGGTGTGATTGTAATCTTCACATTCATTCAGTATGTGCCCCAATTCTCTTTCATTTTGCTTCTGTGAGTTACAGGTGAAATTTAAGGCTTGACTGACCAAACCTGTGGTTGAAAATGCCAAATGAAAGAGGTTGAGAGTAGGGATGAGATGAGTTGTAATGAAGGTGATTCAGGCGGTTTTGATGCACACAGTCCACACATGCTGCGCCTCTGTCTCCTACACGGAAGACTTTGATTCAGAATACAGCTGGCAAGAGCAGCTGCACAGCAGGCTTTCTATGTTTTCCTCTGGAAAAGAGGAAGTTCTTCAGTAGCAGTATGTTCACAATGGATTCTGCGTATCTTGCTTTTAACTTTTTTCTTTTTCTAACCTTTATGCTATTATCTTTTGATTTTTCTAGCAAATAAACAAACAATATTCTTCTATAAAATTTTAGTGATTTCACTCTTGTTACACTAATATCTATCCTTTACAAAAAAGAAATTGAACGTCATAGTACTGGAGTCCAATTTACCAAAATCTTCTTAAGAGAGATGCTAAGAAGTTCGTAAGAATGTTTCTAAGTCATTCTTGAGAAATGATCAAATATTTTCTTAAGAGCAGGCTTTAGTGCCATCTGATTGTATAGAGGTTCTTACCGAAGATTTGCTGATCAACTGAATGGAAAAAAAAAATGTAGGCTGTTTTTTTTGCACTGCCTGTTGACGGTATAATGTGACATGACTTGAAGGTCAAGTATAATCCATACTCAGAATGTGTTCCCTGCATTTAACTCATCCAAGTTAGTGCACACACATTAGAGGCCAGATTTACTAACCGGTTGTGCCTGCGGAAACCCTCTTTTGGCATTAAACAACTACTGTCAGGATTTACTAAAAACACGCAGTGAAAAATTTGCATTGAAAATGCTTATAAAATTGTTGCTGAACTTATCCGAACATATAGTTTGCGAAGCCAACTCTCTCTCTCTCTCTCTCTCTCTCTCTCTCTCTCTCTCTCTCTCTATATATATATATATATATATATATATATATATATATATATATATATATAAACGGTCTAATTCTCTAACCATTAGGCCATGACTGCCATAATGCTGCAAAAAATATGTCACAATTATAATATTAAATGACTTCAGAGTATTGCCTGCCTGCAGATAAACTGTTATATCACTTACCATCTGTCCTCGTCTGTGTCTGACATCCCTAGCAATGGTAATATATTTTATATGCATAATATCTGAAACAACCAAATAAATTTATTCAACATTGATTAAACATCAATGTATTTAAGACAAGATGGAGGTACTCCTAACTTTTAGAGGATATTTACAGTGATTTTTTCCATTCCTTCTAGGAATTCAAATTCTTCTTGAGATTTGTCTTTGGAACGATCTCAAGAAAAAAGAAGTTAATGCTCCTTTTTAACTCTTTCCCCGCTCATTTTTTTTTAATTTTTTGAATATGCCAGTCAGCGGCATCATTTTTAATAATTTTCACAAAAATTTCATGGATTTGTCAAAGACTACGTCTGGATTGGATTTAAAATGTAGATGGAGTAGAACACCCCCCGAAGCTTGCACAGGCCTGTTCCTCTTCCTGGTTCGACATTTCATTCAGTAACGTTGGGCAGTTTTGATTTATATGCTGTTTTAATTTATAAGCAATGCTTCTATTGCTTGTTTCTGCTTCTTCTTCGTCTGTGTTTTGATACAAAGATTCTCTACTCTTTCAGAATGCACAATAGCGCAGCCTACTGTATAACAGTAAAAGCATGGATTGATGTAAATGCAGTCAATGGTGGAATTTGTGTCATAGATGACGGAAAATTCTGTCAATGGCAGGGAAAGTGTTAAAAATGTTTTTGGGAATAACTGTTAATCTTAACTTTATTCTTAAGTAAGAAAATTAGAAGAAAATGACAGTTAAGGTTTTATTCTTAATAATTCTAGATTTATTCTGTTATTACATGATTACCATATTCATGTAATTTGGATAGGGTTTTCAAACTAAGGTCCTGGAACCTCCTCTAGGGTTAAAGCAGACAATTTAAGAAAGGAAAAAAATTCTAAATATGGCTTTTTTTGCTTTCAATTAGAAAATCATTTTAAACTGAAAATGTTGAAAATATTCATCTAATATATATCGTATTTTGGCTTTTACAAATTTTCAAAACCTCTGTTGTATGGTATTTGCATACATACAGCAACATATATACGAAAATTCACGGCATTCCAATAGTTCAGTGTTTTTTGTTAATGTGATGGCATTTCATATGCCACATAGTGTGGCTCTTCGGCTCATGCCCTGGCAGAAATGAACAGACTCTTGAGAAGTGAAGTGTTGCATGAATTCATTCGACGCAAGTCTAATTTTTCTGGCTGACTTTTTCACATCTTTAATGACTTAAGCCACGCTTGATAAAGCAAGTCATTAAAAGGCGTAAGCATCCCATTGGCTAACCAGAGTCCAAAAGAGTAAAGAGGATTAGGCCTCACTGATGTGGGATTCACTGTTGTTTATGCTCAACTTTTTTGTGGAGATGCTCACAAACACATTTTGGTGCATTTCTTTGTCTTGTCTCAATGATAAGCACTTAATGTGTGTGCTTTGTATACAGCAGATAGCTAGTGAGATGTGTAAAACTGTGAGGCTTTGGCTGTATCTGCTGTCTCAGCACCAGATAAACAATGACCGTCTCCTATAGATAAGAAAGAGCCATTGTTTTGTCTTAAAGACAGTAGTGAAGGGTGCAGGGAAGCAGGGCGTGTTACTTAGCTGCTCATCTCTCCTTTGTGAGGATGGCAAGGAAGAATTCAATTCGCTCATCTCTTCGCTCATCTCCGTTAAGTGAAAGAGTAGAGACATTTGTCAACGAAACAAGAAAAGTGTCCCACTGTGAGTTAAAGCTGTAGCTCATTTCAGAAATAAATAAGCCTGTTTACAGGAGGCAGCACACCACTATGCCTGCGCCAGGCATCACTCCTCCGTTCCTCCACTGAAATACACCACTGGAACTGAAGGCGCCTGTAAAATGCCAGACATGCATGAGGAACTGGAGGATGAAGAATTGCACTGTGGGAATTGAACTCATCTCAGTTCTCATCACCTCAGAGTTTCAAATGGACTCATTCACAGTCTGTCCTGCTCTCACAGATGTGTAGCTCATATCATAATTCCTTTTTTCTGATGGTAGGAAAAGAGGGTTTAGAGGAAAGTGAAAGTATAGCAGTGGATCACTGGCTTGTTGCAACCTTATATTCAGATAGAAATATGAATTGAACAAAGAAATCGAAATCTAAATAAGTTAATTGCGCACGTGTGTGCATGTGTGTGTGTGTGTGTGTTTGTGTACACACTTCTATTCAACAAGAATGTATAAAACTAATCTCAATGCGGGTTATAGAACAAGCAATAGAAAAATATTTTGGCAGCAAAGAATGTACATTTTTCCATAAACACCAAAAGAAATCAATATAAGGACAGATGAAAGAACCATAATGGTCTCCAAACCAACATTTTACTATTTATTGTAGTCTTCAGTGTGGTGATCAATAAGATAAAAAGAGAATTAATGAGTTGACTGCATTAGTGAGCAGAATTATTAAAAACTCAATAAATGGGCACAAGTGTCTTTATTACATCCCGTAGACATCAGCAGAAATATCCCAAAAGCTTGTAAACCCCTTTTACTCAATACTATCACACTGTGTTCTACATTCTACATAGTATTTACTGGGGCGGCAGTGGTTCAGTGGTTCATGTGGGTTGTCTACTAACCGGAAGGTTGGTGGTTCAATCCCCGGTTCCACCTGACCAAGTGTCGAGGTGTCCATGAGCAAGACACCTAACCCCAGCTGCTCCCGATGAGCTGGATGGCGCCTTGTATGGCTGACGTCGCCGTCGGTGTATGAATGTGTGTGTGAATGGGTGAATGTGAGGCAAAAATTGTAAAGCGCTTTGGTGGCCATAGGTCTGTGAAAGCGCTATATAAATGCAGTCCATTTACCATTTACTGTATATTGCTTACTATTTATTGTGTGAAACAGTATAAACTATGCAGTGATTAATGTTTCAGACAGTAGAGGGTTGGCCACCGTGATTTTGCCAGGTCAGACAAGTTCCTGGATCAAAATATTTTGTTGATCCTGGAACAACATTCCTGTCCGAAAATTTAGTCCTTTAGTCCCTGTCCCTTTCCCTAAACTTAACCGTAAACATAACTTATCCCTAAAATCAGAGGGAAATGATAGGAGAATAACAGTGATGTAAAAATTAACTGGTTGTAAGCCTAAACTTGACATAAACTGTAAACTTGTCCCTCAAATCTCATTGGTTAATTGTAATGTTGTTCCAGGATCAACAAAAATTTTGGACATCAGTGAATATTCTGGTTATTTAAAATATATTTTGTGCAAACTTTTAAAGTTATCTGGATTACTGTCTGTCAGCTGTCACCATCATGCAGAGATTGCAAAGTTCAGCGCTGTAAACTGAAGTGGTCTTATTTCGCCAATTACACATTATTTTTTACATATTTTACATTGCAGCACCTCTTCATTCCCACTCTCAATCTCTCCGTTGAGTTCTTGTATTGAAGAAGCCCCTCCTTCTGAAATATGAAATGTGCTCTGATTGGTTAACTGGCCCAGTGTGTTATGATTGGGGAACCACTTAGAGCGTGTTCCAGAAATGTCACACACCTGACCATAATCACGAGTTTCAGTTAATCAGGTGTAAATATTAGCGGGATATTTAGAGGATTATAATGCAGAAACTCTGCTAGCATGAATTTTACAGGACGTTTTAGAGTAGTAATTTCCTAAGGATCATTGAACAGTAGGGGTGTAATGGTACACAAAAATGACGATGCAAATGTTTTGCAAATGGTTGCAGAACGCAAACTATTTTGCGAGCGAGTGCAAAGTTTCTATGGGAAACGCTAATCATTTGCAAGAGAACGCAAAAGCATTGACAAATAATGTTTCCTCCAATTCATAATTTTTTTCCCTCACCATGTCTCTTTGGGTCTTAGGAAGACCAAACAAAGGGGTTTTGGAAATTAAGTGATAAAAACGCCATCTCTTTAACATGGCAACAACACACTACTAAAGTCTGAACCAGGCCTCGCCATCCCCCTCTTTTTATATTTGTATTCCTTGGGTGGGGATTGACAAGATCCGGAAGAAACATATTCTAGTCCCAATAAACCGTTTGTTGTAGTTCTTAAAGTGTTTTCAGGAAACTGCAGTGACTCCCGCCAACGGTGACCTCACGTGTACACCCTCTATAGTACGCTTCAGTGTTACAATAAAAATAATGCCAAATATAAATACTTTTATTTTGTATTTTTTTATTTGATTATGATTTAAAAATGTCTCAACCAAACTTGGACAAATGAAGTGATCCTGTCTCCCATTCTAAGCTATGATCTGTGAGTGCACAATGGACACTCTCCTCAATACCACAGTATCACTGTAACTCTCTCTGGTTGCTTAAACTCCTTAGTCCATGAAATTCAATTCTGTAGCTCCCACCACCAAGGACAAGAACAGATTAATGTTGTGTCTGTTCTAAACCCTTTGGACTTCTACCCAGAGTTCCTTCTGCTTCTACGTATGATTTCAGTAATGAGGACCCCTGTTGACAGTAACCTTCTCATCCACACTGTCATTAGCAGACAAACCCAGCAAATCATGTATTGGAATTACTAGAGCACCTTTGTTAGGATCATTGTGTTATATCATTAGGGGTAATAAAAATGTTTCCAATAACAAGTGATTGTTAATATGTTATAAACAGGGTTTGTTCCATACAAAATGTAATAAAATGCAAATGGTTTATTTATTGTAATTCTTTTCCCCCCTTACTTTATTTATAAGTACTACTAGATTTCAAATACTTCAGAACAAAACTGTACATTTTAACATTCAGTGCATCCAGAAAGTATTCACAGTGCTTCACTTTTTCCACCTTTTTTTATGTTACAGCCTTATTCCAAAAGGGATTAAATTCATTATTTTCCTCAAAAATCTTTGCAAATGTATTAAAAATAAAAAACTAAAAAATCACATGTACATAAGAATTCACAGCCTTTGCTCAACACTTTGTTGAAGCACCTTTGGCACCAATTACAGCCTCAAGTCTTTTTAAGTATAATGTTACAAGCTTGGCACACCTATTTTTTGGCAGTTTCTCCCGTTCTTCTTTGCAGGACCTCTCAAGCTCCATCAAGTTCGTGGGGAGTGTCGGGGCACAGCCATTTTCAGATCTCTCCTGAGATGTTCAATCGGGTTCAAGTCTGGGCTCTGGCTGGGACACTCAAGGACATTCACAGAGTTTCCCATAGCCACTCCTTTATTATTTTGGCTGTGTGCTTAGAGTCGTTGTCCTGTTGGAACCGTCGCCCCAGTCTGAGGTCCAGAGAGCCATAGAGCAGATTTCATCAAGGATGTCTCTGTACATTGCTGCATTCATCTTTCCCTCGATCCTGACTAGTCTCCCAGTTCCTGCCACTGAAAAACATGCCCACAGCATGATGCTGTCACCACCATGCTTCACTGTAGGGACGGTATTGGCCATGTGATGAGCGGTGCCTGGTTTCCTCCAGACATGACATTTGCTTTTCTGGCCAAAGAGTTCAATCTTTGTTTCATCAGACCAGAGAATTTTGTTTCTCATGGTCTGAGAGTTCAGGCAGACTGTCATGTGCTTTTTACTGAGGAGTGGCTTCTGTCTGGCCACTCTACCACACAGAGCAGATTGGTGGAGAGTTGTAGAGATGATAGATCTTCTGGAAGCTTCTCCTCTCTCCACAGAGAAATGCTGGAGCTCTGTCAGAGTGACTGTCGGGTTCTTGGTCACCTCCCTGACTAAGATCCTTTTGCCCCAATCGCTCAGTTTGGCCTGGCAGCTTGCTCTAGGAAGATTCCTGGTGGTTCTGAACTTCATCCATTTGTGGATGATGGAGGCCACTGTGCTCATTGGGATCTTCAATGCTGCAGAGATTTTTCTGTACCCTTCCCCAGATCTGTGCCTCGATACAATCCTGTCTCATAGGTCTAACGACAATTCCTTGGACTTCATGGCTTGGTTTGTGCTCTAACATTCACTGTTAACCATGGGACCTTATATAGACAGGTGTGTGCCTTTCTAAATCATGTCCAATCAACTGAATTTACCACAGGTGGACTCCAATCAAGTTGTAGAAACATCTCAAGGATGATCAGTGGACACTTGATGTACCAGAGCTCAATTTTGAGTGTCATGGCAAAGGTTGTGAATATACTTATGTACATGTGATTTTTTTTGTTTTTATTTTTTAATTCTTTTGCAAAGATTTCAAACAAACTTCTTTCACGTTGTCATTATGGGGTATTGTTTGTAGAATTTTGAGGAAAATAATGAATTTAATCCTTTTTGGAATAAGGCTATAACGTAACAAAATGTGGAAAAAGTAAAGCGCTGTGAATACTTTCTGGAGAGCAGAAGACAAGCAGGGAGCCAAGACATACCCAATATACAAGGAATAATTATTGACCCCAAGTAATAATGTACAGAGTTTGACCTTAGTCCAATGAGTACGATGAAGTATTTTAGATTAGATGGCACACAAAGATGAAGGATGCACCCTGTATAAAATACTCTCCCATAGATAATCTGCAATATCCTCTAATAAGTCTTCCTTCCACTGAGTTTTTATTCTATGGAGGGGAACCTATTTTGTAATTAAAAAAAAAATGAAATCATCCCTTTCCCAATAGACGGTTCGAGGAATAAATCTGTGGGAGTTGGAGTAGGGAGACTAGGAAATTGAGGATGCAATTTACAGCTAAAACTGCTAAAATCTGAAAGAAAAAATTTATCTAGGCAGCAAAAACGTATCCAAGAGGTATTGAAAGAATGTAAAAACATCATCTATATATACATTTTTAAACATTGATAGGCCATATGTTGCCCACTGGGAAAAAGTCTTGTCCATCATTGATGGTGGGAAACCAAAGTTTGACACTATCGGGGCAAACAGAAAACGTTTGAAAACCATAATACAACCTAAACTGTCTCTAGATTTGCAGCGAAGTTTTTATGATTATATTTTTTTGTATAGGGAGAAAATGAACTGTTAATAGGGGAGTATAACAACAAGGCAGTTAATGTAAAGGAATACATGAAGGTGCTTCCATGGGTGACCATTGCAATTAGACATGGTTTAACAAGTATTGAAAGACCCTGAAATTAGTGGCCCAGTAATAGTGTCTAAAGTTGGGTAAGCCCATACCCCCAAGAGATTTGTGTCGTTGAAAGAGTGCTTTGCTAATTCTAGCAGTCATTTTATTCCAAATAAACTCTTAGACTAACCTGTCTCTGATAAAAAATATTGAGGGAGAAAAATGGGAGTATACTGAAACAAATACATAAAGGGTATTGGGAGGGTATTCATTTTTACAGAATTAATTCTGACAGCTAGGGACAGTACAGACCATCATTTTTTGAATTCTTATGGCATATCTGTCTTGTTGTACAATCATATGTGTCCAACTGCGAAACCAATTTTCTCATTGTCAGTGTGTCAGCTGAATCCATGCAATTATCCTCCCAGTTTGTGTAGGTCAGTAGAGCAACACATAAACCAGACTAACAGTCACATTAGCTCTGTTAAAGCTGTTAAAGGATGTTTGGAAAATCTCCAGGAAATAATTAGCACAGTGTGTACGCTTGTTTAACCCCCTCCTGTTTTGTAACCAAATGTATCTGCTCTTTACTGCTGCTCATTGGAAATGAAACAGCATTTTGCTAGTCTGCAAATCTGGTTTTTGGCTGTTTTGCTTGGCACAAAACACTTAAGTCTAAGTTGAATACATTTGAGGCAATACTCAATATTTGAAAGCTTGCTTATGACACTGTGTGCTTAAATACGACCGTTATGAAACACTTCAGGACACTAAATCGGAACTGGAAGAAACACAATATGATGATTTACCTCATTGTTAAATAATAATATAATAACAAAAAAACTTTCATACTGGGAGGAACATGCAGTGCAGCTCAAGCTTTTAGTGTTGAGAACATGCTTGATTGGTGTTTCAAGTACGAAAGGGTGCTTGTGCTGTAATGCGTATTCCCCTATACTGAAAATTTATGGCTTCGGTGGCTGTTAAATTGAAATCATGCATCATACTGATGCGACATGTAGGTCACAAGCTTTCAAGAAACCAAAAAATAGATTGTATCTTTGACAAAACGTCTCACAGAAGCACTCTTCCCATATTGTTTCTGCATTGTGTGATTTTTCCGTAGTTATTTCTTCGTTTTAATCATAATAATGTTGAATGAAAGCTTGTTTAAGTCATGTGATATAATTTAGTGTATAGGGGGCACCAGGGCTAGTTGTCACAAACGCTTTATCACAGTAACTATAATGTTTTGAATCAAAAGTTTGACTGCAATGTTCAATTATTTAATAAAGTTAGATTTTAACTGAAATGATGAACTGCCTCTTGAAGACACTATTGTAATTATTTGCCATATAGAGAGCAAAAAATACAGGGGGAAAAGTTTGACTTACTGCTTAGTGCATACAGCACAGTGTACGGTATACTGTCCAAATGTAGAACGTATGCTACCGTCACATGACTTCATAATGATGTGTTCTGTTCACAGCTCTGGTCATTTGTGCACGGGACTAAAAGAGTATTTTATAGCCATTTGTTGAGTCCGATAGTCTGAGGTTGTAAAGTTGTCTGCAGGAGTCCACAGCAGTTTGATGCCAATTTTCAGCTAAAATGTTCTGTGCCCAATTAGGTTGCTCTGAGTATTTTGCAGGGTTTTTCCCCTGATGCTAAATATAGCCTGAGCCAATATACTGCCATGTGTGTGTAGCACACCTCTAATGTGTGTCACTAGACAAGCCTTTGGAATATACTGTATAGTGATATTATTAAGAGAAGTTATTCAATTGTTAAGCTGTTTTTGTTTACGTAAAGCCATGTTCACGCTGTACAATTTTGGCCACGATTCCTAAAAGATTCTTCTCATCTTCTGCACAGTCCTGCTGTGTGACTTCTACAACAACCGTCAAACCAACGTGTACAACATATACTGCACACACTCACACCCCACGCTGTCTTATCTAGTTAGAACAAAATGTCAAAGTACAGTCAAGTTATGTTTACCACAGGCTTTATTTTACACATAAATAAAAAAAACCATTATAAAACCCATAGTAAAATCCTGAAGGAGCCAGCGGTTCTGACGTCATACCTGTACCACTATATACAGTGGGTACGGAAAGTATTCAGACCCCCTTAAATTTTTCACTCTTTGTTATATTGCAGCCATTTGCTAAAATCATTTAAGTTCATTTTTTTCCTCATTAATGTACACACAGCACCCCATATTGACAGAAAAACACAGAATTCTTTAAATTTTTTCAGATTTATTAAAAAAGAAAAACTGAAATATCACATGGTCCTAAGTATTCAGACCCTTTGCTGTGACACTCTGATAACTCAGGTGCAGGCCATTTCTTCTGATCATCCTTGAGAGGGTTCTACACCTTCATTTGAGTCCAGCTGTGTTTGATTATACTGATTGGACTTGATTAGGAAAGCCACACACCTGTCTATATAAGACCTTACAGCTCACAGTCCATGTCAGAGCAAATGAGAATCATGAGGTCAAAGGAACTGCCTGAAGAGCTCAGAGACAGAATTGTGGCAAGGCACAGATCTGGCCAAGGTTACAAAAAAAATTCTGCTGCACTTAAGGTTCGTAAGAGCACAGTGGCCTCCATAATCCTTAAATGGAAGACGTTTGGGACGACCATAACCCTTCCTAGAGCTGACCGTCCGGCCAAACGGAGCTATCGGGAAGAAGAGCTTTGGTGAGAGAGGTAAAGAAGAACCCAAAGATCATTGTGGCTGAGCTCCAGAGATGTAATCGGGAGATGGGAGAAAGTTGTAGAAAGTCAACCATCACTGCAGCCCTCCACCAGTTGGGGCTTTATGGCAGAGTGGCCCGAAGGAAGCCTCTCCTCAGTGCAAGACACATGAAACCCCACATGGAGTGAAGGACTCCAAGATGGTGAGAAATAAGATTCTCTGGTCTGATGAGACCAAGATAGAACTTTTTGGCCTTATTTCTAAGCAGTATGTGTGGAGAAAACCAGGCACTGCTCATCTCCTGTCCAATACAGTCCCAACAGTGAAGCATGGTGGTGGCAGCATCATGCTGTGGGAGTGTTTTTCAGCTGCAGGGACAGGACGACTGGTTGCAATCGAGGGAAAGATGAATGTGGCCAAGTACAGGGATATCCTGGACGAAAACATTTTCCAGAGTGCTCAGGACCTCAGACTGGGCCCAAGGTTTACCTTCTAATAAGACAATGACCCTAAGCACACAGCTAAAATAACGAAGGAGTGGCTTCACAACAACTCCGTGACTGTTCTTGAATGGCCCAGCCAGAGCCCTGACTTAAACCCAATTGAGCATCTCTGGAGAGACCTATGATTATTGGTCCACCAATGTTTACCATCCAACCTGACAGAACTGGAGAGGATCTGCAAGGAGGAATGGCAGAGGATCCCAAAATCAAGGTGTGAAAAACTTGTTGCATCTTTCCCAAAAAGACTCATGGCTGTATTAGATCAAAAGGTGCTTCTACTAAATACTGAGCAAAGGGGTCTGAATACTTAGGACCATATGATATTTCAGTTTTTCTTTTTTTAATAAATCTGCAAAAATGTCAAGAATTCTGTGTTTTTCTGTCAATATGGGGTGCTGTGTGTACATTAATGAGGAAAAAAATGAACTTAAATGATTTTAGCAAATGGCTGCAATATAACAAAGAGTGAAAAATTTAAGGGGGTCTGAATACTTTCCGTACCCACTGTAGGAGCACAGAACCTGATGACGCAAATTGTGAGACAACAACAAACGTTAGGGTTGCGGTTTCGGTTCGGTTCGGTATGTGCGATGCTCAAGGGGAAAAGGACTACTGTAATATAAAAATAAAGAAAATAAGAACAAATAATCAAACTACAAACAATAGCACAAATAAATACAATTGAGCAAAGATAAAAACAAACAGTGCTTTTCAGGTAGGTCTAAGTAGTTTTAGGTTGGGTGCAGAAATTGAATAAAGTTATCAAATGTAAAATAACACTATAATGTACAATTGTATAAATTAAATCATTATTAATCATTAATATTATATTCATGTCTGCTGTGGTGCTTAAATGCCAGACAGCAGCAGAAATATTAGGTTGTAGTCACTTTAAGACAATGCACGGATCCAATAAACTGATGCTGAACACATGCAATGTACAATGACTGGTTATATTATATGGCATTTGCATCAAACTAAATTTACAAATAGTGAATGTTTTGTCCACACTTTTTGACCATTGTTGTCATTGAGAAGCAAGAATATTCCCAGACAGAATATTTATATGATGCAGTCATCAGCTCTACCAGCGGCTTGTCTTCTTCTCTTGCCATGCTGAATTGCAACACGTCAACACATGAGCTGTTGTGATGTCAACAACAGATTTACATACTAACAGTTGATTGGACAGCTACTCTCACGTATCCATCAGCAGAAACATACTTTAGCATAACTCTGTCTGTCTGTTTTACATGTTGTTTTCTTCAACAAACCATATTATTGATGCGTCGTCAGATTTTTCATAAACCACGGCGCAAGGGTTTGCCGAACTGTGGGTGGAGAACGGTATGGTTCAATATTTTACTGAGAATTGTTAAACCCCTACCGTTTTTTCCATTTTTCTTTTCAAGACAAGCCATGATCAAAATTAACGCTGGAGATTGTTTTTGTTTGCTAGCCACCATTTCAATCCCACATGTCACTAAAGAACATGTCAGTAAAGAACTCTTAGAAATCGTAGTGTGCACCCGGTTTTAGTTGATAATAATGAAATTGTTCATTGTTAGTTCATGGACCATTGAACAATATTAACAGATACAACTTTTGATTTTAATAACGTATTAGCAAATGTTGAAAATAACACTACCTGAGATTAATAAAGCCTTTTAAACCTTATTGTAAAGTGTTATCTGTCAAAACAGTATTAGACCCCTCTGACTTTCATTGTATGGTCCAAAAAAACAAACATTTCTTTTGAATTCCCCAGAAGAAAGCAAACTTGTTTGAATGTTTGAAAGATAAGATAGAATTATCATTTTTGTGTGAATCATCGCTTTAAAGGATTGTCTCTGCATTTTAGTTAATAATATTTTTAGTCCAGGGATTTAAAATAGTTTTACAATTTATATTTAAAACCCAAATAAAATTGCAAAAGTTTGGTCTGTTGAATTCATCTTAGTTATATTGTCTGCTGTGGTGCTTTCATGCCCTTAAGTTTCATATTAAATATGTCATACATAAATGAATGTGATCCCGATTGTTCCGAGCAGACAAGATTGATTTCTTATGCATCTTTTCTGAGTCTGGTCAGAATACATGGTAATGTATTCAGCTTTAGTAAATGGAAATGATATGTATGCTATATGTGTGTATGATAAATACGGTTAACCACACTCCAGATGTTATTCCTGGGTGTGGCTTGTGACTGAAGATAGAGGTGAAAGGTCAGGCATGCCCTTGGGAGGTTGTTGCATTTAGTGCATACTTGTAATAAATGCTCCTCGATAACAGGTGCAAAGCAGACTGTGTGATTTCCTCAAAGAGGAGTTGTTCTGAGAGGTGTAAAATGATCAGTCAGACAGGATTTAACTGATGATGAGTTTAATAAGGGTTGGATATGCTAGTGTGTGAAGGCATAGAAATTCAAGGCTTCATTAAAAGCTGCTATATGCGTGTAGACAATGAAAGGTTCTGTAAGTCGACAAATGCATGTAGTGCCCCCCCCCCCCACAACACACGCTCAGCGTAAGATTGGAGGAGCAGGAGCACAATGATAATTAGTTGCTGTAATGACTGTTGATGGAAGGCGTAATTAAAGGCAGGGAGAAAGGATGAACAAAAGGGAAAGCAGCAATAAAAGTCTCTCGGTGAGCTGTTGTTTCAGGCATCTGACGGAGACAGCAACATGTCTGTGTGAAAGTGAACAAGATTTACACCAACACCATTACACGTTTGATTTGTTTGATTCACATTCTGTGTGTGATTATGCAGCTTTTGTACAACCGCTATTGTCATGATTTATCTCTATACACTGACATATAATTGCTTTTTTATGTTGTTGAAATTTGTCTTGCCTTCTCTTACAAGCATCTGACAGAAAACTTCAACATTTTTTCTGTGATGTTCATTTCAAACTGCAGTTTAGGCTTGTGAGATTTATTCCAGCATTTCCAAGGGTCCCAAGATGTCAAGATATGTAGCAAAAGGCATTACATTTATATTGACACCATGTTCTTGTTGCTACTTCTTACACTGTACAATAATCAACAAGTACACTTACTGTACACTTTACAGTAAGGTTCATTTGTCAACATTAGTTAATGTATTAACTAACACAAACTAATAAGGAGCAATACATTTTTTACTGTATTTGTTAATCTTTGTTAATGTTAGTAAATATAAATCCAGCTGTTCATTGTTTGTTCATATTAGTTCACAGTGCATTAACTAATGTTAACAAATATTTTAATAATGTATAAGTATATGTTGAAATTAACATTAACAAAGATTAATTAATGCTGTAGAAGTTCAGTTCATTCATTCTCAGTTTATGCTAATTAGTTAATGAATGTTCACTAATGAAACCTTATTTTATTTAATATTTTTTTATTTTCTATTAAATAGGCTGAATGTTTTGATACTTTAAGAGTCAAGACTGAAATAGGTGTTGTTGTTCAGTGATGGTGCTGCAGTGCATGTGGAATGAACATCAGTTACTGGCTGACTGTAATTGATCATGTGCTAAGAGCTGAGGAGAGATTGTGCCTCCATTCAGAGATCAATACACCCCAGCAGTGCATGAATATGTGGATGTGTTACAGCTCAACTCTCCAGTATCACACATTAAGACCTGTGTTTGTTCTGTTTAGACTGTTATACAACTGTGAGGGCTTCATTGGTTTTAAACTGTAATTCTTTCTACATATACACTACCATTCAAACGTTTGGGGTTGAAATGACTTTTTAATGTTTTTGAAAGAAGTCTGCATTTACTTCATCATAAATTTAGTAAAAACGGTAATATTATTGCCATATCATCATTTAGTGTTTTCTGTTTTAGTATATTTTAAAATGTAATTAATTCCTGTGATGCAAAGCTGAATTCAGCATCATTACTCCAGTCTTCAGTGTCACATGATCCTTCAGAAATCATTCTAATCATTCTGATTTGGTGCTTGAATAACATTTCTTTTTATTATCAATATTGAAAACAATTGTTCTGCTTTAGATTTTTGTGGAAACCAAGATATATATATATCTTTGATGAATAGAAAGATCAAAAGAACAGAATTTATTTGGAATAGAAATCTTTTGTAATATTACAAATGTCTTTACTATCACTTTTGATCAATTTAATGGATCCTTGCTGAATACAAGTATCAATTTCTTTAAAAATAAATAAATAAATATGGATTTACATTGGTTGGTCAGACATATTGTAAAGAAGTTATTGATATATTGTAAAGAAAAAGTGTCAAAAATGTGAATTTCCACCTGTATGTGCTTTAAGTTAATTAAGGGTTTTGTTGCCTACCCACCTTTATTAAATTGACTGTTTATACAATTTAAGTGGTGATTAATGTAGCCAAACTTATTATCCATGGGTTTTTGTTTTGCAGGATTGAGGTTTCCAGTGATGATCGGCCTGTGAGTGGTTCTCAATGGCTCAGAGGAAGAAGCCAGGGACCAACAGCAGCATGGCCACAGAGCCTCATGCTTCAGCTCCACGCTCCTGTCCAGCCCCGTATCCCGACCCTGAGCACCCCGAGGAGGAGTATGAAGAGCGCGGGGACCCTGAGGAATCCCAACACTCTTACCACAACCAAGAAGAGGCAGATTTGACGGACAGCCGACCGACCACACCCACCACTCCAGACCATGGCCACAGAGACTACCACAGCCACCCGGACAGTCTGGATGGAGACTCTAGCTCAGACTATGTCAACAATACATCTGATGAAGAAGAGGACGATTTCGATGAAGGGCTACCGGAAGAGGATGAAGGCGTGACATATTATATCCGCTATTGTCCTGAGGATGACAGCTACCTAGAGGGAATGGACTGTAACGATCCAGAATATGGGCACCCGGACGGTCGCATGGAGCCGCCTCCGGACACAGACGAGTGTCAGGAAGTGGTTGAGGAGTGGGTAGTGAGAGGGGATGATGCACATGGTGATGGAGAGGTGCGATGCGAAGTACTCGAGCAGGACTCTGACCAGCAGCTGTACGACGGCAGACCTGAACCTGTCCTCGATCACCACCACCACTATTCGGATCCCAACCAGGACCAGATTCCACCTCATGTTGAAGATCAGGAAGGGCAGGATGTTGAGGGTAGTGAGGGCTACTGCCCTGATCAGGAGGAAGAACCGCAGGTGGGGCAAGACAGAGATGGCTACGCAGGTGATTACTATGCCACAGAGGACAATGGAAATTCTATGCGTGCGTCACCGTACCGGGGACATAAAGGAACAGAGGGTGAGACAGGAGAGGAGGCAGAGGAGGATATCGATCAGATAGTGGCCGAGATTAAGATGAGCATGAGTATGGGCAGTCTTAGCAGCGGCACTGATCAGAGCCCAGAGGAGCTGGCACCTGATCCCGCACCAAGTGGGTACCAGCCAGAGACACGCTCCAAACATGAACCTGCTCCTGCCCCATACCCTCAGCCTCACCGTCATGACAGCAGACCCAAATCCCTCAACATCCCCCCTGCCAGACACAATCCTGAACTCCAGAGGAACTTTAAGGTACGACCTCACACACCAGAGGACAGACAGAGATGGACGCAGGACCAAGTGAGAGAACAGGTTGGTGGATTTGCATAGTAAGCTGGAAACGCTGTCTGTAGCAGCTTATTAAATTAAATATATGGTTCAGTTAAAACTGAATAAATCAGCTCAGTAAATATGAAATAAAAGCAATAAGATCATCTAAATTATTAGGAAATTTGTGTTTAATTTATATAGCAATTTATTCAATGGATTCAAACTAATATTCTGTAATAGGAAAGGATGGAGTAAATGATCTCTTATTAGCATCTTCCTGAGGGCAGCTGGTCTGTGATCTATATACACTACGTTTCAAAAGTTTGGGGTTAGTACAATTCTTATGTAAACTAATGTTTTTAAAAGCAGTCTCTTATGCTCACCGAGGCTGACATTATTTGTGATACAGTTTTTATAGGTTTCTTTGATGTATAGGAAGTTCAAAAGACTTGAATTAGAAATCTTTTGTAACATTAAAAAAGTTTTTTTACACTATTGATCAGTTTAATTTATCATTGCTGAATAAAAGTATTAACTTATTTCAAGTAACAACAATAATAATAATAATTAATAAAGATCTTACTAACCCAATCCTTTTGAATGTTAGAATGTCTGACATCTGTCTCTGGGGTTTTCCAATAGCTGACTGATTTTTTGTTTGATTGATCAAATGATTGATTGATTGATTGATTTTATTTGTTTATTTATTTATTTCATACTCCTTCCTGGCTCCTAGGAAAACAATAACAACAACAAAACATGGAAATTCATCTGCTTCCTTTTAAATAGTTAAACAGAAATATTAATTTAATAATGAATGTTACTTATTTTAACCTATTAATAAATATCATCCCCAAAGGGCACTCCAAAATATGCATATTCATTATTTTAATTAAATATTAATCTGAACATTGACAACCCTCATTTAAATGCAAGTGACATTTAAGTGAACGAGACTAGTGCTTATTTATGCCCAAGATTGAACCTCAAAATCCTGAGAGTACTGATCTACTATTTTATGCTCTTAAGAGCTGATGCATAAAATGTGATATTTGGAGAGCAAAATATTTTCTTTAGTGTGATGTAAATGTATTTTTACATAATTCTGGGGATAATTCGAGAGACAATTATAGAGAATAAGACATTATTACCATTTACTCGCTCAGTTCGGATTGAGTGGCAAGTTAAAAAGGATGAAAGAAAATCATCTGGCAGAAATTGGATCCGTCTCATTGTAACCCAGACATAAAGGGAACCCTGATCAAAAGCAATTTCTTGAAATCCCCAAATATGAATTTCATATGTTAATGCTCAGGAATAAACAAATTTCCACCGCGCTAGAATACATTACCTTGAGAAGCTTTTTAAATTCCATCCCATTATGCTCACTCAGGTACATTGTGTGGGTGTTGTTGTTTTTTTCTATTTGTTTGTTTGTTTGTTTGTTTTTTCATTTGCTTGAACAACCCCAAAATGAAAACTGGCTCATTTCTAGAAAACTCTGACTAAAGTCACAAAACAAGCAATAAATGCAAACACAAGGACGTTCATTAATTATATTAAATAGTAGTCTGGTTTGCTGACAAATTTTGTTTCAAAAATGATGTTTTCTAGATATTTTCTTCGAAATGCCTTACTTTTTGCATTTGCAAAACAGAATAGGAAATTAAATCTGTCCAAAGGGGAATTAGGTGAAGGGGTGAGATTTAGTCAGATTGCCTCAGTGGTCCATTGAATGTCTTGTGAAGTTCTATTACCCTCCTGCTTCTTTATTGCCTTTGGGCAATGAGGAGATTACATTTTATCCTGTCAGGCAACAAATGAATTTCATCAAGTAATAATGTCCTCATGTGCCGTTGACAGAATGATCTCATTTGAGACTTTAACTCCCCTGCAGATAGACAAAGATTAAAAGTGTCTTTTTTAGTACTGTGCATTTTCAGTTAAAGACTACATCTGTTCATTTTACCAAATTGTTTCAATACATTTTGTTCATTGTACTGTATAATTCGTACTGTATAAATTGTTAATGCTGTCCAATGCTGTCTGCAACTCATCATCTGCCTTTTTTTAATGTCACATTTCACTCTCCACTCATTTTTCACTAATTTCTCTTAATTTAAATTCTCTCTAGGTGTCTAATAGTGCAGAACAGCCAAGGAAGCAGCAGCGGTCTGATTTAAATGGACCACTGGAAAACAACAATGTCGCTGAGGTGAGCCTATAATCACAGCACACATTAACCAATCAATATGTGACAGTATTCACCCCCCATAATCACCACATATTTCCATCAGAGCTGTCCTGGTCAATGTCAGCCTGTCATCTTATTTACTTCACATTTCTCTCGCTTTCTTAGACAATTAATCCTTTTCTCCAGCACATCTAAGCTTTTGCACTAGCTAGCCACCATTCTCCCCCATGTGTTGATATTGTAAAATAATTGGCTTTGCCCTTTCCTGCCCTGGTTCTACTGTATTTACACAGAGTGAGGGGAGTTCAGCCTTGAGCTGCCTGTTCGACTGCTTCTCTACACATTTTTTATGTATTAATGTAACCTCCATAAGAGCCTCGTACCCTGAATGCAAGAGCCATAAAATATGAGACATCGTCTGGGCAGCTACTCAAAACTGCCAAATAGGTGCTCAAAACATGTTTTATAGCGCTACCAAGCATTCTGCCAAGGTCATTTTTAGATCATTCTCAACCCAAGCTTTGAATGCTGTTGTTTTTCATGTGCCTTTTTTGGTATAAAAACTGCCTTATGAATGTTTCACATGTGGGAGGTAGTGAGAAATTTGTGAATTAGGGTTATGAGGGTCAAGAATATTCATTGTAAAACCCTCTTTAAAAACGACTGTTTGTTGAAAAAAAAAACTTTGAAATGTGTTACACTAGTCAAATAAGTCCAAGTATAATGGTAATAATAATCCACTAAGTATTCACCCAAGGGAATTTTGTTTGTACACATCACTTGCATTCGGATGCAACTCTCTTCTTATGTCATGTAAAGCAGTGTTCAGTCTTGCCTTACTTCCCCTGAACACATTTAATTACCTTGGTTGAGGGAGCTTTTGAGTCCTTAGATTGCATTTAATGAAGGCCTCTTGAAGCATAACCTCCATTTGGATGGCTCTGTAGTAAAATGATGGCTATTACTCTGTCTGACGGTGTGTCTGTGGCCTACAGTGCTCGGCACAGTCCTGCAAAGAGCCACTTCAGAATGATTGACAGGATTTTGTATTGTGATACAATGAGCCTCATCTAGAGTCATCTGGATGGTTTCCATTTGATTCTGAGTGTTAGGTTATTTATTTATTTATTTATTTAGGCTCATTTTCTATACTCTGGCCTAGATGGCAAATATTTTGATAACATTATTTTATTAAAGTTATGATTATTTAATTAAGCAAAATCACACAATCATGCTCCAAATATGGCTGAGTACCACACAGCAGTGTTGATATTCAGACCAAACAGCATGATAAAAAGTAAACAAGAAGTTAAATATTGAGCAAGCAATATTTTCCACAAAATATTGTCAGTTACTTTGTCTGATTTGCTCAACCAACAAAACTATGACAAACAAAGCCACATGCAGAACCATTTTCAAATAATACAATAGTTTAAGTGATTCAATGACTCACTCATAAACACAGTTGCTGAATTTGAAATAGCATACTACTCTTACTACAGTATATCTGGCATTTGACAGTACTGTATGTTATGATACTTTTAAACAAATCGTTTGAGCGAATGATTCAATGACTTGCTTATGAAGACGATCTTTTGTTTCGGTTGAATAAATGGTTCCATGACTCACTTATTTAGACTACCTCCTGGCATAATGGTGTAACCTGCAAAAAGAGAAACTAAGGGCTATTGGACTGTACATCATCAGTCTTGGAAACCCGCTCAGCCAATCAAGTTCAAGGACCAAAACTGTTGAATAATAAATGTATTTGCATGCATGTACTTTTTTTATTATATTATGTACAGTATATTTTTATTATATTAATTATTTTTATAATAAATGCTGTTGATGAAGTTAACCTAGAGATTATGTTTTTCTTCTAAAAGGTAAATACTTTATAAGCATGCTGTTTGTCGTAAGCACATTTCATCTACTGTTTCTCTGTTTCTTAGCCAACAAAGAAGACGGCCTCGTTTCCCAGCTTTGTGGATGGTAAGCGAGCAACTCCTGTCTTTTATTTTTTCTGCATTTGATAATCTGCCCCCAAAACTTTTATTCTATCCAAATTAAATCAACTAAAAAACAAATCAAATTCACCAAACCAATTCAGAGCAAGGAGATTAGAGAGCCGCACTGAAGAATGCATTATGTCTCAGAGGATTTACATGGTGAAATGCTGGCAGAATTGTAAGCTGTTTTAATGGGTTGCAGTGGTGAGACAGTAATTAGAGTAGTCATGTTTGCTAATATTAGTGGATGCTCAGCTAGAGAAATACTCATAGACTGTAGCAAAAAAGAGTTCTGGAAACCAGGACAATCGATTGACCGCAGCTTATTTTTTGTTTAAGGCAGCCTGAGATGTATTGCTGCTGTCTTGTTTTTTTGGGAACAAATTCTGCTTTCTATTAAATGGATCGAGTTTTGTCACATTTAAATCATCTGCCTGAATGATGGCAGTATAATGTGTCCCTTGGTGGGTGTCACTGACGTCCACATTTCCATATCACACAAGATGAATACACGCAACACACCCTGCTTTTCCTCATGTGGCCACCTTCGTTCCCGCTTTTCAGTGTCTTATCAGCCCTCACCGTGGGATGGAATTCAGAACATACACATATTCACTCACACTTTCATACACACAACATCTGCATGCAACTTTTCTGCCTGATAAGCTCACACTCATATACCTTATCAGTCACTGTGAGGTGGTCTACAGAGGAGATGGCAACACAACAAATAGCTTTAATAATGAATTCTCAATGCTTCCTTTCTAACAGTGCCAGGCCCATGTGAGCCTGAGGACCTCATTGATGGGATTATCTTTGCCGCCAACTACCTCGGGTCCACTCAGCTTCTGTCAGAGAGGAATCCATCTAAAAACATCAGGATGATGCAGGCCCAGGAGGCAGTGAGCCGGGTCAAGGTACAGAACCTAGAACCTAGTATTTCCATTTTATTTCCGTGTGGCTCTCAAGCGAAGCAGTTTGAATGAAGCTAATGCAGATTTCTCTGTGGAAAATTAGATGAGATGAGATTTGTTTGTTTACACCCCAGGACTTGTTGACTAATCAGTAGTTATAGGATTATTTTCCGTGGTGTAGCAGTGTAATCCCTCTTCCTCCCAATTGGTTAAAGTAGAAAGCTCTCCTGTTGCCATGTTACATCGAAAATTTGAGTGAATTTATTGTGTTTTAAGAGAACGTGACGCAATCAAACTGACAGTTTTTCCCTCCAAAGAACTTTGGATACTGATCTTCTTCCTTAAACAATTTATGGGTAGACAAAAAAAAAAAAGAAGACAAAGCTCTGTACATACTTACAGGTGCTGGTCATTTAATTAGAATATCATCAAAAAGTTTTTTCACTAATTCCATTCAAAAAGTGAAACTTGTATATTATTCAATTTAATTCAATTCAATTCAAATTTATTTGTATAGCGCTTTTCATGATACATATCGTTTCAAAGCAGCTTTACAGAAAATGGATGTCAACATTACAATTTAAAGAATGCAGTTAGCAAATTACATAATTTAGTTAATTAATTTACAATCAGAGTTAGCAGTTTAACCGAAGTTAGAAGCAATGAGCTCCCGGAAAATAAATTACATTAACAATAATTAGGATATAGAATTGGGCAATGTGCATGTTGATCCAGATGATTGCGTCTTCTGAAGTCCTCGCAGGAACTGGCGCCGTCTCTTCACAGGTGATGGTCATCTGAGGTCTTCTTAAGAGGCTGGATTCAGACTGAAGCTGATGTGCTCTCTAGTCACCTCGGGGCGGGTGTCCCGGGGTAAAACAGAAAAGCAAAAGTAGAATAATTAGCGTAGCTGCTGTTCATAAATTTAAGCAAAGATAGTCATAATGAGCAATTGATCTGACATGCATTTATGTGAATGTTTATTCTATTTTTGAATGTTTATTCTATTATATTTATGTTATTATATTCATTCATTACACACAGACTGATATATTTCAAAGGTTTATTTATTTTAATTTGATGATTATAACTGACAACTAAGGAAAATCCCAAATTCAATACTGAAGACACCTGGTGCCACACTCTAATCAGCTAATTAACTCAAAACACCTGCAAAGGCCTTTAAATTGTCTCTCAGTCTAGTTCTGTAGGCTACACAATCATGGGGAAGACTGCTGACTTGACAGTTGTCCAAAAGACGACCATTGACACCTTGCACAAGGAGGGCAAGACACAAAAGGTCATTGCAAAAGAGGCTGGCTGTTCACAGAGCTCCGTGTCCAAGCACATTAATAGAGAGGTGAAGGGAAGGAAAAGATGTGGTAGAAAAAAAAGTGTACAAGCAATAGGGATAACTGCACCCTGGAGAGGATTGTGAAACAAACCCCATTCAAAAATGTGGGGGAGATTCACAAAGAGTGGACTGCAGCTGGAGTCAGTGCTTCAAGAACCACTACGCACAGACGTATGCAAGACATGGGTTTCAGCTGTCGCATTCCTTGTGTCAAGCCACTCTTGAACAACAGACAGCGTCAGAAGCGTCTCGCCTGGGCTAAAGACAAAAAGGACTTGACTGCTGCTGAGTGGTCCAAAGTTATGTTCTCTGATGAAAGTAAATTTTGTATTTCCTTTGGAAATCAGGGTCCCAGAGTCTGGAAGAAGAGAGGAGAGGTACACAATCCACGTTGCTTAAGGTCCAGTGTAAAGTTTCCACAGTCAGTGATGGTTTGGGATGCCATGTCATCTGCTGGTGTTGGTCCACTGTGTTTTCTGAGGTCCAAGGTCAATGCAGCCGTATACCAGGAAGTTTTAGAGCACTTCATGCTTCCTGCTGCTGACCAACTTTATGGAGATGCAGATTTCATTTTCCAACAGGACTTGGCACCTGCACACAGTGCCAAAGCAACCAGTACCTGGTTTAAGGACCATGGTATCCCTGTTCTTAATTGGCCAGCAAACTCGCCTGACCTTAACCCCATAGAAAATCTATGGGGCATTGTGAAGAGGAAGATGCGATATGCCAGACCCAACAATGCAGAAGAGCTGAAGGTACTATCAGAGCAACCTGGGCTCTCATAACACCTGAGCAGTGCCACAGACTGATGGACTCCATGCCACGCCGCATTGCTGCAGTAATTCAGGCAAAAGGAGCCCCAACTAAGTGTTGAGTGCTGTACATGCTCATACTTTTCATGTTCATGCTTTTCAGTTGGCCAAGATTTCTATAAATCCTTTCTTTGTATTGGTCTTAAGTAATATTCAAATTTTCTGAGATACTGAATTTGGGATTTTCCTTAGTTGTCAGTTATAATCATCAAAATTAAAAGAAATAAACATTTGAAATATATCAGTCTGTGTGTAATGAATGAATATAATATATAAGTTTCACTTTTTGAATGGGATTAGTGAAATAAATCTACTTTTTGATGATATTCTAATTATATGACCAGCACCTGTATATATTAACACCGATTTTTTTTCCATTTGCATTAGCAGTAGGGATGTGTGATATGTGATATCGCTGATAAATTGTAAGTGTTTTTTTAACAATGTGCAAGCTGACATTGATTGAGTACTTCATCACTCACTTTGCAACAGCCAAACAAAAACACACTTTGAATGCAGCCTATTACAATGCCAATAAAAAAAGTTACCAAAAAAAAAAACATTACTGGTGTGCATCTTGGTTAACACTTTACAATAAGGTTAATTTGTTAACATTAGTTAATGTATTAACTAACATGAACTAATGATGAGCAATACATTTGTTAAATTATTTGTTAATGTAGTTAATAAAAATTCAGCAGTTCAATGTTTGTTCGTTACTTCACAATGCATTAACTAATGTTAACAAATACAACTCTTGATTTTAATAATGTATTAGTAAATGTTGAAATTAACATGAACATAGATTAATGCTGTAAAAGTGCAGTTCTTTATTACTTCATGTTAACTAATGTAGGAAACTAATGTTAACTAATGAACCTTATTGTAAAGTGTTACCGCACCTTGACACAAAACAATGGAGCTCAGTGCAATGTCAGTGTCAGTGCAAGTTGTTTTCAGTTAAAACAGCTCAAACATGCATTTTATTCTGGGACTAGGCCTTATTTGTGAAACTGAGGGTAGATGAATTTGGTTAAATCTAAAAATTTGAAAAAAAGATGGCACATAGATTTAATATGGTTTGGAAAAATTGCCTTTTATGAATGTAAAAAAAATTATGAAAAAATAATGAAATCATTATTGGGAGGCAAATATCACCCCTTGATGGAAAAGTTTATTTCTGCCATTTCCATCGGCCAGAATATATCAAATATGAAAAGCTTTGGGAGTCAGCTGTCCAAAACAGGCCTAAATCAGTATACCAGCACAAAAACACAAGGATTCATATTGCCATACTGTTTATATACTGTTAATTACTAGCCATGATTGGCACTCCATTGCACTGGGGCAGGAGGAAATGGATGTGTTGTCAGTCCTGTATTAGATGTTTCATCCCTCTTAGCAGTAAGCAATAGGAATCCACACAAGCACTGTGAGAAGCTGCTGTCCTAACCAAAATATGCTGTGCACGATGTGTCTCAATCAGTTTCAGACTGCCTGGCTCCACTCATGCTTGGTAAACTTCAATTTAGCTTTTTCAGGACAGAAGCAGTTCTCGAGTAGTGCATCTGAATATAAGAAATGGAAACAAGCTGTAGAGCTGTAAAATTTCAATGCATCAGGAATATGCGACTTTTGGCTAAATATGATTGTTTATTAATGACATGCGCGTCTGTGAAGTGTAAAATCTCTGCTGTTTGGTCCTGTGGATCCATGGTACTGGGATGGTATCACATGAACTTGGTTCAGAATGATTATATTTATATGTCACATACCTTAAAGAAATAAAACATTACCATGCACATATCCAAAAAAGTAATACCATGGTACGTTTTTAGACTAGTTAGACATCAAATTTGAGATAGAAATTACATTTTAATGCTTTGAAATGGTGTATTGAGGTATTGTATTCCTTATTCTTACAAAGCAGTAGTCTTTAATCCCTAGTTTACATTGCTCCCTCTTGTATTGCATGTTATTTTAGGAAAAGACTATTGTTGTAACTGCAGTGATGCTTCATTGCGGTCCTCCTGGTCAACAGCTGGCAGTTAATTTTACATGAGATGCTCCACAGTGGCCCACTAAGCTGCTCCACATTTAGAAACACATACCTGTGGCAAGGACAAGCACAGCTTTTTGGAAGCATTTATTTAAAATAGAAATGTTCAGTAACGTTGTGCTTATTGCCGAATAAAATAGGGACCTTGTGAATCAGAATGCAGCTTCGGCATCCACCCTGGCTACCAGCGATCTCAGACCTCCTTCTCCTCTCTCTGCCAAAGGCCAAGCCGGTCATTTCTCTTGCCAGCTACCATTAAAAGCCATTCAAAATGAAACCATGGCAACACACTCTTTCCTTCTCCTCTCTCTCTCCCTGCTGTTATTATGAGGCTAGATTCTTAAAGACCCCCTTTGGTGAAAATCAAGTTTGTAATGCTTTTTATATGTCTATGTGGTGTTTTTAATATGCTTTGAGACAAACCATGTGCAAATTCATCAGTGAACCAAAAACTGCAGTGAACCAAAGACAGTCTCAAAAACGTGATTTGAAATTTTTCTTAGAATGCTGATTTTTAGAAGGCAGCTGTCTGACTCTGAGCTGGCAAACAGGAACATGGTTTGTGTAACATTAGCGACACATTATTATGTTTGATAACGCAGTCAAGCCAAAGGCTAATCAAATAAATTACCGTTAATGTGTCCGACGTTCTAGAGAGCGACACATAAAACGAACTACCGTTTTGATGCATCAAGCCTGTATAATTCACTCCATTTCTTTTTCTGAATCAGTTTCTGTTTCAAACATATATGGCTGAATTAAAGCAGTATTTCCACTTGCCATTGTGTAGCATTTACTACAGTTGAGTGAGTGGATCAGGTAGTCTGAGCTGATTGAGTGGAGGCACGGACTAATAAGCATAATCATGAATCCTTGTATACTAAATTAAGAGGTACTTTCAAGCTATTTTAAGGCATGAAAAACGTTTAAATTTGTCATTTTGCTGATCAAAGATGAATTTTAAGGGACAAAATTATTGACTACAGGGGGAGCTGAGATGAACTGCACGGTCTACCTTCCTTTCTCTCTTTTCCTCTTTTCCTCTTTCTCCTTCTTCCTTTTAGTATCTTGCTCACACACACACAACTCTGACATTCATGCACTCACACATCTGCTCTTCCTCTCTGCAGATGATAATGTGTCTGTCCACAGCTGAGTGCGCAGTATGTCAGTGCAGAGCCTGAGGACAGTGTTTTTCTCGTCGCACTTCTAAAGTAGTGATTTCCAACCTGGTATACGCATACCCCGAAGGGAGGAGACGGCCCACTCATATAAAACTGAATGGGAGAAATTGTGGCGCTCAATATGGTGGCTATGGGTGCTGCTTTAGAGTTAACGGTCCCATCAGGCTTTTTTTCTGTTTGTTTTGAATGTGCACCTATTAACTGGACCAGCCTAAAATAAAGAGTGTTATTTTTGTTGTTTGCCTGAGACTGTGAGTTGAGCCAAAGAAGCACAATATGAGACCATTGGTGTCTGATTTTATTCCTGATTTGAAACATGTTATTTCAAAGTACTCGATCAAAACACACATGATATGCAAACACTGAACATGATGCAAATTCATGATAATTATAATAGCTTTCCCTTCACTTCATTCGGTCTAATCTTACATGTTCTGCCATTGGCCTTTTGTACATGTATAAATTCTCATTAACGTTTGATTTTCGCTTATAGGATATTTCATACTTGTTGTTATGAGTAAAAAGTAATTTGGTGTCGATGAAGGGGTACTGATGGAGCTGTGGAGGAGAAGCACTGGCCATGCCTCAGACTGTCTCTAGTATCTCACGTCTATTCTGAATAATAACTGCAGTACCTAAGCCAACATAATCGCAGCACGTTCTTTTTCATGCTGGCCAAGAAAGAAAGATGTAGCCATTTCTTTTGTTTTAGGCAAGAAACATCGGAAAAATGCCTAATGTTTTATTGAAGTGTATCCCTGTAGCCTCCAGATTGATGCAGTATTTATGCAACATTCATCGCCCACACGTTCACCGTCTCATTTCCCCTTTACTTTCAAGCTCTTTCTCTCTTCTGCTGTTGATTTATCTCCTCCTCTCTCTCTCCCATCTGCCAATGGAGGATGAGGCATGTTGGCAGCCAGAATGACAGAAAAAGAGTAGTCGTGCACATGATGCTCAGCCAGAAAGAGATGAGAGCAGTTCAAAGGATCATGCTCCCATTCAGGTGGAAGGAGAGAGAGAGATACTCACACACTCTCAGACACGTAATGAGTGGGATCTTTTGTCTTATGGATGTTTATAGATAGAGCTTACAATTTTTACCTATTTCTAACCTCTCTCTTCTTTATGTTTAAATTGTGAATGTTCATTCTATACAAATTTACTCTTATACATCAAGGCTGTATGCTATCTGGAATTGTGTGTTTTAAGTCTTAGTTTTTGTCTTTCAGTGAAAATATCCTTTAAGTGATGTCATATTTTGTTGCCATTGTTAACTATAACTAAAACTAAAATGGTTAAAAAAAATTGTTCTTTAATTGAAAAAAAACTGAAATAAAAACTTTTAAATATGAGAAATATTGCCATAGCAACTTATTGAAATAAGTTTGAAGAACTAAAGTACTAACATTTAAAACTAAATACAATAAAAAATAAAATACTAAATTTAAACCAAATTGTTGGATTGTTTAAAACTTAAGATTTTCCTTCCTAAAAAACATTGTAATTGCATTAATATCTTGCCATGTTATTTCTTTTTTAAAAGTATGTTGTTTTTAAAGTTGTTTAATTATCGTCATGATGCGTTATTGTTAATGAAATCAGAATACCATAATATTTTTCTCTAATTTCGTTGTCGAAATGAGTTGCACAGTTGAATGTATTGTATCCAGTCAGGTCCACTATGACAGCTGTTGTTCTCCCTGAAGTCATGATATGGCGGATTGATAAACTGAGGTGTCTGCATTTGTTGTGAGATTCTGACAATGAATCCAGTGTCAGTGATGAATCACACAACTATAACAATTTGACATTTATTGAAAGTAATGACTGCTTGTGTTATAAAAGGGCTAAAATATCTATTTGGGTACAAATAGACATTTTTTCTTATCCTGCTGATAAACTTCAATGGATAAAATAATTGAAACCTGTATTTTTTGGCTTTCAATGTAACAGTTATTAAACCCATATCTGCATGTACTATGATTTGCTATCCGTATGTATGTGTGTCCAGGGGGAAATGTTGTTGCATTCTGGGTTTGTTTGTGTTTGTGTACAAAGAACACACATGCCATACATGGCATGCAGACTTTGTGTTTGGTTGTTTATATGTTTTTGCCTGTTTTTAATGTATTTTTTTTTACCTTCATGCCTTTTTGCTGCTCCCGTGTGTGACGACCCCTGTACTGTCCTGAACGTCTCCCAGAGGGTACAGAAGGCAGCCAAAATCAAGAAAAAGGCGGTGTGTAAAAAAAAAAAAAAAAAAAAATAGAGAGAGCGATAGAAGATGAACTTGCCTTTTTTCTACTCCATGTCTGTGTCCATCATCTATGTAGTTTTCATTAGTGCTGGTTCATACCATGTGGAGTGAATCTTTAGATCGGGCTGTCTGGGATCTGTGAGGGCCTCTTCATGGCCGCAATCTAACTAACTATAGCCAAACCAGCCTCTTCTGGGCTGCTACTGAAGCTTATGAACCTTTGATGATATGGAGTCAAAAGCCATTTTCCACACACTGCACTTTAACCCTGTAAAACAATTGTAGCTATAAGCATCCATGGAACCCATTTCTTATTGCATTATCACAAAACAAAAGCAAGAATCTGAGAAATGTACTGACAGGTAAATGATTGGCACTCTGAGACAGCCTGACAGCTGGTTAAGTGTTGCCATTGTGTTATTTTACTTACGTCTGTCATTGCATCACGCTGCGCTCCACCTCACTGCACCGAATGGGTCTCGTTCTCTCTCTCTTTCACTTTGCTCTCTAGTGTCAATCATCTCATTACTTCAAACCTCTGCATGGCTTCTATTTATCACAGGAGGCTGTATACCCAGTTATTATTTGTCTCTTGGCCTGATTACCTCACTGTGTTTCTCAGTTATAGGCTTTGAAGAGTTTTTTTTATTGTTATTATTTAAAAACATGCTTTCAGCAGTTTTGATTGTGAGACATACTTTGTCACCATTGCCCTACAGTAATCAATTATTAATTGGACAGGTTATCGATAAGCAATGCAGTTTCACATTTTCAATCTATATGTTCTTTGCCCCTGAGCATACCATATTGTTTTCCCATTTGGACTATTTATGCTGCAATTTACAGAGGTTAAGCACTGCCCTGGGCTCCCCTCCCATGTGGACAAGCTTGTACTAGTGCATGATTTATTAAGTGTAAAATACTTTCATTAGGGACTTATAAAGGTTGTGCCTTTTCCTTAGGTCTTCTCATGAGCCATTGTGAATTATGGCATGGTGACCTCTTGGAGGTAGAGGGCAGTTTTTCATATTTTTGTTTTTTTATTTATTTATTTGTTTATTTTTTGTTTGTTAGCAGAGCCCAGAGGGAGATGCTCAGACTTTGACGGAGGTGGATCTTTTCATCTCAACTCAAAGGATCAAAGTGCTCAATGCAGACACCCAGGTGAGTTCATGCGCTTGCCTTGAGCTACAGGTGTCGAAATAAAATCGGAAAAATAGGAGTAAATGGAAGCACATTGGCGTAAGTCATTGACTGACAGCTAAACTGATTGTAACACTTGGATATTTTAAAAAGCTAATCAAATAAGCCTATAAAATAGGAACAAAATAGTCCTGAAGCAAAATATGTAGCTTATACAGGTTTCATTTCCCTGTTGCTTGTTTTCTTTATAATTAATATTAGATTTTTTTTTGTACTTTAAACTCTTAAAACATTAACTAAGATTACGTTCTATTTTTAAAACGTTTGGGGACCATTTGTAAATTTTCCTGACTTTGGGGTTAGTTATTAAAAAAATGAGGAGAGGGATTTCATTGATACAGACTTTTTACACTTACTATGTAATGCAGGGTATATTTTGGTATATTTTGATATGCTGAAATTGGATCTTGTATTTTCTGAGCATGTTTTTTTCTTTCTTGAAATATTATTCCAAATATATGGTTGTGTTTTTTGTTTTTTTTGTTCATTTGTAATTTATGAAAATGTTGTTGAAATATATAATATTGCATGAAATAAAATATATGTTGTTAAGATTACATTTAGTCCAAATCAAAGATTATATATATATATCAAGTTGGAATGGCCAAAATATGAAGACATAGAGACGTTCTTAAGACATAGAGTATACATAATAAATGATATTTTGAAGAAAGGAGATCAATCTTTTATAGAATGTGAAATATTTTATGCAAAGAGAGTGCTTTTTATTCAGATATTTTATATTACGTAACTATTTGTTACATAACTGACATAAAACACGTAATGTGTATCCATTGAGAGAAGGGATGTGCATATGATCAGGCTTGTAGACAGTTGTTAGTGATGGAGAGCTTAATGATGGCTGTAAGCCTTGTGCTTAATCTCCAGCTGCACATTTTACACATGCTGTACGATCAACGGCTCCTCCTTTTCCACACTGTGGTACTGTAAGCATAAGGTAGGAAGAGCTACGAGCTACATGCTGTGCTGCATTTAATGGAACATTTAGTGCCATGGTACTACTGAGTAACATAGCTGTGTGTGTTGCTGCAATTATGTGTGTGAGTTCTTACTGAACAGCAGTGTGTGGGCAGGCTGGCATGGACATTTCGTTATGTGCTGCAATGCAGTGTCAGTCCTCACCCTGCCTGTCACTTCTCACAGTCTCTATTGGCTGTAATAGATTCATTACAGTGCCTGCAAGGTACTCCTCATACCTTCAAAGTACCCTATAAGTCTGAGACTTTTAGAATTATTTCAGCCCAATCCGCCAAGCACACAGACTCCACTGAAACTTAAAAAAAGCACTATTAAAGTTTGATTATCTTGATGGAATGTATACATGTGCATACCAAATATAATAGCATACATATAACTAATAGTGATGACATCATTATAATATTTGCATATAGAATTGCAATTGTTTTTCTCATGCATATCTTTGCATATTAAATCAGACTTTTCTTTCTTCTGTTAAACCATATCACCTTTAAATGGATTACTACTTGACTGTATATAAACATAAACTTAGCAAAAATAGAAACGTCTTTTCACATTCAACTGCTTTTTTTCCCCCCAGCAAATTTCTTAACGTGTAAATAATTGAATGATCATACAAAGATTTCAGCCAAACAGCAATGGAATAATGAGTTCACGAAAAAAAGAACTACACAAGGTTTGCCAGTTCTTGCGGTGAGATGTTACTCCACCTTTCCACCAAGGCACATGCAAGTTCTCGAACACGTCTGGGGGGACATATGGTTACACAAGGTTTGGCACTGCAAAGACGATCTGTTGTGCTGACTTAGGCTTCATAAATTAGGGACATTGCTAGAGGTGTGGGGAGACGGGTAGATCATGAGATGAGACATGAGTCTAAGTTCACGAGAACGATATGAGAGAAGATTTTTACACTGTATTTTTAAGAAATCCTCTCTGACTAAAAAATAGTCTGCAGGAGTATTTAAAATGTTTTAGCTAATCATCTTGTAATGAATGTCATTTCAGTTCTACTTCTGAGTGTGAATTATATGCACTGAGCTCATAAGCTCAATTGACTGGCTTCTCTCCTGTATGATTTTTGAGAGGAGTCTCTTCAGACCTTAGAACTGTACATGATCCTAACTGAACTCCTTTCCACACAGTGATCATAGAAATAAAAATATAGAATAAAAAAAGGTAATACTTTACAGTAAGGTTCATTTGTTAACATTAGTTAGTGTATTGTGTAATGTATAATACATTTGCTACATTATTTATTAATCTTTGTTAATTAAAAAAAGTCATTCGTTGTTAGTTCATGTTAGTTCACAGTGCGTTAACTAATGCTAACAAGCACAACTTTTGATTTTAATAATGTATTAGTAAATGTTGAAATTAACATTAAGATTAATAAATGATGTAGAAGTATTGTTTTTTCTTAGTTAACTAACTAAGAATAACTTATAACTAAAGTAGTTAACTAATGTAATTAAGTTTTCTTTTAGTCATATTAAGTGCAAACAATAAGTGCAACCATAATCAAAGTACTCTCACAGTTAGCAAAGTGCAAATAGAGACCAAATTTTTCTTAAAGCTTGATACAGAGCTAAGAGATGGTTACTACACAGCCCAGTCTGAGATAGCTTTCATATTGGGAGATATTTGAATGCATCAGGAAGCCGCTTTCAAAATGCAGGGTATTGAAACCGCGCTTGAATGCACGCTCGTGTTTACTTTCGCGATCGTGTTTACTCTGTGAATAGAGAGTGGCGGTGACCGTTATACAGACCGCTATATCGTTAAAAAGCAAAATGACAGTGGAGGCGTAGTGTAAATGTAGCGGTGGCATATTCTATCCTAACATCACCCTCACATTCTGCCATGCTTTTCTCCTTGATGAGAAATTTCGCGAGATCTTGTGGCACGAAATCTTGTCACACTCCTAGACATTGCAGTTTATCGCTGTGGCCACATCAGTCCTCATGCCACCCGCAGCAGAACTATGGCATGTTCACAGGTGATCAGGGAGCCTGGGCATCTTTTTCAGAGTCGCAGAAATGTCTCTATAGTGTCCTAAGCTATTGCTTAAGTGTTCACCCAAAAATTATATATTTGTCATTAAGTATTCACCCTTGTGTCCTTCCAAACCCGTAATACCTTCTTTCATCTTCAGAACACAAAGATATTTTTGATGAAATCCAAGAGGTTTTTTATCCCCCAATTTAAAGCAACGTAGTTACCATCATTAAAGGTCCAGAAAAGTAGTAAAGACATTGTTAAAATAGTCAGCATGACTAAAGTGTGTCAACCTTAATGTTATGAAGTAACGAGAATACTTTGTGCGCAAAAAAACAAACAAAAATAATGACTTTATTCAACAATTTTTTCCCTGTCATTCACCCACGCAGTTGATGCAGTAGACACAGTACTTGCGTCCAAACGCCAGCTAAGTACTAAATACTGAGCTGGTGTTCGGATGTGAACACTGAAGCGCTGGACTGTGCCTACTGCATCAACTGAGAGGGAAGAGAAGAAATTGATGAATAAAGCTGTAATTTTTGTTTTGTTTTTGCGCACAAAAAATATTCTTGTTGCTTCATAGCATCAAGGTTGAAACACTTTAGTCATGTTGACTTTTAACAATGTCATTTGTACCTTTCTGGACCTTGAATGGCAGCAATTACGTTGCTTTTTATGGGGGATAAAAAGCCTCTTGGATTTCATAAAAAAAATCTTAATTTGTGTTCTTACGGGTTTGGAACGACATGAGGGTGAGTAATTAATTTTCATTTTTGGGTGAACAAACCCTCTGATTGTTTACCACCTATAAACTACTATCTTAAGGACAGGTGCATGTGCAATAATTGCTGTAAAAAATGGTTCATTGAACAAGTATGAATAAAATTGTTTAAACCCTTTACAATAAAGATATGTGAAGCTTATTTGGATTTTACAAAATTGTTTTTAAACTACAGTGTCCTGTAAAGGGATGTTTCTGTTTTTGCTCAGTTTATAATGACTATGTGTGGATTCGGGTGCACAGCCAACACGAAAACAAAATGACAATGATAAAGTATCTCAGATGCACAATTTCAGGAACACAGAACCAAAGCCTAAAACATAGCCACACCTTAAACACTATTATTTTCCTTCTTTGCGAACACTGGTATTACCTTCATGTAACATGGTTGTTATTATTAGTGAATTACAGAAAATAATGTAGTGAATTACATTATTTTTAGGGAATCATATATATCGGCTCGTTGTTTGTAAAATATATAAATTAAGTTACAAGAATAGGTTATCTATAATAAATGATATCAGAACTGTGCTTCACGGTCTGTTTCATAGAGCCTTTGAAGTAAATGTGACATATTATGGTCGTATAATTTAAAGAAGGGCTGCGCTAAAATGAAAAATGAAAATGAAAATCCCACACATGACCTTTGTGTGCATTGAATCAAAATGCTGCATGAATTTCCTCTGTGCTCTGGATCATTAATTCTTTCAGCAATCTGATGATGTATTACCTTTTCTTTTGTACATATGAGTGCATGTCATTCATTCTGTTTCTTGGGCTTCTGTTTGAGTGTCTCAAACAGAACAGCATCAGAGTTATTTTAGTTAATTCAATTTCAAGGTCGTTTCTCCTTTACTAAGCAGGAATGGCTGTAGCTTACTGTTTAAAGATCTGGGTTAACCCAAGGCTATAAGCTTGTAGCTTCAAACAGATCTTCCTGAAGGGGGGATTCATGAATAGAAGAGTTCCGGAAACCCACTGTGCATGCTTAACCCCAGGTTTTTTTTCCGGAGGCTGTCCCTAAGAAAATATAATGTAAGCCCACTAGGATAATAAAGTCTCCAAAATGATAACTAAGCTGCTAAATTGGATTAAAACTAGGAATGCAAAGAAATGATTGTGGTTACTCTCCTGGTTGTTTTGTAGGAGACCATGATGGATAACGCTTTGCGCACCATCTCATACATTGCTGACATCGGAAACATTGTGGTTCTGATGGCAAGACGCCGCATGCCACGCACCGCCTCGCAGGACTGCATCGAGACGACCCCTGGAGCTCCTGAGGCCAAGAAGCAGTACAAAATGATATGCCACGTCTTTGAGTCTGAGGATGTGAGTGTGGCTTTGAATAATTCTTTCCTTTTTTACTTTGAATATACTAGTCCAAAGTTTTAACAAAAATAATGGATGCTCACTTAATAATTTTTGCCTAAATATGACTTTCTTTTATAGAACTAAATTTATACATTATGTATTTATTTATTTATTATTTTTATGGACAAGTTGGACAAGATGGTGAAAGAACAACAGAGGACACGTGAACAGCATACATACAGTTTTAGTGTTATTCTAAAATGTAGTGTGTCCAAACAAGTGTTTTGTGTGTGTGTGTGCGTTTGTGTGTGTGTGTGTGTGTGTATGTGTGTGTGTGTGTGTGTGTAATATACATACATACATACTGCCGTTTAAAAGTTTTGGGTCAGTAATATTTTTTTATATGTTTTTAAAAGAAATCTCTTATGATCAAGACTACAACTGTTTGATCAAAATTCAGTAAAAACAGTTATATTGTGAGATATTTTTACAATTTATAACAACTGCTTTCTAATATAATATTTATGTAATTTAGTCCTGTGTTGGCAAAGCTGAATTACTCCAGTCTTCAGTGTCACATGATCCTTCAGATATCAATCTAATATGCTGATTTGGCACTCAAGTAATATTTCTTATGATCAATGTTGAAAACTTTTATGCTGCTTATTTTTGCGCAAATTGTGATATAAATTTCTTCAGGATTCTTTGATGAATACAAAAAAGTTCAAAACAACAGCAATTATTTTAAATAGAAATCGTTTGTAACATTATAAATGTCCTTACTGTCACTTTTGATCAATTTAATGTATCCTTGCTGAATTAAAGTATGAATTTCAGTAACACTTTAGTATGGGGAACAATTCTCACTTTTAACTAGTTGCTTATTAGCTTGCATATTGGCTGTTTATTAGTACTTTAAAAGCACATATTAGTGCCTTATTTTGCATATTCTTCATCTCTTAATCCTACCCAATACCTAAACTTAAATGCTTAAACAACTACCTAACTAACTATTAATAAGCAGTAAATTAAGAGTTTGAGGCAAAGGTCACAGTTAATAGTGAATGTGTTCTCCATACCTAAGTGTTACCTTCATTTCTTAAAAAAAGAAAAAAAGAAATACGTTTTGACCTCAAACTTTTGTACAGTAGTGTATTTATGGAATGGGAGCCGTTATTCAGCTAAATCTCGCATTTGGATTCACCTGAGGTTCAGAGAATAGCCTCAAAAGTAACCGTGGCTGCAGCTTTACATAATCCTGTTCTAATGGACCTACTTTTCTTTCCTCTACAACACTCCTCTGCATTGCAGTTGTTCTTCACTCATGCTGTCTAATTACACTCTTTGATGTTCCAGCCAATGAGTGTGTGTGTGTGTGCGTGTCTGTGTGCGCACCCACAAATGAGTCATTTGGAGTCATGGCTTGATCCACTTCTTTATTTTCACTAAACCTATTTTTCATATCACATATCCGTTGTCTACCTGAGTACAATAATCACACATTTTGGCATATCATATAAGTTGTTATCATCCTTAAAATAAAAGTGAGACCTTTGATACATTTAAGTTCCATTTCTCCTCTGGGGTCCATCTAAATCAGTCGGTTAACCACCCGTCTGATCTCTGCTGTTGTGTTTTTCTTTGTTTTTATCATGGCTGATGTTCAGTTCTCTGAATATTCCTGTGTTTCCTGTGCAAATCAAAGCCTGCAACATGTTGGGATGTTAGATTATTAATGGCATGACCCCTACCTGCACACGTCGCCTGAGGGGAACTGTTAAATCAGAAACCGTGGCTTTGCATCAGAAAACAGCCTCAATTATTAGCAAAGGGGGTGAACCACTTTTCCAGTGCACCTCTTTAGCATTCTAGTGCGACAGGCCGATATAATAGCCTTTATCCAGCAACTTCTCTACTTCCTTCACAGTGAGCACTATTGTTGCATCACCATGCATTCAGAGACGACAGCCGGCAGTTATTGAAACTTGAAATTGATGTACAATGAAACACAATGAGTGAGCAGATTCACAAAACATCAAATCAATGGAGTGAAAAAATAACAGTGTTCAACTTCTGCATTGATCTGCAGTATATAGATGTATAAAAAGGCACAGAAGCTCATATTCATAACAACTAATGTGCTTTTAGGCCAGAGGAGAACTGGCCTCCTAACTAAGCCTGGTTTCTCCCAAGGTTTTCTGTGGCTTTTGGCTTGCTCACTTGGGGTTTAAAGGGACAGTTCACCCAAAATGAAAAAAAAAAAGTCATCATTTACTCACCCTCAATTTGTTCCAACCGTCTTCTGTTGGACACAAAAGAAGATATTGCAATGAATGTTGGTAATCAAACAGTTGACAGTAGTCATTGGCTTCCATAGTTGGAAATAAATACTATAGAAGTCAATGGCTACAGTCTAATGTTTGATTACCAACTTTCATTAAAATATCTTCTTTTGTGTTCAACAGATGAAAGAAACTCACACAAGTTTGGAACAACCTGAGGGTGAGTAAATGATGACAAATTTTGGGGGGTGAACTATCCTTTAAAAGACAATTTATATTCAGTTATATTATTGACTTAACTTGTACTGACACTATCAGATGAGAACAAAATTTGAACAGAACTGAGCTGGACAATAATACTATTGCATTCTTTAGAGCTGCTTTATAGCTTTCTGAAATTGAACTGTTGAATTTTGCAACATCAACACTCATTGAACTGAGCTGAATAGTGAATACTGTCTTCTATAGAACTGCTTTATAGTTTTACAGTTACTGATTAACTTTGCATGAACACTGCCACTGTTACTGAATGAAGTTCAATCAAAATTTAAAAAAAATCCTGTTTATTATTGAAACAATCTGGATTGTATAAAGCCCTATATAAATAAATGTGACTTAACTTGCTTTTTCTGTTTAAAAGGCTCATACTAAATGAACAAAGACTATACTTCTGTTTACCTCTCGCATATAACCCATTAATAATTACTGACAAATGTATACATGAGTTAATTGATTTTTGCAGTTGTTTCACCTGGTTTTCTTCTCCAACAAATCCAGGCCCAGCTCATAGCACAGTCCATTGGTCAGGCATTCAGCGTGGCTTACCAGGAATTCCTCAGAGCCAATGGGATCAACCCAGAGGACCTGAGCCAGAAAGAGTACAGCGACATCATCAACACACAGGAGATGTACAATGATGACCTCATCCACTTCTCAAATTCTGACAACTGTAAAGAGGTCAGCTGCCAGACACTTTCTTCTCTATTAAGTGTTCTGTTAGAGCACAGCTGACCCTGTTCACTGCTGGTTTGCTGGTCAATACAAGTGGGATTACTAGAAAACAGAGAGCAGTGATGATGGACAGCAGCACAAATGTGCAACACTTGGAAAAAACAAAAAAACATGCAAACCGTTGTTAACATTTGTGTTGGTTTCTAAAGCAACTGATGAACTTAAATGTTTCACTTACATAATAGCTTATATAAAGGATTTAACATAGTGTTTCTGTGCATTTATAACTAGTGGAGACTAATGCTTTTCAGAAGTGTGAAATCACTTAACAGAAAAATGTGTACTCAGATCAATTTAGTTGTCTACAATGTTGATCCTAAAATCTGCTTCTGAAACAGCTATTAAACAGGGAAATTAAATTAAAAGGTCAACTATTTACAGATGACATTAGGCAGCAAGATTATAATGCTAAATTAAATGTTCTAAGCAGCCGGTGTTCAAATGCTGTCAATCACGTAAATCACAGTGTCAATTATTGACAGTCTGTTGCAAAGTCTCGCTCATTTGAGAGCTCACCCAACTGTCATATAAAGCCTTACAGACAAGACTAAATTACAGTGATTAAAATCCCAAAGTCCAATAAATAATCAGATGCTTTTCCCATGCAAATAGTGCTCCCAGTAAAGCACAGCATCTATTTTAAATTAGATTTAAACCCATTAAACCGGATGACAAGGAGCATGATAGTAATGTGCAATTTTATTGAATGTATATTCTTGAAAATATTGAAATTCTATAATATACTGTACACTATCATTTAAAAGTTTGGGGTCGATAAGATTTAAATGAAATTAAATTCTTTTATTCAGCATTGATGCATTAAATTAACATGATAGAATCCTGTAAAAAAGTATCAATAGTTTCCATGAAAAGTTTTCAACGTTGATTAAAAATAAGAAATGTTTCTTGAGCAAAAAATCAGCATATTGAAACAATTTCCAAAGATTACTTGAGACTGGAGTAATGATGCTGAAAATTCAGCTTTAAATATTTTGAATGAATGACATTTTAAGATATATTAAAATAAAAAACAAATTTTACAATAAAGCCCCAGATATACTTCTTTTTTTACATGTACGTGAACAGTACAGTCAAACGCACAACCGTGTAAACTATACTTCATTTGACTCGTTCGCATACACATGAATTCGACACATGCACATTCATATGTTTGTATTCTTTTATGCTAGAGTTGTACAAATAAGGGTACTTTCTAACCTCTCCGGACAATATCTCGTCTATGTAGGCCTCCATTCTCGCTGTAGCTTGCATGCGCTCCGGTCTGTTCTGTTTATGCAGTTTTTCTTTGACTATCTTGTGAATTGATGCCCCCAGGGTATGGTTGCCACCTTGTGGATAAACTAATTATTGCAACAACAAAAAATTCAATGCAAATGTGTGACTTCTCGGTTACAATAATCCAGCAGTACAGTACCCATGTACTCTTCTTATGACGAAATTTGCATCGTGCGCACTTAAAAAATCTTACCAACCCCAAACTTTTGAACAGAAGTGTATAGAGTATTTGTACATAAATAAATGTCATTGACATTTGTAGCCTTTTTTGGATATGCGGTCTTCACCAGTGCACCAAATAACTGAAAGGCTAATTTTTTCTAAATTTCATTTTTTTCTATATAGTTTCCTTTGAACATAATGTACACTAGAGGTAGAGGTTGTGAACCCTCATGCTGTCAGTCTGTTATCAACTGAGTAAAATTGTTTCCTTAAATTTGTTCTTTTACAGAGGCCTTTTATTGACACCAACTACAATCCCTTGCTTCTATATTTCTCTCTCTCTCTCTCTCCCACCACAGTTGCAGCTGGAAAAGCAGAAGGGAGAGATTCTGGGCATAGTTATTGTGGAGTCTGGCTGGGGCTCTATTCTGCCCACCGTCATCCTGGCCAACATGATGAATGGAGGCCCTGCCGCCCGTTCTGGGAAGCTCAGCATCGGTGACCAGATCATGTCAATCAACAACACCAGCCTGGTGGGGCTGCCTCTCGCCACCTGTCAGGGAATCATCAAGGTGTGCACAGGGGTTGGGCTGTCACAGTGTGCAGTGGGCTGAATCTTGGCTTGTCCATGAATCCATCTGTGTTATTCTGAATAGCTGGTTATTAAGGGTCTGTGGTCTAGGGCTACTAAAAGACCACAGGACAATCAATAAAGTGGTTGCAAAGGCAGTTCAATCTTGCTTTTCTGTTGTTATAATCCCAATGTAATAATACAGTGCAGGTGTGATTGCACTGAGTAATATAATCACACGTTGTGTTTATTTCCATCAGGGCCTGAAAAATCAGGTGCAGGTGAAGTTGAACATCGTTAGCTGCCCTCCTGTAACCACAGTTCTCATTAAGAGACCAGACCTCAAGTACCAGCTGGGTTTCAGTGTGCAGAATGGCATTGTGAGTATGGAGGACTGAAATACAGTATTGAAATATTATTGTTACTATTAAGTTCAACTTTTGTTTTGTGCTCCCCAGATCTGTAGTCTAATGCGAGGAGGAATCGCCGAGAGAGGAGGCGTGCGGGTTGGTCATCGTATTATTGAGATAAACGGCCAAAGCGTTGTTGCCACGGCACACGAGAAGATCGTCCAAGCTCTCTCCAATTCTGTCGGCGAGGTGAGAACTATACATACACTACTGTTCAAAAGTTTGCTGTTGGTAAGATTTTTTTATTCTCCCCGAGGCTGTATTTATTTGATAAAATACAGTAAAACATAATTATTATTACAATTTAAAAATGTTTCCTATTTGAATCGATTTTAAAATTTAATTTATTCCTGATAGCAAAGCTGAATATTCAGCATCATTACTCTAGTCTTCAGTGTCACATGATCCTTCAGAAATCATTCTGATAAGCTGATTTGGTCCTCAAGAAACATTTTGTATTATTATCACTGTTGAAAACAGTTGTGCTGCTTAATACTTTTGTGGAAACCATGAATACACTGTTCTTTGATGAATATAAAAGTTCAAAAGAACAGTATTTATTTGATTTTTTTTTGTAAGATAGCCTAAATGTCTTACTATCACTTTTGATCAATTTACGGCATCCTTTCTGAATAACATTTTTTAAGAAAAATGTCTGATGACCAGACCTTTGAATGGTAGTGTTTAGTAAAATATATATTAACTATTGTTGAATAATATTTTTTAGTGTTTAGTAGAATTGTTTTTGTAGTAAAAATAATTTTCTTTGTTTTGAAATAGATCCACATGAAGACAATGCCAGCCGCCATGTTTAGACTCTTAACTGGTCAGGAGACTCCTATGTATATATGATCTGAGGTGAACTTGAGCTGAGATACACAACCATTCTGCACTGGGACCAGTGCAACCAAGAATGCACTGGGAAATTTTTGAATGCAGCAATCACCTTTCTCTTTTTATGTTCACCAAAAATAACTCCCAACACACTTACTGTCTGCTAACATTACTTAAGAGATATGGTGTGTCATTTCTGCATAGTGTGGATTCTGTTGCTGTGTTATGTCTGCTCACGGGGTGTGTGCATAGTCAGATGAAGATGAAGATGGAGTCGATGCATCTCAAGTCCTTTCTTCATAATGTAAGGGGGGAGGCTTTGTACATTTTATTTTGATGCTATTCTTGTTTAATTTATTTACAATTATGTGTGTGTGTGGACATTGTTGGAGAGATGCAAGTTTGTTTTGTAAATATGTAATCGTATCAATGTCAGAAAGGAATGGAAAAGCCAGAGTGAGAAGTCCAAACAGTAGAAGCCCAAAACATCAAGCCTGCTGACCATTCCAGAATGTTCGTTTCTGTTAATAAGACATTTTTATTATAAACAAAAGATATTGGACATTATACTTCCATTTCAGGTGTCACTGAATCTTAAATTCATTAAAATGCACACTGAACCAGTACATGTCCCCGACATAAACATAACTGAACTTACTGCAGCAAATAATTGTGTCATGACATATATATCTATAAGCTCAAAAAGTACAGGTGTAATCCATACTCATCGTACAGTGAACTTTGTAAGGATCAGAAGGGACTTTATCAACAGAAGAGAATCGTGCCACATTGCCAGCCTTCATCAATGGATAAATGTCATCTAGTGGGCATTAAAGACTGAGCAAATTTTGACAGTAGTTTTTTTGTTTGTTTGTTGTTTGTTTTTACACAAGTGAACAAATCTTTTGTAAAATAGCCTACTGTATGTAAACAATTTCTGGACTTCTCCCATGCTGTAATAATTGAACATTCTCTTGCCATGCTGTAAATGAATTTTTTTTCAAACACAAAAACATTGAATGAAATGTAAGAGTTTATTTTTTAAGTGTGCTTTTTTTGTGTATGCCCAGCTGCAACTCATTTGAGTCAGTGGTGAATGTAATAGTGTTGTTAATAGTGTGTCCACTTCCTTAAGCAGTATTAGAATGTCTGTACATAAACGTTTAACCTTGTTTAGTACTGTGTCCATGTAGGAATCACTGTTAGTCCCATTTTATCTTTGTGAGGCTTTGGCCTTGGGAAAATAAGAAGACACTGTGACCAAAAGCCTTACCGCTGCGTAAGAAAGCTTTTGAAAATGAATTGTAATAAAAAAAGAGACATGAAACAACTAATAATACATGAACATGAATACCTGTCTGCATGCATCTTAAAATTACACTATGGCAAAATAACAATAAAGTGTAACATAAGCCCTTCGTGTTTTTTATCTTTGATTCTCTTGCAATTTTACTTAGTGTATTTGAGAAATAAAGAATTGCTTAAATTAATGAAGCCTGAGTGGGTCATACAACCTGGAAGCTTGAGTCAAAATCCAACTCAGTCCAACCACCTCTAACAGTGGCCAGCTTCCAAAATGTTAAAATGGCTCTCTTGCCTCATAATGTGGACCTTATGAGCACAGATTTGATTCTCATCGTTGGAAATCAGTTCAGCCAGCGCAGATTTTCAGGTTTTGACATAGTCAAGGAAAGAATGCTTTATCTGATCTTATGGGAGATTAGAGGGACCTTACCAAGCTTTATTACAATATTGGAAGACAATATATTCATTAATAATGAATGTGTTTGTGTGTGTGTGTGTGTGTGTGTGTGTGTGTGTGAGTTTAACCGTTCTCCAATTTTGCAGATCACTGCTCCCCCTAGAGGTTATAAAACTACACTACAACACTTTCAAGAACTGAAATGGAAATGGAAGTTGGCTTAATTAAAATATATACTGTTTAAAATAGCTCAAAAGTTACTTCAAATACGAGTTATCATTTGAAAAGATTAAATGTTTAAAAACAAGATGATCATATTGTAAATATAACCAACTTTTATCATTTTAAAAACTCTAAAATTACAATGCTCTTCATGATTCTGTAGACAAAAGGTTTTATTTGGGGAAATTTTCTGCTAAATATTTTGCTTAAACTATTCAGTAAAGAAATGCATCCATTCCTGTGCCAGAACTCATGGGTTCTGGTCATTCTTTTCACATTTTAACATGACTAACTCCAAGCCCCTGGTGTGAGGTTTCAAAGACCTGCACAGCCTGCTCCAGCGGGAAACGGTGGGTGACCATGGGCTTGACATTCACCTTTTAAGCCAACACAGAAATGGCCACTGGCCACCTGGAGAAACCGCGAGGGATTATGGGTAAAAGTGTTAAAGTATCATCGATACATATCAAACTTTTTTTTTTTTTATCTTTTGATCGACTCAGAGAAGTTGCATTTGAAATCACAGACTCAGCAAATTATGGTTATGGAAATGGCCAGGAATAAAGATCTGAATGACTTTGACAAGGGCCAAATTGTTATGGCAAGGTGACCGAGTTAAGAGTATCTCTGAAACGGCAAGGCTTGTGGTTTGCTCCCGGTCAGCAGTGGTGAGAAGGCCATCCAAGGCTCATCGATGCACAAGGGCAACGGAGGCTATCTTGTCCGGTCCAAGCCAGAAGGTCTACAATGCAACAAGTCACACAAAATTTTAATAATGGTTATGGGAGGAATGTGTCACACACACAGTGCATCGCACTCTATTATGCATGGGGCTGTAAAGCCACAGACCAATCGGAGTGCCTTTGATGACCCCTGCCCACCATCAAAAAACCTCTACAATGGGCATGTGTTCATCAGAATTGGACCTTGGAGCAGTGGAAGGTCGTCTGGTCCGATGAGTCCTGTTTTCTTTTACGTCACGTGGATGGCCATGTACATGTGCACAGTTCACCTGGGGAAACGATGGCACCAGTATGCACTCTGGGACGACGACAAACCGGGGAAGAGAAAGGGTATTGTTCTGCTGTGGGTCCAGCCATTCATGTGGATGTAAATTTGGCACATACCATCTACCTAAACATTGTCACAGTCCAGGTAGACCCCTTCAAGACAATGGTGATCCCTGGAAGTGGCCTGTTTCAGCAGGATAATGCACCCAGCCACACAGCACACATTGTGGAGGAATGGTTGGAGGAACATGATGAAGAGATCAAGGTGTTACCGTGGCCTCCAAATTTCCCATATTTCAATCCAACTGAGCATCTGTGGGATGTTATGGACCAACAACTTCGATCCACAGAGGCTTCACCTTGCAACCTAGAGGACTTGAAGGATCTGTCTTGGTGCCAGATACCACATCACACCTTCAGGGCTCTTCTAGAGTCCATGCCTCGGCTGGTCGGTGCCGTTTTGGTAGCACGTGGAGGAGCAACAGCATATTAGGCACGTGGTCATAATTTTTTGGCTCATCTGTATATAGAAGTAATTTCAATTTCTTTTATATGATATATTGGATTCTTTACTTACGACTTATTACTTATAAAACACCCATTTGCTTTGGCTACCAATAAAGACACTAGTCCAGTTGGTCCAATGTTAATAAAAACAAACAAAATCAGAGGTCATTACTCATATTGGTTAGTTAATATGTAACAGTTGCTTAAATATGTGCAGTCATTAGAAATGGTTGACCTATATGTAAATAGCTGACTCACTCATGTTCCCTGACATTCTTTTCTGCAACCCACCGCCACCCCAACTACTCACTCTTGGCTAGTTCCTATCCCAGCCAAGGATACGGCGAGCACTCTGGGTTCGGGCCAGATTCCGAGCTCAGAGCCCTCTTTTGGACGGCACGCCAAAAACACACTCTTTTACTCTAATTCTTTGTAAGTGTGAACTTGTGAACATCACAGCAGATCCCACTTTCACTCCACGACCAGAGGCTTCAGGATCACGGGCTGTTTCTCTAAATAATCCCTGATGCCCCCATTCTGCCACATGTGCACATCTTATCCACAAATGCCCACAAAGTGCATCTGAAGTAACAGGTCTTCTATAAAGATACAGGAAATATTAAAATTCATGAAATGTCATACCAATCTTTGATCTCTTTTAGCGAGCACAACCTTGTCTTTATCCACTTTCTTCACGTGTACACGTACATAGCAACTGATAACTTCTGTTAGTTTAAATAATTATTTAAGTGGCGCTCACTGTAGAGCTAAATGACATCCAGCTCCCTCTCTCTGGACGTCATGGGTTCAGTTTGATCTAGTCCAGCTCCACCTCTGTGGATCTAATGGGTAGAGGTAGAGTTATGGGTAGGGTTTGGTTGTGGTTGGACCTTCTAGCTCCACCCATAATGCTGAAATTACGTCCAGAGGAACTGGACTTCACGCTCCAGCTCTAGCAGCCTTTCGAATCATTCGGCTCTTGATTGATTCATGTATGCTTTCACTCACTCGCACTGATGCTGCAAATGGCCATTCAACATCTTGTTTTCTCAGAAGGTCATTGACTAAAACTGTGCTCTGTGCTGTTGCAGCTGTACTGTACTTAAAATAACTACACAGACAACTGAAGTACAAAAAAATCTTTGGTAAAGATTCATTTTTTTGTGAACAAGATTAAGGTAAATTGTAAATTGTAAAAATGACCTGCTATTATCATAGCATGGAATTAAAAACTGCACTTTAACAAATGTTCATGAACTTTAATTTGAACACTTTTCATGACTCATAAATTACAATTAAATTATAAACAATTACATCCCCTGTGAAGAGAATCACTGAATTCCTGTGACTGCTGTACCTAAGACAAGATAGTGAGGTTGGTCTTAAAATTAGCTGGATTAAACAAATGTATTCAAGTGACTGTAGCGAGGCAATAATAAGATGTGGGTCTAGTGATTGATCTCATGGGTTCTGGTCATTCTTGTCACATTTTAACATGACTTTAACTCCAAGACCCTGACGGGTGGTCTCAAAGGCCTGTACAGCCTGCTCCAGCGGGAATCGGTGGGTGACCAGGGGCTTGACGTTCACCTTCTTAGATGCCAACATAGCAATGGCCACCGGCCAACTGGAAAAACAATGATATCACAGGTAAAAGTGTGAAAAAAGAACAAAATCTATAATAAATCATCTTTTGATCTACATTGTACTCAAACTGCTGAAACAGTCATAAGTAAATCTCTAGCCCTTGTGATCCTACTTACGTATTACAGTAGCGGAATACACCTCTGATGTCAACTTCTCTGACTGCAGCATTCAGAAGAGGTATGGTGGTCATCTCAGTACCAAGCCCAACCAACACCACCACTCCTCCTGAACGAGTAGTCTAGACAAAAACACTACCATCAGCCCAAAAAAGTAGGTCTAAGCATGATCAATGATTTTAACATGTTTAAAACATGGAGTTTCTTGTCATCAAACTTGCATAGATGGCAGTTTGAATGCTGCTCTGCACTCCAGTGCATTCAATGCTGATTTGAGGCATGCAACCCAGCATTCCCTCCACTTGTTTGGCTATGTCCTGTGGTGCATCCTCTTTCTTCACATGAAGCAGGAAGTCTGCTCCAATCTCTTTAGCCTTGGCAAGCCGATCAGAGGACAAATCTACAAACGCAGATTAAAAATATATTTTATATGTGCAATTTATACATATATAATTACTGTTTATGCATTCTGAATATATACATTACCACTTATTACTACTTGTGAAGCACCCATGGCTTTGGCCGCCAACAAAGAAACTAGTCCAATTGGTCCTTTGTAGATGAAAACAAACATACATTTATATATATAAAAAAAATATATATATATATATATATATATTTTATATATATATATAGTTATTTATTAATATATATATATATATATATGTAGTTATTTATTAATATATATATATAGTTATTGTTTGCTATAACCAGTCATATATTTCAAAAGTCATGTTAAAAAGCTGACATTTCTGAAAATGTTGCAGTGATATTAGATATATATTTTACAGTGCTGACACACTAGAAAACTGGCAGAGGCCAAGAAGTCAGAGGTCAATACACTGATTGGCTAGTTAATATGTAACAGTTGCATAAATATGTGCAGTCATTAGAAATGACTGACCTGCACCGCAGACAAACACTGAGCTTCCGAGAGTGACTCCCGCTCTCCTGCAGGCATGAATGCCCACTGACAAGGGCTCAATCAGGGCTCCCTCCTCATAAGTCACATTATCGGGAAGTCTGCACGCACACAGCCACACATGTTATTATTACGCACAAAATGAAAGAGCCACGGACTTATAATTCATCCAGTAATAGTGATCTGACTTGTAGCAGAAGTTAGCATTGTGTTTGTAGTATCTGCACAGGTTCCCATCATCTGGAGGAGTGGCACAGAAGAATATGCTGGGAGAAAGGTTGTAGTGTCCAGATTTAAAGAACTCATCTACTTCACGAGGAACTCCAGGCTCAACGGCAACTCTGTCTCCTGGGTACAAAAATTATATATATATATATATAAATGTTATCATTTAAAAAAAAAACAAGTCAAATCCAGATCTAACCTGGTTTGAGGTGCGTCACAGCAGATCCCACTTTCACCACTCGACCAGAGGCTTCATGTCCCAGGATCATGGGCTCTTTCAGCACATAGTCCCCAATGCGGCCGTTCTGCCAGTAATGCACGTCTGAGCCACAAATGCCCACAGAGTGCATCTGAAGTAGAACATCTTCAATACAGAAGCCAGGGATGAAAATGGATATGAAAACTAAAAATGTTAATCATCATTGTAAAGCGTTTGGAAATACTGCTTAGTCACACGTGTACCATTCGGCCCTGGCTCCGGGATCGGACGCTGTTCCTGTTAAAGATTCGGAAAAGTGCTATTATTAATGGCACATGCAATCAGAGTTCAAGGGCTGCAAAATCTGCAGCAAAAAGCATGAAATGTCATACCAGTCTGATATCTCCTTTAGAGTGCAGAACCACGGAGAGGTTGTCTTTATCCATTTTATTGTCTTAGACACGTATAGAACAATTGATAAACTCCAGACAACTCGTGCACTCACAGTTCATATACTTATTATTTGGCTCCTTCACTCACACGAGCACTGACGCCCCTCACGGCCGTCCCACATCTTCCTGTTTTCACAGCAGGACGTTCAAGAACATCAACACTGCGCAATCAGAGCGCAGTCTGCACAAAAACATGTAGAGGAAAGACTAGTTTCTGCATTTTATCATTGTTCTTAAAAACCAAATAAATACTATAAAATATGTTCCACACTTTTCTTGCGCTTCATTCATCTTGAAACTCACCGTTTATTCCCATTCAGCCTCAGTTCCAGAAAGGCCGGAAGTTGTCTGTTACTATGGTGATGTGTTTTTGTTAAATGAAATAAAATGAACGGGGATGATCTGGTTCTGGAATGTCTCAATACACAACAGGAGAGTCTGAACATGAGTCACCGGGGTCTAGTTGTTCTGCCAGCAGGCATTTCGAGACTAGTTTATTTGAAAAAACTGTTTCTCAACAACAATCAGCTAATTTTACCACCAGACGAGGTAAGCCGAATCCCCAAACTTAAGCACGGTGTTTTTTTTTTTTTGTTTTTTTTTTTTTACAAAATAGCTACTCGCAAAATGAATTCATTCGTTGCACATTTCATATAATAATGCGTTATAGTATAAAGTTTAGCAGAAATCATGTGTTTGCATCCCCTCTTATAGATTCTGCACCTGGAAAAGCTTGAAGAACTGATGCTGGATAGAAACCAACTGACCGTTCTTCCTAGCAACATTGGTTCACTGAAGCACCTGACTTACCTAGCTGTAAACCACAACCCCTTATCTGTCCTCCCAGAAGCAATAGGTGACCTGAGAGAACTGAGAGAGCTCTGGGCTGTTGGATGTGGTCTCATCTCCATACCATTATCTATTGGCAATCTCAGCAAGTTACAGAAACTTGGGCTCCATAATAATAAAATTACACACCTGCCTTCACATTTTGGAGCCCTCAGCAGTTTGCAGTGGTTAAACTTAGCTGACAATGAACTTCAAGACCTCCCAGAAGAGGTTAATCACTTACAGTCTCTGGTCTACATGAATCTGGACAAGAACTGTTTTACACACATCCCTACTGCACTTACAGGTTAGAAACTTCCCACTTACTGAATCCTTTTTTCACACAGATGGCTCCGTAATGTATTCATACACAGTAAAAACAAGGGCTGGATACAATCTAAAACGAGCCACTACACCGCTGATCTGTTGCATTGCTTTATTAGACATACATTGTTAACATTTAGAGGACTAATAGACACTCTTTCACTCTCTTTATTAGTGCTAATGGTTATTAGATGTAGGTCCCTGTTTGTTCCCTCATGTGCAATTTTATGTTTCCAGACATGGCAAATCTGCAGATCCTGTCTGTTAAATTTAACAGCGTCAAATCACTGGAGGATTACTTAATCCCTGCTTTCAGCAGACTTATAAAACTTGACCTCAGAGAAAATCCTTTAATGGACAGACCACCTCACTGGAAGGTAATTAACCATCAACAGACACAGTTTGTTTCAAGTATGTACTTTTAATATTACCATTGTTATTCTCTGTAACCTATCTCAAATCACCTCTGTTCACATACAGGGATTGGGTTTCATATTGCTGGGAAAAGTGTGATTTACTGAAGAAGCCGATTCATATGAGATGAGCAGACACTGAAAACGAACACCCAGTTGCATTAAATACTGCTGTCAGTGAAACATATAAAACAACGAGAAGTGGATTTATACGAGGCACAATATATTACATTTCTTTGTGACAATAAGGAGGTGTCACATTATTAGATCTTGAAACATTATGGCCATGGAGGGAGGGAAGAAAATCAAAAAGTTTCCCTGAATACTTCTTCATTTGATCGATATGAGCATATCCTGCAAAAGAGACAGAACAATGATTAGTTCCTAAATGTGAGACTATGTGCATTATGGGAGAAAGTAGGATGTCAGCTTTATCTGTTAATTAAGTACCTGAGAACATGTTGTTTACAGGATACTGCCGCATCTCACAGCATGAACACACTTTGTTCGCTGATGCAACAGTCTGGTAATCATCCTGGCTAATATATAACATGAGCGTGAAGATAACATGAGGTTATAAAGGTAAAGGGCTATGGTAGTGAAAGTAATATTGCGTCTATGCAAGTGAAAAGGAACAGTATGAACGAACTACTGGACTTAAAAATGAAATTCACTACAATGAATTTATGGTTTCTGCCCAAAATCTATATGCAATTTAGACATGATTCAAAATTAAATGTTGAGTTAATGCATACCTGTTCTTCTCTCTCACTGGTTGATCTTCAGTCTCATCAGACAGACTGTCTTCACACACTTCAGTTTGTATTTGTTCTTCACACATCACCTTTAATAATAAATAACAACTGAGAAGCTAATAAATGACAATGTGGAATAGCCAGACATGGGTTTAACTGCACTTACCTGTTCATCTTTTTCCCAAATAAACCTTCCAATTACCACTCGCATTTCTAAAGAGAATAATTGGAACTATAATAAGGCACAAAGTATTAAAAAGTATTAAATTATACATTAGAACTGGTCACTAAAAATAACAATGTAACCATTCTGGATGGAGACTGGGGGAAGCACGTAGTGGCCAACAGGCACAGATTTTACACTCTGGCGAGGTTTACATGCTGACAGGAAATTGCTGTGGAAAACTGTCGCCCTGTTCTTTACATAGTCCTCACTATGATATATCCTAAAAGAAAGAAAGATATCAGGTAAAATATGTTTTTCAGACACTTCAGGGGTTTGAGGTACAGTAGAGTCGAATTAAATTACATTATTTAGGCTTGCCACAGATGCAGGTCATCAGCAATTCTCTTTGCATTACATTAAAATACACTATCCCTGCATACTCTCTTACTTTTTGAGCTTCTTTAGAAACATGAACAAAATTCCCTAAAACAAGAAGTGCACAGTAAACTAAATACACCTTTTAGTGTCTTCAGAAGAGGCATCATCACTGAAGAGGTAATCTGCTGTTTTCCAGGAAGAAAGAGCGCCCCCTTCAGAAACTAAAACAAAATAGAGAGGAAACTGTCAATGTACTGTAATGTAATGTTACTGTTAATGTACTGTAATGTAATGTAACTGTTAATGTACTGTAATGTAATGTAACTGTTAATGTACTCATATTTAAAGTCAAACCCTCCGATAAGATCAGATGACATATTTCAAAATATTAATTAATAGATTCTTTAATTGCTTTGATTTGGGAAATTTTAGTAGCATATAACCAAATACTCAAAATCTCACCCCAGAAGCTGGTTACCCCCTGTCCAACACTGCTGGAGAACCACGCGGTTTTGCCTTTAAACATGCTAATGCGGAAGTGTTTATCACTTGAAGGCCTTGATTTTGCAATAATCCTTCTTCAGACCTCTACTGTGTGACAATGTGACTAAAGTCATTAAAGTATTCCTGAATCAAACATGAGGAGAGTAAAGTAGAAAAGTTCTGAAAAAGGAAAACTCAAAAAAAAAAAATTAAAAAGTTCATTAGCAATAACGGACAGCCGTTGTTTCGCAGCTAACACCACCTCAGGCCTCGACGAGCAATGTCCGGTTCGTGAATCAATTGTTCTTTTGAGTCGAATCTTTTTACTCCATTTGACAAGTTTTTACTCGCTCTGAGTAATTTTGTTTTACTATACATATATAAGAGCAAATACACAGTTACAATTCAACAACAATAATAGAATTAAACGGTATTTTTTATTCAAGAAACGTATGCAAACATACAAACATCTTTAGGTGAACATTAGAATAAAAAAAACATTCGTATGTAAAGGAACTAGGAGGCATTAAGAATCATTGACAGGTCTGAGCGGTCAACAAGGGACCACGCCATGACGTAGTTACGTTATGACGTAAAGAATAATCAAATTAATGGGTTATTTGAAACGGAACTGATTCGCGCGAATAAGTCGAGTTTCCCATCACTAAAGAATGACTTTTCTATTGATTCACGAAATATTGAAGAAAGAATATTACCATTAATATTATATTGCAACAATTACATATTATTATTATTATTATTACCACTTCTACTACTAGGTAATAAAAAATTATTTCTCGCAGCTTTTTAAGCTTTAAGTTTTTTTCCCAACAAAAGTCCAGTAAAATATTGTCGTATTGTCTTGATAGAAGCTTGGAGGAAAACTCTCCTGAGTCCTGGATTATTGATTTCTTCAATGGCTATAATTTACTATGACAGAAACATATTGCTCGCACAAGTGTAGGATAGAATAGTGTAGTACACACTCCTGCCCACTAGATGGAACTAGAACGGCGTAATTCTTGAGGACGGAATCCGTGCTCACTGAGGCCTGTGAACGCTTACTGAAGGGATATTGCCCTCCAATAATCTTGCCCTCCAAATTTGATCAACCGAAGACTTAATGCTTAAAACTGTAGATCAAGTGTTCAGAATCAAGCACTTGTTCGCTTGTGCATGTTGGTACTTAATTACATATCAACTGTGATTTAGGTTAGCTGATGTTCTTTGTTTTTTGTTGCGGTTCTTTCCCACGTGTCTGCTGACAGTTTATGTGGGCAGTGGGCACACATTATTTTACACATTCATTTATTTGTGCTACGAAAGCTATAGGGCCCACTAAAGTTAAACACATTTAATTTGCTCACTCTGGCGATTGATTAATAATGCTTGTCGTATCTTGACAGCCAGTTTATTTCATGTTGCAAATAAGACATGGCCAAAGTGGCCTCTACATCTCTATTTGTATCCACAGCACAGGGAGAAAGACAGCATCTGACCTTGTGAAGACTGTTTGTAAAATGCGGTGATAGTGCACCATAAATCAAAAATTGTTCAAAAATGAAATGTCATCACAAGATGGTTTTAGTCATTATCACTTACCCTGAAAAAATGTGTGTTGTTCTCATTCAGAAACAGGTCTTATTGATGTTGTGGTGACCTAAACATGTTTTTAGGAACACATCACTAGGATTAGTAATCTATACATGCTTTTGTTAGAGATATTGTGGAAGTGTCTGTCACTCTATGCTTTATATCAACATAAGGTTTGCCCACACTTCAGTAATTTATGCTGCTGTTGGCACCCACTGAAGCTAAATTGCTTCCTGTTTTAGTGGACAGTATTGTCATGTAGTCTTGTGTTTTATGTCTCTAGCAGGCCATTAAAAAAAGCCAATGGTACAGTAGAAGGATAGTGTGTTATTTGCAGGGTAATTGTGGAAACCTGCTGAGATGAGATTGAGATGCCTCTGTCTCACAGGTTATAATAGCCAGTATATTTTCAAAACTTTTTTTCAGAAGGCTACGGTTTGATACTACAGTCTTAAAAATAAAAGATCCAAAAGGGGCTTTCTCAGTGATGCAGTGAAGAACCATTTTGGATTCCCCCCAAAATCTTTTATTGAACAGTTCTTAAAAGATTTTTTTTTTTTTAGTGTGAATTACATTTTAAACATTTAAAGGACATATTTTTTCCACTATAAAGAGACTTTTGTGGAATGGAAAGGTTCCATGGATATACAAGTTTCTTCATGGACCATAGAAGCCAATAAAGAACATTTATTTATCAGAGTGTACATATCTTAAATGTTTGGACAAAAATCCTCTGCTGTTGGTACATTGTATTATGGGGACTGAGTTAATTCATTGTTTGTTGCATTGTATTATTGCATATTTTTGGTTTTACTCTGAATACCCCTTGTTGGTTCCCACAAGGAAACAAACTTATAAATCATACAGAATTATCTTTTTTGAAAATCTAAAATAGCAGAACATTTTGTGTGATGGGTAGGTTTAGGGGTAGGGGTAGTGTAGGGGGACAGAATATACAGTTTGTACAGTATAAAAACCATTACGCCTATGGAAAGTCCCCACAAAATACAAAAGCACAACGTGTGTGTGTGTGTGTGTGCGCGCAGTTTCGCGAATTAAATTTGAATAATGACAGGTTTTACACTGGTATTATGATATAAACATGAAATATACTTAAAATAGCTTTAAAAACATACTAAACAATGTTTTATTAAAAATGTAAAAATGCAGAATGTTTTCTGTGATGGCTAGGTTTAGGGGTAGAGAATGTACAGCTCGTATAAAAGCCATTACACCTATGGACTTTGCCATTACACCTCACTTTGATAGCAAAACAAACTTGTGTGTGTGTGTCTTAATATATACTTAAAATTTCGTGGTCAGTAAGATATGTTTCTGAAAGAAGTCTCATGGTCACAGTGGCTATATTTATTTGATAAATTAATGCAGTGAAATGTTATTACAATTTCAAAATAACCGTTTTCTATTTCTAAAATCGGCATGAATCAAAAGTTCCCTATTATGATGTATATCTGAGTAAAATGGCTCCTCGAATGATACTGATAGTATATTTATTACTTATATTTTTACTGTTCACAGCAATTGCATATTCTGCAAAAAGGACAAACTATCCCAATTATATTAGCATTTTATGGTTCAATGCTCATGTTTGTGATAACACATTTCCATAATCTGCATTGTTTATAGAGACAGAACATCAAAATCAGAGAGAGAGCAGACAGTGTAGGTTTTTCTTCATAGTTTGCATGTAATTAGGGATATGTCTCATCATAGTGACATTACATTATAGTTTAATGTAGCAGTTTTAAACTTAAACCAGTATATAGATTTTATTAAGTAGTCTATTCTTGGCTGAGAGGGACAAAAGTACAACCATCAGAGAGGATGAAGACATCAAAGCAAAACTACTTTCTTTTCTTTTAATTGACTGACAGCACCCTGACAGCAAAATCTAAAAATAGAGAGCAGAAGATCTGCTCAAATGACTAAAACATAGCTTCTTCATCCTCTCGTACACCCTCGTTTCCAGATTTGTTGAAGCTATGTGTGTTTTGAATGGGAAACAAACTTTTACAAGCGGAGCAAAGAACATTTTGTTGAGACTATGCATAAAACATTACTAGCATATACAACTGGACAGACAGAGAGATTTACAGATGCGCTGAATTTAAACAGATTTCAGCTTGCAGGATATGGCAGCTATGTTTCCCCTCATGCTGTTTACATGGAGAGATGAACATTTGAAGATCCCAGAGTAACAAATGTGGTTATGAATGTAGTGATTGCTACAAATTCTTTTTTGTTGTTGTTGTTTTGTTGGAGTAAGCAGGCCACCAAAAATAGGAAAACATGCACTATCATAGCAGCATCATAATTTACATATTATGTTTTTGTGTACATAAGTATCTAGCATGGTTTTCTTGGCATCTGACACAAGCATAGAGAGGAAGGTTAAAGTAGATACAGGTCAAAATGTGATGTCTGGAGTGACAGTTTTATAATGGATAAGAAGATGGCCTAGAGAGTGTTTGTCATTATATACATTTTTGGGTGAGACCGCAAAAACCGCAATCATATGGTCAGTTTTTTCCCCCCATCAAACATCATCAGAACAACCTCTCAAAACTAGGAATAGAAGTCTGGCCTAAACTAATAAGATGAGTATTTTCATGTTGGAGTTGTTAACTGATAAATGGGTGATATAATACTGTAAATCCATACTATTTTGTTAAAAAATAACGGTAAACATTTGCTATTTTATATGCACATGACAACAACATACATCTTTGCCATTATCTCTTTCAGTGACCTGTATCTTAAAATTGGCAGAAACAATTAAATATCCAATATTGGCAGATATATACCCAATAATAAATTTTTATATATAACACATACACCAGCCACTTTTTAGGTACACCTGTTCAACTCATTAGCACAAATATCTTATCAGTGCATTTAGGCATTACTCAATGCATTTAGGCATAGTCAAGATTATCTGCTGAAGTTCAAACTCAGCATCAGAATGAGAAAGAAAGGTGATTCAAGTGACTTTGAAAGGGGCATGGTTGTTGATTCCAGACGGACTGGTGTGAGTATTTCAAAAACTGCTGATCTACTGGGATTTTCATGCACAACCATCTCTAGGGTCTCAGAGAATGGCTTGAAAAAGAGAAAATATCCAGCGAGTGGCAGTTTTGTGGGCGAAAATGCCTTGTTGATGCCAGAGGTCAGAGGAGAATGGCCAGAGTAGTTTGAGTTGATAGGAAGGCAACAGTAACTCAAATATCCACTCTCTACAACCGAGGTCTGCAGAAGAGCATCACGTCAAACCTTGAAGCAGATACTGCAGCAGAAGACCACACCAGGTGATTGAAATTTCCTACTTCCCATTTCTGATCGGAAAGAACAGGAATCATGGAGGACACCAGGTTTATTCTTGCCTATCTATTGAGAAAATCTTATCAAATCTTATCCTATTAATTGACAACCACATAAACGTTCATAGCTGTCAAACACAGATAAGAACAGATGGACAGAAGTATATAACAGTTTATTTGCAGGCAGTGGTAATACCTTTTGTACCAACGGGGTGATGCAGGTGAGAACAACAGTCTTTGACAGCCTGGTGACTTATCTTCAGGTGAATAACTGGTGGCAGGGATTGCAGACAATAGACGAACACAGCAGCGCTGTGACATGGATGAACAGGCGGAAGATCACAGGAACTGGACAGGCAGACAATCAGGACACAGGTAACTATGACCATAGACATAATAAAAAACATAGACGCCCCATTGGGCGCTTTGGAACGTTGCTGCGATATGTCAACGCGTCCGCCATATTGCTGAGAGCAAGACTGCACTGTAAACAAATGAGTTTTCTGGATAAAAACGAAAATAACTTTTATGTTTATCAACCGATTTCAGTGGTTTATGATGTACGTGGTGTACAAAAAGTTCCATCTCTGGTTACTTAAAACCTCGATGGTAGACTTCAAAAAAAAAAATTATTTTAATAGTCAAAGCTCAGACTTGTCGTGTATTTGGCTGCTTTATTCTTAGGTAAGAATTGTGAAGACGCACATAATGAGAGTTTAAATTTTCACATTAAATGAAAAAAAGATTTCTTATTGTGGAAAAGGCATTTTCTGTCTTTTAACCCATTTTAGCTTTTCTTGTGTTTAGAATTGACCACCTTTGTGAAAATAAAGCAAATCGTCAAATACAAATCCCACACGCTGCTTTCTGTATTTTATAGCACTAAAATGATACAGATATTTACAGATTGATACTCCAAAACATACAATAAAGATAACTGATGGATCCTTTATGGTAATACATATGATATGGTACAACTACAGTTGAATGCAAATAGTAAATAAAAGATATAGTGAGCAGTAACAGTAAATAGTTTGTTGTATATAATATATATAGGAAATAGTTTATGTAGAATATAATAATCAATAATAAAGTGTATAAGATTGCCAATAAACAGTATACAACAAATAAAATGGTAATGAATAGTATAATTATATAATAGTATAAGTACAATAATATAATATCACAATAATATATTGATAATAGCATATATTATATGTATAATATTAATACCGATGGTTTAGCTACGTTCCTAATCCTGACAGACCTGTCCTGCATTGCACAGAGAAATTGCTTGCGGAAAAACCTTCCCTTCTTATAGCTACTTTCCACTTTTTCCTCAACTCTTTGTCACTTGGAAACCTTCAATGTGTGAGAAAAGTAAGCTAGCCAACTAACTAACATTACAGTAATTCACAAAATGTCAGTCACCTAACCAAATCGAGTGCTTGTCTTAAGAAAATAAAGATGCATATTTAAATTTCATGAAATTTAATTTATAAAATATGCTAGAACTATAATGTAAATCATTTAAACTCAGCTTTCACAGGTAATTAGCGACATCGCAAGCTATTTTCTGACTGACCAAATAAATAATGACCAAATAAAACCAGAAACAAATGTTCAGCCGGACCTGTGAAAGGTTATTCCCCGAGACCTGTATTCAATTGGGCGGCGATTTGTACAGCCCCAAGCAGCTCTCCAGCTCGTTTTTGTTGTTCTCCCCTCCGCCATGTTTAAAGTTCATGGCACACCCATCTCAGGAATTTTGGTAGCAAAATTATCCCTAAACTTCCCAGTGGTAAATACAACTTGAGAGGGTGTTCATGTCCAGTTTTTAACTAGGAAACTTGTATTAATGATAATTCCAAGCATGTGAAGGCAGCATAAGACAGGAAACCTAAGAACCTACGATTCGCACAAGGGTATAAAATTGGACTATAGGAAAAAAAAAACGGCTTGGTCTCTATTTCTGCTGCGACATTCGGATGGCAGAGTTAGAATTTGATGTAAACTACATGAAAGCATGGATCCATCCTGCCTTGTATCAACGGTTCAGGCGGCTGCTGGTGGTTTAATGGTGTGGGGGATTTTTTCTTGGCACACTTTGGGTTCTTTAGTTCCAGTTGAGCATTGTTTAAACACCACAACCTACCTGAGTATTGTTGCTGACCATGTCCATCTCTTTATGACCACATTGTACTCGTTTTCTGATGGCTACTTGCAGCAGGATAACACGCCATGTCACAAAACTTAAATCATCTCAAGCTAGTTTCAAGCATGACAATGAGTTCACTAAACTCAGTCACCAGATCTCAATCCAATAGAGCGCCTTTGGGTTGTGCTGGAACCGGAGATTCACTTCATGGATGTGCAACCGACAAATCTGCAACAAACTTGCAGCTACACCGTAGTGCTTTAAATCAGTCTCAACGCCCACCAAATTGTTTAAGATCACATTACATGTTACTACAGTACATTACATTACTGTCCATAATAGAGCCCACCCATGCTTATTGGATTGGCGGAGCCGTCCACATGGACAGATGAAAGCCGAGAGGATGATGGGGTGTGTGGGGGATTAGTGTGCGGATGTCCTGTGAGCTCTAATTAAGCCAGTTTAGCTCTGAAGCACCAGATCCCGCTGCACTGTGACTGCTCAGTGGTGAGATCCACAACCAAGCTTCAAAAATGCTTCAGATTTTACCTCGCCATGTTGCTTTCGCCTGTCGTATTTCTCTTTGTTAGTTCATCATGAGAGTATGGTGTCGGTCTGTAAATGGCACAACCACTCCTTGAATGTGGATTTCGCTGTTTGTTTGGCGTGATAAAGTAGATATTATCATTCTGTTTTAGCAGGCATTTTCAGCTGCGTTTTATGAGTAGGCTGACAGTGTTTTTGTTTCAAATGGAAATCCAATGTCTTGTTCAGCTCGGCTAATGACTTCAAAGGGCTCCTTTTCATGGCAGGTGTCTCTGGATTAAGGCAATTGCAGGATTGTTCTAACCCCCCCCCCCCCGCCCCAACCCCCCCAAGCGTCACGTTTGAAGTGTCATTGTCTGCCTTTTCGGTGTAATTTTGCTTGTATCCAGTTCTTTCAGAGGAAGAGTACTAAAATAAAAATAGCCTTAATTGGATTGTGAAGACAAGTGTAATTCTAACACATTCTCAGTTATTTCTAGCAGTCAGTGAATGCTGGGCCAGTGAAAAGCAAGCAGCTATTATGATGATTTTCCTACTGATTCACAGACATTCTATAGTGTATATGAAAGAAGCTTTTTACTTCTAAATTAATGGCTTGTTTTTTAATACTCTGAGGCATTTAAATCAATTATAGTTTTAGACCATTTTACAATGTATGTGATATATTTCCAGCACCAAATCTGTCTGTTTTAATGTTTTTGAATAAAGTCTCTTATAGATTATGCTCAACAATTCTGCATTCAATCAATACATTTTTACTGTAATATTTGTAATATAATAATTTAAAATCTATTTTAATATATTTTAAAATGTTATTTATTCCTGTACTGGCAAAATATTCAGCATCATTACTCCAGCCTTAAGTGTCACATGATCCTTCAGAAATCACTCTAATATGATGATTTGGTCCACAAGAAACATTTCTTATTATTATCATTGTTGAAAACATTTGTACTGCTTAATATTTTTGTGGAAAACATGATTTTTTTTCAGGATTCTTTATTATTAGAAAGATCAAAATCTTTTGTAATGTTACAAATGTATTTAGAGTCACTTTTGATCAAAATTCAATATTCTAGTTCAAAAAGTTCTATGAACCTCAAAAGATCTCTGACTCTAATGTTGTTTATGCATAAAATAGTTTTTTATGCTCTCAGTATGTTGATATATACATTTTTTTATACATACAAAATAGAAAAACTAGAACCACACTTTATGTAAAAATACTTTCAAACAACATCATGTTGATTTTACTGTCTAAATATAGAGTTGTGTTTCATGTTACATGAATTTTACTGTTATTTTCATTGCTTTAAATGTTGATGTTTGTTGTATTTTGACCATTTAAGAGGAAAACTACGATGAAAACAGGCAGCTGCCGGGTACAATTTGCAGCAACATGTCCCGTTGTTTGCTACAGTAGTTATTGCACCTGAGGATCTGAGAGCCCTTGTCAGACCTTTGTCCAGCTGGTCCAGTGAACGAGTGGGACTGTTTGGCCAGTACTTCTCCAGCCATTAAGTGAATGACTGAGAGGTAATTAGTAGTCGACTGATAGTGATTTTTTTTAAAAAAAAATGTATCTTAGAGAGCAGGGTGGCGGATGTAATGCTGATACATGTAGTATTACACTATTTAATTTGAAGATGGTAAAAACATATGCATAAAGCACTGAAATTAAATTTCTTTATTTACATTATATTTACTAATTTAGACATAAGTCATTTGAAAATGGATATGAAAATAATTGAACTTGATATAAAATAAATCTGTAAAATGAACATATTTACACTTTAGAGTGCAACTTCTTGATTCTGTAATCCCATTTATTTTCCAAAAATAAAGAAATTTACAAGGATGTAAACCTTGTAACCTGCAGTGCATTCAACTGGTAGCCCTCCTTTTACGTACACTATAGTACACTAGTGCACTTGTCACAGTCACGTTTAGTTCTGTTTTGTCTTGTTTAGTCTAGTCTTGCCATTTTTAGTTAATCAGTCATCGTCTGCACCTGTTATCACTTTATCAGTTCAATCTCCGTCACCTGTTTATCGTTTCATCAATGTATTTAAGTTCCTGTCTGTTCGTCAGTCATTGTCTGTCGATGTTTGTGCGTAGCACACTGTTGCCTGTCTGTGACCTTCATTTGTGAATAAACCTGCTTGTTTTTGATATATCCTCGTCTTCTGTCATCCCCGCGTTACAGCACTACAGTTTAAAAATCAAGGATTTAAATTTTGTCAGTTGTGTGTGTCTAGTCCAGCTGAACTGTCCTATTCGCATCTGATTTGCATGAAACGTTGCACACACTTGTTTTTAATAAAGGCCACAAATGCGCACTTCACAATCTCACAGCTGGACATGCCAAAGTTTGCGAGGTTTGTGAAATGAAATGTTTATTATCGGTCAACCACTAGAGGTAACTGAAGATGTAAAAGCAAATGGGGTATGTTTGTGTATTGGGCAAATTTGAATACTTTACAATGCTATTGGTTAGCACAAAGATGAATTTCATGATTTTACTTAGAACATTTGAATTAAACGGATAATACAAAGCTATTGCTGTTGGTCTAGAACACCAACTGAATATACTGAAAATATGAGGTTACATTTACAATATTAGACTATTCTGGCATTATCCAAATCCTCATCTTCCTGTATTCTGGCAAACGGACAGCTAGTGCTCTGTCAGATTGTTTATCACTATCTGCGTTTTCTCAGTTCGTGCTCAAGTGTAGGGTCTGTTTCATTTTGGCCTCACTAAACAGCTGCAGTCTTGTCCAAACATACACCAAACGCTCTTCTGCTCAATTCATGTTGTTACTTTAATCCAGCTCTTACTGTATATGGTGCTCTGGTTTCCAGCACTTTGATCTCACATCATCCCTTCAACAGTTTTATAGACTATAAGACTCCAGCTCTAACTTGGCTGCCTGAACTCTTTAGTCTGAGATTGAGTTCTCTATTTATTCAGTATCTCTGTTTACATAGACACATGTTTGTTCTCAGTGTTTGGGTTCAGCGCATACTTAAAGGCTGTTAAAAAGATTTTGGAGAACAAGAAGGTGCATAATTTAGTCTTTGTATTACCATGAGCTAAATACTTGCATAATTAATTTGCCTGCCCTAAATATATTCTACAAAACCTTGAATAGAAAAAGACTCTCATTATCATAATCTGTCCAGCCATAGCCTTTTAGGATCTATTCCTGAAGACTTGACAGCAAAGGTCATCCAATATGTCACCAAGACCAATATATTTGCCAATTTTTGACTTAAAAAATAAATAAATAAATAAATAAATAAATATATATATATATATATATATATGTATATATATATATATATATATATATATATATATATAGGCCAATACGTTTCTTTTTTTCTGTTTGGCCGATAAATGTCAAAAGTGGGACTTTTATATTGAGATTGCCGGAACCTTTATTTTGACAGCGCTGAGAACGGCAGTGCCTATTCCTGTTCCTGTTGTCCAACTTCATTAGTTTACTGTCTTTGTTTAAGAGTCCTTATGTATAATTAGGTAGAGATGTTAAAGAAAGTAAGTGGTACATGAAAAATCATTGTAGCTTTTGCCTTTCTGTTATTAGAAACAGAAAAGCTACAGCTATAGTACTTAAGAATATACTGTCAACGTTCACCAAACACACATTTATATCATTTAAAGAAGTCTTTGAATATCTAATAAATACTTAATTATTAAATATATACTTTATTAGAATTCTCTGACTCTTCAATCTTTACAGATAGCCTTGCAAGCCATTTGTAGATCTTACTTGAATGAAAAAGGGAACAGGGAAAAGTATTAAAAGTAGATCATGAAGTAGGATTGTAATATCTCCATGAGATTGTCCAAGCACAAAACTGAAGACCCATATAGGTGTTGTTCTTTTGGGATACGATTATCATCATCTTTGGGAATTAGTATATTATAAATGTGAGAAATACATGGAAAACACTTTCTTTTACTCAGCAAATTTAATTTGGACAATTTTCCACACTTCATTCAATTACTTGGCATTGAGCTTGATTCCACCCCTTTTACCCACAGGTTTCTTTTTAGAAAAGCTCCATCCCAATTCACACACTTCTATTTTGCTTTTCATTATTTTGTTAGGTCATCACTATAGGGACATACCACATCATAAAATGGCATCTTGGTAGCACAGAACCTAGTGTACTATTTGACCTTGCATGCGTTAAGCTTACATAAAACTAAATTCATAGCCTTGAAATGCATCGTTCTTTTTAACTTCACAAATTTATCAACTTTTAAGATTAATACATTTCATACCAACTACAGCTTCGCCCTTACATCCCTCAAAATTGTATAGATAAAAAAAGTAAATAATCGGTGATATTAAACCATACAGCATGCGAAGATGCACACTTTCAAAATCCACCAGAATTAGTGTAGTATGCTGGCACATTTTGCATATTTCAATGCATTGTGATTTGAGAGACACTCCTAATTCTGCAAATTAAGATGCAGCTTGTATTAGTTGTATTACTCTGAACCACAGTAAGTTTGAAGCATTGGTTCTTTGGGAGAAAGCTTTCCCACTTACTGAAGGAACTGAACTATATTCAACTTGACTACAAACCACACCATAAAGCACCAAAGAAAGGAATAAAAAGGAGGAAAACGTGTGGACGGTGAGAAGAAGACTGTCAGCCTGCATTAGGTTACCCTTTCCACTCCTGGCCGTTAGGGGACAAACCAATGAGATTTTTCAGAGTGCCACTAAATAGTTCCTGACTGATGCTGGCTGAGAGGCCATGTTTGTGAAATGTGCAAGTGACTCAGAGACTGTGGGGAAAACCGCCAGAGATTCCTGGGGACGTTTGCGATTGGATCAACAACTTGTCAGTCAAAGCCTTGCGTTTGTTAATGGGATGTCCTTGAATAGACTGCCAAGGAGTCTGTCGCTGTAAATTTGCTGAGTGAGAGTTCACTTGGGCCAGTGCTGCTGCCAGATTTTGTATTAAACTTGAATGTAAGTACAAAGAATAGAGGTGGGGGACAAATATTTATGAATCTTTCCCCTCTAATCTCACTACCAGAGAGTTTTTCAATGATCCGGTTTGTTTAATCTTTAAAGTTCCATTTTACTTGTGAAGTAAGCTGAACAGCTCCTTGGGACAAACTGATTTGTCCTTCCAAATATTTTTTTCCTTTCTTTCTTTTTTTTTTTTTTTTTTTGTCAGATGCTATGTCACTTTACTGAATAAACTTGATACAGTGCACACAATGAAAAATGGAAATTCAGATATTTTTGCTAGATTTAATTTGTTTTTATTATTAGTGTTTTATAGATTAACTTAAGTTGCTTGTTAGAAAATTACAAAGATAAACTAAAAAAATATGAGCATGCACATTTAAATAGTAATAAAATAAAATATTGATTATCTGACTTGATAATGAAATACCATTATAAATTGTACGTTCCTACTATTTTTAGGTCCAGATACTTCAAATGACTTTATGCACTTCTAGAAATCTTTATTTAATCTTTTGTTCCAGCCTGGGATTTAGGTTTACCGCTTACTTTTTAAAAAAAAGTAATTTGATAACGTTCTGGCTAGGTCATATCAAGAGTAGGCTGTGATGGATTAGGGCCCTATATCATTTCATTCCAGCTCCCTTAAGCTTGAAATTTCAGAGTGTTTTTTTGTCTTTTCTTTTTTGTTCTGTAGTAGTTCTGCCTGCCTGGTTGAAGTGAGATTATTGATAGGTCTCATGTGTTCATTGATGTGGCTTGGGCTTTAATCAGCCTTATCGATCCAGCCACACAGGCAAACATTTGAGAGTGCATGCTTTAAAGCAGCATTTCCGGAAAGGCCACAGAGATGTTATGAAATTATTTATGTAACAAGTTTTGGATTGTCTATCTAAATGCATAGGAGAACTCAGAAAGCTACTCAAGAGTTTCTGATTACTAAGCCAGTCTGACATGCGTATCAGCCTCCAATGGTTCCTCAGTAGTGCTGATTTATTATGCTCTATGACTCTCAAAAGTACAAGCTGTTGGAAACACAATGTCCTTCCTATGTTTGTAAGCCTAGTGTCTTGGTAAAGCATCTCGCAAACTCTCAATAAACTTGGCGTTGAATGAAAATTCACCCTATCCATTCTCTAAATGCATGTTATAAATATTGTGAACAATTTATCTGTTCAAATGTTCCATTCTTTAAGTTCAACGTCATACTAGATCTTCCAGTGAATTTTCAAAATTATATTTCATGCAGAGTGTAATGTAGCTTTATGTGAATGTAAACAGTCTTCAAAGTTGTAAAGAAGAAAGTGCATCATGAATAAAGTTATTTCGACTCTGAACTGCTTAAATGAGTAGTTTGTAATTCGAATCCCATTTCCATGAAGTACACACATCACTAGTTAATACATTTGTTTATTTTCACTTCCAAAAGATGAGGGTGTGAAAAGTCTGGTTGAAGATGGGACAATACTCACTTTATTTGGACCAACTTGCTCCTTAGAATCACAACCTGTAAGTGTGATGAATTATTATTATATGTATGTCTGGAGGTAACCAGCTAAGTCACGTTATTGTCTTACTGAAATTCTTTTGCTAATCAGCTGTGGGCCTGCTATTACCTAAATTTGTGTCCATTAATGCAGATTGTCTGTCATTCTTACTACTTTGAGTAAAGGATGGAGCAAGATTTGTTTTACAGATTTTATGCTACATCAGTCATTCATCTTAGTGCTTGGCTAACGTATGAACTGTTAGTAATACTGTTTATAATGAGCATTAGGAAGCCTCCGGAGCTGAATCATTTATGGTAAAAATACCAATCACAACAGGCTGGGCTGTCTGCCCAAAGAGCAGAACAGGCACAAAGAAAGATTCATCCGACGTCGTTTGAGAATCATTGAAAAATGTGGTGATGTGCAATGTATAGAATGAGAAAATGACTTTTGTGTGTGTGTGTGTGTGTGTGTGTGTGTGTTTTTTTTTTCATTTTTTGACTTTTGATGCACGTATATATAAAAAAAAAAACTTCAAAATATCGCCAAGTTATGTTTACCACAGACTTTTATTTTACTCATAAATTGAAAAACCCCAATATAAAACCCCATAGGGTAATCTCAAAGGAAATCACAAATTCAGTTTTATGCGACTTTAAGTTTAGACATTGCAAGTGGTGATCTATTTAAAACAATACTCTGAAGAAGTTTAACATCAGTGAGAAAGACCATCCTTCAAAACTAGTCAAAAAGTTGGAATTTAGTTTGAAAACAGGGCACTGTCTCCTATCTCCTGTAGTTACGGACCAAGTCAGATTGCCATAATTTGTGTGGGCCGTGCTGTGACGCTGTGCTGGTTCAGGTTTCTTCCTCCACAGGCTCTGGCTCTCGGCTTATTGGCTGACCTTGATAAGCCAATGCAGAAGTGGCTGGTGCAGCAAAAATATACCCCCTCCTTCCCGTGCCTGGCATTGGCATTCATTCAGAACCAGGCCTGATGCTGTAAACAGCTAAAATAAACAAAGGGATGCTAAATTAATCGCAGTGAAGCGCACACACAAACGTCATTGCTCAGCGTTAAGTTTCAAACAAAGGAAGCTCCTGAAGAACGTAACTTTAATTACATAAATTTAAATAGCTTGGCCTTGCATAATGGAAAAAGGAAGCTGTCTGAAATGCCTGAAAAATACATTAGATTTTAAACAAATGTGTTAGCCAAAAAAACATTAGTGGAAAACTGTGCTTCTACTTCTTTATTTTTATAAAGTTCATAAAGTTGTCCCAGATAGTATCAATACAACTCTAACTGATACAGTAGATACCAGACATGTTCACAAATCCCTTAAGGCCAAGACCAAGTCAAGTCTCGAGTCTCTGAGGTCCAAGTCAAGTCTTTAGGGTCCAAGTCAAGTCTCAAGTCAAGTTTATGAACTAAACGTATGTGACTAGCATTGCATATCGCTTTAAATTTGCATATCGCTTGTTTAAAAAATCCACTGCGGTGAGCACAGACTCTGACATCTGTGGACAAATGTGCGCTGTGACGCCCAACTGGCATCCAAATGAAAATCTTATACCATGCCCATGAAGTTTCCATGGCCCTCATAGAGTGCACACACATCTCTCCAGGCAGAACCAACTCCATATGTGCTATAGGCATAACTTTCTACAATTCAATAAGAAAGACGTTGTTTACTTAGCGGCCTAGAGTCGGAAAACATGACAAAAAGCTAGTCAGATGGGTGCATTTGCCAAATGTAATTGCGTACAACACAGAGGAAGACAGGAGACTTGCTTTGTGCCCTGAGTCAGAGATTTTGCAGGGCAGGCAGCTCGAGCGAGAGTGCACTCCCGACATGACTTTAGGCGTATACACTGACGTATGTGGCGTTATGACGTAACACCACCAAATGCAAATTAGATGCAAAAGGGATCCACCGACAGCGCATGAACATCACCAACGTGCTTCGCTGATGCCAGCACAAACGTCAGGGCAGCATTCTTATATTCAAGGATTCTAAAAGCTCAAACGGAGGTTCACACGTAGCCTCTTGACCTACCATCAAGTTGTGATGGCACCATTAAATTTTGTAATGAGGCTAAAAACGCAACCCCCTTAAAGCCCAAACTTTGGCCGCATATAGCATAATTTTCATCAACAGGACGGTCCACATCAGCACATGTATGAGTTGATCAATTGGCTTTCTGCACGTATGGCCAAAGGAGTTTACCTTGAAAGGCCAAGGGCATACTTGGATGGTGCTATTGAACAACGGCGCCCGTGCCCTCACCACACACCTGCTATAGGCGGAGAGGAAAGAAAGCACTAGAAAACCAAAGCACTTGAAAAGAAAATCCACTAGATTTTTAGAGTGCACATGCGGCCAAATGAATATACATTGAAAAGCTTGCGCTCTCAACTGTGCGTGAGTTGGAGTGGAAAATGAAGTTTACCTGGCCCTTTACGGGTAGGAACACACCAAACTGACGGCAAAGATCTGATACTGATAAAAGCCGACTGTGTTGTCAGGGCAAAAAAAACTGCATGTGAACACACTGAGAGAAGTACAGCCGGCTGTCAGGCAGCACACATGTTTTGCACTTACATGTAAGGAGACCACTATCTCTGTCCAACGTTACCTGAAGGTTGATTGTCGGCTTTGTGTGTCCCGGGCTTAAGGAACTGAAAGGCAAGCTAGTGCTCGCTTTGGCACAAAACCATTAATGCCCTCATGACAAGCCAAAAAGGCCATCCAATAAACTTCCAGCATGGAATTGGAGTGACTTCAGAAAAGAACACAGTATTTGGACATTATCACTTAGGGATGTATTCACTTTTGTGGCCAGTGGTTTAGACATTAATGGCTATGTGTTGAGTTATTTTGAGGGGACAGCAAATTTACACTGTTATGCAAGCTGTACACTCACTACTTTACATAGTAGCAAAGTGTCATTTCTTCAGTGTTGTCACATGAAAAGATATAATGAAATATTTACAAAAATGTGAGGGGTGTACTCACTTCTGTGAGATACTGTAGATCCTCCCTCTCTCAACCATTCCAGCCGAGGGTGCAGAATCTGCCTCTTGCTTGGGACAGCAGGTCCCTGCATCTGAAAAGACACAATGGTTTCCTTAATAGCAACTTCATGATGCTCCCACACCATGTCTTCGCTGGTCAGCAAGACTCCACCAAAATCAGTGACAGACCCTTCTGCATACACCAGAGTCCTGGGCTATACATGCAACAAGGCATCCACACCGAGCAGGACACTCCTGTCCATAAGGAATGCCCCGCCCACAACTGGCGCAAGAGCGCGATATCCAATAATCATGTGTTCCGACTGAATGGGAACATACGCTGACAGACAAATAGGACATCGTATTATTTAATTCAGACCGAATTTAATGCTTGGATGACCATTTTATGGTCCTACGCCTTCCACAGATGCGATATACATTTATAAAAATACATTTAGACTGTTTAACATAGCGATTACTATTAGAATTTGAGAAGACTTTCAACTAGTATAACAAAATGTAGAATAATGGCCCCTCATTAATAATTAACTATGCATCAAGTAATGCATTACAAATGAGTAGTACTACATTTACACTTCAACTATACTCTTAACTAATATACACAAGCTTAATTAATCAGTAAGTAATATCAAATTTAGGAGATAGTTGCTTATTAGGTAAAAATTACTTAACGAGATTACCCTCATTAACAACTATTAACTAACTGACGAATTATAAAGAACATTATCGTGTGTCTGAGACATAATCAGTTAAATTTTTACTCTGAATAAAGTCATAAAATGTATCACTAATTACTCAAGTTTTACCTATCACTATGTAGGAACTACTAGGGAGCTGGGGCCTCATTTATAACCGTCGTGTATGCACAAAACTTGCCCTGAAAGAGGCATACGCCACTTCCTACGCAAAAGATGGGATTTATAAAAACAAACTTGACTGGAAAATAGGCGCAGCAGCACACAAACTCTGACCAATGTGTAAGAACTCTTTTACTAGAGTAAGAAAAGTAATGTAGTTAACAGAATGATTTTTAAACTCTGTTTTCATTTTGATATACGCATTTACATTAATATTGCACTTTCTTTAATGGATAACAGAAATGACAAAGTAATTACGCAGAAGTTAAACAAAAATTGTGAATTTAGATAGTGGATGTGCTAGCCTAGGCTATTGGCAGTTTGATTGACAGGTGATCTGACCAATCATAACCCGAATCCGCTGTTTTGTCCGACAAAGCAGTCAGGGAAGTTAGTAGATGAACGTTGGTGAACTTGAACTTGAAAAATTGTGTGTACTTTCGTCTAAATGAAGAGATGGTTGGTTCACGAGCCGATTGAAGGATCTACAGCGATCTGTCACGACACATTAAAGAGACACTATACCGTGTTTATTGTTTAAACTTCTTTAAAAAATTACAATATTTTAAATATGAAACTGTTTCATATCAAAAGTAACTTGCTCTGTCTTGTCTGTCGACGCATTGTCAGTGTCCTCTTTGCTCCGCGATGTATTTTTCACTGTGTGAGAACATGATGTGTGGCGTGAGCGCATGGCTTGTCGGACATAGCAACAGTAACTAAGGTGGGCGAGTCTTTGCGAATGGTCAATTATGAAAAATACCACTGTATAGGATACTACTTGAAGAAAATGGCATTTCCTTTTTAAAATACTGTCAGTGACACGCCGAGTCAGACAAATGTATTTACACTACAATAAATAACTATTTGTTTTGCCTAAAATATATAAACATCCTAAAAGATGTTCATCTTATCAGCAAAACTGTATAAATTTGATTAGAATTGTTTAAAACAATTAAAATACTATTTGGTGAGTGGAAATGAATGAATCAACTCTTTTCTCAAAACTTTAAGTCGGCTATTTTAAAGCTACAATTTTGTTTTTATGGATATTTTTATATATTCCTTCTAAAACATAAAGAGGATATTGTACACTGTTCAGATGAAATCTACGGAAAGTTTTATAAATGAGGCCCCTGGACCATTATTTGAAAGTAAAAAAACATCTTTTTCACTTTAAAATAATGGTCCAGATCACTAGTAGTCCTTGAAGAGTGACTACCCAGCTAACAGGGAATGTTCCCATACCTTTGACTAATGTTCTTTAAAAGTTATGTAAATGTTAGGACAAAACGTTCGTAAAGTAATGTTCTTATAGCGTTATTAATAGTTAATATACGTCCTTGTAATGTTGAGGATAAAATGTTATAAGAACAATGTTCTTGGAACGTCCATATGGGATTGATGCTTGATGAATGTTCTCATAACGTTAAGAGAAAACGTTCCTCGAATAACATTCTCTACATCTTTATAATGTTATTGTTATCTGCTGAATGGTTTCATGTTATCATAAAACATTCTGAATAACATTCATAGAATGTCCTTACAAAGTAATTTGTACTTAATAGATGTTCTTGTAATATAGAGAGAAAATGTTGTGAGAACATATATTTTAGAATGGTTTAGTTGGATGTTGGATGTTGGATGTTTGCGACTTAATTGCTGATGTCTGCAAGATGTGCAGAAGCGTTGTTAAGTTGGGGAGATAACTTTGTTACCTTAAATATATATTTTGTCCTGTAAATACTTTATATTTCATACTGAGATTTATGACTTGTCACCTCAGGAGGACAGTGGTCATGAGTTATAATGATTCCATCCCTGCAACTAATTTCAGTTTGGTCAGTCTGATAGCATTAAAATTCAGTTCATGTTAATGTAACACTCCCTGGTCTCACCCACTAGTTAAAGTGGTAGTTCCCCCAAAAAAGGTATTTTGAGAAATGTCTCATACAATGAAAGTCACTGTTCACTAAAACTGCTTGGTTACCAACATTCTTCAAAATATCTTCCCTAGTGTTCAGCAAGAAAGTCATACAAGTTTGGAACGACATGAAGAAGAGTGACAATTTACAGTTTTGGGTGAAATATTTCTTTAAGAATTGAAGCAAGAATCATGCAGAAGAGATATATTCGTATGATCTTATACTGTCTCCTGTAAGACTTGCTTTTTTTTTTTTGCCTTCAGTGTCCTGATGCCATGGCAACAACATAACCCTTAATAATCCTGCACCAGGAGTCTTTTTTCAATAGCACATTAGTAGAACCATCTCTCCATTTTGTTCTCATACCATTATTTATCCATTGATAAATTGACTAAGTGCACATGCTTGAATTCTAATGGACTCACATCTAAACATACACCCACTAGCATTTGCAATTGACGTAATCGCAGTACATTGCCCTGTATCTCTGTCAATCTCTGTTTATGTCTCTCCGCCACTCTTTTGCTCTTTGTAAGAGAAATGGGCTTTCCAGAGAGAATTTCCACTGGAAGAGCTGAAAATCCATTCTCCTCATCACCATGGAAACACTGTCAGATTCTGATGACCCCCTTGTTAAGGCAAAGGCGTTATTCCAGCCCGTATATGCTGGAGAATGTTTTAGTGAACACCTTACTTCTTGCTTTCTTTCATTTTTTATATATTTATATTTCTATAAAGAAATATATATATATATATATATATATATATATATATATATATATACACACACACATGTATATATATTTATGTAAATATATATGTATATATATTTTAAGTCTTTAATCTTTCGAGAGTTGTAATGATTGAATTAATTTCCCCTCCCTTTTGCAGCCTCTTCTTTGATGATGAGGGCGGGACAACCTGTCACTCAAATGAGATCACAGCAACAGCAGACCACAATGATCCAATCAATGACAGACAGACAAATTCAGCCCTACTTTTTTTTCTCATTCAAGAAGCCGTATATATATATCACAATTGGGAAGAAAAGACTATCACAACTTACATAATAATGTAATCACATTCACAATCACAAATGTATTAATTTTATTATCATTTTTTTAATGTAATTTATTGTTCACCTTGCCTGTATCTATACAGTATGTGGTTTAGTTAGTGGCTGTGTAATGCAGTGGTTTCTGCGATAGAGCTCAGCTTGAAAGCAGAAAGTTACAGAAAGTTAAGGTAGTCATATGTTTGAATTTCTCGCCCAACTGTAAGACTCCAGGAGCCGTCAGCACTTTCCTCAGTGTGGGGCACTAATGACTGAAGAGAGGAGGTGACAGGAGAGTTGATGAAGTGTGTGTGTGTGAGTGAGAGATGTAGGAGGCAGAGTGGGACTGCTGCGGCCTCATGCCTCACTGCCCTTCTGTCTCTGCCCGCTATGAAATGCCACAGCACTCTGCCCTTCCTGTCTGGCCCTTCCCCCTCACCTGCTTCGTCTGTCCTTTGCCTTTTTCCCTGCCCTCTGGACAACAGTCATAAATCACTTCTCCAGTCCTGCCTCATGGCTCAACTTGTACTGAGCTTTTAGCCCAAGACCTCGACCCCTGTTTACTTCTTTTAGCCCTGAGTACATGAGGCTAGATATGTTTGAATTACACCAAAGAATCCAGAGGGCACCAATGTTTGGAAGAGATTGCAATAAAAAAACAAAACAAATGATATTTCAAGTAATACTAATCAGATCATGTGCTAATTATATCAGTAGAGTTCTTGTTCTGCTGTAGTCAACTGCTCAGAGTTATTATATTCTTTGAGTAGCACTTTATTTTGATGGTCCCCTTTACATTCTGTTGAATATAAGTAATGTTGCACCTAAACGTCAACTAACTCTCATTAGAGTTTTAGTAGAATATTAGTAGAGTGTCTGTTTAATATCTACTAACACATTATTTTGATGCTTCCCCATTAGAAATTCTTCTGACTATAAGTAACTTTGCAAGTGCAGCTTGTTCTGCTAACCCTAACCCCTATTTCTACTAACCCTTAACAGTCTACAACTAATGCTCTAATGAGAGTTAGTAGACATGTAGGTGTAATGTTACTTACAGTCAATAGAATGTCTGGTTGCACTTTATTTTAAGGTGTCAGTGTTATAGTGTATTTATACATTTAAGTAGTGAGTCATAGTAATTAACTATATGTACTTACTAAGGGTTAGGGGTAGGATGAGGGTTTGGTTTAGGGTTAATTGCATGTTATTATGCATAAATTATAGTTATTAATACAGTAACTACATGTAACATGGGTAACACTTTACAATAAGGATCATTAGTTAACATTAGTTAACTACATTAGTTAACATGAACTAATAATGAACTGCACTTATACAGCTTTTATTAATCTTTGTTAATGTTTCAACATTTATTAATACATTATTAAAATCTTGTTAACATTAGTTAATGCACTGTGAACTAACATGAACAAACAATGAACGACTGTATTTTTATTAATGTTACTGAAGATTAGTAAATACAGTAACAAATGTATTGCTCATGGTTAGTTCATGTTAGTTAATACATTAACTAATGTTTAACTAATGAACCTTATTGTAAAGTGTTACCGTAACATGAGTAACAGTGATACTTTTTTACTTTTACAAAACTACTAAGCAGCTCAACTGTTTTCAGCGTTGATAATGATAAGATAATAATAATCATTTTTTTAGCACCAAATCAGCAAGTTGGAAGCAATTTTAGGATTATGCAACACTGAAGACTGGAGTAATGTTGCTGAAAATGCAACTTTTCCATCAAAGGAATACATTGAAATATATTAAAACTTATTTTAAATTGTATCCAAATTTCAAATTTCTTTACTGTATTTTTGAACACCCATATTTCATAAGCAATAAAAAAAAAATACAATTCTTGGTTTTTGTTTTTTGTGTGGAAAGGTTCTTTGTTCTTTTGTTTGTGTCTAAAAATACCCAAATTTGAGGTATGTTTCTCTTCATTTTCCTCTTTGAAAAGAACAGGCAACAGCGTGAGCTGGGATTTATTTTCCTTGTGCTGACCCACACCCTCAGTATGTGATGCATTGCCAGCTACATGTATACCTAGGGCAGACAGCACTGTGAGTAGCTATTTCACACAGTGTTCTAATATATCTTTGCAATAATCAGTCTCAGTCTGTCATGGATGCCTATCACCTGCTCTAAAACTACATTTAATCGACCAGCAGTGGTGCGATGACCCCCCTCAGCCAGCTTTTAGAGCTACCAGTAGGACTTTTAACTAGAACTAGGGGGTCTCGACTTTATCGAACCCCTCCGTAATCCCAACACTTCCAGAGGCCTCTGGAGGTATCGGCTCATGCGTGGGAAACTGCATTTGAGTTTAAGTGAGGTAAAAGGAGGAAGAAGAAGAGAAAGTGGGGTATTGCAATGAAAGCTTGTTTACATACATATTAGATTCCTTTGTGCATATTTCATATCACAAGTGCCAAAATGGCATGCTCATTTTATGGCATGTTAGATGCTTCCTTTGTGGAAAGATTCCCTGGCATATATATATATATATATTTTTTTTTTTTTTTTTTTTTTTTTTTTTTCTGTGTATGCGTGTGCTGTGTTCATGCATGTTAGCGTTAAATGTTATGCCCTTAGGGAGCAGGTGATGGAGATTGCCGGGCATCATGTTGCCATGGCAGTTGTGATGGGGTTGTTGTGTCAGGGTTGAGTTACAGTGGTTCTCTGCTGCTGTAACGGGTCTGACAACAAGCAGCTGGTGGACGGCAATGCCTGACTTGAATGAATCTGCCTAATAAGGGCATCTGTTTGTTTATTTGTTTGTTTGATTTTCTCTCCCTGTGTAGCTGCATTCATCTCCTCATTAGTCTCTGTGTGCGCTCGTATCTTTGGCCGTCTCTGTTAGATTTCCATCCGTGATTGAATGGAAGGGGCTGTAGTCCAAGGCTTCAGAATTAATCTCGCCGTGGTGGGTCATGTGATTAATTGTGTCTGCCGGCCAGTTGAGGGTGTAACTTATGGCCGGGGATAATCAACACGTTTTCCCCGGGGGAAATCTCCATCTTAAACCCATCCGGTGCTTCTCAAAGCAGGGACAAACTACGACAAGTAGTTTTTAAATGCCAGCTTTAATCAATGCGAGTCCTCAGCTCAGCGTGCCAGGCACCACCTCCTCAGTTAAGCACCTCACTGTCACCTGTGACTGAAAGGTGTGAGGTTTTAATAGGAAAACCTGCTGTGGCTGTCTGCTGTTGTGCGAGTGTGAGTTTAGTATCCACCTCTGCTGACCTTGGGCTACTTCTGCTGCCCAGACCCCTACTTTCTGGTGAGAGACCATTGTAGCACACATTAAAACACATTTGCTCGAGAAAATGAGAGGAGACACCAGAAATGTAGTGTGCTGGATAAGACAATGTCACTTAGATTTGTATGACCTTTTCTTAAATGACATTATAAAGTATAAGTAGTTCTTTAGAGAGTCCCGCACACTTTTAGTAGAGATGATAATTGGCTGGGACACAAGTGTCAGCTCTGTGCTCGAATTTATTAAACGTGTGTATAAATTATGTATTGCAAAAAGGACAGTGCAACATGAATTATGCAGTGTTTATCATTGTAATTAGAACGGATTAGACAGACTGAACTGAAGATGATGAGCGTAACATGCATTTGCAAGAGTTTGTGGCTAAATTTAGTAAATGAAACGTGTCCTGCGATGGCTTTTGATCACTGAATATCTTTGCACTTTCTGTGCGCATGTAGATGTGTAAATATGAATAGGGTATTAGTTTCGATACATACTGTTTTACTCATCTGCATAACTCATGAATAGAATGGGTCAGCCATTATCCAGCTCTACATTTTTAAAGCCTTGATCTGAAGTGGCTCAAGGACCAGCCTATAGGAACAGAGTATTGACAGAATAAAAGAGACAGAAAAGTTTTTTCCTTCTTTTCTATTTTCTTTCTGTTATTAGAGACCTCAGGGCATGCAAGTTGCTGACACGTCACTTTCTATCTGACCTTCATGCTCTCTGATCAGGATGGACGCTCTAACAAGAGAAACTTGCCTTTTGGTCATGTGAATCCTACATGCCTTTAAAGCACTTGCTTTTGTTTGGTTTCTGCTGTCATATGTCATCAAAGACATTAAATTCATTTTCTGTGCTGATAGTATCCCCTGATTTTCCACTAGTCTTTTTCATCCTGTTTTTGTAAAAGATAAAACATTCAAACACCTCCGTCTATTATTTATTTATTTATTATGTTGGCTTGACAACCAGCCTGATTAGTGTTTAGTGCACCATAGCAACCATGAAAAGCCATACCTCGGCATCAGAAGTCCGTAGTAAATTGGAGTTGGCCTCTATTTACTTTGGACAGTATACTGATAACATAGAAATTCCATAGCAACTACCTGTAACGTCTAGCAACCACACAAACAGCCTAGAAAATGCCTAGCAACACTATTGCAGTCACCCAGAATACCCTAGCAACTGCCAAGCAACCACCCAAAACACCCTAGCAGCCACCTTACAAGGGCATAGCAACCACCCAGAACACCCTAGCAACGGCCTAGTAACGTGTTAAAACATAACATGCTAATTCATGCTAGCAACATGTTAAATCATGACAGCAACATGTTAATCTATTCTATCAGTGTGCTGGTTTATGTTAGCAATGACTTAATTAACATTAACATTTTAACATGCTAATTCATGTTAGTATCATGTTATAACATGCTAGTAACATGATAATTCACGCTAGCAATGTGTTAAAACATGTAAACATGTTAAATCATGCTAACAATAAGTTAAAACATACTAGCAACATGTTAAAAATGCTTAATTCATGCTAGCACTGTATTAAACAAGCTACAAACATGTTAACAAAATGTAAAATAATTATAAACGACAAGATAAATCATGATAGAGCTTATAAAATTTTCAAACTAAAATTTGTCAAGATAACATAAATGTTTGTCCCAGTTTACTTTTCTAGTTATTATAGTGTTTCAAACTAGATTTATATATATATATATATATATTTTTTTTTTTTTTAATTCATTTTTATTTTATTTCTAGTAATTTTAGTACTTCAACTTAAACAGAAATTAGAAATGTTGTCTTGGAAACTAATTGAACTAAAATAAATTTAAGTTTTTCATGGATGGATGGATGGGTAGACATGCATATTTATAGTATTAAATGTTGTATTGTTAATATAATCCTATTGCGTAATAAAATATTTTTTCTTTAAAATATGTATCTGATGTACTCAACTCAATATTGTAGATGCTATATTTAGTATGACTTGATATGATTTTCTGGTGAGGCTCTATTCAATAGTGTGGATGCATGTAATTGCTGGTGAGAAAGTGCTCATATTATTTTCACGTCTGTTAGGAGGAAAAGTGTTGAGAGTCGAGACCAATATTAATGTCCTTCTTTTCTTTAATATAGAAATATACTGCAAAAATATCTTGAATGCAATACTTTAAGGGTGGTCTCTCTTTTGTCTCCATGTGTCCTGATGTTTGACCTCACTGTAATGTGCATCTCTGTTAGTCATGCTTAACCCAAAAAAGGTTAATGGGCTCTCCTGTGGGACTGAGGCACTGGTGGGCTCTCAAACCCCTGCCTGGTCACATTTCATTCCACTTTATTCTGTATAGCTTGTGGTTAAGCACACCCAAGAGGCCCATTACTATAATCAATCAATCATTCTTCAATAAGAATGTCCCTTTGCAATTACAATGGACTCGCTAATCACTCAATCCACTTTCCATTTCTTCATTCCAAGTCTTTTTAAGTGTGGAGCCCCCACTCCCAATACTTTACGGAGGCCTAAAGGTTAAGGATCTGGATGTCCTTCAGAACGAATGCCGGTTCAGGTCCACGTGGGCGTAACCAAGAAAGGGAGAACAGTTACTAAGATTGCTCTCCGAAACAAAGCATTCGAATGCAGTTAATATTGAAGGCGACTGTACCTGCAATCGGTGTCTTGTAAACAAAAAGAGTCTGCTGAATGAAAATTGCTTAATTAAGAAAATTGAAGGCACTTTCAACTGATCCTATTATATGTCGTAGTTACCCAGAAAGCATATGACTAATACCGTTCTCTTGTCTTGTGGCAAAGTGCCCTATCTAATTAAGCCAGTCCTTTAACTCCGTTAATGCGGCCGATGGTCAGGCTAACAACGACTGCTCTTTAGACCTCTGCGGGATCAGATGAGGATTACTTAAGCAGATTGAGACTGAAAAAAGGTCAGCAGGTAGTCATTGTAATGGCTCTTGTTTAGATTGTTACTTTGGATGAGATGATGCTTTATGTCGATTAAAATAGCACTGGTGCATTCAGATTGGCTGTTTGGCTGAACAATATTATTTAATCTGTGTATCGAATTTGTTTACAGACAGTTATTTGCATGTGTTCGGGATTAAAAAATTCATTGTGCCTTCTCTCCCCTTCTTTACGTCTCCCTCTCTCCTATTCCCGTCTCCCATCCCCCTCTTCCATTAGGTAATCACCGGTCACAGAGCTCAAATCACAGGATGCTCAGTTTTGATCTCATTTGCATTCAGACCTTTTTGTGAGCTGGATGAACCGTGATGTTTTGTAAATCATCTCACATTATGTTTAGATTCTCTGAAAATCTATTTCCGTGCCATCTGAGAGAGCTCCGTGCACGCTCTCTCACTGTCTGTCTCTCTTTGCTTCTCACCCCCACTCTTGCTCTTCACGAGCATGTGCGCGTCTCTCTTTCTCTCCCTCCCTCTCCCTCGTCTCTCTCCTTTTTTTGTGCGTATATACATGCACACTTTTCCTCTCTCCTACCTCACACACAAACGCTCTGCTGCTGTCACTTGCCGCTGGCTTCTGTCAGAGTTTCTCTCTGATTGTTTTCAGAACAGAAAGTGCTTCGCGAGGAGCGCGCAGAAACAATGTTTCGCTCCTGACCAACACTGTATGGATTAGTCGGCTATTCAGAGCACTAATGAGATTACAGAGTCACAACAGACATGGGTCCTAGCGGCATGGTACCTTTTGTCGCGCTTCTTGAGGAGTGTTTTCCTTGTCCGTCCCTCAGCATTGGAAATGGCGCTCTGAAAGTGACAGACGTGGACCTGGCGCAGGCGGATGCCAGGGAATAGACGCGCACAAGCTCACCTATGTTGGTTTTGTGGCGGTAGTGGTGGACAATATGAAGTACCAGAAATACATAACAGTGATGCAGATGGCCATGGGAGTGACAGCCTCCAACAAAGACAACTGCATCCCTCCGAAGAGACAGCTGTGGTGAGTATAAACTGAACAGTTTGAGAAGTGAGCGAGTGAGTGTGGAATGGGAGGAGAGTGAAGTGTGACGTGCACCGAGCTTTTGTCCGACTTGTGGGTAACGCAAAAAAGAGATGGACAGAGGTATAGATGGAGAAACTGTTGCTTTTCACAGTTACAGCTGTAATGCTCACTTTTGTTTGCCAAAATGAGTTTTTGCTGTCTTTGTCTCATTTGCAATCTCATTCTTTGTTTTGTTTTCCCCCCTCTTGTATTTTTGTCTCTTTGATATGTTGATGCACTGTAACTCTCTCTCTCTTTCTCTCTCATATCACACTAGTGATAGATTGAATCCTTCCCTGGTATAACAAAAGCTTACATATGGACCTATAAATAATTCTGCTGATCCTGAATAGTTGAGTTAGAGATAGTAAGCATTATGAAAAATGTGATATTTCTTTGTAAGGATCTTTTTCTTGGCTTTTGGCTCGGTTATTTTTTAATTTTCATTCTCCAGCGTCTCCACATTGAATGTACTCTGACAGCTTATTAATCACATGGGTGCAGCCACTCAAATCCATTTAACAATTACCTCACAGTACATTTGTAACATTCTTCCAAATGAAAGAACAAAATTATTCTGATTTTATAGTGGCATGTGTTCATTATCTAAATGAAATTTGTGTGGGCTGGTTGAGTGGAGGTTGAAGCTGGTTAATGTTGAGTTCATAATATATACATACCTTTCTTGTTTTATTTGAGTTATTTTGAATTGTACTTACTCTTTTTTTTTTTAAATAAAGATCAATGAGAGCATTTCTGTTCCATTGGAACACCTGCTGCAGAACCAGTGTATTGTGATTCTTCACATCTGGTCCTCTTACTATGACAGAAAGAATTCAGACCATATTTGTATGTTATGCAAACCCTCTTTATGATTTACTATTTTAATGGTGTTAAAATGTTATCTGTTGTGGAAAGCAATGGAGTGAATGAACTCCTTATTGATGAAAGTGTGAGGAAGTGAGGTGAATACTGTGAGGTGAGGAAGAAAAGGGAATACAAATGTATTTATCTCACCTTGCACCAATGTTATTGGTTTAAAAAAGGAATGTCTTCTTTAATGTAATGTATAAATTACATATATATATATATATATTTAATAATATTTCAAATATATATATATCATTTTACATTTTATTTAGCAATTTGTGTGTATTTGAGGTATATGTCTGAATAATGTCTCGAACATAAAAATGGAGAAGCAATTTTTATTTTGTCACTTGTGGTCTCCTCAAAAGACTCAGAAGGGTGTGTCATGTGTTGGCAACCCCACTGGTAAAGGGGGTGGGTTTTTCATCAGAGTTATTGTCATGATGGAGACATCCATCCAACCATCTAGCTAACGGTTATTGGCTCTCTGCTGCTTCCTGCTCTTACCGTGCGGACGATAAACGAATGTGTTGATAATGGGAGGCGACCGTTGTATTGTACCCTCCCAGATGTCTGTTGCATCCTTCAAGCCATTGTTCTCTGACCCGCTTAATGACGCATGAACTCACCCAGAAGCAAACTGAGAGGGCATGTGGCCCCTCAGAGTTTTGAGCAGAGTATAATTTAGATGCAACTTCAAGAAAAGATATTTTTGTGTTTGAAAATTACACAATTACTGTAAAAAGTGTTAAAGAAATAAATCACCAATTTGCTTGTCTAAATTTGATTCAGAAGTCAAAGTGATATGTTATCTTTCGCAGCAAGGGCACAATGTTGAGACCAATTGTGGTCAGATTAAACATGCTAGACGAAGCCAAACTACAATCACATTATTTAGGTCTGTTAGTCTGACTTTACAAAAGCTGGACTGGTACAATTTCAGTCTGACTGCAGGTGACATTTTATTGCTTTCGACAGACTGAAATACAACTTTTAAAGTGCACATAAACACACTTTAAAAGAGATTTATGTTGTCAAACACTGAGTTTCAGTAACCTGCAGTAGACACACGAGAGAATCTTTGCACTGATTGACACTGATTGCTCTCCACCTCCTAGCAGTTGTCATTGTCTCAGAGATGTGAGGTCAGGGTAAAATAGCTGTGTTTCTCTGTTTTTGACACACACACGTTTCCACACTGCCGTGAGATTGTAATCTTCTTTCAGATGCTTTATGGCACGGTGGGAGACAGATTATACTGGGTTTAGTGACTCATGACTGCCTCATCCCTGCCTTACGGCTCTGCCGCCCCACGGCCTCCTCGCGTTTAAGGAGGTTATGTGTTTGAGGGGTTGTAGGGGAGATTCTGCTCGAAGTTGGTGGTGAATTGGTTTGGGTAGAGCAGAAAAAAGAGCGGGAAAAGGGGAGATGGTGGTAGGATACATAGAGGAGTGGTAGCAAACTTTACTGCACAGTTGTTATCCTTTTGTTAAGTCAAAGTGAGACAAATTTTCTCTCTATTCTCTTTTAGCATTAGGTTTTACTCAATCTGTTTAGTTCTATAGCACAACACTCCATCCTAGTTTATGACTTTCAGACATCTACCTTAACTTCTTAGTCATGACTCCTTTAAAAAACCTGCCCGCAGGGAGGGATGATAACATACGGCCTCGAAATTTTAGGACCTCGTGGGTTGGCCTAGACAAGTATGACCCCTCTGATCCTTGAGTCAGATCTGCTTTCAGCTCAGTTGACTCATAGTACTCACCATATTGACCTGCAGGATAAAAACAACATGCAGTTGTTCACCAAGCTGAAGAAGCAACCTGAGGGCAATGTTTAGTCATAACAGCAGAAAGTGTCCTGTTTTTATTACACTGTTCTGCAGGCCTCTATCATGTAAGACGATCCACAGAAACGAAGTCAATTTACATAATCTTCAAAAGTTAGATTTTAGTCAGACTAAACTAATAATTCATCTTTCCCTATACCAGTCTGATTTTTGTATTAATTCATAATAAAAAACTTTGTTCAGCAGCGTGTACTCTACCATCCCAAAGTTCGGGCTCAGTGAGAAGTTTTTTTCGCATTTGTTTGCCGGCAGACAGGGGTGATTTGTGTCATGTATTTAATCCTTTAATTATACTATACATGAGTTTGGTCCCCAAATACACTATTGTAAAGTTGCTTTTGAGTAAAAGCGTCTGGCAAGTAAATAATTGTAAAATATTCTTCTCCATATCAGTGCTGTTTGTCCTTTATGATTTTGCCTTCTTTATTTAATAAAGATTTGTGGCTAGACAAATGTTTTGCTTTAGGTGCGAGTGCCAGGTTATGTCTGCGTCCTGCTCTTGCAGTCAGGACGGGTGGACGGTGGGAGACACTAAGCATGCCCCTGTGACGGTTGCACTGTCATGTTTGATACACGTCTATATCCCTAATCTCCCTCTCCATCTGTCGAATCTGTCTGGCCCACCTAATCAGCATGTCGCTTCCTGTTCTACTCCTGGTCATCTCATGTCAAAGGTCCACTGCTAAGATTATTTACAGTTATCCCATCAATGTGACCACACACACAAACACACAGATTTTCACATGCTTAAAGTTTTATACTTGCCGCAATGTTCCATTCTTGGTAGTTTTACTTTCTAAAACTCCTTTTGAGTTTTCATGTTTACATGGTGATTTCAAGGAAAGCAGAGAGAAGGCAAGAAATGGCGAAAGACATCATGTCCTGTTTGTCCTGGCTGTTGGAGCAGTGTTAATTGTATTCAGGGATCAGTGTTGCAGATTAACCTCTGAACGATGGGTAAAAAGGAGGAATCATTACAAAAGCAGTGTGCTCTGTATCTCTTCCATTGTGTTTACATCATGAACTGTGTAGAAGTTCCAAGGCGCTTCCTCCGCTTGAGTTGCTTCTCTTCAAGTCAGTAAAGGAGGTTCATCAAAGACTGAGGTGTCGAGTTTTAAGAATTTAGATGCATTTGCAGATTTACTTTGACCCTTGATGTCTTTGGTAAGTTGCACTTGATTGCTCTGCAGAAAGCCTCGAGGTCTTTGTGCCAGGAATGGCTATAGAGCACATTGTCACATGAGACTGTTTGGAAACACCTTGTTACTGAGCCCCTGAATGCTAGGACATTGCTTAAATAAATAAAAAAAAAGTATAAACAACCAATCAGTACCAGGGGATTTCAAACCGAACCCCCTGGGAGATTTAAGGGAGTTCATGGGTTCTAGAACATTTGAGAGAAAATAAAAAAGATTTTATTGTCATTTATGAAACCTCCGTAATTTACATATGGGGAGATTGAATGTTTTGAAGTACCTAATTTCTCTTTTATATTATACCAAAATATACACTGGAAGAAATGGAAATAGATACATAATATATACTTATAGATAAACATTTTTTCAGGTAATATTTTAATAATTTGTTTTGACTTTAGTATAATGCCAATATAAAATCCTAATGTTTTATAAAGTCATTTTATATTTTTGGCACACAGTATAAATGCTTCTTTTTACTTAAAATGAAAAAGCTGTCCCTCAGATCTCACTTGAGTCTCGCTTCTCTGCTGTCATCTGAGAAAGATTTGATGACTGTGAGGATCTTCAGGACACTCTCTTCTCTTAGGGTACGATTATAGGACAACGATGTACAAAAATGGACACGTTTTTCCTTCGCGTTTTTCGTGTACAGATGACAGTGTTGTCAAAAATCCATTCACACGGATCCACGAAAACAATTACAAACGCTGTATTATGCTGCCAGGCCAGTAGTTGGCGAGGTCACTTTGTAAAGTAAAGCCTATAGACTGAGCATATAATACGCGTGCGCGTGAAGACACTGTTTTCACAAATTTGTGTTTTTGTAGTTTACACAGAGATGGCATAGTTTTAAAAAACTTGCACTTTGAATCCCGTTTTTGAAAGTCAGGGCCCCAAAACACTGTTGTCGTGTAAATGAACTGCAAAAACGCATAATTTTTCCGTTTTTAGTTGAAAATGGTGATGTGTAAACGGCCCCTTTAGTCATGCAGTTTAGTCTTAAAGTTCCCAGCTCGCAACCAGCACACACCCATGCGCCGTCTTGTATTCGCTCATATCAGGTGCTGTGTACATCATGTGCTGTTCTGATATGAATACGTCAAAGCTCCTTGCCCTCACCTTGGCATCCTATTGAATGAATATATCCTAACAAGGTGTCACAATCGCTGAACTGAGTAATGGATCTACATCGGTGCAAGGTCTCTGCTTTTCCGACCATGCAATGTCATGCAGCGTGGCCTTGCTAGGCTATCTGTTTACGCTGAACCCTCACACGAGCACATGGCCACTGTTGGAGCATGTCCCGCAAGACATGAGTTATCACACATCCTGGGCAGTGGGCTATTTTAAACATACACAAATGACTATAAATGTGATTTTTTATCAATATATTGATCTTGACTATGAGCCAGTCAGATTTAGTTTCATCTCATAACATGTTGATTCATGTCAGAAATAGATTTGTTTACTTTTAGTAAATTTATCTTATTAATTCATAAACTATTACATATTTAAATGTAAGATTAAGATTATTATAATATTATATACTTTTCATAAGATTATTAATATTGTATATGACATTAAATATAGTATTAAAATGTATATTATACATTAAATTTATTTGTGAATATATTAAGTATTATATGAGTTAAAAATTAAGCATTTAACAAATCATTCTAATTATGTATTTAATTAATTTAAATATAGATTTATTTATTTAATATATTTAAAATGATTTACATGATTTACTATATAGATGTATACGATATATATATATATTTATATATATATATATATATATATATATATATATATATATATATATATATATATATATATATATATATATATATATATACACACATACATACACAATATAGATTAGCATGTAGATATATATATATAAATAAATATATAATATACAGTGTGTGTGTATGTGTGTGGTACAGTAATCAGTGCTTGCCAGATCTCCCAGTGCCAGTGACCTCTTAAAACAAACACACTGAGCTGGAAGAATTGCTATTTCTAGGCAAGACTTCATGTAACATTCATGAAGCTCACCTCTTAGAGTCGTCATGAGGAGTGTTTTTCCTTTTGAAGGATATGCTCTGTTTGTTGTGAAGTTGAGAGGGGTGGATAAACAGGGCAGACTGCTTAATATTTTAGTGCATTACTCTTAAGGGCCAAGGAAAGGACACTTCAGCAGCTGCAGCTTAGACATTTTTCACTTTGCACAGTAATGTTAGAGCCCCAAAAGTGTGTGATAAATGCTCAGCATTTTATGGTGTATTTTTACCCGACTCTACTCCTGTTTGGGGATTTGCTCTCTGGCCTTGTATTACTTTGCACCTTGTCCTAACCAGACGTGATAAAGCAACAAGCGATAAAAGGTTCCGCCTCCATGTTAATCTGAGTTTTTGTTCAACTCAGGAATTTTCTAATTTTTTAATGCCAGGGACCCTTTAGTATTTCTAAAATATAATGACAGCTATATACATTTTCAGTTATATACAGACCTATTTATGCTGTGTGGAAAAATAGTAAGCGTGAAATTATAAAACAACTTTTGTATTCCATTGTATAAAGTAAATTATTAAAAAATGTTTATATATATATATATATATATATATATATATATATAGATAGATAGATAGATAGAGAGAGAGATAGAGAGAGAGATAGAGAGAGAGAGAGATTGTATTTATTTTTTAAATTTTTTTATTCAATTTGAGGTAGTGATTTGGTTTCCTAAACACTTAAACCGTGTCTCATCGAAGCAGGTAGAGGCTGTCAACATTGAACGCAACAAAGCAACTCCATTTGATTTTGTCGCTTTGCATTGCACCGCTTGCGTCTGGTGTAGACACTGTGCTATACTTGTTTTACTGTATGTGAATCCATTATGAATTGTAGTTAAATTCTTCCACTCTTGTACTGCATAAGGTTTAAGCTTCTGCTTGGTACAGTGTGTGAATGTGTACCCAGAATGACAGAGAAAGTGTGTGTGTGTGTGAGAGAGAGAGAGAGAGAGAGAGAGAGAGAGAGAGAGAGAGAGAGAGTGAGCTTGGTGGCAACAGAAGCTGGTCCAGATTGAATGCGGTGCTCTTGGGTTTAGTGCAAATCCTCTAGAGATCGTGGGCAGTGTGGAGGTCACAGGAGAGAAGCCCTGCTCTGGTGCTCTGCCTGCCAATCAGAGGGATTCACAGCAGCAAATGGGATCCAAGGCTCTCACTTTGGCCAGACTGCTCTCCGGTTTGGGGAATGAATTGTTGAGTGTGCTTTGCCAGGGAGCGAGAGAGCACGTGTATCAGCCAGACCACCATGTAAAAATGGAGGAAGCGGACAGCAGGGCCTCTGTCACTCAGCCTGTCTGCCCTTTGGTAAAAGAAACTGGTTATGGTGAAGATAGACAGATAGATCCTGAAAATTCACAGTTGCAGTTGTCTATTTGTTTGGGTTTAGATTTTCTGTTCAAAAAAGCTGACCCATATGTACAGTGACCAACACTTTTTATTATATATTGTTTATTTTATTTAAAATAAAAAAATAATGGTGAAGCTGTCTGTAAAGGACTAAAACAAAATCAAATAAACATATAGTATTGTAATGTTGTTATAGTTAATGTTTTTTTATCGTTTTATTTTATAAACTCATTTTTGTCATCAGATGCTCATAAATCAGATAAATGCAGTTCAGGCAAATGTTTGTCTTTATTTTATGGCAAAGATTGTCATAGACTCCTGCTCAACATAGATCCTCAATGGGTTTTTGTGTGTGTGTGTGTGTTTAGATGTGCGTGTGTGGAGCTTCTTCAGTTTTAAGGATTTCATAATGGGATTTTCCTGTTCTCACTGTGGGTGTGCATTTCAGACTCTCTTGTCTCTTCAGTTTGACAAGAGACAGCAGTAGGAAAATCAAACTGGAAGGTGATACACATTCCTTAAGGCCGCAGGGGTTACATAAATCACCCAATGTCAGGACTAAAACAAATCTCCCTCCGGCTTTTCCCTCAGGATCCCCTGCTTACAGTAGCTCTATGGATTTTTGGCCCAAAAAGTGGGAGAGAGAATTGTTACATTGTCTCATTTTCTATGATATTTTGTTCTTTGGATAGATATAGATTTTTGGAAAATAAGTCTGTTGTAATAAGTCGTAAGTCTGATCACTTGGAAAAGTAATGGCACACGCCTCATATGACGTATTCTGTGGGATATCATTCACGTCCTTAGCAGTTTGCATAAACCGTGCTGGATGCTCTTACGCATCAAAATGTAATACTTAGGGTTAGGGGTTATTTAAATCCCTTGCCATAAGGATGAGGAATAGTAATGGTGATGCTTGCCTTTACAAGCTCCACTAATTATGGAGACAGCAATTTTTATGAGAGTATTAAAGCTATCATGAACAATATGTCCCGAGGGTTTAATTGCTCCTTGCACTAATTCACACTAGCAGACACCTCCTGTGAGAGAAGAGAGATCCATATGGGTATGAGTGGGAGAAACATTTCTCAAATCTTTGATGCATGCACATTATACAGAGTCTAATACAGAGTCTTATACAGAGTTAAAAAAAAAGTCAGTCTATCCTAGTGGTGAGAGTAGAGTTACATAAGAACCTTTTATGATAAGCTTTGCTTTTAGTTGGGGTGAATTAGGGTAATCAGGGACTAGTGATGACACCTAAACTCTGATGTGTACAGTTCTTGCACCATCAAATAAATTGCAGAAGATGTCCCTAATTTACCCTGTGAAATCTTGACTATACTATATAACTTCCAGTTAGGTAGGCAATCCTGTACAGCAGCTCCAACATGACTAGAAACACTAAAGTCCTGGGTTTGATTTCTTGGGAATGCATGAACCTATGGTGGCCGAGAGAGCTCAACGCGCTGCAAATAAGAAAACGGATGCAAATATAAATAAAACGTGATCATCAGTTTGACAACACATGTGCTGCAAATTCTCACAACATAAGCAAAAACATAAATGCGCTGCAAATACACAAACGCGCCGCAAATACAAAAAAACGCTGCAAATAGCACAAACATACAACGGAAATGTTTCAAGGGGGACCCCAAAAAGGGACGAACCCTACTTGACAACAGGACAAACTAAAAAATATTAAATGTATTATGTAGGCATTAACTCAATGTAATGTGTTTCACTAACAGAAAAGTTTTTTAATATGTGGCATTGTTGTTAACTCATTCAACTTTAAGAGATTTAATTTAGTGGTTGATTTAAAAATATTCGTTAATCATCTGTACTAACGTGACGTCATTGTAACGGCCGCCTGAGGGCGCTCGACGACCACGTCATCTGTGAGCGTGAGTTTCTAGCAAACTGAAAAACACTTTATTAAAAATAATAAATACACGAAATAATGTACACTTGTTTATTTTTGTTTGCAGTTTTTATAGTATTTAATGATTGTGAACACATTGTGCACTCAAATGCCGTACACTATATAGGGATTAGTGAATAAGTTAACGGGTGAGCTGAACTGGTTTTGGACACAGCTAATAAGCAAGTCCTAGTAGGGTTCGTCACTTTTTAGGGTCCCCTTGAAACATTTCCGTTGTGGTTTGTGCTATTTGCAGCGCGTTTTTGTGTTTCCTTGTGTTGTGAGGATTTGCAGCACATGTGTTGTCAAACTGATGATCACGTTTTTTTATTTGCATGTGTTTTTTTTATTTGTATGCGTTTTTTTAAATTTGCATGCGTTTTCTTATTTGCAGCGTGTTGAGCTCTGTCGGCCACCATAATGAACTGATAAAATGCACACTACTATTCACAAGTTTAGGATCGGAAAGTTTCATTTACAACAAGGCTGCATTTATTTGGTCAAAGATACAGTAATATTGTGGAAAAAAAACAGTAATATTGCATTTAGTAGATGCTTTTATCCAAAGCAATTTACAATTGAGGCAATTAGGGGTTAGGTGCCTTGCTCAAGGACACCTTAGTCATGGTATCAAAGGTGGAGAGAATGTTGTTTATTCACAATCCCCATTTTCAATTCCTGCCGGTGTGGGAATCGAACCAGCAACCTTCAGGTTAAAAGCCCAACTCTCTCACCATTAGGCCACGAATTGAATTATTGAATTAAAGATGTATTCTATTGTAGTATGACTGAATTTTCAGCATCATTACTCCAGTCTTCAGAGTCACATGATCCTTATATGCTGCTCAAGAAACATTTCTTATTATTATTAATGTTGAAAACAGTTGCGCTGCTTAATTGTTTGAGTGTGTGGGGAAATTTTCATGAATATAAAGTTTAAAAGAACAGTGCTTATTTGAAAAAGAACTTTTTTAACATTATAAATGTCTTTTACTGCAAGCCGTATGATTATGTGCTAATGTTTGTCCACTGCAGGGTGCCACCTGGTTCAGATGCCCCTGCTGCCTCTGCTGCGACGGCACCTGCTGCGGCTGCAAGTCAGGGCAAACCATCACTGCGCAGGATCAAGGGCCGCATCCACAGAAGCAAGAGCCTAGACAGCATAGATCTACTGGACTGCAATGTGAGTCGATATAGTGCATGCAGAGATGATGTCATTCAGTCGTTTGTTTTTCACACGCAGAGTGGGAACTCCTATTGAGCCTGGGCTGAGAAAATGTCATCAGCTTAGCTTGTTTGTGATGGAAGAATTGAGTTACAATTGCCTCCATTTCGCTCTATTAATGTTGGAAGCTATAGAAGGATCGGTTATGATTTCCATGTGTATTTATGTAATGTCATGTAAATCAAATGCATCCTTTACTGTACGCCATATTCAAATGTAAGCTTGAAGCCTAATGTTACTATAACCAAATCTGCTACATTTCCTTTAAATTGTTGCAAAGTGACACTCAAAGTAATACTAAATGCAAAAATGAACATTTTGAAAATCATTTAATCATTCTAAACCTGAATGACTTTCTTTCTTCTAAGGAACAACTACAAAGACTACAAAGAATGGGAACAAGGCCTTTAAACTAAAAAGGCACCATAAAAACATAAAATATGTGGTCCATATGACTATAGTTCAAGTGTTCCGATGTTTTACAAAAGCTCTGCATGACATACAGACTGAAATTTAAGTAGTTATTTGCTAATTCTGTGAACAGATTGAGTCTGTGAGATTCAGAGTTGTGAAATGGATCAACTGATTCATTATAAAATAAAATTGACTCAAAAATGATTTGTTTACAAAAACAGACAATTCTGCTTCTTTCGTGAACATGCTAAATCTAGAAAGGAATTTCAGTTTAGGATTCAGTGAATAATGTTCCTTACACAAACTTTGAATGCAGTGCATGAGGATGACTTTTATTATTCTTTTAGGATGCTTTTGCATGCTTTGAAGCTTGAAAGCCATTCTTTACATAGGTGTCTTCTTATGTGTGCTTCAGAAAATGGAAAGTGACACGATCTGGAACAACACGGGTAAATAAATAACGGCAGAACATTTATTTTTGGGAAACTATTTCTTTTAAAGTCATCTTAAAATAATCTATCCTAACCTGAAAATAAGTGTTTGATCATGACTGTTGTCAGTGTACTCACTGCTTCTGTGTCCCGAGGTGCTGTTAAATATAGATGTAGATGGAAATTCTTTCTTCTTCTTCCCTCCTGAGATTTACTTAACACGAGAGTCTAGTTTTTTGTTCAATTTGAGATGTTCACTTGTACCAAAACAAGCTATTTTTACTCAAAGCATAATATAGCGCCGCGTCGTTCTATAATTTAAGGCTACATGTCCAAATTAAATGGAGCAGTGGGGAAAATGGCTTCTGGACATAAACGTTCTGACCTCGTCACCATTAACAGGCCAACAACTCACTGACTCTTATCTCGCATCGGTCCATCAGGTTTACATGACATCAAATCTCATGAATTGTTCAGTTTTTCTTCAGCATTAGACCAGCACTGGGCCAACAGCAATTAGTAACGATTAGTCTATTTACCTTAAGACCTTCTTATTGATCCAAGACAACAATAGACATTTCAGCAGAGTGGAGTTCATTTGTAGCCCTTCACTGTACTACTAAATAACATGAAATATATTTCGATTTTTGTGTTTTCGCTGTCTTCTTTATCTTCCTTTACTAGCAGATACATTATCATGATGCTGTGAGGTTTACGGACACCAAGAATAACAATCCTGAGGACTCAAAGTGTCACATTAGGCTGTTTAAATGTTATTAGGCAGCAGAGAAAAATGCATTGGACAGATTTTCTTTTACATGCTTTGGCCCCGAAGCGCAGGCTGACAGACAGCAGCGCAGTAGGTGGCATGTCCCCATTCATATTCCCCACTGCCAGATGATATCAGATTACCTCTTTGATCATGTGATGTGCAAAGCAAAAGTCACGTGAGCATGTGCAGAAATTGCTGACGTCAGAAATGTGGAGGAGTGGTGCTATTAAGCACCAGAGGCATATGCCTGTGTGTATGTGTTTGTGAACATTTGCGTGTGGATGTGTGAGATCCCACACCATTAACAGACGAGTTAAATCGAGCTGCCAGCAAAAGTGCCATACATGTGACCCAGAGCATAAGACAATTGTTCAATGCGATCTGAAAGTTTTCCACGTGGAAAAACTTTGAAACATTCCATATGTCCGACCTGAGTGGTTTGTTTTAGTGAGAAATTAGAAGAGTAATCTCACAAATTAAATGGGTAAGCCGCTTGATTCAAGCCCTAAAACCATGATATCCCTGTGAAGCTGCGGTGAGCTGAAAGCTGCTTGCTTGGCCCTGGTCATCTCATGTGCACTCACAGAAAAAGAGTTGTGTAGGGGGAGGTGGTCTCTCTGGGACTAATTCTGCCAGTTTCAGAAATCCAGCGTTGGGCTAATGTGTCACTAATGCACTGTAATATGGTGTTTTAAGAGAGCTTTGACAACTAGTGGTCTTCGACACAGATCAGTTTTAGATCACATTTATGACTCAAAATGACTTTATCACTATGCCAACTTAAACAGAATTGAACTCAGAATGCCTTTTTAGTTTCTGAAATTGAATTAAGGTAGCAAACAGTATTCAGATTTGTGTTTTAAATTTGAATGTAAGGAAGTGGAATTAAAACTAACTGGAATTCTGATAAATTTATATGAATGTATTTTTAACATAATTTGAATTATGTCTGTGAAGATCTGAAGTTTAACATTTATAGTAGTAGGTAGGCAGGGGTAGATAGACAGACGTACAGAAAAAAAATCTATCTCTGCAAATGCTGTGAACTATATAGGGAGCCATTACTTGCAATTGCAGGTTACAATTGACCCTTCACCGGCAGTTTGATTGACAGGCGTTGTAAGCAATCATAACCCTGAATCCGCCATTTTGTCTGACAAAGCAGTCAGGGGAGTTTAAAGTTGGTGAACTTGAACTTTTGTGTGTACTCACGTCTTTCCGCACTTGAAACAACATTCCTTCTGATGTCCATTCATGTTTATTATAATTATTACATTATTAAATATAATTATACATTAAGTACTGAGTAATGACAAGTATCTACATGTACTATCAGGTTAGGGTTAGTATGAGGGTTTGGTGTAGTGTTAATTGCATGTAATTATTACTATAGTAAATACATGTAACATAAGTAACAATGACACTGTAAAATAAAGTGTTACCCAATGTGCCCCTCTATTAGAGCTATGCTATTCTATACAGTTACCGATATGGCATAATGAACTTTTATGATTATCATGGGAAAAAAGGATGAATACAGACTGAGAGGAAGAACCTGAATATTTAGAAAATATTATTTCAAGAAATGTACAGCATTTGTAATGGCTCGTCTTCTTATCTCTTGTTGTGTGAGAGCAGTGTGTGGAGGGAGAGGAGTATTTTATTCAGCTCTGTGTTTTTTTTAATGTCTGAATATGTTTTTTCATCTGTTTGCCTGAATTGTTTTGATCCAGGCTGTATAGGTGTGTTTTGCAGAGTGTTCATTGTCAAACTACAAAATTATTTAAATTTGAATTTCTAAAAAAAAAATGTTGTTATTTTATATGAAAAAATAATTGTCTTTTGTTGTCATTTTAAGTTGTCATATGGTCATGTTACAACGTGCCTCACCTATGGAGTATGTTGACACATTTCACTTCCCTTCTTTCAGGGTAAATAAAGAAAAACATATACACTCTATTAATGAAACAAAGCCACATATTTGTACCAGACATGTGTGAAATTAATGAGGAACAAAATAAATTCTCTGAAGCCTAAGTAGATTTACACGAACTGAGAAAGTCAAAAAACGTTAGGTTGTGCCCCGCTCTCTCTTAATACTATGTGGCATTGTTTACTAGGGCTGCCCTCAACTAAGATTTTTCTGGTCAACTAGTAGTCGTTAATTTTAAACGATTTGTTGACTAATCGCAGGTTTATTAATAAACCATATAAATCATAATAAAGAGCCTTTAATGCCTCCAGAGCCTAATCAGCGTTCAAGTGCACGCAAAAGCTTGCCACAGCGCATTGGCAGAAGTAACGATTATGGATGTGTTGGGGAAAACAGCAAAGAGATTGCCTTAATATTTTAATAATTAATTGATAAACTAGTGTTTTATGTATTTTCAGCTGCAGCTGACTCATCATCTTCGCAGTAGTGGACGCACCTATATGCATGTTTCATATGGATTACATAACCTGAGAAGTTCACAGAGAGAGACAGCAGAAACGGCACCCTTTTTGCATTCATTATTTTATAAAAGCACAAAATTTTGTTATTGTGAGTGCACACAAATAAAAGTAGATCTTCACAGATTCAACATATGTATTACTCTTATCTGTATGACCAAAAATTAAACAGTGTTTTAAGTGCATGTGATCGCACGGGTGCCTCCATGTTAGCTGTCATACAGTAGGCATGCTATTATTCAGCTTTCACACTCCGCACAAACACTTGAATAGCACACAATTTTCTAGGTTAAAGCGAGGAGCCATGTAAAGTTTCTACTACTTGCGTGTTTCTGATGATAAGCCATATCTCAGATTAGGTGTCAACGATCTGTCCGTCACAGACTTCGTCACTTCCTGTGGATTTTTTTTCCCTGTGACTAATAATGTTTTGGTCAACTAAGCCTCTTCCCGTGGACTAACTGTTAGTCTTGTATTGTTTACAAGCTGTTTTATTGATGTCTTTCCGCGTGAGTGAGCGATTACACAAGATATGATGCGTTTCAGTAAATTGTACTGAATCTTGAAACATACATTCAGATCTTCATTCATGTTCATTCTGTAACTAGTAGTGAAGAGGAATTGATGCATTCACTCACACTCTGCGGGATCTGTCACGCTACATTACACGTCACGCAGTGTCAAAACGCCATTTATTGTTTGAATTTCGTGATAAATGGACAGAATTTGAAAGACGACACTGCTTTTTATCGAAAGTAGCAAAACGCGGATCTTATTGTGATTATTGGAGGTTAATGCTGATTAAAAGTGGTTAGGTTACAATGTATTACCACGTGCGCCCCGTTCTGGATTGGAGTATGGATCTCCTGTGACTGACTGTATTCGTCAACTGAATGTTTGCGCCGAACCGTGACATGTATATATGTATGAATACATGTACTGTTACACCCCGGATGGACGGATGGATGGATGGATGAAATGGAGAGCGTAGCCACTGCTTTCAGTACACATGAAGAGAGATCACACAACCACAGATCTGTAAAATATTTAAGGGTCTAAGATGAAAGGCAGGTGGCTGCAGCCCTCATAAAAAGGACATACTAACACCTGTACATGCAATTACTTTATACAGATGGCCACTCTGTCTATTCTCTTAGGAATGCCTAGGTGCTTGATGCAGTCTTTAGTCATTTGCTTTAGCCATTTGTGGAATAATTAACCTCTCTTCCCCTGAGCTTCAGCAATTGTCACTGCTTTTGTTAGAGTGATTTTTCCCTGTTGACATGTAATAGCAGCATCGACCGAGAGAGTTTGTTCATTTTGTGCCTGTGTGTATTTGTACACGTGTGTTAGTGTCCTGATAGAGGGGCAACCCTAAAGTGACAGCCTGATGGCAATCTGGACATGAGGAGACTGTATAGTAGCTAAATTTAGAAATGGTCTCATTCCAGTTCAAATAAGTTAATTCATTATTGATGTGAAGGATGTAGATGGGGCTGATGGCCAGGGAAATTTAAAGCCTGTCTGGCCTCTAATTCAGGTCTGCTTAAATTAATAACTATAGATGACCGATCATAAAGCAAATGATGGAATGGTGAATATGTCACACATGCCTGGCTGAGAGTATTTATTTGGATGATAAAGATCAATACTAAGCTTTTCTCACCAAAAGAGGAAATTATGCTATATCATGATCCTAATCATCTTATACATTATGCAGCATATGCTACACATGCTGAGATGTGACATGCTGAGAATGAATGAGTGTGGTAATAGAATTTTTATTTTCCAGGCATGAATAAAAATCTCCATTTAACAATGGCTTAAGCAACAGCTTTTTGTTTCTCACACCATTAGCATGAATTGCTTGATAAATCACATCTTTTTTATACATTGTCATTCAAATGTGTTTATATAAATGTATATATGTGTGTATATGTGTGTGTATATATATATGGCAAGCCGTTTTGACTTTTAATCATTCTCAGGATATGAATTCTTGATATCAATAATTTAATTCTTGATATCAGGAATTACATTTTTGATATCAGGAATTACATTTCCACTAGGAACAGTGTTAATTCTTGATATCAATAATTCAATTCTTGATATCTGTAATTGTATTTACACTAGTGAAATGTCACCATAGGCTACCATTCAAATTCAATTGTTGATATCCTATATACATATACATATACAAATATGTATATGTATATGTGTTTTTATGAATGTATATGTATATATGTATATGTAAGTGTATTTATATACATGCATATATATACACTTTTTTTAAAAGAAATTAATACTTTTTATTTAGGAAGTATGCATTAATGACAATGACAGTAAATATTTTTACATTGATGCAAAAAAAATTCTGTTCTTTTGAAATTTCTATTCATCAAAGAATCCTGAAAAAAAACATTTCCACAGAAATATTAAGCAGCACAACTGTTTCAATATTGATAATGAGATGAAATGTATTTTGAGCAGCAAATCAGTATATTAAAATTTCTGAAAGACACACTGAAAACTAACTGGATTAATAGCTGTGAAAAAATCAACTTTGCCATCACAGGAATAAATTACATTTTAAAATAGAAATGAGTTTTAAATTGTAATTATATTACTTTTTTTTACTCTATGTTCAATCAAATAAATGCAGCCTTAGTGAGCATGAAAGACTTAAACTTTAAAAAAAAAATCCCAGATCCCAAACCTTTGAATGGCAGTGTAATTTGCTAAAAGGAGAGTTTTCTCTCACAGATTGCATTTACTGTTGATTGGCTCCCGTTGATGGTTAAATCTCTTCCTTTTCCACTTTATCCACCCCTGATGGTTTACTTTGTAGTTTTCCCTCAATACAAATAGAGTATTTCTAACTAGAAAGAAAATCACTTTTGTGTCAGAAGTGAGTGGGAAATCTTGGCTTATGGCCTGAGCTTAATGGAAAAGAGGGGAATTCCCTTTGCAGGAATAGGGATGAGTGTGCCAAGCTAATTTGACAATGATGTAGAATCAACAGGAGATGTGTAAAGGTAATAAAACTGCAAACGGTCATCAGAGGGTTGAAGAAGATGAAAAAATACGAGAAGCTAAGACAGAATTTGTGTGAGATAGATGGACCGTCTCTGTGTGAGTGTGTGTATATGTGTGTGTGTGTGAGAGAGAGAGAAACGAAAGAGAGAAGGAGAAAGAAGATAAAAATAAGAGTATCTGAATGTAAGGGTAGTAGTGTCTGTCTCAGCTAACTCACAGAGTCTAACTGCGGCATCAATCATGTATCACTTCAAAAGACAGCCTCCATGTGGGATCAACACATCACCACGCTCATGTCAAAGCTGGACTGGATATTCTGACTGCAGAATTTTGAGTGAATGAAAGCTAAACGTGGAAAATGAAGATTCAGTTTTATATATTTATATATATATATATATATATATATATATATATATATATATAGTATATGAATCAATCTTTACATAGTTGTGAACAAAATGTGCAAAAGTTTCCATTTAAAAATCGGCTGGCATGATGTGGCGTCATTATACACTAGTTTTGTCCCCTTACAGCAACTTTATCAGGAAAGAAAAATGCTCTGTGAGGAGAGATCTCGATAAGGACTGTCAAACAGAGGCCAAGATCAATTATTCAGAGCAAACCGCCGACTCTTTCATCTGTCTTTAAATGCAAAATAGCTTCTAAATTATGTGGGACAAAAGAACATGGATCAATAATTTAGAACAGCCTACTGTGGCTGAGGAAGAGCTCACTGGGATACTCTCTGAGAGACATGAAAAGGAGCGTCGTTGACTTGCTCTCGTCTGGCTTTGTCAAATGTAATCAGCCATTTCTCCTCACAGGTTTCATGCTTTAATAATAACAGTTTTGAAGTTTGCATGAAGTATCATGTACTGAGACATATTTACAATTCTCATATAGCACTAGGATTTTCACTGTTTGTGTGTGTTTAGCTGATCCAGACTGATGGTGAGTTTGCAGGTTACATCTTTACGCCAGTAAAGTGAGTCGTTCCAAAGACTACAGATATAGAAAGATGGTTTACTCCTATTAGTTATGAATGGGAGAAACTGCAACGCACAATATGGCGGATTACGTCCCGCCTTCTAAGTGAGAGATCCAATCGCTGATTGATAAAGTCATTCCCATAGAAACCTGAGACTCGCGCTTAGGACTACACATGCACATTGGCTAGTCTAGCCTGAAAAATAAGCTATTTGAGCACAAGAAAGATCAATTATGGGACAGTTCATGTCAGATCTTGTTGGTGATTTGAAATATGTTATTTAACTGTGAGTTCGCCAAACATTTTTTGAGATTTCAGGATTTCCCCATTCAAATAGATTTGACTTGGTCTCGGATGCCTGAAATTGCTGCCCGGAGTCGTTGCAAGCATGGCCGCCGAGTGAACAGACTTTCCTTGAAAGGGACTTTGATCGTTCACTCAACCGATTTGTTCAAAAATATGGATTCATTGAGGAATGAAACAAGTAGCTGTATTTATTGGTGATTCATTCAGAAACAAAACACTGGTGGTGCGTTCAAAATCATACACTGAATAGGTACTACATTTGTTTTTGAACTTACTTCACAACCTTTAAAAAAGTATGTTCTATATAGTATGAATGTGGGTAGGATGAATGAAATTTGGTTGTATTATACTCGCCATGTTATTACTGTCACAATTGACCTACCGCTTCACTGCCATTCATATCGCCCATGGCCGTTGATTGTAAAGTGTCCGTTGAATGCACACAACAGAATCTCAGCGGAAGTAGTAGGTCATCCGGGTACTTTTCTGTATTGAGACAACTCTTTTGGCATACTGTTTGTATACTTTGTATACGCATGTGTGTTTCTTATTAAAGACGCATACGGTCGATTTAGCTTTGGCTTGTTTGTCAGTCTGTAAAATTCCAGCCAATAAAAATCTATTCTGAAAAAGTAGAAATTCTGAGAACGTTCAGTCATCATCCAATGTGCTTGATTTAGTCTGATGACTGATTTGGTTATGAAAGACTCCCAGCAGTGAATAAGGACCTCGCTGGCGCAGCATACACAGCACTCAATCAGTATCTGAGGGGAGCATATATTTAATATCTCAACTGTGTCCAGTTTCCTCTTCAGAACTGAAAATCAATAAAAATAGTATGCAAACTCTTACACAAAGAAGACTTGCATTGCACTGGCTGTAATGCAATAAGCACAACAGGTAAACAAGCACGAAAACAAACAACATCATCTCAGCACACCCGATCAGCTGCTAATGCACTTTTGCCAGGCATACACCACCACTGGACAGGCAAGTGTTATCTGCTGTCTGGACTGGAAAGATATTGCTCTCTGAGAAGAACGCAGTCATTGTGAGCTCTTGTGCTGCCAGATATCACCCCTCCCCCTCCAACACCTACTTCTACTTCCTTGCCTGCCACCAGAACAAACCCTAAATTCTCCTAAACACAAACATACACATCATCGCACAAACATCTCGGACGTACAGACGGATCCGAGACATGCCTGTGCATTTGAGTCTAAAACTATATTTAAGCTTAGACTGCTTTTAGCCCAAAAAAACTATTGTTTACGCCGGGGAATAACAAGGCGGGATATTAAATGCACTATTCATGCTCTGTAGAACATGCTGTTCTTTTAAGACGCAGCTCACTACATGCTCTCATTAAAAGTATTTTTTCTTTAGGTTTTATAAAATAAACGGATTACATTAAGTATGTGGAGCTGTTGATCATTTATGGGGTCTTGAGTGTAAAATGAAGCTTAGAAACATGTCTGAGGATGTGCCATTACTCCAAGCCATCATACATTTTACATGGACATGCAGAAGGTCAGGAGAGGAATCGAAGCTCAGAGCCGATTGATGGAATTTTGATTTACGACAAGCTGTGTGTATGCGAGCAGGTCGCTGTGAGTGGATTAGCCGTGTACCTGTGTCGTGTACTGTGTATTTTTATCATGTTTGTGTGTGTGTGTGTGTGTGTGTGTGTGTGCTGCCCTCCATACTTCTGTATTGATTTTTGTCATTATAGATTCTCTAAGTCATCACTTTACTTTGCTATGATTGTCTTTATGCGCAGCATATGTTTTCAAAGTAAATGCTGTCTGTTTATTAATATAGACAAAGCACATTTAGCCGTTTGCAGGATGCTTTGAAAACAGTGCAGTGAGTGAGACCAATTTGTCATTTCCACCCTAGTGTTTCATTTCTCAAAATGATGAATTATAGCATTACATAGCATGATGCGCACAGTGTTTAGGATGTATTCGGGCACTGGGCGCACATTGGTTCAGTCTCACTTGCATTTACTGCACACTTGCAACATCAAACACCAACAGGTTCAGTCGCCCCTGAAATGCGCCTGCCACCACTGATTCCGTGTGAGCCGGAGGATTCAAGTCTTTTAGTCTGTTGCTATGGAAACACAGTTGGCCGATGGTGGGGGGTGGGAAGAGGAATGATTCTTGGGAAATTCTTTATTTAATGGCGATAGCATACGAGAATGAGAGACAGAGGGGGTGGGGGGTAGATGAAGTGATGTAAGAAGTGAAAGGGAGCTGGGGAGAGAGCGGGCATACACACTGTGTATACTAGATCAGATCTTTCCCATTCACCCGGCTCTGAACTGAAGATGGGGATGTCTTCAGGCGTACATGTGTATTCATATAAGCTCTTCTTTGCTCCTGAATTAAACTGAGCTGCTGATTCTGAGAAAGGCTGTTCTACAGTAAGAGGACGAAAGTCGTGTTGAGCTGCTTTGGGCTAGGATGCTGTATATATGTGTTATTTACAGGAGACTGACAAATAACAAAAATAAGCATCCCGCATCACTTCCCTTCACAAATGCGTTCCTCCTTGGAGCTTTTTACACCTCCACTGGTGTGGGTGATATCTGACCCCAGGAGAGGATGACAGGGCTGTTTTGAGGTTTAAAAAAAGCAACCGTGCAGGTGAATGAAATGCGATCTGTAGATGTAGCAAATATTTTGAGGTTTGTTGCTTTACTTATTATTTATTTATTTATTTAGTCTTTCCTCAGCAATATGACGAAAATGTTTGCTTGCAATATTTTGTTCCCCTTGATTTTGTGAAGGTAAAAATGGACACATCTAGGTCATATTTCAACTTAAAATTGAAAGGAATTTTTTGGTTTTGTCATTCAAGTAAATGAAGGTTATTTTAATTAATATTAATATTTTCTTTTCAGCATTATTATACTAATTAAAGCTGCTGAGTAAATACATTTTTGAGCAAGTATAATGTTTCGGGTGGTACTGGTGGGTTTCCACTGGAAATTCGAGCATGGAGCCGTTCGTCTTTGCGTCATTATGTCACGTCTGTTTACATAAAGTCAATGCTATTTTCTCAGTTGCTCAGAACAAAATTGGAAGACGTTACTTGTTCAGATGACATTTACTGCTGAAAATTCTGATTTTGGTCATACTTTGGTATACTTTGGTCTAATCAAAACTTTAGATTCATCCGCGCCGAGGAACCGTGCCGATGCACAACCCACATAAAGATGATAATTCCGCAAATAACTGCAATTGCAGGTTTCAAACAGAGATGGCGACAAAGAGGCAAAACTTACTGACTGCAGCCTTAACAAACATTTTCCAACCAAACTGAAAAGACTTTTTTGCTGTCGCATTGGTGTAATAGAGAAAATGTTTATGTAAAAAATATATGTATCTTTTTAATTTGCTTTTTAGCTTTATGGTAATGAGAATTGGAGAATATTTTTTTCTCTTTTTTTTGTTTAAGTCTGAAATGCCTTTTCTGAAAATACATTTTCTTTATAGTTTTTGTACATTTTCCTCATAAATGATTCTTGGAGTGAATAATTGTCTGCTAGTAACTCATCTAAATGTAAATCTTTTTTTTTTTCTCACACGTGCCCAAGGTGTATTCCTTCTGCTTTCCAGAGGCTTGGAGTTTCCTGTTTCATGCTCATGAGAGCTTGACCACAGGATGAGAGCGATAAAAGAGGATGATGATACTTGAGAAAAGTGACCTGATTAAGGAAGATCGTTTTAGGCATGTATTCTATTTCTGACATTGGTTTTATTTACGTCAGTACGAATCATTTTACACTAAATGAAATAGATTGAAAACCAGGAAAGTGCACTAGCCATGGAGGTGCTTATAAAGTATATGCATGATTAGTGGTGTTCATAAGCAAACAGTGTTTTATCTCTGTCTGGAGCTGTGTGTTTTGAACCCAGCAAAGCCCTGCACCCTCAGGCTTGATTCATCATGGTCCATCCCCTCTGCTGTGCCCCATTAGGATCAGAGCAGCTATTTCTGTCCTTTACCTGTGGCGGGATGCTCCCTGCATTGCCTTCATGCCTCCTCGGCCAAATTCCATTAAATAAGGAAAGGGTTTGTCTAAGGTCCCTTTCTGACAGAAAGCTCCGGAGGAGTTTAAAGGAAGTGATGTGGTCTAATGGAAACCTTTTAAAGAGGCTGAGCTGACCAGTGGGCTGCTGTCTGGACCTACTTCAGTCGGTAAATACACTGGCCGCTGTCCTGTGATCTCCTGCCAGAGCACGTCATTGGATGCTTCTATGCGAGAGAGAAAGAAAGCGAGAGGGAGTGCAAGAGGACAGAGAGGGAGTGAATTAGACACAGAAAGAGGTGTAGGAGGAGGTTTGAACAAAGGAACACAAAATAAAACTGACAAAGGGAGATCGCTTTACTAAGCCATATAGAGTCAAGCAGATATTGACTATCCCCTCAAGCAAGTGCTAAAGCAATTATGGGGGAAAGTATGCTGTCACATTGAAGGTCACAGGTCAGTCGATACTGTAGCATTTCTACGTCACTATTGGCCAGATTTATAATCCTTAGGTTTGATTAATCACCTAATGCTTGATCGTTTAAGTTATTAGAGCCTGTCATGATTAATTTAAGTCTGATTTACACCGAGGTTAGTACTTGGCTTTTAGAAGAAAGCAGGAGACTACCAGTTTCTGTTTCCTCTCGCCCCATTTTTGAGCTTAAAATGGATGCATATTTGCTGATTATGAGGCACATGCTGTGATTATGTCTAGAGTCTGCGTAAAAAATGGGTTTTGCAAGGAAATATGTGGCTAATTCCTTGTTAGCTGGCTGGTTATTTAAAATTACTGGATGATGGTAAATTATCTCAGATGAAAGGTTGCAGTTTTATATCTAAAAGGGACAGTCCACCGACAATTGTTTCATCATTTATTCACCTTCATGTTGTTCCAAACCTGTATGATTCTCCTGTCTTACATGTTTGCAAGCGAATAGTTTTGATTCCATATGACTTCCATTGTATAGAAGATTAAGTGGAAAAAGTTTTTAAAAAATTAAGTGGACGTCAATGGGAATCAAAGCTTCTTTGGTACCAACATTCTTTAAAATATCTTTTGTGTTTTTCTACAGAAAAAGAAAGTAATACAGGTTTAATTTGACATAAGGGAAGTAAATGATGACAGAATTTTCATTTTTGTGTGGAATATCCCTTTAAAATCCATCTTCACATCCTAAAAATAATAGATTAAAAAAATCTAAAATTAATATACATGACTGGTAAGAAATATATATGAAATGTTTATGACATGACATGATATTGGGCATATCCAAGCCTAAAACCAAAATCTTGGAAATGTTCTCCGCCATATTTCCTAACACAAAAATGCTCAAAATGTGGTACATTAAATATATGTTATATGTTAAATAAAAATATCAGATTATAAATCCAACATAATAAAATGATCTGTTTTTAAGACTAAATATGATGCTTTCTATGGGTGTGATGCTCAGTCATCTTGGCTGTATTTCTCATAGTAGCCTGCAGAGGGCAGAGTTTTACCACTTTCTATATCTTTCTACACTCAAACGGTTGAGACCAAACGACACACAGCATACTCTCATTCCATTTAAAGAAGAGTTTAAACACATTCCTCTGCTCCAGCTCCCTGTCCCTCACTGCTGTATTTGAGTATTTGATCTGTTTGGGGTTGCCTTGAGAGCAACACTCAATAAAGAAGAGCCTGTTAATTTGATTAGGTCTGCCATGCTGTGTGCTTTAAATTAGCATAGAAGTGTGTTTGTTCCCTGTTGGGGGAATGTGTAGGGGAAAAGACGGCACTTGGTGTGCTTTAAAATTAATGAAGCTTGGGTGGACCTCAAAACTGCGCTTACTCTTGGGCTTTGAGTGGCACGGGTTGAGTTTGCCCTGGCAGATAACTTGCCATATGATTTAATTAACTCCAATTGATGTTACAGTGGCTGCCAGTGAAGATTGTTCTCTTTCTCTCTCACACTATACACACTCCCACCTCTCACTCTTGGTCTCATGCAGAGGTGTGCTGTACAGTATGGAAAGAGGGAAATAAGAGATACAACAAGTTAATCAGAAAGTGAAGAGGCCATTTTGTCTGGATTTATGTAGCTTGTTTGAAGCAGCTCTTCCAATTGAACATTTCTGCGTTCGTGACCTTGAGCTTTATATGCTGACATTTTCGAAGGTACCTCAAAATACTGAAATGGGGTAATTCAGATGAAATATTATATATTGATTATAATATATGTCAGAAACATGCCCTGTATGTCACCAAACTGCAGGGTGACGTGTGTATGTCGTTGGAAAGCAGGTGCAGTCCTGTGGTCCGTGTTGAGTCAGGCTTTCAGTGAGATTACTTTAGTAGTGAACGTGATTTCTTCAATTAATGAAACAGCTTCTTTGGCATCCGTCTTCACTCAGATGAAAATAAGTAAACCCCACAGTTTATGCAGTCATATTTCTAAGTCAGCGTTATAGAAGCAGGAAATAAAATGAGAAAGTTTTAGCTCTGTAAGAGTCACATGTGACTCTTTCTTCCAGCCTTCACATTCTCTCTTCCCAAAACCGCGAAATATAGGAAGCAGTCCAAAAAAAGTCATTCTCTGAATGGAAATATTACAAGCTACACAATTTATCTCACTCAAACAGGTATATCATTCTGACGACACTCACGACTTCCTCTCTGCTAATGCCTCGGAGTGTTTGCTTCCCCTGTTCTGTGGGATTAAGTGTACACTACACTGCAGTCCCCTGCCCTGTTTTCAATCAGTGAGCTATTGTTACTACTGTAGAGCGAGACAGTCTCCAGGCAATGCAGGGATCTTTCTCTCATTGGGTTTCAGATTGAATCAGTAATCATAGCCAGGATTGTATTAGTGTATTTAGTGTGTATATTAAAATCAGCCTTATTGGGAAATTGCTTGTCCCTGTCCCTAAAAACCCACCCCTAGCCCTATGCATTAAACACTTTATTCCAACTATTCTATACCTGTTGGTCACTTTCTTTCCACTTTTCGAATATTTTCTTATTTTTTATTTAATCAGAACTCCTCTCTGAGGTGATATGTGATGGGAAAAGGGAGAAGAATGAGTATGGGAAAAGGCAAACTGAAAACTCTGGTCGGCTAATGACCAAAAACAAACTCCACTCACTTTATTCTTCTCACCACTGATCTCTGATCAGTGGGATTTCTGGTTTAATCAGACAATCGTTAGCTGGAGTTAGTGTAAATAGAATCGGGCAGGCAATTTACCCCTTTATTTACACCTTTATTTGTGATATATATATATACATATGCATGCATGGAGTTTCTTGACAGACTCAATTACCTGTTTGCTGCTCAACAGTGGCTTTTTTTTATAGCTGCCTTTTTAATACGATTAACTTGTTTGACAGAAACTTTCCTTAATAAGCCTTTATCTGACCAAGTGTGTTGCAAATAACTCACAAATCTTATGATTTTCACACAGTATTAGTAGTTTTCATGCCTTTTGCAAGACATTGCACCATTTCATGCTTTTCATCTTCTGACAGATCTGTCTTCCTCCCCAAATCGCATGAGAAATGTGACTAACAATGTGGACAACATTAGGGTTGTGGAGTTTCCATTTAACTAAGTAGACCTGGCAAACTATTTAACAAAACCTGTCTGAGATTGATACCAGTTACCTAAAAAGATATGGGGAAATAAAACAAACAATTACTTTCTTTGAAAAACTAAATTCTGAATGTTTATTGTTCTGAAATCCTACTGATTTGTTACTTGGATAATAATTTGGAACACAGTGTATGTTTGGTCTGCCACCAAAAAAACAAAACAACTTATAGTTTATGTTTATTAAATTTAACAGAGTGGATTTATGACTGTTGGAAAGGACTAAGGGTGCAGATTTATGCAGCTGTCTGGCTCTTGTACTGTGCAGTTAATCAGCAAACGTATGATTCCCCCCTCTCCTTACTGTTGACGTCTGTACCACCCCTTGTATCTTTTAAATATTCTTCATTTCAACTAGTTTTTGAGTAAATTTGTCAGTTTTATCCCAACATAAAGTAGATCCATGTCTGAGATTACATTGTTTTTGTTATCATGGACCCTTAGTAATCATTCCCAGATGTTGTACTGAACAGTATTAGGAAGGTTTTTCTGAGATGTGTGCAAAATATCTCAAAATAGAAAAAAGGAGACACCCTACCACCCCGGTACTTGAATATCTGAGCCGCACCCTTATCAGGAATGAAGTGAATCATGACACTAGCAGCTGGATTTCATAAGTGAGTTGGAGCAAACATCTTGCAAAACAGAATTAAAAAAGGTTTGAGTGAAAGAGTAGGGGGATCCAGAGAGAAAGAAGCAGAGAAGATAAAACGAGAGCGCAAAAGATAAAGTATTCCAGTGCCCAGCAGGCCAAGATGAAAGGAGAGGCTAATTAATGTTGGTTATTAAAGCTCATCCTTTCTGACCAGCTGCTTGTGAATCCATGATGCCATTGATCATCTGAGAAGCACCGGCCCATCCAAACACACCAGAGTGCTGCAGTGAACTTTAAGCTAGCTCACACATGTATGTTTATACATGCAGAGAAACATATGTAGGCTACATGGACAGCCAGATTTTCCATGCCTTATGGTATGGATTAACCCATTATATACTCAATTCATAAATGTTTTACTCTGGATCACTGTGCATGCTTGCAAGCCTGTGAAACCATAGACGGCTGCAGTGATGAAGTATTTTTGGCTAGAAGTTTGAATCACCTTGGTTCCCTCGACAAAATCCCTATGATTCCATTGGCTTTTGGATTAGGAAGTTAGTTTATTAGTTTTGTTCCAGATTAGTTTTGTTAGGCATGATAATCTTCAAAAATTATGAATTTTAAAGCTGAATACTTTCGCTAGAAGTAAAAATCTAAACAAAGATGACTCTTTTAGTCTTTGTTTTTTAAAAAACAAACTTTTTTTGAAAATTTTAGTTAGACTTGTTTGCAAGAGCGTGATTATAAACACAATGTGGCTGTGAAAATGAACTAGTGTTTAGATGAGTTCAGCATGATAACATTATTTAATGTCCCCGACCTCTGAAATCCCACTTGTTAGCAACCGCCTTTTTCAAGACAGGTAAAAGCTTTTAAAAATTATGGATTTTAAAATGTTTACATATCTTGATCTTGTGTTAACCATTGGCCTTATTTCAGACATTTAAACAAAAATCCATAAAAAAACAGCCACAACAACACTGTCTTCAGGCTTATGTAACAGGAAGTGCCAATATAAAATTCATTTTAGTCAAATGATTCATCCTAAAATGGTTCTCTCTTTCATATATAGTGAATTGGTTTGTTCAGGCAGCTCTTAAAAAGGAACAGATTAATTGACTCAAATCCCTACACAACATTTAGGAATTTTATAGTGGAATTTTTAGTTCATTGTCTAAGTCTCTTTGACTCTTTGGTTATATAAATTAGGGCGTATTCTAGTTTCTAGTGGTATTTAGTGTACATTTAGCAGCTTAAGATTCATCCTGAACGCTCCTTCACTCATATTTATTCCATAAAACTATGCCTCTAATTAAACTCTTTCATTTGATTATAATTTTGTATGGTGTGATTAAAAATTAATTCCTTCATGAAGAACTTCTGGTAAACTTTTTACAGAGTTAGCGACTTAGATCTATTATTAACCACTTAGGATTCTTGTCAAATTTGCCTAAAATGCCTAAGAAAGGCATACCAAAAGTAAATTGCTCTTCTTGAACAAATCGGAGTTCACTGTATGCAGGGTTTTGGTCTCTTTTGAAAGCTATGCGTACTGTGGGCGGTACAGTGGAGCGCTAACATGTTAAACATGGAAGAGCCATTTGATACGCATACACTCTCTTGTGTTTTTTAGCTTGCTCATTTATACAGGTGCCTTGACCCGAGGGCAAATGAAGCTCAAGTAAGACCCCTTGTGTTTTTCATTTCCGTTTCCCTCTCTCTTTCTTTCTCCTCTTTTCTTTGTGTGGGGGGAGAATGAAGACCTCCTGTGTGCTTTGACATTCCACACAGTCTAATGAAATGAAGGGTGAGGCTTTGCGAGGAATGTGCTTTGGAATGTTTCTGTTTTGATGGCGAGTCCCCCTTCCACTCTCCTAGGCCACAATGGGAGCACCCTGTCAGACGAGTCCAGAATGCCCTGCTGATTGTGCCTGCTGTCGCTGTCACAGATGTGAGGAGACTCTAATTTTAGAGCAGCTGGTTTTTAAATCGATACCAGTGCGCCAATCACCAGCTGTGTCATCTGAGTTACGGCACGGCCTTGGTGGATGTCAGGGTGCATTTGTGATGCTGCGAAGCAACTGACTCACACACACTCTCTCTATGCAGAATCGCCTCTCATTACCCATTAGCCTTCAGGGGTCAATCTATCTTTATAGTTGCTAGGCAGAACAACATGTCAGTGGATGTAAGAGGAAATACTTGTGTTAGGCTGATGTTTATACTCCTTTTGTTTAAATAATAAGTCCATATATGCATTATTTATTCTTCATATTTTATGGATGCATGTGAAAGGAAAACAATTTTAAAGGAGTATACGAAAAAATGTTTTGTTTTGTTTCTTTCTCCTGAAACATTAATTGAGTTCCTCAGGATGTGGAAATTTGTTCTCATGATGGTTCACATCCTGAAAATCTAAAAGTGTACCTTTATTGCAGTTCTGTGCCGTATAAGTAAAACTGCAGCCAAAGTGGGTGGAATAACATCATAAATATGTAATTAATTAACACGCAATGCCAGATTCCATCCTATTTCCAATAGTGAATTGAATTTCCTTTCTTTTGGAATGCATAAAATCTCATTTCCAGCAGATGGGAATGCTTTCGATCTATATAAGGATTCTTCAGAAACATGTTACACATTTCAAAAGATGCTTGGAATGAAGAGAGGATTAGTCACTCTTGCTTATATGGTTCATTTAGCATTTGAATCTGTGCTGTAGCGAATGATCAGAGAGAGACTTATTGAATATCCATTTAAGAAATCGGAGCATTTCTTCATTAATGTACTATAATTAATATAGTCCTGGCACAGCTGAGTTATAAACAATAGCTTGACTGTCTTTCTCATTTTAGTGTGTCATGTACTCAAAATGTCCAATAGTTGTTTGTTAGATTGCAAAAATGTCTGAAACGTCTTTTGAAAAAGGTCATTTCTTTTTCTTTCATGATTTTAGTGTATTATTTTATTACACATTATTAATTTTTATTCTTATTAATTTTTTTTTGTTTATTACGATTTGCACACACCTAAAATTATACTATTACTTTGAATGGCCTTATAGAATTTGCAACTATTTATTATATATTATGATATTAAAAAAACAACAACTATGATTCATTTTTGACAAACTTATTATATAATAATAATATTAATAATATAAATTAAATACATTTTATTTAATAAAAATTAATTATTTTTAAGTGATAGTCTCGTAGAACAGTGCAAAAAGTATTGCTGCTGTGTTGTTGCACATTTCACAAATAAACTCTATGAAGAGCATATATTTTTCAGATCTCCATGACTAATAAATAAGGGAGGGATTTAGGTATTAAGACAAATTTTTAAAATGTATAGAAAGAGAATAAATGCTGGCATGCTGATGGGATGAATTTCTTTAGACAGCACTGATTTTAACCATAGCCAGTGAATGGCTAAAGGATACTTATGTGTTTCTATTATGAAATGAAATGAGAAGGCAGAATCATGACTCTCTCTCAGTTAACAGCTGTGGTGTAGCTCTCTCAGTCACATTCTGCTTCTTCCCAATCCATCATGTAATTGCTCAGCAGCGCATAAGCGCTCCACCATCTGACAGTTCTGCTCCACACAACAGTGTTCAGTGAGACTTTATTCTAACTCTCACACTAAAGAAAACAAGCACACCTCAGCACAACTACACAGTAAAAAAAGAATTGTTGGTTTAACTTAAAAAAAGTAAGTTACGTGATCGCCTTAAACTCAAAATATTATGTTATCTGAACTACATTAATTATCTAAGTTGTTTTGACAACAGAAAAAGTGTTGTGATTAAATCATGAAAATTATTTACCATTTTTTAGAACTGTACCATGTTTTGGAGTCGGTAAGACTTGTCATGTTTTTGAACTAAGTCCCTTATGCTCACCAGGGATGCATTTGTTTGATCAAAAATAAACAGCAATAATGTGAAATATTATTAAATTATCTAAAATAACTTTTTCAAAGCTGAATGTTCAGCGGCCATTATTCCAGTCTTTAGTGTTACATGATCCTTCAGAAATCATTCTGAAATGCTGATTTAAGGAAAATGTTAAAAGTAGTTAAAAACAATTGTGCAGCGTAATATTTTTGTGTAAATGGGAAAGCAGGATTTTTCAAAGAATGGAAAGCTCAAAATAATGTATTTATTTGAGATAAAAGTATTGGTTTAAAAAACTGACCCCAAATTTTTGAACAGTATTACATATGATGATTTTGAGTGTGGACTAACAGCAATCGTAATGTAAGCTATACACACTCAAACTACACACACACCCATTCTAGCAGACTTCTAGCATTCTGAACACTATTGAGTGGGGTTCTTCCGCACCAGTGGACATGTACCGTAAGGCTGTGTCAGTAGTCATACTCTTGGGACTGTAATGACTCAATGTCACACTTCGAGAAAAATTGCCAAAAAAGTGAAACTCCCACACAGCAGCTGACTTTCCCTTAAGCCTGAGCTGTTGACCTTCCCCTAAGCCTGAGTGTGTGAGTTTAACAGGGAGAGCGGATATGTGTGTGCATTTATGAGAGCGAGAAAGACTGAGAGACCAAAAAAGAAAGGAAAGTCTTTTACTTGTCCATGACTGGCATAAACGGCATTTTAAAATGTAAAACAGAAGTTAACTGTTATTTTAAATTGTGATAATGTTTTCATGATATTGCTGTTTTTAAGATCAAGAACAGACTTATTTCAAAAACATTAAAAAAAATCATACTGACCCTTAACTTTTGAATGGCAGTGAACATTATTTAATTAAAGGGTTAGTTCACCCAGAAGACTTTTTGTGTGCAAAAACAAAACAAAAATAACGACTTTATTTAACAATTTCTTCTATTTCCTGTCAGTATCCTAAACTGTTCATGCTGCCAGCGCCATGTCAGAACACCGACTCATTATTATACAAAAAGTCGCTTCATAACATTAAGGTTGAATCACCGTAGTCTCTATTTTAATGGTGTAATTACTACCTTTTTGGGCCATGAAATTTGTTCTGACATTGCTGTCTATAGGGAGGTCATAAAGCTCTCGGATTTCATCAAAAAATCTCTTAATTTGTGTTCCAAAGATGAACGAAGGTCTTGTGGGTTTGGGACGACATGAGGGTGAGGAATTAATGACAGAAATTTCATTTTTGAGTGAACTAACCCTTTAAAAATATATTTAAAATAACATGCTATTGTGCAACTTCTATCATGGGTAACAACATATATCAATGTCTCAGTCCACACAATGGCCCATCCACACATTCTGAGACCTTAGATCTTCTCTCTCTCTCTCTCTCTCTCTCTCTCTCTCTCTCTCTTTTTAATAGTTTTTATCAGTCGTCCATATATGCAAAGTACAATAGTTGTGTGTCAGATTGTTGCTGTGAGCTCTGCATTTCAGTCCTCCACTTCCCAAATTGGCACCAGACAGCAGCAGTCCCTCCCCGTCTCCCTGTGCCGGGCTTAGACAGCCTTTCAGCTGGGGGATCCCTGTTCTGCTGAGCTCATCAGACTGACCCCTTTCAGAGAGATGTGGATCAACTGCCTCTGTGGTCTTTTCTCCCTCTACAAGCAGTGAATGTGCTAAAACAGCACAGGATAATCACTTGGCATTAGTACCTGTTGTGTAAAGCATTAGTGGTAAGAATTGACTGGTGGGACTTGTGGTCTCCCACTGAACGCTAAAGCTGATGAGGCTTGATCCTGGCACCACTACGGAGGGCAGATTACCAAGAGTGGCCAGGCTTACACATTAACATGTCCCAGCATGCACTGGTGCCAGACACCATGTGATGGAGAAGCAAGCTGCTATCTCAGTGACTTGCCTGTCTGTCTGTCTGAATAATACTTTTTTTTACAGGGCAATAGTACATATTTACATAGTGACATATTTTGGTCTTTACTTGCTCTCATTCATACGGTAAATGCACTAATTTTTATTTGATTTAAAGGAGGACTTTAAATTTCTGTGTAGCTGATGTTTCTCATTATGAATTTGGTCACATTCTCTAAATCTACGCCCACAACAATGTTTGAAACTACGCAAATGTAAATACACAGTGAAGCTGATGTGCATTGTTTGGCATTAAATGAAAATTCATCTATTTTCATAATTCATCCATGTATATGTTTCATTATTTATTTATTTGTTTATTTTTTTACTGTATATCTCTTAATCAAATTGTTATAACTCAATCTTCCACAGACTTCTCTCTGGTGATGTATGCCGGACATCCCCGATCGTTTTGTCTACTTAAACACTCCTCACAATCAGATCTGCCTCAATTCAATCAACAACTGATGGATAGAACCAAGACACCACCCTTTTCATTAATGCATTACTCTCAGATAATCAGGAAAAAAACTGTCAGCGAAATTGTCCCGTTTCATTGCAACTTTGCAAATGGCATAATAAGAGTTTAAGTTTGTGTGGAGTACATTTATTGCTCTTGGACAATAAAACCACCATTTAAACTCACAATATCGAGAGCCACCATGATTTCTCAGTATGTGCAAGAGAGTGACGTGTGTTCACTTTGATGGACACTGCGCATGTAGACAGTTATTTAATTAAATCTCAGCATATCATGATTTCAATTTTATTTCAATTAATCATGCACCCCTGCTTGCTAGTGAAAGTTGTGCTCTGGGCTATCAGTATGGAGAGTGCCTTTATCTCCAAAAAGACCTGTCAATCACAGTGTCGTTTCTTTAAATGCTCTCTTTGCGGCTGATTTCATCTTGGCTTTGGCATGGAGTGAATTCCAGCAGAATTGCTGAGATAGTACCTCTAGGTCTGATCAAAGTAGGGTTTTAATCATGGCCGACTCTGGTGACATTATCAGAGCATTACTACCCCCGTTTACCATGAATCACATTACCTCGTCCCATCAGCACCACTCGAAATCAGATTTAGCGCTCACCTCCAGCTTCACGGACCGCTCTGATTGGATCGTAACTCAATTCAGCACACAGAAGCAGTCCCATTTCTCTCATTCTGCCCACAATCACTCTAACTGTGACCCCTTTAAGAAACAGTTCGCCTGCAAAGAGGAAAATTTATAAGACCTCTCACTCTCTTTCTTCTTGATTTGGGTAATACTTTGTGGAGCTGTGAGTGAGTGTCTGACTGAGGAATCTCATAGCTCTGGGATGTCAGCGTGGAATGGATGAGCAGTCTTTAAATCACAAAATGCTTTGGGCATTTTCTAACTCTTAACGAGCCCAGCTTCCTCTTTCTCTTCCTTTCAGTGCTTATCTTCCTGTTACTTTTCCTCTTACTATATTTTACTTGACATTCTTAACCTAAATTTCACCTCCTTCTTACCTCCCCTGCTTGCTTATCTCCCCGTTTGACGTCATGGCAATGGTTGTGCATGTACTCCACCATTTAAATTCAGTACAATTTTTTTTTTTTTAAATGATTATTATTATTGAGCAAGGATGCATTACATTGGTGAAAAATGACAGTAACGACATAATGTTGTTTCTTTTAAACATTTTTTTTTATTCATCAGAAAAGTCATAAAAATGTTGCACTGTTTCCACAAAAAATATTAAGCAGCACAACTGTTTTTGACATTTATGATAAGAATAATTTTTTCTTGAGCAGTAAATCATCATATTAGAATGATTTCTGAAGGATCATGTGACACTGAAGACTGGAGTAATGATGCTGAAAATTCAACTTTATCATCACATGAATACATTAAATTTAAAATATATTAAAATAGAAAACAGTTATTTATTTTACTGTTTTACTGTATTTTTGATCAAATAATTGAATTTGTGTGGAAAAAAAGGGAAAATAAGAGACTTTTAAAAACTTACTGACCCCAAACTATTGAATGGTATATGAGTTTTTTTGCACATATGTCTTAAAGGCACATACAACTGCGCTGAGCAGACATTTTTCACTGAAGGGCTCTGTTATTTCTCCCTCACTCCACACAACACAGGCAGTCTGACTGTCTTTCCCACAAGCTTCATTCCTCTTAGTATGATAGTGTGATAAATGGCTTGACGTTAGAGGAAATCTTTTGTATATTATTAGAGATGGGATTAGTGATGTTAAGTCATGTATCCTATTATCGGCATATTAGTCCATCAGATTAATTTCAAAGCAGGATACAGTGTTAGTGGTGCTCAGAGACGAACAGTGCTCTGGTTCTGTTTGCTTACAATTGCTTGAGACTTTTAGCAGTTGAATGTGTGCAGAGCTCCGTCTGTCATGATGCCAGGTCTATGTTTACTCTGTCTTTGGCATGCTTAATGCCCGAACGACTTCTCTTCCTGACAAAACCAAGTGCAGCCAGACCAACTTTATGATCACTTGAACACATTGTGCTTTGTTAGACAAGTTTGTGTTTAATCATTTGAGTAACGAGTTCATAAATTCCTTACATGAATGTTTAATGATATTTATGCACTGAAAAAAAAATAACAGGCAAGATTTACTTCAGATTTAATTTTTTGCACCCATTTTATGCTTGTGTGTGTGTGTGTGTGTGTGTGTGTGTGTGTGTGTGTGTGTGTGTGTATGTGTGTATTTGAATGGTATAAATGTAAGTAAAATCTTCTTTATAAAATCTGGTAGCCCAAAGTGATTAATCTAACTGAAATCCTTACAAATCTAATGCAAGGGCACTTAAAATAATTTAAGTTAATCATATATATACATATACTGTATACAGACATTGTATACGCACAAACTCTTTCAACACAAACCATGATCATGGGGACAATAAACTGATAATTTTTGAGTAAAAAAGTAACTTTAAAAAAAGTAATTTCACAAAACGGGTCACAAGCAAGCTAATTATTCCTGTTAGTGCTAGGAATAGCAGCATCATAAAGGTAAGTAGATTTTTATTAATTTTAACATACTCAAATGTTTTTCTAATTCGAAACTGATCCTTGAGGACTCATTGTAAATATAACAAACAATAATACTTATTATAAGTTAGAGCTTTAATTTATGTATGCTTTAATTGAGTACAAATGCTTAAAATGCAGTAAGTGAATTGTGGATGGTAGTGAGTCTCAGCTCTCATGCTGACTGCATCATGGTTTTGTGATGAAGGCTGAGGGGCATCTGCAGTCATGTGTCATTGTTTACGTCACTGATGACCTTGAACATGTAACTCTCGCTTCCCTCCCTCATGTCTGGACATTGTGGATCTTTCCTAGAAAATTCTGAGGAGAGAAAAAGAGACAAAAATGACAAACAGATAGAACTGCTGTAGGAAAGATTTCGTCACATCTGCATGGAAATATTACATCTACATTCATCCTTCAGTTGAACTACTGATCTTTCCCCTTTGATTCAAGTACAAACTATGCTTACCTTACTAATCTCATTTATGTGTAAACACTGCAATAGCGTTACAATACGATTTTGTTTATAGACAAGCTTAAACTCTAATCCCAAGCAATTTGAACAATGCACAACTTGGCTGGTTGTCATAGTTAAGCCATCACAGTGGCAGTTGCTACGTATATCATCAGTACAGCTGCTATCCTAAACCATTTGTCAACGTCCTTGCATACTGGGAAAAATGGTGCAGATGCTAGAGGCTTTCCGCATGACTGTCCAAAAGCGTTACCGTTCACATTCATGCTCATACTGCCTGTGAAAGTGATATTTGACCCTTAACAAGTTTTAATTGAATACTGGTGAAGATTGGAGATTTACAAGAGCTGTAGACAATGCAAAATGGATTTCATAGCAGAGCTACAGGCTAATAAAGTAACAGAGCAGCAAGGCTGTGGTGCAGAGGTGAGTATGTGGAACACATTGGCTATCAGAGCAGCCTTGACCTGCACTTTCTGCTTACCGATTGCCACGATTACAGTAGTTGTGTTGTTACTTCAGTTTACACACAACACAATCTTGTGTTCAAAAATGTGAGACGCAGCACAGCAGAATGGCAAGGGTATCATGAGTATCTGAATATGTACAGTAACAGTGTGTGAAAAACAGTGTTTGTATTCACACTTTACACTATCCCATGAAGCCACGGGAAAGGAGTTGTAAATGGCAAATGATGGATGCTGTATGTCCCAATTACATTTATACAATACATACTCATACTATGTGTAAAAAACATACTTTTTTTAACAGTACAGTAAGTACTTATTCAAAAGAATCACGCAGCCATGTTTTAAAAGTTGAACATATGTCATATGTCATATGATCACGTGAGAAGCAAATATTTTTAAACTTCTAATTTCCTGCCTGGTCTCATTGTTATACATAGGTATTAATACGTAACTTTCAAAGACACAAAATGTACACTTTTGTATGTTTAGAAAGGTGCTGAAACGTACAATATTCATGTATTTATAGCACTGAAACGTAAAAATACGTTTTTTTAGTGAAAACTGTAATCATACACCTACCCCTAAACCTACCCATGACCATTTCTTAAAACTCTACTGTTATAAATAAAAGGATAAGAGACAAACAATTGCAATCACAATAATTTATTTGTTGCAAAGTGGTACCAAAAGTAGTTCAATGATGATGAGTTGCAGTAGTTTTTTTATAAGGTACAGAGAAGAATTTAACTTATTAATCCATATAAATATGGATCCGGCTTCTCTCAGTGAAGGCTCGCGCTAATTTCAAATGTTAACCTACTGAAACACGGTCTGTCGCAATCTGTGTCGAAGCAGGTGAGAACCAATGAGCTTTCGATATCAGTGCCGTAAACCATGGCATAAAGGTTCTCGAGGGCGCAACTTTCAGATTTGAATCGAGTGTGGGCTTTGACTGACGGTCGCTGATGAGAATTAAGATGAAGATTGATGGACAAAGGGCTGAATTTGGGCTGGATATGGATTCTAAAGATTAGGAGTACGGCGAAAAAATAAAATTGATGTGATTTATGAATTTATATTGTGCTTTGGTGTATCTTATTGTATTGTCAGTCGCTGCATAGGAGAAAACGCCTTCTGGGTCACACAGCAAACAAACTAAACATTACAAAATGGTTAAATAATTACAGACATTTTATTCATTTTTAAGGTTTCAAAGTGTAGTGCTGTTTAATATTGTGGATGAATTCATAGTATTGTTGACTGATGTATATGTTTATTGTGCTGCTTAAATGACCCTTTTCAGGTTTTATGCACATAAAAAGACAACTTGTCACATGTAGCCTGCTTTCATTCTGCAGTGATCCTCTTATGGCTCCCTATAGAAGCAAGACTCTGCACATCTGACATTTTAACTGCTGATCTCATGGAATGGCCTTTCACTTCAATACATAAACCTGTTAAAATGAGCCATGGGTCTCATCTCGCTGAGGCGCATCTCTAAAAGTTGCTCACTCTCCTTTCCACATATTATGTTGAATCTAACTATAATTCTTATATCATATTGCGTTAGAGACTGTCAGAGAAGTAATGCTGTGTTCCATTGATCTCAGTTAAGCCGAGTTGACCCGAGTTAGATGCCAGAAAAATATGGAGGCGTCCAGGCAAACCTTTTTTGTGCTTGATCTTTCAGAAACACATTGAAAAAGATTAGCTGAGCAGCCATTTTGGGGTTGTTGCGGTTCCCCAGAGTTTCCCAGTCGCAACTCCGACTTGAGGGGGTGTTCCAGTTAAAAGTTCTTACTAAGAAATAGGAATTTCCCACTTCCAAGCACATATGGAACACACTATAAGAACACTGTCGTTGTAGTCTCTTTTTGCACATAAGCTATACATTTTTATGATGCTGTGCCAAGTTAAAAGGAGTACTAATTTAAAATATGTAGATGAAAACAAGATTAAAATGTTTAAATAAAACAATATTTTTTTTTTCCTAGCACCACCATGGTATTTTCCAGAACTGCAACCTACCTGGCGTCTCCAGAAGTGCAAGGTGTCATGATCTCAGAGACTTGGGTTAAGTAAAGAATCCTAAAAAATGAAGAATTTATCTTCCAGAATCTGGCAGCAAGTTTTGGGAGTTCATTTTTAGTCCATCTCACACCCTGTTTTGCAGAGATGGTTTAAAAATGAACTCCCAAAACTTGCTGCCAGATTCTGGAAGATAAATTCTTCAAACAGTGGTACAAGAGGACGTGGTCGGTCACTCTCAATCGGTCTGTCTATAAAACAGTCTTCATGTAGTATTGCATTCTTCTCATGGGCATTTAATCATTTTTTGACTTTTCAGTCTGAGTTAAATCTCTTTTTTGGCTCATTTTATCTGTAAAAGAAAATGCAATAATAATTTACACCTGTAAATATAATTATATTTAATAATTATTTATAATAATTTAGTAATTATTTCCAGCCTTCATGAACAATTATATATAACTTATAAATGATTAAATACAAAATTAATAGTATAAATATGGTTGTGAAAATAAAGTGATAAATGGGAATTGGCAAGATGTGCCTGAAAAAAAATGATCAGAAAATCAACTTGCCTAATAATGATACATTTATGCCATGTAAATTTTAGGATGGGGGGTCTCTTGCATGAGGATGATCCGTTGGGGGTCCATTGCATCTAAAAGATGCTTTTAAACTTCTCATGTATTTTTCTAAGTCCGTTCAGCACGTTTACATAGAAAGCAATGAAAAAGCAGCGCAGTGGAATGCAAAAAACACATTCTGTGTGAATGGCCCCTAAAGGTGTTGGTTGTTCACATTTGTATGAGGCTGTTTGTGAGAATATTCTTCTCCTGGGGGAAGTGACATAAAAGCTACATCTCCCATACAAACACTCTCAGTTAATGACAGCTTTCTACCAGTCAGAAACTGTAATGCACATTCAGTGTTATGACTGTGAAGGAAATAGTGTGAGGAATAGTTGTGTCAAGCTGCTATATTGGTCCTGCCATTTGGTCCATCTTATATGGTTGCCTATGCTGAGAGAGGAAATGGATAGTGCTAGAGACGTGTGATTGGCGTCACAGTTGCAATTCATTTCGTGATGTATGTGGGAGCTTGCATGTTTACATGTACATATTCCTCGCTTCCTCTCTACAATCCCTCTGCGGACCACATTTGTGACGTGACAGGAAATGAGCGACACTAGAAATAGGCACTATACAAAGAAAACATGCATTGTATTTGTATTTCAGGACTTACAGCTACTGTCTGATTATACCAAGAACAAAATGTCAACCTTGATTGTTCCTGCCTTTTTAGTATAAGCTTTGTGGAACTATTAAAAGAATAAGAAAAAATCTAAGAGGTTGTTTTGATTTTTATAAATAGGCTGATCTAACCAAGTGTGAGATGTGAATTATTGAAGCACAGGGTGAGCTGAGCTCTGTCTCCTCTCATCAAAGCACCACAACGCTTTTGGAATGTACAGGCTATATTTACACATGTAAATGTGAAAAGAAATGTCTTTGACAAAAATAATACAAAACAAAGCTGTTTCTTTATTTCTATTAATGTTTATTGGAGTTTTAGAATAATGACTGCGTTTGTTATGTTTCTATGATTGTCATGGTACAGTGAATAAATGTCCTTGTGCGATTAAAAGAAGCATTGTTTGCTATCTTGGCCATTCTTTGTTCATAAAACAATGGACCCTAAACAAGTCACAAGTCTCTGAAATTTCAATCTGACATATTATATGAATAGTTCACTGGGGGAAAAAAGAATATTCAACAGGGATTAAGGCACACATAAAGAAAAATGTGCTTTTCACTGCACCCATATAGTGTATGATCGCAGAAAAAAATATGTATGTTTTTATTGAGCATTGGTGGACCGAGAGATTTTTGTGAAAATTAAAAGGTGGGCTTTTTAACCCCACACACGGGGTAAAAGGCTCACCAGGAAGGGGCAAAAGGCATTATACAGTATTTATACAAATAATTCAGCTAAAATAATATGTTTTTAATAATGTCAATGTTAATGCTTCTTCAAGACACTCACTTTAGAAAAGTTTGTACTATTTTCTGATTGTTTTGATCACTTTATTGTTGGAATCTCTTCCAAAAATTGTCTCGTATCCCACAGCGTTTACTGTCTCACGTTAATTCGCACCAATGCATGTCCACATCAAATAATGAGACACGCTACAACAGACACCACAAAAAAAACACATAAAAGTATGTAAACGCACATCCAGCTGCAGTGCAACAATTTAATCCCTTCCCTTCATCAGAATACTGAGGCCCAATTCTGGTTTATTAAATAAAATAATATGATAAATAAAATAATTCATTTTTGTTGAATAAATACACTGTCATTAAAATGTTCATTTAAACAAAAATACAAAACAAAATTATTTTAAAAAGTAAAGATTCTGGAAGCATCCCATAATAATTTAACATTGCTTTACAGTAGTAAAAATAAATATATTTTATTATATGATTGATTGATATCATATTTTTTAAATCATTATAAATATGGTGATTATCTCGAAGATGGACACCCAACTTAATATATGATATTTACCATCTGAATCTATTTATTATCATGTTAATTATTGTGTCTTTCGCCCCCAACAGCAAGGACACTTTTTACTCCAATTACTTTTACATCCTTCCGTTATTGAAAAACTGTTGCTTTAATTACCTTGAACAAAACTGAAAATCATTAACAAGTGACAACAACTTTGTTTCAAAATATATTCAATAATTTTAGTGCATCTCATTTGGCGCTTTAAAAAACATTAAATGCACAGAATCAACTTTGCACTGCTCTCTGCGATCAGACAAATTTCCACATGCTTCTTGAATAGTGCTGTGTCAACTTTGTTTCATCTATCAAATGCGCATTGTAACCCATGTCAATGTCAAAAAAAGGAGCAGCATCGGCCTTGTATGGTCTGAGTCTAGTTAGATGAAATCTGCTTTGTAACTAAGCTTTTGGTAACTGATGAGAGCAGTAGGTGTGTTGTTCTGGCAGTAGTTCTGGCTAATAGCTCTAAACTTGCACTTTCGGCCGTGACCCAGTGGGTTGAATGGAGGACAGCTAGAGTCTCTGGGCTGACACAGCCTGGCATGTAACCACAGTAATTGAGGGTGTAAAAAAAGATAGATATTTTGTAATTTTAGAACCAAACAATTAAGCTGCTATTTTGAAGGTCATGAAGTAGCCACCATTGTTGTTCTGTTTATTTAGCCTCCTTTAAAAGAATCCATTCTGTTATGAATTAAAATTTCAAAGGCTTTTCCCTGCATACATACTTAAGTTTGACACAGGGGGAATTTCCACTTTTTATAGTCTTTGGGTATATTCTTAATTAACTACATGTTGCTGTCTTTTAATAATCATGCGCTACCTTTCTAGCATGCATGCACTCATTTACTGTGAAGTTTTATAATGCTGGGAAAAGTCAGCTGAAAGGTCACACAATGTAATTGCAATGCACTTTTAATCCACCTGTTTTCTTTTTGTAATTTTCAGCAAAGCACTATTTCAGTGTGCCACTGATTGATGCATCAGAGGTCAGTTAATCTCAGAATAAACAATCTCCTCTGCTGCATTCCCCTGCGATTCACTCATACTAAAGCTCAATTCTGTTTCCTGCCAGTGTTTGATTTATAGTTGCTTGGTGCGTTGGTATATTTTGTGTGGAGTAGTTTGGGACCGTCAGGTTTAAAAGGACAGCTCTCTTGGGGCCCTGTGAACTATGATTAACCGATATTGTGTTTGTACTGATATTCTTCTTCATGGTTACATAAAAAATGGCCACCAGCAACCAATAAAATTTTAGTGGCTAATAACCTAAAATTCGAATGGCCTATGAAAATTAATACATTCATTAATCTTGTGAAAACAAGTATGTAAATGTAGGATTTGTAAAAATTGGCCACAAGGGGGCACTATAATAAGCAACCATTGTTTTTTTGCTAATAACTCCACAACTGTCGCGATAGAATCAAAATTTTTGATGAATTTATGATGCTTGGGGAGTTAATAGCAAATTCTAAACTATCAGCCATTGAAAGATGATGGCTTTGATATTAAAGGGTTAGTTAACTCACCTTTATTTACTCACTCTCTTGTTCCACATCCATAAGACCTTCGTTCATCTTCGAAACACAAATTAAGATATTTTTGATGAAATCAGAGAGATTTTTAATGTCCCATAGAAAGCAACGTAATTACCACATTCAAGGTCCAGAAAAGTAGTAAAGTCATTGTTAAAATAGTCCACGTGACTACAGTGATTCAACCTTAATGTTATGAAGTGGCAGAAAAAATTTTTGTGTGCAAAAACAAAACAAAAATAACGACTTTATTCAACAATTTCGTCTCTCCCCGTCATTCTCCTATGCTGTTTACGTTGTAGAGACAGTGCAGGCTCTATAAATAAATATATAGCTCTAGTTCTAATTAGGATGCTTTGACGGTAACATTCCCCACGGCATCTCTTCTGGAAAAAAGTGTCTTGTAATTGTGTGGTTTAATGGGTGTCATATAGAAAACCATATTAAAAAGTATATTTAAATTCCTTATTGACTCTAAATAATCTCAGTTTTGTAACTGTTTATTTGGTCGTTTGGATTTGTGATTCTAAAAGAGATTCTCAAAAGGATCTCTAATCTTAGCCGAGTCCATCGCCTGACCTCCAGAGTGTTTTCGTTAGCTGTGGAAACAGGGCACTTCAAGGCAAGAACTTCCAGAGTAAATAAAGCCTCTAGAAACTAGATAAGGTCTATTGGTTTTTAATTCAGCACAGATGAAGACAGACAGTGAAACTGGATCATTTTCTCCTCTAAACTGTTCCCTCCCTCAGGTCTCTGAGGTTCACTATGTTTTCATTCTTTAACCCAACATACATACATACATACATTAAATACACCAATAGTGTTACTCTCCAAACCACTCTCACCTATATATAGATCACCTAGAGCATGTTTTACTCAATAGAGTAAGCATGTTGATGAAAAATAGCACAGAAAATTGTGACGTCAATATCATATAGCCAAGAGAAGAACAGATAAAAGAGAACACTGTATCAGATCCATCTGTTGGCAGTTCCTGATTGTTTTCATTCACAGAGGTGCAGCTCTGAGCTGTTTTTATTTTTATATTTCTTCATGGTGCCTCATTTTACTGGACTTCTTTAGCTGACCTGTGACCTGTGAAGTCAAAATCTGAAAATCATGCATTTAATCATAAAAACAGGCACAACAGTAAAAACAGTAATATTGTGAAATAGTACAATTTAAAATAACTGTTTTCTATTTTAATGAATTTAAAAATGTAATTTTTTCATGTGATGATTGCGGCGCTGAATTTTCAGTATCATTACTCTAGACTTCAGTGTCACGTGATCGTTCAGAAATCATTCTAATAAGCTGATTTGCTGCTCAAGATTCCTTACTATTATCAATGTTAAAAACAGTTTTTGCTGCTAAACATTTTGTGGATGTAACGGTAGCAAACATTTTTGGTAAGATAAAAGAGAGAAATTAATACTTTTATTCATCAGTGATGCATTAAATTGATCAAAAGTGACAGTGAAGACACTTAAAATGTAACAAAAGATCTGTTTAATAAATGCATGAATATATGTAATAAATAAATGTAATAAATGCAAATAAATGCTGTTTATTGAACTTTTTATGCATCAAAGAATCCTGAACAAACTATCACCATTTCCACAAAAAGGTATTAAGCAGCACAACTGTTTTCAACATTTATAATAATAATAAGAAGTGTGTCTCAATCACATATTCATATCAGAATGATTTCTGAAAGATCATGAGACACTGCTGAAAATTCAGCTTTGCCATCACAGGAATAAATTGGATTTTAAAATATAATACAATAGAAAACATGTTTTTTCTAAAAATTGTTTTATTTTTGTGATTATATTCCACCTTCATTGTAAAGTATGCACGTTTAGAGGAGCATTGGTGGGGCAGAGCATGTGATCTGCACTTTTCACTGTCTATTAGACTCTAACGACAGGCAGGCAAGCCTACTGGGCTTCCCCTCTGACATGCCTCACACTGTTTGTCTATGTGTGTGTGATTTCCAAAGCCATGGGAGTGTTTTCCAAGTGCTTGCTCTTCCATGAGCACACCTGAGCACCGCGGCTGATGCGAAGCCTCAGGTTGCTCCGTGTCGAGAGCTGTTTAGGGTAACCATGCGCGACAATGCTGCCTTCAATCGTGTTTTTCTGTCACTAATTCTCTTTTTCTGCTCCATTCTCACAGAACCATTCACTCTTCAGTTCGAGCTATAGCAGTCCCCTTCATCTTGGGCTTACATTAAACTCATTTACTTGGGTTTTTGAAGACATGAAAGAGACGTTCTGAGGTTTTCAGGAATCGGAGATTGATTTGCCTGTGCTAACAGACAGCATGCTGAATATCCTGATATCCTCGCTGGTCGATGCGGATCGTAACATGCGATGGAGGAGGATTGAGCGATTGTCCTCGTTGGCAGTATTTATCATTCTATTTCTTTGTGTTGTTGTTTTCTGTGTTGCTTGGGTCAGTAATAGGATTCCTGGTAATAAGCTGTGTTTGTGTTTCAGTTCATTTTTGGTCTAGTCATTTGTGGCTTCTCCCATACAAATATTTCATCACCATCATCATCCCTTTTAACATTTAATTTCATTTGGCACATGGCGATTCATAAAAGTGTGTCTTTATATGTGTTTACAACTTATTTGGTGACGGCACTAAGAGTCTTGGATAGTAAATGTATAGGCTTTTTATTTGTTTGTGGGCTGTGGTCATTGAAAAACTTTGTTTTCTTAAATGTTTTATAGCTCTTTCCTATCACTTCCTCTTTCCCCCCTCTGATTCGCTGTGGGAGAATGTGACCTCTTACACCAAGTTATTTTGGGGTTAACCCTCTGGTCTGGTCTATGACAAGAATTTATCCAGCAGCATGACTAATCCAAAATATCCTTAGCCTCTCCCCTGGACCTGTCTGTCAGTCATCAAAGTATTTGTGGAATCTACAAGCACTGGCCTTGTGACCGTTAGCCGATTTGGACTTTTAATACAGAACATAGCGTTTAAGTCTTTATTGTAAGATCTGGTTTACTCAGATTACAATCTAAGTTTTGTCTTTTTGACTGTGCCATCCATCTGAATGACGGTTACAAGAACTGTGGAGATTAGAGAGAGTGATTTGTTACAGACAGTTTGCTTGCCGAATGTAAATTAAATCATTTTTGCTTGCAGAATCCTTTAGGGACCTAAAGCATGAGCGCATTATCACTGAAAACTGAATGATTGATTATACTCTTAATGAGTCAATGATATTTTGTGCTTTTGTGAGGTAGTTTTCTTTTTTTTTATCAGTTGCAAACATAAGCTGACATTTTACAGTGAAAAGTACAGCCCATAATACTGATTTCAAAACAATACTAACAGCATTCTGAGGCCCTGTCCTATGGGAGGGGACCCGGAAACCACAGGAAGCGGTCTGTATTGCAGCAATTATGTCCCGTTTGGTTTCCTGAGTGGGTTGTTATTGACGAAAAAAACGGCTGTAATGGTTAAACCACACACAATCTCCTAAAACGGCTAGGTTTAACTAGTTATAACTAGTATGCAATGACATTGGTTTTGAATAGCATTACTGAGTTACTAAAAATGACTTAATTCTTATATTACAATTCTATTTCAATTTTATTAATCATTATAAAAACTCATAATCATTTAATCTGTGTTTTGGAATGCTTCAAAATAACTGTTAAACAATTAAAAACGTGTGTTGAAATTCACAAACTTCTCACACCATGAGCAAAGCAGCAAGGAAGAGGTGTTGATCCACTTGCTCCATCCCATCCGCTCCCCGGTTCAAACAAAAAGATCAGGCACGGGGGTGTCCCTTCCGTTTCTATTTTTGCCTCTGTTGTTTGATGTAAAATAAAGACACATTTATCACATAACTGGAGAAATTCTCACATTAAACCGCTGCACACACATACAGAGTTAGAATTACTTATCTTGGATTGTGGCTCACCCTGTCCCGGTTTCCACCCCTCCACCCCCGCAGAGCTGCAATGGTCCGTCCCAGTCAGACATGTCATGATTGTTGCTGGGAGAGGAGAGAAGCGAGGATCGAGCTCATCTGTTTCAAACTTCTACCGCTGCGGGACGTTCGCATTTCGCATATCTGTATAATTAAACTCTGTGGCGGGTCGACTGTGGAGCACAGAACAGAATCTTGACTCATTTTTTTTTCACTTTATTGGAAAGAGAAAGAGGAGCCGATCGCAGCGTCGGAAGTTTGTGCATGTTCACGCGCAGTAATAGATGATGAACTTTGGACCGCTGGATTTCTGTTGTGTTGACATGTCTTTTGGCGGTCAGAAGAAATAAACCCGCTTTGCCCGGCGCTGTGGCGGCTGCTGGGCAGGACGAAGGAGGAATATTTTTTGGGGGGGTGTACTTTTGGTGTAGTGACATTTAACAACAGTCAACTTGCTACGCCGGGAGCCAACAAGATATCAAAATGTCTGCTAAAGCTGCCACAAATAAGGTAGGAAATGACTTTGAAGGCACGTTTCAAAACGATTTGACGATGTACGAGTTTCGGCCCGTTTAAGGAACACACGTAGGAACACACGCATTCTCCTCAAGAATGTGTCCTGTTTTCCTTATAATCCACGTGAAAGTCAGAATCTTAAAGGAATAGTTCACCGAACATTCTGGCATCGTTTACTAACCCTCATGTTGTTTCAAACATGTACGACTTTCTGTCTACAGTGGGACAGTTTCAGTCTCCATCACTCTCATGTCAGAGGAAAGATGTAATGAAAGACTTTCATCCCACTAACATCAGTTTGTGTTGCACGGTTTAGGAATATTTTGCGTGAAATGTTCCTTACAGATTCTTGGAGGATTAAAAAGCGTTGTAAAAATGTTGATGGCTTGTTGGGAGAGTTTGCGATTCATTAGGTACCTGTTGATTATAAATGGCACTTCAATGGCTTTCTGCCAGTTCTTGTGTCGAAATGCTGTGAAATTGCATTTTCATTACCATAACTTGCGTTTCTGAATATTGTTGACCAACTTTCCCTCGGGATAGGCGATAATGCGCACACAGGGATATTAAAAACGCGAATAGTTTCTGTTTGTTGTCTGAATATTGTGGGCAGGATTTTGCAGGTGGTTCTGTGTCACTGAGACGGTCTCTTTTTGGTGCGGGTGTGAAGTGGCTCGCGAAGTACAATGCCCCAAGTTGTGTTTGTATGTGTTTAAGCTGTTCTTGAGGGGGCTTCCTCTTCCCCTGTACCGAGTGAGAAGCACATAAAAACAGGAATGGGTGCTGCACATTCACTCATTCTGGTTTGGCGAGTTCCTCTTGATGAGGTGACGCATGGTTACGTCATGATGTAACGCAAAGGTGTGTATTGACACGGTCCAGGACACATTTCACTCTAAGCACTAACTGTTTACGATTTTTATACTTTTTTAAAATTATATTCTGTTCTTGTGAGGTCAAAACTGAATTTTCAGTATCATTACTCCAGTCTTCAGTCACACGATCCTTCAGAAATCATTCTAATGTGCTGATTTGCTGTTGAAAAGACATTTTGTAAACCAACATTTTTGTGGAAACCGTGATTCATGATTCTTTGAATAGAAAGGTCAAAAGAACAACATTCATTTCAAATAGAAATATTTTGTATCATTGTGAATTTCTTTATTGCAACTTTTGATCAATTGCATCCTTGCTGAATAAAAGTATTTATTTCTTTTAAAAATATATTTGAATGGTATTTTTTTCTATTTAATATATTTAAGTTTCTTTAATATTGTACTACAGTAGTAGTATGAAATTCCTTAGATTAAGTTATTAGTATTTTTAATCACCAGATCCTCTAGTTAGTACTATTGTTTATCACTAAATAAACCTACAACAAAGCTGTGCTTGAGAAGACATGGCTTTATTTTTCCAGGTGAAAATATTTATCTTGTCTATTTGAAGTGTGGATCTGTCTGGATGACCTTGTTTTTGTGTCCTGAAGTTTTGCTTGATCTCCCCGGGGTCCTTGTTTCCTCTGTCTCTGTACAAAAGTCCTTTACGTACCTTCAATGACACCACATATATTGCATGGCTACTGCTCACCATGTTCCTCCTCAGGGCTTCTTTGGGACTTGTAGTTTTCATAGGGAATTTTCTTTTCTTTTTTTTGAGCTAGGCCTGTCACAATAACTACTTTTTGATGGGTGATTTATATTCCCAGAAATAATTGTGATAAATGGTAATAGTCATTTTAAGACCATTTTATGCCACTGAATATGTGATCATAATATAACAGCCTTATAATGCAAGTAGGCCTTTACACTTACAAATGACAGCAAACTTTTAACTCTTAAGAATATTTAGATCCTGGAATTGAAGTGTCAATAAATTGAATATAAAATTAAATAAATGAAAAAAAATTGAGTAAGTAATAAATAAACCTTTGCAAAGTGCAAAGAAAAAAGTACACTCTTGTAAATGCCTAAAAGGCACTTATGGAGATTGTCCATCTACAGATTTTTCCCTGACCTTCTTTTCTCAGTAAAGTAAGGTGCACACTATTGCTGAAAAACACAAACTCAAGAGGCGTGTTTGTGTTTTTTTTTTAAAAAGTTGAACTTCTTTGAACTTTAGCGCTGTGAGTTTATAACGCTGCATCATGCAGGAGATGCTGCAAAAGACACAAGCGCAACGGTCAAATACATCCGTCTAGGAACGAGTGGACTTATACACTATAACGCCTCGAATCTCCTTTTTTCCACCTGTTGATGTCCCCTCGGTGTATGAAAGAGCTGCCACTTCTGACACGGAGAGCAGATAAGATGACAGAGGCAGCGCTATCGGCAAAATGTTGGTGACTCTCATTTTTATGTAAACATAATGGGCAATGTATCACAACACCAAAAGTTATCGAGGTCCATATATCGTGTGATAAGTTGATATATTGATTTTCGTGACGGGCCTGCTTTTAACAATTCTACTGGAGATGAAGGTTTTTATTGAGATTCTAAATAAAATCCGAAGAAGTCATAATTTTTCTTACATGTATAACATTCGAGTTCAATATCTTTTTGAATCACCATTTTATTTGAATCACTGGGTCATCATTTCGTACTGATTATGTCTGTTTGTTCTTGGGTAGAAAACGTCCTGTTAAACTACACTGTCTCACTCTCACACCCTCTTTGACAGCATCCCATATTTGTTCTTGAGTAAATAAACAGTTTGTGCTTCAGGGAAAATATTAATTCGATCTAGGAGCAACTAATCTAGTGTACCATTTGCATGAAAATGAAGGCATTTAACATGGAACTCTACATACAGCCCCAATCACCTGTCTGTCTGTTCCATGCACAAAATACAAGAGAACATGATTTGTATTAATACTATAAATAAGCCCCTCAAGCTTGTATTCATAGTCAAAGCAGAAAGAAAGAGAGAGAGAGAGAGAGCTCTTGTCCTCCGTCTCTGTTCTGGAGAGGTTATGTTAATTACTGCTGGAGCCTCTGGTCCTCTTTGAGAGCTTGCAGAATGTTTTTTTTAATCATCAGAGGACAAACATATCTCCACTTTACTAATGTATCATACGTATTAGAAAAGAGGAGGCATGCAGTTTCATTTTCATCTACTGGAGAGGGAGTGTTTGTTACTTTGTCTTTGCCTATTACAGATAAAGCTGTAACCGTTGAAATCTGGTAGTGTAATATGCTGTTTACCGAGTCCTCTGTGCTGCTCAGAGCCAATCAGGTTCAAGTGTGCCTGTGTTGTTTGAAAGCTTGAGCGGTTCCCATGGTGAGGAACAGCACTGGGCTCCTGGTGCAGCTCCACTACAGGACCTATATCTTGATGTGCAATAGTGTTGTATTACAGTATTACTGCACCTCAGCTGCCTTGTATCTCTTATTCCACTGTTACCAGTTATGATAGATGTTTTATGATGTATGAGAGTGATTATATCTGTGTTTAGAGATGAAGAGTTCATTTGCAAAAATGGATAAGTCCATTTTTGTTAATTCTCATGAATCATGTTGTTTTTTTGTTTTTTGTTCATCAGTCAAACTGCAGTTGGGTTGTTTTGATACATACAGGCAACTTACGAAATGAAAGGTCATTGAAAGTATGTTTTTTTTTATATATATATATATATATATATATATATATATATATATAAGTTTTTTTTTTTTTTTTTTTAGCAAAAGCGTATAACTCCACATTTCAAGTTTCAGAGTTAAACAAAACCAGGTAATTGCATTTAACACACTTTTTAATAAAACATTGTTTAGTATGTTTTTAAAGCTATATTAAATATGAGGACTGATGAAATGCCCTCATGTTTCATGTTTACATCGTAATACCAGTGTCATACCCATGTCATTAAATCAATTTGTGTCCTCATAAATCACAAAAACACACGCACACACACACACACACACACACACACACACACACACACACACACCCACACACACACACACACAAATGCAAAAGGACAACCAAGGGGTTCAGCATGTAAGACGTGTATGGTGTACAAGGAGTTACAGGAGTCAAATTTATAAATCATCGATCACTTATTTTGAGGAAACTCCCCTCAGCTAGCGGGTCTTTTCGATGTGACTAGCAGCCTTGTGACCTGACCGGAATACTGTGCGCTGATTCGCTAAAATGGACTTATCAGGTTGTGTTCACAAACAGCGAGGGTGCTTGTCGGTTTCTGATGGACAATACTGGTTTTGTAACAAAACGGATTTAGGGTTCAGGACGTACTAGCATATATGTGGAGAATAACGCATGGTGGTCAGTTCATTTTTTTAAAACTTGGTGTTTGTCAGTTTTTGCAAATTAACTTCAAATATAGATAAAGTGGAAAGCCCAATTTGGTGTGTCATTTCCGCATTTCCTCTTAGTTTAATGCTCAACTAATGAGGACTTAATTAGACTGTACCCTACTGTCACCCACTGTTAGCCCACCCCTCAGTCCTCCCCACTGGGCCTTCAGTGTTCTGGAACTGTCTGAGGCAGGCTGTACACGGCTTAGATCTTCACTGCATGTGACAGGAGAAAGCAAAAGTGTATGTGTGATCATCTGCATGTGTCATCTCTTGGGTTTCTGTATAGTAGCCAATACGTTTGCAGCATTTTAAGAGTAGTCCAGTAAACAGCAGGGCAGCTGTAACAGAACATACTAATTTTAGGCAACATGATCAGCTGCATAAAATATGGTTTGAGATTGGAAATGGCTTACTATAAACGAATAGTGTGTATACTAGGGTTGGGCGATATGACAAATTTATTGTATATTGACAATGTCTCATACGTATTGCAATGTCAATCATAACAGTCAGTTATGCATTTATAAAACAATGAAAGAAATCTGTGTAATGTCCACATTTAGACGGCTATTTAAATGTGTGTGTGTGTGTGTGTGTGTGTGTGTGTTAGGACTTCTTTATACTTCATCACTTGAGGACATGAAATGAACGAACATGCAATAAATGCAAAAATATTTCTTGTATAAGTATATGATTGAATTGGCACAGCCCTAGTGCTTGTTACTTGAATTTTGCTCGAGTGTAGCTTGTATTTGTGCAGTTTATTGATTAGATTATCTCTTAATCACTCTGCAATGACTGTTAGTGGAGCTGAATGGAGAGTCTGTTTTCTTTCATAAAATCTATATTAGAGGCCTTTAATGGGGTCATGTCATATGTTTTTTTTCTTATTTATGTTTTGTCCTTTTTGTGCTAACAGTAACACGTTTTTGAGGTTCTCCAATTGACTCTTAAGAATGTTATTTTAAAAGTAAACTTCAGCGGCTCATTTCTAAAATCGGATCTTTCAGAAGGATTTGCGGAGCTGTAGGTGCTACAGGGTCAGAAAACACAAGGTTTGGTTGTTCAATCCTCACATATTTCACTTTTTATGGTAATTCTACTGTTGTTCAAGAGTAGTATTATCTATTCTTATTCCTCCGCATTACCTCATCGTGATTAGACCGGTTTTCATTGTTTGTGTGTAAATGCGGGCTGGCATTTGATAATGTATCTGTCTGACATCAGGAAGTTGTGGTTATATGAAACAAGATATTTTTGCTGCTTAGTTTCAATAAATGGTCTGTTTTGTGAAATTTTCATAATAAATCAAATTGTTTTATCTCTAAGATCAAGTAAAATTGGATTAGTCATGATATTACCCCTTTTAACTTTGTTTTTGTGTGTGTTCGTACAGATATTTCTGTTTTTCCCAGGGATTTTCCATCACATTTATCAGTATAACTTGACATACACCAATCAGGCTGAGAGAATGGGATACATAAAAAAAAAAAAAAAAAAAAATCAGCTTTAATCTGAATCACATGTCGGGTCTTAGTGAGCCTTCTTCTCTCAACCATGATAATACACGGCCCTACAGGAGATTGTGGGCTACAGTGACCCAGACGCTCACTCAGCACGATAAATTCCTTCACGTTACCTCAGCTTGAACTGACTGAATATTTCAAACAGGTGCTGCCCAAGTCTAGCTCGGTGTCTTCTGAACAGATCCATAGAGTAAGTTGCATTGATAAGGTGGATCATTTTCAACAGTATTGCCCCCTGTGTAATTGTTGTTTAAGCGATGGCTAAATGCAGACAGAGCTTGAAGAAATTACAGACCTCACAGCATTTATTTACTTCTGAGACTGAGATGGCTGTATTTATTTGATAATAGTCTGTTATTATTGTATCGTGTGTGTATAATGATAGTGATCGCTGCTAGATTTGGTGTGTTTGTGGGAATGGAGTGTGTGAGAGTGTTGGGATAATGATGGTCTTCGTTTGGAGGTTTGGTTTGTGTGTGTGTGTGTGAGTCAGTGGATTAGTGGTTGTGGTTTTTATGTGAACGCAAGGCCCTGAAAGCGAGCGATCACTCCTTTTAAGATACTGTACCTGACAAGCTCACTGCCACACGAAAAAGCTCTCTTGTTTGTGTTTTTACTAGTGGGTGGTTTTTCTTGGCTCCTCAGTGTCTGTTGGCAGGCCAGATTTCCATTAGGCCTGAAGTTTCAGACCCAGGTCCACTGATCTCAGTTTTGCTGTGTCCACGGCACAAAGCAGGTTAGCTGAGATCTAGTCTGTGTTTACGGAGCTGGGAAACTCTAGAAGGCTGTTTTGAAGATAACGCTTGAGCAATTTCCTCCACTTTTGCTGCGCCCCAGAAGCTTTGAGCAGCGGTTCTAGAGTAATGCAGAGACTGTCGTGAGCTCTTTTGACGTAATTTGACTTTCAACTCCTCTTTAGCTATTTTAATGAAAATTTTATTATATTATTGTAGATTTGTTGGAGGGTCATAAACAGCATAAACAGTATTTTTCTTGGATCTGAAGTTTTACATCTCTCCTTGTGCTTTTTTCAAACACTGAAAACAGGTATTGCCTTTCTCTGTTATCTTTCTCTCTTCATTTATGTTAAATCAAGAATCAGCCCAAGTTTCTATTGATTTGTGAGCTGAATGAATGATCAGGTAACTTACAGAACCTTCCCAAAATTAAATACTAGGTGTAAATAATGTTTTTATGGGATATACCCCTAGTTTTGAGAACATATTTTAATATCCAAAGTAATTAATTCAGCATATTTAAACCACACTGAACTTTTTTATTTAACAATTTAATTTATTTTATTCCATCAAAATAAAATCCATAAATACATAATGATATAAATAATTGATAATTATAAATAAGTTATTTCAGCCTGAGATGTCAGGCACATGCCACATCGAGCATTCCATTGCAGACTTGATTATAATGAGTCATCTAGTTTTATGTAATCTAGTTTTGTTTTGCTTCAGTCTAGACAGGCTGAGTTTGTGTTGAGACAAACTTCACAAACTTTTTTTGCCAAGGAAATTATCCCACCTCTGGCCTCAGATGTTTGCTGTTCTTGGTTCAAGATCATCAGTTCCAAGGGGAACAATCCTCCATTTTTTTGCATGCTATTTTTGTTTCAATGGTAATTTAAAAAAGTTTACACATTATTGCTTCGCCTTTTTAATTACAGAAATGTTTTGTAAAATACAATACAATGGCATGTTTACATTATTATTTATTTTTAAGGAAAAAATATCTTACTAACCCCAAACTTTTGAACGGTACTGCATGTAAGGGATAATGTAGAGTCAGCTGGGGCCTCATTTATAATCGTTGCGTACGCACAAAACATGCCCTGAAAGAGGCGTACGCTGCTACTTACGCAAAAGAAGGGATTTATTAACAAACTTGACGGAAAAATTTGCGCACCTTCACGCAAACTTCTAGTATACTAGAGTGAGAAAAGTAATGGAGTAAACAGAAGGTTTTTAAACTCTGTTTTCGTTTTGATATACACATTTGGATTAATATTCCACCTTTATTAATGTCGATAAGCCCTAAAATTACATAGTCATTACACAGAAGATGAACAAAAATGATATGGGTTTAGAAAGTGGATGTGCTACTTTTGATCACTTTTCCTGTGACACGCTGTTTTAATGACAGTTAGGAGTGATAGGAGCACAATAATTCCTCTTTAAACTAAACTGCAGATGTCATGTTTTGACAAAATATTTTTAGCAAGAACGATGATCAGTGATGCACACTTACTTCGATAGTATGAAAGACACTGCTGGATTCGATGGTCAAACGGTCTATATTGTCCCTTTTGAATAGGTTCAATGATAATATCTTACTGTACAACCGCAGCTGCACGGAGGGATTGATGTCGTGTACAGGCATCTTCAAACAATTATGAAAAATACGACTGTATTTGAAGGATACAACTTGAAGAAAACGGTAAGATTTATACGTTTCCTTTTTAAAATACTTTGTCAGTGAAGCGTCGCGTCAGACAATTGTATTTACACTGCAATAAATAAGCAGGCACAAATGGCATTTATAGTCCGTTTGTAATATTTCCCAATGTCTTGTACTTTTGACGGTGTTAACAATGGTGTCATGTGGATGGGAATATACATGGAAATGATATGCAGATGAAGTTATGCATAGTAAATCTAGGCGTTGAAAGCTCCATATATGGTGATTTCAGGGAGGAGATGCACGTACAGACAATCTTCCGCCGACTGGGATTTATAAAGGGATTTTTTGCGCAGGTTCTGATGTACGCATGTTTTTTTTTTTGGTGTACACCATTTTCAGATTTATGTCGTACGTTCACTTTTAGTAAGGTTTATACGCAAAGTTTTATAAATGAGGCCCCTGGTCCTTATCTCAAAGTAAATCTAGGAAAGAGTTAGCGTTTCACATTGTAAATATTATGCTTATCATATATTATTAGTATATAATAGAGCTACACATTTAATCTTTAAAGGGGACCTTTTATGCAAAATTAAATTTTTTTATGTTGTTTGAACATAAATGTGTACACAACCACCCTATAATGATGAAAATCCACCCACTCCTTTTTTTTTTTATCCCCATCAAACCTCAACAGTCTCATAGAACAAGCCATTTTATTTTTCTGAGCAATGTGATGTATGCTAGTTTTGGAGTTATGAGTTTTTACTTTTGTCTCTCAGAAAAAACAACTCTAAAAATGCTTTCATGGCTTAAAGGGGTAAAACACTGATTCATCCAGTAATGAAACAAATGAAGCATTTATGTGTGATTCATTGAATCATTCATTCAAACCATTTTTCTAAATTCAGATTAAACATTTTAAATGAACTGCAGCAATTAACTTTTTGTCAGAACCTCTTGTAAATTACATGCTATTTTATTTAGTTGTCTGTTCAGAATCGTGGGTAAAATCGTGATCTCTGTTTGAAACCAAAATATTGTGATTCTCAATTTAACCAGAATCATGCAGCTCTAGTATATAATTATATGGACATATAGACTATATTTTTATATAAAGCCGGGGAGGCCCTAATTTATCCTGGATAATTAATTATATACTGTAGTGGTGAAAGGAATTAATCTAGTGTTAGCTGCACCTCATTAACTCTCTCTGGTTGTCTTTCTTGGGCCACAGAACAGGCATTGTGGTGTAGAATGCCGCCTGTAAGAGCTTCGGAATTCCTTTGAGTGATCTCGGACTGGTCACGTGACCCTCTGCTAGGAGGCCTGTCCAGGGAGACTGTGGTTTCTGTGGGTCTGGGATATAAGCAACACCAAAGTGTCCTATTTATCATCCTCTTTCTGCTCTCACTTATCATTTTGCCCCTGTCCTCCCTTTGTTTCTCATTCTTTCACTCTCTCTCTCACACACCCTGACAAAGGCACCCCCTGCTGAATGAGGCTGTTATTGTACAGTTACACATCATTGTGGTTCTTTATGTGTGTGTGTGTTTTGCATCACAGACTCTGGCTGTGGAATTCAGATGTGGGAACAGCTTCGTTTCGGTCATCAGCACAGAGCTCAGAACATGGACATTGCACAACAACACTATCTAAAAAATACGATCACCTCCTTCTGTATACAAAACTTAGCCTTGTGACTGTAAAGTGCAGTTATAACCTGTACAGTAAATCAGCCTCTGGTAGTGACTTTCTTTTTTCTGAAGAAAGTTCTTTGTTTTTATTCCTGTTCATTTATTAACTTCATCTACTCCTGTTCAAAAGATTAGGGTTGCAAGATTTTTATTTAATATTTTTTTTTGAAGGAAGGGATTCTTTTATTAAGCAACAATGCATTAAATAGACTAAATCTGACAGACATTTATACCCTTAAAATAATTCTATTTAAAAACTGCTCTTTTTTTTTTAAATTTCTTTTCATCAGGAAATCTTGAAAAAACTGCATCACAGTTTCCACAAAATATTAAGCAGCAGAATGGTTTTCAACATTGATAATGATAAGAAATGTTTCTTGAGCACCAAATCCGCATATTATGATTTCTGAAGGATCATGTAACACTGAAGCTTAGGCTACTTAGGAATCCATTAGGTTGCTTTGTCATCACAGGATATTTTAAAATTAATCAAAGTAGAAAAATGATTTCCCATTGAAAATACTATTTCACAATATTACTGCTTTTTGCTATATTTTTGATCAAAGTGAGCATAAGGGACTTTTCAAAAACATAGAAAGTGTCCCAATTCAAAGTTGTAGTGAATTTCTGTATTGTCATATTTTCATCGTTAGAGACAGTTTATAAAGACTCTTTCATTTTGTTTGCCAAGATGAGCACAACCAGCAAACATAACTTCAAAGCAAACCACATTTTCAGTCTGTTAGTACTAAAGCAAAAGGTGACAGACTGAATCTGCCACCTAAACACTGAAGCTTTAGTTTTGATCAATTATTAATAGAATTTTAATATACAAGCTATATAGTATTGTTGCTTAACCAAGATGGTGCCACGGATTGCTATCTCGTTGTGGAGCTCTCGAGTTGTTTCACTGCTATTGTTAGTTTGTCTTGTCTTTTGATTTCCTTATGCACTCAGTTTCACCAGAGATGAACATTCGGCAGTACACGCCACCCAATCTTCTACTGGTTTTTGATTATTCTAACATTTTGCTGGACATTGTAGTTGGTAGAGTTGCAGTGCCGCTTAAGCGCTCCAAGACTCGCAAGGGCAGGAAGAGAGTTGGTCAAGCTCTGGCAGTGTGGCTTTAGAACCATGCCTAGTATCCATCTGGTGAAGGACTGTAAAGAGATGGACCAATGAAGGAGACCAGGAACTACGGGCCTGTTTCTACTGCACTGATTGGAGTGTTTTTGAAGCTGTTGCCACCGATTTGGATGAGCTCACAGATTCGGTAACTTCATATATCAGTTTCCGTCAGGATATGTGCATTCCTACCGGGAGTTTAACATACAACCATGACAAACCATTGTTTACAGCAAAACTCAGACGGCTTCACCAGGCTGAAGAAGATGCCATTTGAAGTGGGGACAGAGTCTTGTATAATCTGGCCAAAAACAGACTGACAAAGGAGATCAGAGTGGCTTTGAGAAACTACTCTGAAAAGCTGAGAAAACTTTTCAGCCAACATCCCTGCATCAGTGTGGAAAGGCCTGAAAGATATAACCAATTACAAGACACCTTCCCCCCGCTCTGTCGAATCAACAACTGGCTGATTTTTATTGAAGGTTTGAAAAACCTGGTCTCACACCCCACACCCACTCTGACAGTCTCTCTGCACAACCATCACACCTCGAGCAAACCCCCCACCCCGCACTTTGGATCAGTGAAGAGGATGTGTGTCGGGTCTTTAGGAAACAAAATACAAGGAAAGCAGCTGGACCAGACGGTGTTTTGCCAGCCTGTCTAAAAACCTGTGCTGACCAGCTGGCCTTCATCTTCTCACAGATCTTTAACAGATCACTGGATATGTGCGAAGTCCCTAACATCTGTGTTTATGAAGTCATTTGAGAGACTGGTGTTGACTTACCTGATTACCAAATTATCATCATTTAATGATAAACAAATTGGGGAGTTGAATTCATTTTTTTAGACAAACATCATGACAATCCAGTTAGAGAGCGAATGAAAGAGAAAGACAGTGTGAAAAGCCTTGGCTTCTTATCAGCACATTCCTGCCCTGTGGTTTTATGTGTGTGTGTGTGTAGGGCAGATAACTCTCTGAGAGCTCATTGGATCAGTGGAGCGCTGATTTAAAAACTCTTGTGGCAAGGCCAGAATCTGTGGCCTGGTTATCATCCCTGACCTGCTAGTGCTTTGCCACTGCAAACTTAAAATAAAATAGAGGGTGTGTTAGAGTCAGAGTGAGAAAGAGGTAATATAGTCAATGCATACATCTTTACTATTATGCTTTGAACTAGTAGGTTGTTGACTCTACGGGTGGGTGAACCTTGAGGAAGTCTTAGACTTTTCAAGTATGCTGTATGCTGTATACTCACAAGAGTTTGTGCACTGTTTCAACTCTTCTCCGTCTGTGCTGTCAGCTCAGAGATGTTTGGTTGAGTTCAGATGACCTTGCTATGAGGGTGCCCATAAACATTGCAGCAAAAAAGCATGCTCACATGCTTGATGCTGAATGGTTGAATGCTGGGAAAGAGAAGGTCTTATCAGAGGATCTTGCTTGTTTAAACACATAGGAGTTAGCTGGGAGCTCAGCAGTGAGGACTGAGTTAGTCAAGAGTCATGTTTCCACTGTCAGGCAAAAAGCAAGCGTGATAATGTGTGCCAGGGCAAGTTGCATTTCCACGGTCACTTCTGGGGCTTGATTGGGCCTTGTTAGGCTTCCTCTGGGTCAACAGCCAGGGGTTTTTGGTCTGCTGGATACCTTGGTCTAAAGCAGGCCAACTGGGGGCTTGAGGAGTGGTCATGAACAAAGGCGAAGTCAGGAGAGGGTCCACACTGCTGCTCATTTCCTATGTTATCATATAAGGCCACCAACTTACCTCAACATTTAAGACAATTAAAACAATTTTCAGCTCAAAACTAACTTTCAGGCACCAGTGAGTGTTTAAAATAACTTTGGATTGCGATCTAATGGGGATTCTGATCATTGTATGAGGCAGAAATATATTTTTGCGATGCTAAAGGCTAATTATGCTAACCATTTTGCTAATAAATACACGTTTATGGAAAATATCTTGAAGAACGTAGACAAATCATAAATTGTGTCTTTATTTGGTTTCATGTTCTATGTCTCTTTCCTGTGCCTTTGTTGATACCTGACTAATGCATCAGCTTGTGTCAGTTAACTCGTATAACTCCTGTTTTCTGTCCGTGAGCTCCCTCTGTTGCTCTGGCTGACAGGATAACAGTATAGTGAGACAGGAGAGACCTCTCAAACCTCCTCAGATCATGCGATTTCATGAAAATTGATAGAAATGCTCTGTCTTTCTAAAGAAATGTGACTTAAACATATATATTTTTATCAATATTTCTAAACGTATAAGCCTTGTGACTTTCAAGCCTAATGACTGTTTCACGTCGCGAGTGTGAGTGGTGCGTCAGCTTCAGGTCTTCACGTTTACAAGACCGCAAAAAAAAAAAGAACTCTGGTTTGATTTGGGTTTGCTAGAGCCTATATAGCTGTCTGTGTAATAACTAAAGTAATGTTTATATATCATATTCTCTGGCTAGTTTACTTTAGTTTTTTTTATAATACACTATACTTTTTAACCCAAACTGAATAATTAAAAACAAGTTTAAATGGGTAAATCTTTATAAACATTTGATTCTTAATTTTCTTTTCTGACATACTCCAATTCTTGTTCTATTGGGCTGCATTATGGTATTGCGCTACACCACCCCACTGGTCAAACCATGTTATTGCAAGCCATTAAAGTAGGTCGTTTGAGATAAAAATATTTGTTGAGAATTTTTTTTTTTATTGTTGACGTTGTCGATAATGTCAACTAATCGGTTCAGCCCTTGCCCCTGAGGTATTTTATGCAGTTGTTCTTTAGGTCTCATATATATGATCATCTTACTTTGTATAGCGAGACTAGTAGAGGTGTAGAGGTGCTTGTAGATCTACCCAAACCTTTCACATTAGGCATACTGCACAAATCATTCAAGAATCCTTCTTAATATGCCAGACACATAAGGTGCAAGATGGAGGTCAGGTTCCTGTACTTGTATGTTAGTGGTGTACTGGTGTTTTTTTGCTGATGACAGCCTTTCCCAGGTTGTGAGGACCTTTAAGAGAAGCGTTGTGGAGATTAACTTTTTAATCCTTGTGCACAGGATTAGCGGCTTTTATATTTTTATTTTCTTTGCACATCAAACAGTCAGTCTGTCTGCTGTATTAGTTAAACATGGGAACATTATTATAACAGTTATTGCATACTATTTTAAATTTTTGTGTTGTTAAGGCCCATTCACACCAGGAACGATAACTATAAAGATAACGGTAAAGATGTAGTTCTAAAAATCTTTCTAAATATAAAAGAAGAGCAGAGTCCACTCCACCGCTATAACGATTAACGATCACTTTCAGAATGATTTTTTCCAGGTTTTGAATGAAAAAACACTGTCTGCCAATGCTCGTGCATTTAAATTGGCAGACGACATTGAGAAGTTAATCGCCGAGGTCCAGAAAAGTCACCACTGTTTGACAAATCAAACCCCCTTTTCAATGATACTTTGAAGAAAATGGATATATGGAAAACAATTGGTCATATCCTTGGAATAAATGGTTAGAGGTATTAACGATGAGACCGGTACGCCAGGCTAGCAAACAGTACATAATTAGTAACATAATTACCTCTCTGGTAACCAGCGCTAGTTTCGACAACATTGTCTTGGTTCCTTTGAAGTTGCAGTGAAAAAGATTAGGCTTTGTTTTTATTCCACTATATTGACTTTGTCAGCTAAATTCACTGTTAGATTATAGCAATTACAATAGCTATTTGCACGAAACATGCTAAGGACATCTGCTGTGTAAATGCAACGAGAACAACAAAAACAGGTTGTACACATTTCGAAACTGCAGCGCGTGAGCTTAGAATAAACAGACTGTTATTGTTTGTTGTTGTGGATGTATAGTTATAGTTATTGTTAGTTATTTTTATGGTTATCATTCTTGGTGTGAATGAGGCTTTAGGGTTGTAGATTGTTTACATTACCATTCAAAGGTTTGGTGTGTAAGACCATGTTTTAAGTTTTTGAAAATAGTCTCAATGCTCTCCAATGCTGCAATTATTTGATTAAGAAAATACAGTAAAATGGTAATATTGTAAAATGTTATTACAGTTTACCAAAACTGTTGAAACTGAAGTTGTAGTAATCTTTTCTTCCATATTGTGATGTATATCCAAGTGAAACGGCTTCTCAAACAAGAATAAAATGTATGGCAGTACTGTATTTTGTCCATGGAGAATTGATTGGATTGTTGGACTGTTGCTGTGACCTCATGTGAGTGACTGTGTTCTCCCACCCTTGCACCACTATACATCATCAGAGAAGAGGTGTTGAGTCTTCAGTGTCACATGATCCTTCAGAAATCATTATAATATGCTGATTTTGTGCTAGGAACATTTCTAGATATTAACAATGTTAAACAGTTTTGGTGCATGCAAATTTGCCAGTATTTGTGTAAACCGTGGTGTAATTCTTTTTCAGCTGTATTTGAAATAGAAATCATTTATAACATTACAAATGTTGTTACTGTCAATTTTTTTTATCAGTTTAATGCATCATTGCATTAGTTTAATTTTCAGAGCCAAACATAACTTGGTTTTGAATGGTTGATGATGGTTTTCTGCTTCTTTTATAATTGTTGCTTCTAATAACCTTATGTAGTCCCGCCACTTTTCTGCGCTGCGCTCGTGTTCTGTCTTCTGATTTGTATTTCCACAGGTGAGATCTTACGGATTTATGAATGAAACGCTCATTTTAAAATCTTTGTGGTCTACTTACATTTTTAGTGACATTTGCTTCAAGCTTTACAATCTTCATCAATACTTTTAACTCTACGATAGGTAAATCCACTTCACCAGCTTATTACTCTTCGACAGCAATGCCATAAAAATATATTGCAAAAATGTCCATTCCTGCTCTGGAGGGCTACCTTCCAGCAGAGTTCAGTTCCAACCCTGCTCCCACACACCTGCCTGTAATTTTCAAGTAACCTGAATACCTTGATTAGCTGCTTCAGGTGTGTTTAATTAGGAACGGAGCTGAACCCTGCTAGATGGTGGGGTTGTGTCAGAAAACTTCAAAAGTTGCCTCGCTGCCTTATCAGGCAATGACTTTGTATGCAACGTTTGCGCACAAAAATACCTTACAAAACCGAGGCAGCGTAATGGTTTAATGATCTACAGCAAGATAAAGCAAGCTTTGGTGATTACTAAGCAAATATTTCATTTCTACTACAATAGTTTCTCATTTGAAATGACATCAGAAGTGGAAAACGTTGGTCAAAAACATACATTTACACACAAACTGACCACCAACTTTAACTTTCAGACGATATCTCTGTGTTTCTCACAGGATTTTGTTAGACTTGTGGCAGAAGCTGATGTCACATGCTCCTTAGCATATTTATGACGTCTTTGCATTGGGTTTGCGTGCCAAGTTGATTCTACTCTTTGACCTATCACATACTACAATTAAATGCCCAATAAAGCTGTTCCCATTTATTTATTATTCTTCACTTCTGTTGGCAAACATAAAATAAGTATAAAATAATGAGTAAACACAACCCATTAATACTCCATGTTAACCAAGAGTCATTCTCACTATACTTCTTAAATCATTATTGATTTCGTCTGACAAAATCACCATACATCTACACTAAAGAGCAGCTTCCTTGTGTTCATGTGGAGAATGCGGTTCATGATTGCTTTAGCAACAGCAGACACCATGGGAAAGCAAGCACTTTTGAAAGAAGGAAAAGACGTGTTTTCCACCCGTTTTTAGATGGTGTATGTGAATGGCCCTATATGCCGGCATTTTTGGATATTATTTGTCTCTTTCTGCGTCTGAGTAACAAACTATGTGCATATTTACAGACAAACTATGTTTAAGTTTATAAGCCCAAGCAGTCAGTATGATGCTTGGAAACGCTGTTTTGTACTCATTTATTGATGAGTTGGCTGCATACAGTCAACTGAATGTGCTGCTGCTTTGCCGCTCACTGCACAGAACTGACGCCTAGAGGCGATCCTGCGGCGGGAAAGTCAGACCTTGTGCTCGCGGGGCAGTACTATCGACATCTTTCCAACTTAATGAAAGCTAGGGTTTATCCAAAAAAGTTCCTAGATTTGTCACTACATACCTTTCGTGGAAAAAAAGGTGCTAAAGGGATCAGAAAGTTGCTAAATAAAGTTTTAAAGTCGGGTCTGTGTGTGTGAGACGCTAGAGCTGATGGCAGTGGGCAGTGGCCATCTGTGGCGGGCAACGTGGATGGAAATGCCTCCTGAAATCAGCATTTTTAAGTTTTCGGACACAGCCTCAGGAGCAGGGTTGGATACCCCTGGTCTATAGCAATGCACGAACTATACTAATCAGCCTTAATGCTTTTAATTGGTCTTAGAAGAATCGCATGAATGAATATGAGTTGTAAAGGTGCAGCCAAGGATCATGGCTCAGAATAAAACTGTTGTCTTAAATTCATTCGCTTTTTTGTACAAGAACGTCAGAAGAGACAGGAAACCTTTACTACTGCGATATGAGAGAGTGCTGTCTGTGAGGTCCACGTGTGTAGCTGTCTGAAAGGTGCTTGGTCCGCTGGGAGCCAGCAAGAGGGACAGATAAAGTCACCATGGTTACGATTACTATTATGACATCATGAGAAGCCTGCTGGCACGCTGTTCCGCAGGAGGTGCCTGCTTCTGATTGGCTGACACTGATCCTGCATGCTTAAATTCGAAAGCTGCTCGAGTACAACAGAGGCAGTGGCAACAACCCCCTACCCATCGCCCTGTCTTTCTGTTTACTGTCTCTCTCACTCTTTCTTTCTTTCTCCAGCTCATTCACGGCTGCCATGGGCTATTTTTAGACATTGATTGTCAAGAACTGCTTAACCAGATTAGATGTCTCTCTATCTCGCTCTCTCATTTTCTCCCCCTCAGCATCCTGTGGATAATATAATACATCTTGGCTAGTGTGTTTCAACTTTGCCATTGATTTATAGGATCAGTTTTATTGTTTGGGTGCATTGATGCATTGTTTTGTCCCTGAAAATCTCAAGCAGCACATTAAAGGGATAGAGAAATAAACAAAATAAACGTTGTCATTATTTACTCGTGTTGTTCCAAACCCTCGTGTCAGAACACAAAACAAGATGTTTTTAAGAATGTTGGTAACCAAAATGCAGAGAACATCTTAACATATTTTTGGTAAGTGCAGAAGGACGTCATTCATTTTTGAAGCAAAATCAGGTTAGTAAATGATGACAGAGTTTTAATTTTTGGCTGAATTATCCCTTTAAACCCACCACTCAGTCTTACTGCCTCCAAGGCCAGAGATTCACGCCTTCATATTGGCTATTTAAGCCTAGTCAGTAGGAAGAACAGAGTGTAAATGGGCAGATTGTTAGGATTTAATGTGTTTTTAGACTTATTGACTGCAGTGGCTTCTCTCTTATGCTTCATTTGATGTAGGTGAAGAGAACCAGCTGAAAACGGCAGTGTAGGAGACGGGACAATGATTTTATTTGTTTGTCCTCTAAAGGCCCATTTCCATCAAGGATGATAACGATAAAGAGATAAAGTATATATTGTTCTCGATTTTAAAGAATAGTCCACACCACAGCTATAACTATAATGGCACCGAGAAACGATATCGTTGGAATCACTTTCCAGCTGATGAACAATAAAAAACTGACCACTCAGAATCCATCCTGCTATAATGAACTCGAGCATTTAAAGCGACACACAAGCACATGCTTGGAATAAACAGAACAAAATTCATGGCTATTGAATAGATACAGCAACTGTTTCAGCCACGCTCCGGTATGTCGGTATTTGAAAAATACAAATCGGTCGTGAAATTGAAACCGGTTTATTGGATGAACTGCTTTACCGCCCAGTTCTAGTGGACAACATCTCAAACTCCATGTCTGCATATGCTGTGAGTTTGGGTTGCAATAACGTTCATCTGGGAATGCAATGTGCACCATTTCATCAGATTTGAAAGCTAAATTGTTTATTAACATTATATATATATTTACATTACATTACATTATTCACAACACTGGAGAATATATATTTTTCTAAATATACGAACGGGTGTCCATTGTGATTTCAAAATAAAAGTAGAAATCCTCGCTCAGAGTTGGCTTGTTTTGATGTCCAGAAATTACAGTGGCTGTTCTTTTCTGACGTAAAGAAATGGCCAAATATGAAAGAATCAGGTAACATTTTAATTAAACCACAGTCACTCCAGCCGACAGTGATGTCATGTGCATAACCTTTATACATAATATATTTAAGTTGATTTTTTTTAATATTATGTTTATTATATTATGTATTTTAACAAATATATAAAACCATATGATTACTTGCTTTTGATACTTTGTTTGAACCAAAAATTGCCTCATTGTTATAATACATGTATTTAAGTCATTTTAAAGACTATTGTTTGCTTAGGTCTATTTTTATTACCACAAAAAATACTTGAGTGATCGTCCTAAGAAAATGTTTTTTTGAAGGTTCGAACAGGATTTGCTTTTTCCTACTAAATACATAATCACGAAAAATTGTGGCTCACAGCTACTCTTGAGATTTGCATAAGCTAACCTTCCTGTTTCTCGGGAATACACCTTTTCAGAAGTCACCAGAGTAAATGGCTTGAAATGTGATCTGTGCTGAGGACTTTGCATATATTTGTGTATTAGTAATGTTTTTTGCATTTCATACATTTTAACACCAAATTGTTGACGTTCTGTGTCATCATTAGCACAAAGAGCAGGAAGCTGACAGCACAGAGAATCATAGGTCTGCAGAACAGATGCACACAGAGCCCCTCTGAATCCAACTGTTAAAGGATTACTGCGTTTAAGATGGATTTGGGCTGTGTGTATGTGTGGCTGTGTGTTATGAGTGTGTGTTTGTGTGCTTGTTTGAAGAGAGAGAGAGAGAGAGAGAGAGAGAGAGAGAGAGAGAGAGTTTGTATAGCTTTTTCAGGGCACAGCCCAGGGACCAAAGCAGATTGTGAGGAAAAGGGAAAAAATATCATGTGACCTTAGCATGTTTTAAAAATAACACAGAAGAACAGAAAATAATCCTGCTGACTCTTCATTGTGAATATAGGTTTGAGAATCTATGCTTTATTTATGATCAGATCAGCAACTTGCAGAAAGATGTACAAATATCTAAACACCTGATGAGTGTCTCTGTGTGTTAACTCAAGTTTAGAGGATTTCACTGTAGGGAAGTGACCCGACAATGCTGATTGGCTAATGACATGACTAGAATGTGCACAATCTTAAACCCTTCACTACTGAATTCTAAGTAGTAATGCAAAAGACAACAGGCATGGAACCATATAAATGCCTTTCATGATTATTTAAACATTTCAGCCCTTAAAAAGAATTGGTTGTAAAACGTCTTTATTTTTTTTTTTATAAAAACAACATATTATAATATAATGAAATATAGGGATGCACTGTTCTTTGGCTGATTTTTTTTTTTTTTTGGCTCAATTTTGACTGATACTGATAATTATTTATATTTGAAATCATACAAATAGATATATTGGCTGATAAATCTAAATCTAAATCTAAATTTATAGGATTTGAGAGCCTAATTTGCATTAGCATTAGCATTAGCATTTGCATAACTTTGCACTCCTATGGCCAACTTTCTTTCTTTATTAAAAAAAAAAAAAAACAACAACAAAAAAAACTTGTCATAAAGGTGTAACTCTGTTTTGGATGCACCTATCCCGTAACAACGCCCTTAAACACAGGCTTACAAAGAATTCACAACATTCTTTTACAGTATTGTTCTCATAATTTTATGTAGTTTACACTTTTAAAAATAAAGATTCCTTATTAGCATTGGTTCCAAGAAGAACCTTTAACATTAATGGAACCTTTCCATTCCTTTCCAAAAAAGGATTTTAAAATGTTCTTCACATCAAGAAAAATGGTTCTTTTAAGAACTGAAAGGTTCTTTGGAGAACAGGAAATGGTTCATCTTGGCAATACCCTAGCCTCAATCTTGTATCTAGGCTATTTAGGGCACTTCTGTGGTTAAAACCGGTCACAAAATTGTAACCTCTTTGTTTCCTTTTTATAAACGCACAGTAACGTTCAAAATAGAGCTGGGTGATATGGCAAAAAAATCATATCATAAGGCAGGATCACGATCCACAAACTTATTACAATATATTACTGTGTCTTTACTCTCATTGTATTGTTTAAAAATCAAAATGGCTATTGTATCCTTTTGCTTTATTATAAGGATGTCATATCTGCATGTGAAGTTGGCAAGACTATTAGGCTGCTTGGATGTTAGAGAATGGAAAGGATTGCGAAAGACCTGTCTTGTGGGTGTGGGTAAGCCTGGCCGGTTTGAAATCAAGCAGAAACTTAAATTGGATTTCTTAAGGTACTTAAATTCTCATTAGTTTACATCAGTGTTGCAATTAGATATAAAACAGTTATGCTTGTGCATTCTGTCCTTTTTAGGGTTGCATATTGTGACATCTTGTTCTGTTTTTGGTTTGTTTAGTTGACTTTGCTCCGTATTGTGTTAATATTTCAGTCAAACCGCACCAAAGTTTGTTCGGACCGAGACCCACCTTTTCCGCGGTCTTGGTCCGTTTGTTTGGTGCGCACTAAGGTTCACACTTACTCAAATGAACCGCACTAACATAGCAATCGCACTAATCGAACCAAACCTGCAAAGAGTGAACACAATTTGCACCGGAAAGCATTGAATTGGTGTCTAACATTGTGCCATTTGAACATTAAAGTGGTCCCTCATTTGTGTGTGTGTGTCCTGGTAATAAACACACATGGTGCAGTGGACTGCAGTGTATAGCGTGAATGTAAATAAGCTGCTGGTATCAATATGTATGGGTGTTTTGCAGTTGTAAGGAGCAGACTGCACATAGTCCAGGGCTGAGCATGAGCAACGGTGTCTCATTTCCCCCATCACGAACACCCCCACCACACATTGTGGGTGTGTTTCTCTCTCCCTCCCTCATGCAATCTCTCTGCACGTACAGAGGAAGAAGCCGTGAGAAACTACTACTGCAGAGGGTATTTTTTTCTTTTCACAAAGCTGGATATTTTCTCTCATTGCCTGATGCAAGTTTACATCCATCCTAAGAACATGTGGAGTTCCTGTCTGTCATTCTAATGAAGGATCTTTAGCACACTGGAGGAACAGGCTCTGTGCTCATGCACCGCCCCCAGCCACCTGACTCTTCTGTGTGGATTTACATTAAACGGGCAAGTGTACAGTACAGTACGCTGCTGCAGTCTGTATGGATCTGCGCCAAGACGAAGAAATGCACGGAGGGAGACAGCTCTTTATTAACCTGATTCAACCAACTACCGCCGAACTGTGAGTGTTACAGTCTGCAGCAGAGAGGATTATGCCATTGTCCACCTCCTCACATTCCATAATTAAAAAAAAAAAAAAAAAAGGAAAACAATAGATCAATTTAGGAATGTTATGAAGAGGTTTGTCATCAGAAAACATCTGCAGTGTGTGGTGGGTCAGGGCATGTGAAGTCATCAGACTCACTGATCACTGTGTGAGCTTTGCAGGATGGGCTGCAGTAAAGGTGGCCTCTTGTGTAACTAAGGCTGGATTTACACTGTCAAACAATTACGTTTTTTTAGATTCCAGACATAGATCAGATCATATTGCATGCTTGTCCACTAGGGGTGTAATGGTTCAAATTACTCATGGTTTCAGTTTTCTCAGGCAGGTCTAACAATCGTTTTCAGGTACAGAAATCATATAAAGTAGTCAAATGTAAAATAACACTGCATAGTCTTCACTGTATGAATTAAATATAGATGAATCCTTATCAAAGTTACGAAATTTATTCAGTCAAGAACAGTGAGTGATTTTTTTTCCTTTTATTACATTAAAAACAGCAGCAGGAATATTATGCTGCTGTCACTTTAAGACATAATGGACTGATCCAATATTCTAGCACTGTACAAATGCGTTTTTTTCTCAACTGTTTATGTAAGGAATAATTGACTATTTTAAAATAATGCACACCTGTGTGGTGGTTATTTGGCCACGATGCAAAGTGGAGATCATGCGGTTGTACGCTGTAAGGACCTTTTGAAATAACTGAAATCATTTGGTGAAGTGATATGGAACTGTAATGTGGTCAAGACCTGCCTATAACTTCTTTAGCCGTGTGTTTCCTTGAAAATAAGTGCACTCCTTAGAATGTTCGTCAACCAATCAGGTTCGAGCATTCAACAGCCCGTAGTATAAGTTATAAGATATTCGGCTGTTTACTAGGATTCTCGCCAAGATTGACATGTTGATGTGATTTTTGTGAGAATTTGTTCGTTGAAGCACAAGAAGACTGAAAGTGAACTCTTTATTATTGATGCGCTTTCTGAGATACGGGGCTTTCTGTGTACGCCTCGGGTGTGTGTGCATGCATAAAACTTTTCACACTGTACACGTGAGTTCTCTTTTGTGTCGTCTTGCGCTCGAGTGATTAAATTGGCGAGGCTTAAAAACGTGCAAATGACTTTTGTGACGATGCAGCACTGGCCCGGTCGGGACAGTGATAGTCCCGTCAATTGTCCCGAGTGTCATTCAGGCTGGCCCCCAGGCCACCGAGTAGTTTCCATCAAGCCCTGCCCAGTGTTTTTGTTAGTTTTGTGCCTGTCCAAAAAGGGTGATGACAACATAAATGACTGGTCACATTAAAGCATACAGCACTCGCATCAAACAAAGTTTATGAAGAGTGACCGTTTTTCCCACATTTTAATTTTGTAATGTATTGGGAAGCCAGAATGTTCCTAGACAGGAGATTTATATAATCCAGGCAGTGGATCTATCAGCGGCTGTTTCCTTCGCTTACCATGCTGAACTGCAACAAACCAGCATCTGAGGACCTGTTATGTCGACAACAGAGTTACATCCTAACAGTTGATTGGATGGCTACTCTCATGTGAAACGCAAGCGTATTCATCGACAGAAATGTACATTAGATGAAATGTTTTACGCATTTTTTTTTTTCAACCAGTTATATTATGATTATCCGATGTGTTATCGGATTTGAGATTAACCGCGGTGCAAGTGCGTGCCGAACCGTGGGTGGATAACGGTATGGTTGTTTTTACAGAGAACAGTTACACCCTAGTGTCCACAGCGGGAAAAAAAAAAAAACCTCAGTTGAGAGTAGTGAATGCATTGTAATTCATGGACCATGCACCTCCTGCACTTCCTTGATTGTCTTGATTTGCTCATCTGTGCTCAACCTGGTACACTAATATCAATCTGCTGGGTGATGTAACTATTCAAACTATTTTGCGTGCAAAATAGTTTTATCAGGTGACATTTCTGAAGACTACTGCAGCTTGATCAAATTTGATTAAATTGATCAAAAGTGACAGTAAGACATTTACAGTGTTAAAAGAGTTCTATTACATGTAAATGCTGTTATTTTGAACATTCTATTTATCAAAAATCCTGAAAAAATGGGAACATGGCTTCCATTCCAAATATTAAGCAGCACAGCTGATTTCATAGTTGATTTGTGTAAAAATATTGAATATGTACTTTTCAGCTTGCAATGAATTTATGGTCTAAAATCTCTCTGGACTCTAGTCCACTCAGTAATTGCCGACATAGGCCCTGACCCAAAATGCCACTCTTATAGCCCTTATAGGCCCTTATAGCCCTCTTTCAGGTCCATGTGTTAAAAAAGTAAAAGACGCATAGCAGACACAGCATCTACAAAAGGTAAACTGTAGGACAGCCTTAAGAGTCATAAAATGACAAATAGGACAGTGAACATGTTTTTGCTTATGCTGCTTTGGGTTAAGTTTTATTTTAAGGTGTCCATGCTAATTTAATGATACATTTAGGTACTGAGTGATAAGAATTAACTACATCTACTTAGGATTAGTGTGTGGTTCAGGGTTAGTTGCATGTAATTATTTCATGTAATGTAATGTAATAATACACAGCTTATAGTAATTATTTTATTAACTACATGTAACATGTAACAAGGACACTGTAAAATATAGTGTTACACTGCTGACCAAGCTTTGTAACTTCAGGATTTTCGAGGTTAGAGCCTGATTTGGTCCTTAAATTAATAATTCTTTTAGATTCTAATTATTTACTCTTGTTTTGTGTTGTATAGCATTTTGTTTTCATTAATATTGGACTGATTCAAGGCGATCAGATGCCATAACGGCTTGGGTGTTTTCTTTTAAAATTGAAAATATTCCCTGCAAACAGGAAGGAGCTTCCTGCAGTAAATTCCAGCTCTTGGTTGCATCCTGTCCTGTCCAATCAGGGCTCCGTTCTCACACTGGTGTCAACGGTCGACGGTTCCTTCCTAAACACGCAACTTTCTTAAAACAGCTGCACAGATTCAGTACTGTAGGTGATATTTATGAACTCCCCAAATCACAGTTCAGCTGTTTCTATCCAAGGTTACCCTGTTTGGGTTTGTTTCAGAGTAAGGCTAATGGATCATTCCCTGGTCAAAGCAGAAAGAATATGGTCAGCACCTTAACGGTCAGGAGATTTGAGCAGAAATGAGCTTTAATTTTTAGCAGGGCATCAAAGACTAAGATTATCACTCTTAAAATTGGTGTAGAAAATGCCAAAATTTCACCTAACACGTCTTGCCCTAAAATGTTTATTTGAAGTTAGTAATTTTTGCTTTAATGTGAAAAATGTTTATGCACATGTGTGGCTTTTATCATGCTGACATTTGCATCATCAATAATATATTAGTGGTTCAAGTTGAAGTCTATTATGCAGTTCTATGTTACGGCTCTTATATCTGTGTTGTTTATTATCTCCTCCATACTAACACTATTTCAGTGGCTTTAGCTACTGAGAATTCTCACAGGAAAGCAAGCCAGGCTGTGTTGTGTTAATATACGCATGTATTTATTTGATGAATGCGTGGGAAGGAATTCACTGGAATGTTCTTTGAGAGAGAGTTCAGTTTACAAGCTCAGGTACTAGTTGACCTCCCTACTGCATTTCAAACCTGTCAGTATTGTTTGAAACCCTCTGCAGAAACCTGTATTTACACTGTAAGGGGTTTAATGACCAGAACACTCATTATTTAACAGCAATGAGTGCAGCAGCTCACTAGCAAACACCCTGAAACTGCTTATACTATCAAAATCCAAGCTGCTGCTAACCAGCAGTTGGTTTCCGTATCAGTTTTATTGATCCAGAGAAAAAATCTCTCAGATAAACCACCTTTCAAGCTGCCTGTCTATTTTAGCAAAGCTGTTGGCCCAGAAAAGATGGCCGCTGATCTAGAAGAAAGCCTCTCAGTTTCACCTGGCTGTCAGAGCTCACTATTAGCTGCCTATCTGGTCTCTTTGAACCCCTACTCGCTTTCTGGCAGGTCTGAGGTCTGTTTGAAACAAAGACTCTCTTTAGCAGCAGAACAATCTTTGGCTCTAAGCGGGACTGCCCATGCCTACTTTTTGTTTCTTGGCGCAGCACTACTAGACCTCAGGCCTGAACAAACGTGAATGTATAAATATACCCAGGCGTTCTTGCACACAAAAAGACTTTTTGTTTGCTGCTGTTTGTTGGAAATTATTAGATCATGACTGTTCCAGACTCTGTCCTGCAAATGGAGACCTTGTTTTTCTTTGAGGAGATTTAAGTTTGGCTGCAAAAATAATTTACTTTTGCATGGAGCTGGGTGAAAAAAAACAGTAATTTTCCTCGGTAAAATGATATCTAGAGATATCAAGAGAAACTCATTTGAATGGTGCGCCACATGGACCATTTATTCGCTTGGCCCAAAGTTCAAATTTCAGAGCAACGCAAGCTTACTCGAGCAGATGCATTTACTCGCTGATTGGTCTCGGTCATGTGACCACTAAACAGCGCTGTGAGATCCAGTGAGATAGCGCTTGAATTCAGTGAAGAAAACAAATATCTCAGTGATTTTAAAGTAGTTTAAAGCCAGATGAAACGGCGCTGCCTTTAAAAATCTGCCTTTAATCTTGAAAGAAATAAAGATTTTACATTTTTGGCATTGACTGCTTTTTGGTTAAGGTGAATTCAAAAACTTTTTGCAGGAATATAGTGGAATTGTAATTATCCACAGAGTTTCCTTTGAAGAAGTGTTTTAAGAGGAGGTTTTACCTCTGTTAAGCTTCGCACAGCTCAGGTTTCAGAAGAGTGTGTTTATTCTTGGCTCTGTGTTGTTGTGATTAATAAAAAGATAATCTCATCAGATTAGAGAATCAGAAGTGCTTAGCCTGACTCATATAATGGCTTCTAGCACTGTGGAGTGACTCTCCCATCTGACTGTTACCTGACCACACACATACTTCTGACCATAAGCTTCCATATATCCATACATGTTTGCTCAGCAGGAATGAGATTCCTGGAGTTAAAAGCGATAGTTCATTAAAAAATGAAAATCGCCATCAATCACTTACCCCTATAATACTTTTTGGTTGAAGGTCCTTAATGATTGAAGGTCCAATACACAAAAACTTCTGCTTCGAAAGTTCAGAATACATTGTAAATGTAATTCAAATGAATCAAGCAATTTAATCCATGTTTTCAGAAGAGACACAATTGCTTCATATAATGAATAGATTTAATTTAGACTTTTATTCATATAAACATTGTTCAGCGCACATATATAGATCGCATAAAAAATGCTAACATGTTTGTTTGACACGTGAGAACCAATTAGGCTTATTCTCTAAGGTTTCATTAACAATATCTTGATTTGTGTTTCAAAAATGAACAAAAGTCTTATGGGTTTGGAAGGACATGAGGGTGAATAAGTGATGGCAGAATTTTCGAGTGAACTATCTCTTTCATGAATACATCAGTGAAGACTAGAAACCCTCAGGAAATGTAAATGGTGGTTCATTTGAGACTGATCTAAATGTTTGGTGTAAACTGAGCCAGAGGTGGCTGATTCTGCTTTGGCCATTTTAGCTGCTTGCCCACATGTAATATTTGTATATAAACATGTTTGACCTCTTATACCTTATTGCTAAATGATGTGTCATTGAAATAATTTAACTAGTTGCAGAGTAAATGCAAGACTATTGCCCATTCTTCATTCCTCCAAATTGCTGACTCATTAACAGAATAATTAATTAGAACCGGAATCATTAAAACTACATGCCTTTTCATGAAACAAAGTGTTCTACAATCGGCTCAATATCGGCTATCCTCCAACTGGATAGATTCATAATCTGAAGCTAAAAAAATTAGAGTCTGTGCCCATCATGCACTACATGATTTATTGTGAAATCTATCGGCTCATCCAGACTGTAAATCAGGGCAAAAATCTGGACAGAAGTCATGTAGTTTATTCCAGCCTTTACTGTTTGCAGTCCTGACATTGCCTCAGCTTTCACGCAGACGTAAAGGGGCCATTCTTCTGAAGCCTGAACAGTCTGCTGTTCATCCGCCACCAAGGACAAGACCCTCTAGGTCTCTCTCTCTCTCTGTCACATGGCTCACTGCATGGGCATTTTTCTCATGGTTGGGGCCCCTGCTGTCGGCTCTTACAGTTCGATGAATCCAGCACCTCTGACCCTACAGATACAGAAAAGGAATGTGTGGATGAGGGTCAGAGGAGGGGAGATAGGCACGGTGAGATTGTGGGAGGTGGATGCCATTCAAATGGGTCAGATTCTCTCACAATAAAGCCTGACCATGAGAGAGAAGAGTAGAAATGGGGGCATGAACTGAATATTGCCCTTGTGCCAATTAGGACCATGAATGAAGTGCTTGCTGAGCAGCGTGGTAAACAGGTCAGAGGGTTAAACTGTGTTTGCGGTGCAGATATGCTGAATGTTTAAGTGGGATGTAAAGCACACAAGGGGTGAGTGATATATAGCTACAACATTCATCATATATTTTATGGAGGATTTTGGTGGTATTATAGAATTAAACATAATTGTAAATATTGCAATATTTTTTATAGGTTTTTTTTTTTTTTTATTTGATAAAAGACTTTGTCTGTTTTGACTCGTCTTTGCTCTCAGTGTATGACGTCTTTGTCCAGCTGTGCCTTTAGTCTATTTTATTTGTAATTGTATTTTGTTGTGTGGTGTTGAACATGAAAATTGACCCACAGTTTCTGTTCATCTGTTCTCTTCATAAATATATACATGCATGATACTCCAGCTTATTTGCTGGTTCTAAAAGTGGGATTGAAGATATAAACGTGAACGAAGCAAACACTATTAAATTTCTTATTAAAATTTGAAAATTAAAATGATGGGTAAAAATAGATTATCACAGACCCTGTCCATCAACATAATTGACGATGAGAAAGTTTAACACAACAACTCTGATTGTATGTATACATTCAGAGAGTTTCCGATGCAATCACTCATCATGTAAAAATACTAAATGTTACTTATTTTTTAATTATTATTGTTATTTTTATTCTATTTTTACCTTTTCTACTAAAATAATTTGCAATTATTAAAATGTAATAAATTAGAGCAGGATAAAATAGCAGACATTTCACTTAAATTCACTAGTAATCTAAGACCTTTGTATTTGTTTGTGATGTGATATAATACGCTTTGATTATTGCAAATGAGACGTGTACAGTGTGTACACCATTAGAGCTTGAGTCTGTTTTGGAGCTCTCAGACCTGCTGTAATAATTTATCCGGTCTGGCTTGTACAGTACAGGGGTGAAGGAGCAGGAGCACAAACCATTCACCTCAGCTCAGGGTTAGAGCTATAAATAAATACCTTCTGCTCTTTCACTCTTTGTCTTTATCACTCCCTCTCTCTCTTTCTCTTTCTCTCCGTCTCCTCTGACTTGTACCAGGGCAGCTTGTTCATTTTGTATCATTTTGTTTGTGTGATGTTTGCATTTAATGGCAGAGACATGTTCTTGTTCAAGCTTGAGTTGGACAGTCTGATCGGTCAGTCAGGAAAAGTGGGGCATTCGGGTCAGGTGTTTCTATATGGATCACATAATTTCGTTTTATTTGATGGGTTTTTCTCCTGTCTTATAACCCATATGATTTTTTTCTTAAAAGTCTCAGACTCTAATCACATGCTTTTATTTAGGAGAATACTGTTAAATTTATATTAAATTTTAGTATTTATAAAAGGAACCCTAACTTAGTTTGCACTTTTGAGTTTACAGGCCTCATTTATGCTCATGTGCTAAAATGAGGATAACAGATCCTGTTTATAGCTGTTCCAGTGTTTGTAGTGTTGTTGTTTCAGTTGTGTGTGTTTTTGTGTATGTGTGTGTGCTTTCAGCGCTCATGGCCATAGTCACTGTGACTGCTTTTACTCAGACCAACACACAGATTTATTTCAAGCGTAGAGAACTGGTTTGTTAAATATGCTTAATTCCTGCAGCTCATAGAGGTCAGAGTAAAATCACCTCGTACCATTGAAAAAAGAGGAGGAATACCTGCTGATACAAACTCATTCTCTGTGCTTAGACTTTGTCCTAACTGATTACTTTCTCTTTGTCTTTCTCGCAGAGTACAACAATGGAGGAAACTGTAATATGGGAACAGCACACGGTGACTCTTCACAGGGTGAGTGTTGAACATGGTCTCTCACTACTTTCTTTCTTTATTTCTTTCTCTCTTTTTCTCTCTCTCTTTCTTTCTCAGACTTCAGTCTCATGTTGTCTAGCAATACTAGCAATTATTTTTATTTTATTTATAGTATAATTTAAAATTAAGTATTTAATTGCATACACACACACACACACACACACACACACACACACACACACTCACTCACACAGATATATATATATATATATATATATATATATATATATATATATATATATATATATATATATATATATATATATATGTATATGTGTGTGTAGATTAACTATGCCACATCCAATGGTTAAAAACACTTAAATGTAAATTTATTTAAATGAATATGTTTAAAATGATTTATTCTTTTTTTATTATTATTATTATTATTAGTAGTAGTAGTAGTAGCAGTAGTAGTAGTAGTAGTAGTAGTAGTAGTATTTAACATATTAAATATTTTTAGTCAAAGTAGTATCTAATGTTAATTGGGGCCATTTATCTTGAAAAGAATTTTAACATCAGTGCAGCCCTTCTTTTATCTTTTTGTCTTTCTTTCCTCCCTCTCCCCTCTCTTCTCTTTTGGGATGGCTAGTTACAGGATGTGTGGTCATTGAGTACACAATAGCCGATCCCCCAGATGGCAGGAAGCAGTGTGTGAGAGGACAAAATGCCTGCTCTGCTCCACTTCCTGTTCCTTTTCCTCATCCTGCATGTTCCTAGGCTCAAACACATCTAAACCAGAGTCTGAAAAAGAGTGAGAGATTATGCAACAGTCAGTTGGGCACAATATTTTTTTAATCCCCTCCTCCTGTAAGAGGCAGAATACTACGGTCACTTACACAAATATTGGATCGGTTTTTATAACATGATGTCTGTATTAAACTTCAGTTCAGTCGGTCCCTCTGTGACCTGCTTTTTGATGTACCGACATCCCAGACAAGATATCAGGTGTATGAGCACTAAGCTTTTTACTGGGGGCTTTTTGTTTGCTTTTTTATTATAGGTGGAATCTCTTTAGCTTTAGCTGTGTCATAACAGTATTACATGTCTGCCTCTGTTACAATACACACACAAAAACAAGACAATTCTTCTCCCATGTGATTATATGTGCTCCTCGCCTGCTCTGGCTCTTAATATGATTTATAGCTGTTTGTTTAGAGAACACTCACAGGCCAGATGGTTTGGATGGCAGGCAGTGAGAGGTAGAGCAGACCAGTGCGTGTGTGAAGACACCCAGTGACATCAGGAAGGGCTCTGAACAGAGCTCTGGCCATCTGTCTGGAGTCTGTCTGTCATTCTCTAACTTTTCACTCATATCTGTCTTTCTTTTTGATTGCTTGAGTGCAAGATTGAGAGCTCAGAGCTTCAGACACCTGGGAGATTGAAAAGTTGCCAGACATTGGACACACACAAGAACACACACACACACACACACACACACACACACACACACTCAGTGGTCTGTAGTAACCTACATAGTTGTCATCATCATTCTGTCCAATTTAATTTGATAATTTAAAGATATGCTGCGAGTTCCAGGAAATCACTTTACACTGTGTGTGTGTATGTCCTTTGCAGGCACCAGGTTTCGGGTTTGGAATCGCAATATCAGGGGGCCGTGACAACCCTCATTTTCAGAGCGGTGAGACCTCCATAGTGATCTCAGATGTGCTCAAAGGGGGACCAGCAGAGGGCCTTCTACAGTAAGATGTGTTTGTGTGTGTGTGTGTGTGTGTGTGTGTTGAAAATCAGAGGATAGATATATTTATATAATGCATTTCTATTTTATTTTTCTTCACAAAAATATTTATTTTCGTCTACAGAGAGAATGATAGAGTGGTGATGGTAAACGGTGTCTCCATGGACAATGTGGAGCATGCCTACGCTGTTCAGCAGCTGAGAAAAAGTGGAAAGAATGCCAAAATTGTAAGTTACATCATCATCCCTCGTACATTGCGTCAGTCCTGTACAACCTTGAGTCTTATCTGGACTTCAGATGTGAGTAAGTGGGCTGTGATGGAAGATGGAAGAACTTGAGGCAGGCAGGGTGTGTAGGTGATCTGTCATGACTGAGCTTTACATTAATCAATGAGGGATGCTGGGAGTCAAACTGCAGTACTGCAGTCTTCATGTGCATACAGGAGCTGTTAGTCAGTCTCTAGACACTCTTTATTTGTGTCCTCTGGCATGAGGATTGACCTTTAGGACTAAATTAAAAAAAAAAAAAAAAAAAAGTGCAGAGGTTGATCAGTCCTTTAGTGTTTCTGTGATAAGAATGGTATTGTTAGTTATACAATAGTGTTACTTTTGGATACAAAATACTGTGCTTGACTAATCAGATTCAGGTATTCCAGAGAGCTGTGTAATGATGGTATATAACTTATGATTGACTATTGTTCTTGCTATTGTTAAAAATATGTTGTAGTAATATCTCTTAATATGTTAAAAATATCATATTCATCTTGTTAATTTGTTCTCTGTTCAGACTATTCGCAGAAAGCGGAAGGTGCAGATTCCAGTAAGTCGAGGGGGAGACAGAGAGACTATGTCAGAGCGAGAGGAAGAGGACGACACTGAAGAGGATGATTATGAAGGTCCAGCAGCACGTGCAGGGGGAGCGAGTGGAGGGACGAGCAGAAGAAATGAGCGCAGCAGCAGCGCAGGAAGACGGGACCATAGTAATTCTCGTGAGAGGAGTGTTTCACCACGCTCAGACAGGCGATCGGTTGCGTCCAACGTCCCGCCGCGACCTTCCAAAGTCACACTCGTCAAGTCCCGCAAGAATGAAGGTGGAAAAACCTCTTAATTACTATTGATGGCTTCACCAGAGCACTTAGCAAACATATTAGAATGTGTAAACAGGTGTAATACAGGCTGTTGTACATTAGCTAATAGCTGTGATTAGTCTACTAGCATAAATAGCCACAGGGTGCTTTCAACAAGAGCAGTGCTATAGTTACTCAGTAGTCATATTATGTCTGTAGTTAGTTACTCAGTAGTTAGATTATGTCTGTTATTGTTCATTTGTGTGTGTATTTTCTGTTGTGTGCAGAATATGGCCTGCGTCTGGCCAGCCACATCTTTGTAAAGGACATTTCTCCTGAGAGCCTTGCAGCCCGTGACGGCAACATACAAGAGGGAGACGTCGTTCTGAAGGTATGAGAGGCGATGTCTGGAAAGGATCATAGAAAGATGGTTATAGGAAAGAAGGAACTGCATAGTCAAGTAGTTCTTGGTACCGATACTTGTATTGTTGCTTTGAAAATCTTTACCAGTACTTTATTTTCCTGCTTTGTATTTCTGTTCCTGTTAGTATCTTTGGCCGTGTAAATTGTTGTTGACAGATGAAAAATGTGAAAAATTTGGCTCCCTCTAAAGTCTTGAAAACCACTCCAAGTTCATCTGTCATGCTCTCAGCTTTCATCTTCATATGTATAGACTGCCTGCTGCGGAAGGATTGACGCACAAAGCGCACCAAAAGCCTTCATTGGCTAAATGAGGAATATGACAGTGGCCACAGATTATTTGTCTGTTGGCTGAGACTAGGGCAGATCAGTGTGATACCTCAGCATGTTTCTTTCAGTCAAATCTTTCCGCTTAAAGCACCCTTAGGTACAGTAACTTAAAGCACACTCAAAATCAGGACTTAAAAACAAAAAGAAAAAACAATCAATATTTTAACGTTTCTCTTCATACATTCCTTCTGTAACATTATGGTTCCTAAAACTGTTCAATTAGAAAAAAAACCCAAACTTTATTAACTCGTGTCCTAAAGCTCTTGCCCAGTCTTAACCCTTTATTCCAGTGATATTCTTCGGAGATGATATCTCATCAGTATATCTTCAAATCTCCCTCTTACTAGTTCTCTCTCCTCGACCGTCATACGCCCCCTAATGCTGATTGGCTACATGTTTGTTGTCGTGATGGTCCATCTAAGCAGCGTTTTTGAAATCTTGCTTACCCCACCTTTAATGGTAATATCAAATAAGCGTTTCTGTTCAGAATGTGTAAAACTTGGTTTCATTTTCGTTTTTGTTTATGTTCCTGTAATTTTGCTCGTTTCTGGTTTTTGTTTTTGTTTTTGTTTCTTGAACCACTTCAGAGCCCTGCTCAA